>OX387274.1:24321018-25521018 GCA_947562075.1 Orthosia gracilis | reverse complement strand
CCGAATATGTGCCGTCATATAAAGAACTCGAAAGTTTTGATTCTTTGTACTACTTTATCCGCGGTGTTTCAAGTAGTTTGAACGTAGACCGGCCTAATATAGCAATGAAAGGGGAGGGCAACTGTGTTAAGCCTAGGTTACCTGTTACCGACTAGGCGCAAATTGGAAAAGGAGTTAGGGCAGAATGAGTTTTCTACCTACGACGATTTGATTACGTTTATAGAAAAACACGTACGCGTGCTCGAGATGTCTGGGTGTACTACAAATTCCACTACTACGAGAAGTGTATTGTACACTCGGGGACAAAATAAGGCCAGTCAACCATTTTCATCAAAATCGAATAATTTACAGCGGCCAACTTTGTCGTCAGCTGTTCTCGATACAAACCAAACTTTAAAATCAACGAAGTCCATGGAGTGTTTGTATTGCAAAAAGATGCATTCTATTTATCGATGCACCGACTACATCGACCTGACACCGGCGCAGCGTCTCGATAGGATTAAACAATTGAAGTTGCGCGAAAATTGTTTACGCGATCATTCTGTCGACGACTGTCCATCGAAGGTACGTTGTACGGTCTGCAAAAGCAAGCATCATCACACACTACACATAGATTCTGTTGCGAACTCTAGTTCTAGTGTAGTAACATTAACGTGCTCAGCCAGTTCTACAGTCTTGCTCGGTACCGCGGTTATACACACTTTTTTTTTTTTTTTTTTACTTAACTCTAATCCCCGCCAACATAACTGGCGCCTTATGTGCTCAAACTCAGTCGTTCCGGTCAATCTTTCATGCCTCTCGTACATTCATTCTTCATACTAAATCTTTCTTTTATTCATCATCTTTCATTCTGTGGGTAAGAGTCCCACTTATTCTAGTCTACGGGCATGGTTTATTACTTATAAAATACAAATTGTGTAAATACAATGAAAAGATGTGCTGTAAAAAGTGCTATCTACACAGTAGAGCGGAATGCTGGTTATCACAGTATACAAAAGGCGATTTATCACAGCTATAAAACATATTATTAGGGATAAAACCCACAAGCACAGTTGTTAAAAGTATCACAGTAATCTTACACAGGCTAAAAACTTAGGTACTAACATGAAATACTGTCGGCTACACGTGTCTGTGCTGCATTCCGTGCTTACATTTAAATATTATACAAAATACTAATGAAGCACGGTGCGCTTCAGGTTTTGTTTCGACGTATAACCGCAGTGGCTACTCTAAGACAATATTCCAAAAACTTTTCCCTGGTCTTTTTGTCCATGAGCCCATGCAGGCTCTCCCTCGTTATTTTCCTGTCCAGCTCACATTCAAGTCGGTAGCGTTCCCTGATAAATAACGGGCACTCTACACGTATGTGCTGGACAGTCTCTGCCACGCCTGGATCGCAGACGCACGATGGGCTCTCCTTACACTTGAAGCGATTCAAGTATTCAGAGAACCCACCGTGCCCCGTCAAAACTTGCGTGAGGACGCCTTCGGGCCGCACCTGTTGTACGATACGGAAGGCAGCTATTGCATCCAGAAGGAACATTTTCGTCACGGAAGCGGTCTCGCCCGACACATATCTTCGATTCCATTCATCAAGCGATTCCAAACGGATCTGTCGCTTGATAAATGAAACCGGACACTGGTCGTAGTCCGGCTTCCTCTGCAACGACAATGCTGCCACCTTTGCCAACTCGTCCGCTCGCTCATTCCCCGGCAGGCCCGCGTGGGCCTTGATCCAGAACAAAGTCACAGCTTTGTTCTGGCCCAGGGCGTGAACCAGGTTGGCGCGCGCGCGAACTGCCAGGGGATGGAGAGAGCCATGGTTTGCAAGCGTCTGCAATGCGGACATTGAGTCGCTGTACAAGCCATAGCTCGCCTCTTGCCGCTTGAGGATCACTTCAGTGGCCTTGCAAATGGCCAGGAGTTCCGCCTGGTAGACTGTGCAGTACGCGGCAAGGCTAAGCTTGAGGTTCCGGACTTCGCCTACATTATCCCAAATGGACAATGCGGCTCCTACCTTCCCCTCAATCTTGCTGCCGTCGGTGAATATTCGCACCGTCTGCATATTATTACTGTCTAGTAACTCTTGGTCTGCCAGGCATATGAAGTCCAGGGGCATTTGCGTAGCCGGATGAGGAGCTTCCGCAAACCTCACCGCACTCTCGATCTCCCTGTCTCCTGGCAGAAACCGGGATGACCCTCTCCTCGCTTCATACAGGGCGGCTGCCTCCTGTATGCGCAGGTCTAGAGGTAGTATCCCAGACAAGGCCAGTGCCGAGTTCAATGAGACAGTGGGCAACTGTGTTAAGCCTAGGTTACCTGTTACCGACTAGGCGCAAATTGGAAAAGGAGTTAGGGCAGAATGAGTTTTCTACCTACGACGATTTGATTACGTTTATAGAAAAACACGTACGCGTGCTCGAGATGTCTGGGTGTACCACAAATTCCACTACTACGAGAAGTGTATTGTACACTCGGGGACAAAATAAGGCCAGTCAACCATTTTCATCAAAATCGAATAATTTACAGCGGCCAACTTTGTCGTCAGCTGTTCTCGATACAAACCAAACTTTAAAATCAACGAAGTCCATGGAGTGTTTGTATTGCAAAAAGATGCATTCTATTTATCGATGCACCGACTACATCGACCTGACACCGGCGCAGCGTCTCGATAGGGTTAAACAATTGAAGTTGCGCGAAAATTGTTTACGCGATCATTCTGTCGACGACTGTCCATCGAAGGTACGTTGTACGGTCTGCAAAAGCAAGCATCATCACACACTACACATAGATTCTGTTGCGAACTCTAGTTCTAGTGTAGTAACATTAACGTGCTCAGCCAGTTCTACAGTCTTGCTCGGTACCGCGGTTATACACACTTTTTTTTTTTTTTTTTTTACTTAACTCTAATCCCCGCCAACATAACTGTCGCCTTATGTGCTCAAACTCAGTCGTTCCGGTCAATCTTTCATGCCTCTCGTACATTCATTCTTCATACTAAATCTTTCTTTTATTCATCATCTTTCATTCTGTGGGTAAGAGTCCCACTTATTCTAGTCTACGGGCATGGTTTATTACTTATAAAATACAAATTGTGTAAATACAATGAAAAGATGTGCTGTAAAAAGTGCTATCTACACAGTAGAGCGGAATGCTGGTTATCACAGTACCTATACAAAAGGCGATTTATCACAGCTATAAAACATATTATTAGGGATAAAACCCACAAGCACAGTTGTTAAAAGTATCACAGTAATCTTACACAGGCTAAAAACTTAGGTACTAACATGAAATACTGTCGGCTACACGTGTCTGTGCTGCATTCCGTGCTTACATTTAAATATTATACAAAATACTAATGAAGCACGGTGCGCTTCAGGTTTTGTTTCGACGTATAACCGCAGTGGCTACTCTAAGACAATATTCCAAAAACTTTTCCCTGGTCTTTTTGTCCATGAGCCCATGCAGGCTCTCCCTCGTTATTTTCCTGTCCAGCTCACATTCAAGTCGGTAGCGTTCCCTGATAAATAACGGGCACTCTACACGTATGTGCTGGACAGTCTCTGCCACGCCTGGATCGCAGACGCACGATGGGCTCTCCTTACACTTGAAGCGATTCAAGTATTCAGAGAACCCACCGTGCCCCGTCAAAACTTGCGTGAGGACGCCTTCGGGCCGCACCTGTTGTACGATACGGAAGGCAGCTATTGCATCCAGAAGGAACATTTTCGTCACGGAAGCGGTCTCGCCCGACACATATCTTCGATTCCATTCATCAAGCGATTCCAAACGGATCTGTCGCTTGATAAATGAAACCGGACACTGGTCGTAGTCCGGCTTCCTCTGCAACGACAATGCTGCCACCTTTGCCAACTCGTCCGCTCGCTCATTCCCCGGCAGGCCCGCGTGGGCCTTGATCCAGAACAAAGTCACAGCTTTGTTCTGGCCCAGGGCGTGAACCAGGTTGGCGCGCGCGCGAACTGCCAGGGGATGGAGAGAGCCATGGTTTGCAAGCGTCTGCAATGCGGACATTGAGTCGCTGTACAAGCCATAGCTCGCCTCTTGCCGCTTGAGGATCACTTCAGTGGCCTTGCAAATGGCCAGGAGTTCCGCCTGGTAGACTGTGCAGTACGCGGCAAGGCTAAGCTTGAGGTTCCGGACTTCGCCTACATTATCCCAAATGGACAATGCGGCTCCTACCTTCCCCTCAATCTTGCTGCCGTCGGTGAATATTCGCACCGTCTGCATATTATTACTGTCTAGTAACTCTTGGTCTGCCAGGCATATGAAGTCCAGGGGCATTTGCGTAGCCGGATGAGGAGCTTCCGCAAACCTCACCGCACTCTCGATCTCCCTGTCTCCTGGCAGAAACCGGGATGACCCTCTCCTCGCTTCATACAGGGCGGCTGCCTCCTGTATGCGCAGGTCTAGAGGTAGTATCCCAGACAAGGCCAGTGCCGAGTTCAATGAGACAGTGGGCAACTGTGTTAAGCCTAGGTTACCTGTTACCGACTAGGCGCAAATTGGAAAAGGAGTTAGGGCAGAATGAGTTTTCTACCTACGACGATTTGATTACGTTTATAGAAAAACACGTACGCGTGCTCGAGATGTCTGGGTGTACCACAAATTCCACTACTACGAGAAGTGTATTGTACACTCGGGGACAAAATAAGGCCAGTCAACCATTTTCATCAAAATCGAATAATTTACAGCGGCCAACTTTGTCGTCAGCTGTTCTCGATACAAACCAAACTTTAAAATCAACGAAGTCCATGGAGTGTTTGTATTGCAAAAAGATGCATTCTATTTATCGATGCACCGACTACATCGACCTGACACCGGCGCAGCGTCTCGATAGGGTTAAACAATTGAAGTTGCGCGAAAATTGTTTACGCGATCATTCTGTCGACGACTGTCCATCGAAGGTACGTTGTACGGTCTGCAAAAGCAAGCATCATCACACACTACACATAGATTCTGTTGCGAACTCTAGTTCTAGTGTAGTAACATTAACGTGCTCAGCCAGTTCTACAGTCTTGCTCGGTACCGCGGTTATACACACTTTTTTTTTTTTTTTTTTTACTTAACTCTAATCCCCGCCAACATAACTGTCGCCTTATGTGCTCAAACTCAGTCGTTCCGGTCAATCTTTCATGCCTCTCGTACATTCATTCTTCATACTAAATCTTTCTTTTATTCATCATCTTTCATTCTGTGGGTAAGAGTCCCATTTATTCTAGTCTACGGGCATGGTTTATTACTTATAAAATACAAATTGTGTAAATACAATGAAAAGATGTGCTGTAAAAAGTGCTATCTACACAGTAGAGCGGAATGCTGGTTATCACAGTACCTATACAAAAGGCGATTTATCACAGCTATAAAACATATTATTAGGGATAAAACCCACAAGCACAGTTGTTAAAAGTATCACAGTAATCTTACACAGGCTAAAAACTTAGGTACTAACATGAAATACTGTCGGCTACACGTGTCTGTGCTGCATTCCGTGCTTACATTTAAATATTATACAAAATACTAATGAAGCACGGTGCGCTTCAGGTTTTGTTTCGACGTATAACCGCAGTGGCTACTCTAAGACAATATTCCAAAAACTTTTCCCTGGTCTTTTTGTCCATGAGCCCATGCAGGCTCTCCCTCGTTATTTTCCTGTCCAGCTCACATTCAAGTCGGTAGCGTTCCCTGATAAATAACGGGCACTCTACACGTATGTGCTGGACAGTCTCTGCCACGCCTGGATCGCAGACGCACGATGGGCTCTCCTTACACTTGAAGCGATTCAAGTATTCAGAGAACCCACCGTGCCCCGTCAAAACTTGCGTGAGGACGCCTTCGGGCCGCACCTGTTGTACGATACGGAAGGCAGCTATTGCATCCAGAAGGAACATTTTCGTCACGGAAGCGGTCTCGCCCGACACATATCTTCGATTCCATTCATCAAGCGATTCCAAACGGATCTGTCGCTTGATAAATGAAACCGGACACTGGTCGTAGTCCGGCTTCCTCTGCAACGACAATGCTGCCACCTTTGCCAACTCGTCCGCTCGCTCATTCCCCGGCAGGCCCGCGTGGGCCTTGATCCAGAACAAAGTCACAGCTTTGTTCTGGCCCAGGGCGTGAACCAGGTTGGCGCGCGCGCGAACTGCCAGGGGATGGAGAGAGCCATGGTTTGCAAGCGTCTGCAATGCGGACATTGAGTCGCTGTACAAGCCATAGCTCGCCTCTTGCCGCTTGAGGATCACTTCAGTGGCCTTGCAAATGGCCAGGAGTTCCGCCTGGTAGACTGTGCAGTACGCGGCAAGGCTAAGCTTGAGGTTCCGGACTTCGCCTACATTATCCCAAATGGACAATGCGGCTCCTACCTTCCCCTCAATCTTGCTGCCGTCGGTGAATATTCGCACCGTCTGCATATTATTACTGTCTAGTAACTCTTGGTCTGCCAGGCATATGAAGTCCAGGGGCATTTGCGTAGCCGGATGAGGAGCTTCCGCAAACCTCACCGCACTCTCGATCTCCCTGTCTCCTGGCAGAAACCGGGATGACCCTCTCCTCGCTTCATACAGGGCGGCTGCCTCCTGTATGCGCAGGTCTAGAGGTAGTATCCCAGACAAGGCCAGTGCCGAGTTCAATGAGACAGTGCGGTAAGATTTGCAGAGCTTCTGAGCGAATCCTCGTTGAACAGAGCCTAACCTCTTCCATATACCCAACTTCTTTGCAGCGGGTGCCCAGGCGGCGGCGGCGGCTGCGTATGTAACTATGGGCTCAATCGTTGCTGTGTAAATTGTGTGTATTACTTGTGTGTTCAATCCCCAGCTCACCTTTGCGGCTCGGGACAGCTGCTTGTAAATGTCAGCTGCCCTCTTGCAGACGTTCGCGGCATGCTCATTAAAAGTAAGCTTTTCGTCTATGGTTAGACCCAGCAACTTCATTTTCTTGACCATACCGATGCCGACCCCGGCCACGCTCAGTATTGGAGTGTCGTACTTAAGCTTGTTGGTTATGGTCATCGCACAGGTTTTGTGCGGTGCAAACCTCAGCTTATTTCGGACGCCCCAATCATGAACATGGGCGAGGGCTGCATTGGCAGATCTCGAGACTTCAGTCGCCGTGTCCCCATCCACGACCAAGACGATGTCATCCGCGAACGCCTGAACGAAAAGTCCACGCTGCTCTAGGTCCTGCAGTAGTGGGTCGAGAAGGAGGTTCCACAGGATTGGACCTCCGATCGACCCCTGAACACAGCCCTTGCTAGTCTCTCGAGTGCATTCCTCACCGGCATACCGAACCCTGACCTTCCTACCATCGAGGTAGCTGTCTAAAAGCCTCCTGATGTTGACCAGGCGCTATCGAAGGCGCCCTCTATATCCAATGACACCAGGACAATTAGCTTCTTCAGCCTCAACTTGTCCTGTACGTGCTCCATAAGCGTATAGAGGGCGTCCTCGGTGCTCCTCTGGGGCATGAAGCCAAACTGACGAGTACTAAGCCGCGGTAAAAGCTGCCATTTCAGACGCGCTACGACCATCCTCTCCAGGACCTTCCCCAGAACAGGCAGTAGACCAATTGGTCTGTACGCCTTGGGGGTGGTATAGCTGTCCTTGCCCGGCTTTCTGAGGACTAGAACAGTAGCCTCCTTCCAGATGGTGGGGAAGTGTGCCAGTTCAAGGCACTTGTTGTAAAGGGCAAGGAAAGCATCCGGGTCCTGGTGGATCGCTCGACTGCAGATGTCAGAAGTCAGTCCGTCCCCTCCTGGTGCCTTTTTGGGTTTGAAACCCGCCACGGCGGACTTCAGCTCCAGCGTCGTAAATGGGGGATCATGATATTCATCATGGACCCACTCATTTACTCGGCTGGCTGCTTCTCTTATTCGCCTGTGGTCAGCGTTGTCCTGGTCTACTCTGTCTTCGGGGTAGAACGTATCCGCTAGTAGGGCGGCCGATTCACTCGGATTGAGAAATGCACCATCGCTGCAAAGGGTCAGTTCTTCTTGTCTTTTGGCGGTCCTACCGATGATCCTGTAGATACCCTCCCAAACTCCCTCACGATCCTGCTTCCAGCAAAACTCCTTCCAACTGGCGATTTGGGCACTCTTGGCCTGCATCTCATATTCCTCTTTTGCTTTCAGGTACTCGCCAACGACTCTCGCTCGACGGACCGGCGCGGCATTGCGGATGCGGTTCTTTTTCGTCATCACTTCCCTCTTCTTCACAGTGAGCTCCTCGGACCACCACGGACAGGTAATTTTGCTTTTATTATTTATTTTTGGGATAGTGCTTTTACACGAATCTATTATTACTTTTATATATTTCTCTACTATTTTATCTAAATTTACTTTACTATTTATCTGTTCTATACTTTCTAAATTTATATTACCCCCAGTTTTCAATTCCCCCAGTTTAATTTCAAATGCATCCCAATTAGCTTTCTTAGTGTTATACTGCCTCGTTGTCCTATTTATATTGATACCCTTTTCCCTTTTTTTATTAATATTGAAAAATATTGTATTGTGGTCCGAGGATGTTGCTCCTGTGTCGACCCGCCAGCCGTCCACCAGGTCAAAAAGGTCGAGCGAACATGCCGTGACGTCCACATGGCTTCTGTACGCTCTACCGCCTCTGATGGTGTCAAAGGTGGGAGCGTCACCAGTGTTTAGCACCTGAAGCTCGAGTTCATCCAGGGTAGCGGACATTTCCTCTCCCCTGGGATCCTGTATGATGCTGCCCCACCAGGCACTTTTCGCATTTGCGTCGCCGCCTATCAGCAACCCACCGGTGGCCACTTCCGCATGGATCCGGGTCAACTGGTCCAGATATGGCCCTATGGGTTGGTCTGGCTGGAAGTAATAGGAGACTACTGCGATTTCCCAGGCTTTGGTTCGGATCCCCACCACAACGATGTTGTTTGTGGTGAGTTTCGGGTAGGGTATGACGTCCAAGTCATGATCAAAGACGGCTATCGCCGCCTTAACCCTCCCACTTCCATCGACCTCGCACTGGTAGATTCTCGCTCCACGGTAGCTCTTCATACTTCGTGCTCCTCCCACATACGGCTCCTGAATCAGAGCCCACGAGATCTTCCGTTCACTGGCCTCTAAAAAGAGTTCGGTGGTTGCCAGTTCCTTGCGTTGAAGGTTCGCTTGGGCCACTCGGTATGGTCTTGCTGATTGTTGGGCAGGAGTCCCCGGGGTGCCCTTAGCAGTACGCTATCGATGAGCGGGCTATGGCGTCCCATCTTTTTCTTACTATACACTCAGAGCTGAAGGCGTGATGATGCGTGCTGTCAATTTTGGCCCTGATGCAGTTGCAACAGGTCGGTAGCAGCCCGGCGCTCCAGTCCGTGCACTCCGTCCTCATGTGAGGTCCGCCACAGTGGCTGCACTTTGCCACGGTCTCCGTGCAAGTGCGTCGGCTATGCCCATACCCTAGGCAGAGCGAGCACTGGACGAGCGGGGACTGGTCTTCGACCCTGACCCGCTGAAGGTCCACGTGCACCGCTCCGACCTCGAGCATGCGCCGCCAAACCTCTGTGGCGACCCTCAACACTATGTGACACCTGAGCTGGTTTCTGGCGCGCTTCCTATACAGGACTTCCACCTTACTGTGCTCGTCCCTGAGATTCGAAAAGATGTTGGGGTTCTGCTTTTGCAGGGCCTTTAGTACCTCCTCGTTGGTGAGGTACTGCATCACCTCTTTGATAATTACTTGAGGATTCCTATTTTTAATGTCCTGAGCCTCCAGCTCAGGCGCCTTGCTAAGTCTCTCTCTCAGCTTACGCCTTTCTTCTTCCGTGCGACAGCCCATTATGACCTTTCTGTCTTTCGCCTTGCGAACTTTTTCGACTTGTATGCCCCCTTCCTTGGCGTTCACCACCTTCCGGATCCTGTCCAGGACTTGCTCGCCGGATTCCTCCTCGTCCTTGGCCGTCACTACTATCGAGTGCAGTGCTGATTGTCTCGGCGTTTGGATGGCAGGCCGACTTGCCGCTACGCTGGCATAGGAGAGCTTCTCCATATGCTCTTGGCCAGTTTGTAGTGCCTCCTTCAGCCTGTCCATCTTTTCGCTGTGTTCGGCCAAGTTCCGACTATGCTCCTCCAGGGCTTTTCTGAGGGATTCTGCATCTCCCTCTCTGATGGCCACTGGGGGAGGGATGGAGGTTCCCTTGGTCTTCTGCACCTCCTGGAACTGGGTCCCAGTCGACGCCATTTTCTTAATGGTCGGGGGTTGTTTAAGGCCCTCCAGCTCTTTTACGAGCTGGTAGAGCCGGTCTGCCTGCGCTTTCACCTCAGCCTTTATCTCGTTCTTGGTTGTCTTCGAGGTGGTCATCAAAGCTTTTATTTTGTTAGAACACATCCTGGGTTATACACGTCGCAGATTGTTGGGGTCACTACCACACCGTACGTGCATTAATTGATAGCGGGGCTATGACGAGTTACATAACTCAAGATTGTGCAAAGCGATTAGGCTTGTCGCGACGTAAATGCAATTTTGAACCAATTGGTTTAGGGGGTAGTCCGGTACAGGAGTTTGGTTTAACCACTTGTAATGTTAAGCCGCGACACTTAGCTGGACCCATCTTATCTACCGATGCAGTCATCGTCTCCACCATAGCGGGCAATTTACCTACAGTAAATCTTACAAATAAGGTGATAGACGAGTTCCAACATTTGATGTTAGGTGATCCTAACTACTATAAACCCGCACCTATTGACATATTGCTAGCTGGTGATCTGTTTCCCTATATCTATGACGGTGAAAAG
This sequence comes from Orthosia gracilis, assembly GCA_947562075.1. Taxonomy (NCBI): domain Eukaryota; kingdom Metazoa; phylum Arthropoda; class Insecta; order Lepidoptera; family Noctuidae; genus Orthosia; species Orthosia gracilis. The sequence goes on along the minus strand of OX387274.1, from coordinate 25,510,241 downwards.
ATACTACCGCGTGAACACGGGTTACCTGTTCAGTTGCGATGGGGTCAGTATTTGGGTATGTCTTATTGGGTCAGACTGAACACTCTCGTCCATCTCACGGTGCCGCCACAACCGCTGATGGTCGAGATGGTACTTTATGTGCATTCACCATGAACCTTGATCAAGTAATGAACTCGTTTTGGGAAATTGAAAACATGCCGTCTGAGGTACCGCGTAACCCAGACGATGAACTCGCTGAGTTCCTATTTTCCAAACAACATAGACGTGACTCAACGGGCAGATATGTGGTTAAATATCCTTTTAAATCTTCGGTTGAGCTCGGCGACTCGAGTCAAATGGCAACTCGTCGACTGCTCAACTTAGAGTCTAAATTAGAAAGAGAGCCTGAACTAAAAACTCAATATTACAAGTTCATGCGCGAATATGAGAACCTCGAGCATATGACTTGTCATGGTGATGTCCAGAACGTGGATTCGAACTACATCATCCCGCATTTTTGCATCATCAAACCGACAAGTACCACGACGTCTCATCGTGTGGTATTTGATGCTTCTGGAAAGACATCAAATCATATGTCACTCAATTCAATGGTGTTACCTGGGCCCAAACTTCAAGCCGATATCAATGAACTTTTGATTAATTTTCGTCTTCACAAAATTTGCCTCTCTGCGGACATTTGCAAAATGTACCGGCAGATACTTATTGATCAATTTCAACGACCGTATCAACATATATTAGGGCGTTACTCATTGGATCAACCGATTCAAGTATTCGCTCTGAATACGCTAACATACGGTGTAGCTTGTTGCCCGTATTTAGCAATAAAAGTGTTGCACACCCTAGCGGACGACGAAGCGGACAAATTTCCAAAAGCCGCTCAAATTCTGAAAACTGCCTTTTTCATGGACGATTTGATATGGTCTGTGGCGACTGTAGAAGAGGCAGTAGAAATTCAGAAAGAACTTATGAATTTGTTGAAGACTGGGGGATTCGTACTACGCAAGTGGTCAAGTAACAGTCCACAGGTGCTGGAACATCTGGACGAGGCTCATCGCGAAACGCCTGTTGCATTCGACGATGAAAAGAATTTGGCTATCAAAGTTCTTGGACTTCAGTGATCGCCAGCCGGCGATGCATTTTCTTTTGCTACCACTCCGTCCAACCCTGTCGTAACCAAGAGAAGAGTACTATCCCAAATAGGTCGACAGTTCGATCCTTTAGGTTTTGTGGCTCCGTGCATATTCTATGCCAAATGTTTTATGCAGGAACTTTGGACTCGTCAACTAGACTGGGACCAAATTCTACCATCAGCTCTTGAGTTGCAGTGGCAGGCATATGTCAATGAACTTCTATTGTTGTCACAAATAAAACATGATCGCCACGTCAAGGTTGAGCGCCATACTTACTGTCAGGTCCTAGGTTTTTGTGATGCCTCGACTCTTGGCTATGCTGCGGTTGTGTATTTACGAACTAAAAACGCGGATGGTGAGACCAAAGTTAGTTTAGTCATGGCAAAATCTAAGGTCGCGCCCTTAAAGACTATCACCATTCCACGTCTAGAACTCATGGCTGCACACTTACTAGCAAAACTTACCAAATACGTCCATTCCATATTATGTAATCGTCTCGAAATCAATGATACGTTGATGTTCACCGATTTTTCCGACGTTCTGGCGTGGCTCAATACTCCCAGCTACACACTCAAAACATTTATGTCCATTAGGGTATCCAAAATTCATGACAGTGTACCTAGCCAATGCTGGTATCATGTTAGCGGTGTGTCTAATCCTGCTGACATTTGCTCTCGTGGTGCCTTACCATCGGTATTGCTGGCGACTGCAGAATGGTTCAACGGACCAAGTTGGCTCAACCTTGACCACACCCAATGGCCGATTAAGAACATGGATGAATTCAGAGACTGCAATCCTCCTGAGTCCAAGTGTCCTTCTAAGAAAGTTCTTGTTTCAACTGAGACTGGCTATTTCCTCAGGGTGGGGGGTCGTCTTTCACAGTCGAACTTGACGTATGAAAAGAAGCATCCTCTGCTACTCCCTAAGAAGTGTAATTTCACAAATTATACTTATTGATCATTTCCATAAAGTCCATTTACACGTAGGTCCACGAACTCTTCAAAGCTTAATAACGCAAAAATATTGGATCATTTCAGCGCGTGGTGCCATTCGATCACGTACCATGAAATGTATCTCTTGCTTTAGGGTATCTCCAACAAATAGACAACCTATAATGGGTGAACTTCCTACATATCGCACTCAAGATATTCATGTCTTTATTATTTGTGCGTGTTCGTGTGTTGTGCCACACGAGCGGTACACTTAGAAGTTTTGTCTTCTTTGAGTACAGAGTGTTTTCTCGCGTGTTTCGACCGTTTCACGGCAAGAAGGGGTCTGTGTAATTCTATCGTATCCGATAATGCCACCAATTTTGTCTCAGCTGGTAAACAGCTGATCGAGGTGACAAAATTCTTAAATTCAGATTTAGACAACATATCTAATGGCTTCGTATCTCGCGGTGTGATATGGAGGCATAATCCACCGACAGGTAGTAACTTTGGAGGACTTTACGAAGCTGTGGTTAAGTCAGCCAAATTGCACCTAAAACGTACCATTGGTACACGAGCTCTAACATTTGATGAACTTGGGACACTCTTTGCTCGCGTCAAAGCTGTGCTTAATTCAAGGCCACTGTGCGCTTAATTCAAGGCCACTGTGCGCTTTATCCAGTGATCCAAACGAGTTCGAGGTTCTCACTCCCTCTCATTTCATCATAGGCAGGGAACTCTTATCGGTACTCGATTACGATTTGACTGGTTTGACCAGTTCTAGACTGAACCGTTGGCAGTCCATCCAACAAATGTCACAACAATTTTGGAAACTTTGGAGGCAAGATTACTTACATACTTTACAGCAACGTCAAAAGTGGTTAACCCATTCTCTTAGTCTAAATATCGGTGATCTTGTATTACTCAATACTGATGCTCCGCCACTAAAGTGGTGCTTAGCCAGAATTACAAAGTTACATAGTGGCCCGGACGGCGTAATCCGTGTAATCGGTTTAAAAACCTCAAACGAAAATGAATTTACTCGTCCTGTTTTAAAGGTGAGCCCTCTGCCGTTGGATCAGGACTCTGAATAACTAAATACTTTTCTTTTATTCTAGTTATATGTTATATGTAAATCTGTATCTAATTTATGTTTAACCTTTTATTATATATTATATTATACAGTCCACTTATCTCAACTTATTATATTGAAGTAAATATTCCCTATATATACGCATATACCGTAAGTTTAAACTAATTCAACTTATCATGGTATCGTAACTGGGAAATCCTTGCGGATTTCGGTGGGGGGAAATGTTGGGTTTTCTATGGCTAGAATTCGAAAACTGCCGCCATCAACACCGGGAGCCCGCTTAAAACGGACGTTAACGCGCGCCGTCGCATCAACCTGTGGCGCCACTGTCGCCAAAAACTCAAATCGCGCGTACGTTGCTCCGTATAAAATCAATCAGTAAACAAGTAAAAACACTTAATCAGCCCCAAAAACAGTGCTGTTCTACAATATCATTGACAGTGAGTGATCTGTGCTGATATTCCTGTCCCGGGACACGCTGGGTTCTTGGATAAAACTGGTGAGTTTTTCGTAGTTGATTCTAGCCATACATTTTTCAAATATTCAAGTTTTTAAAGCTACCGAAACACATAGAAGAACTTAGCCGAAAATCGTATTCAATGGAAATTAATCCCTCCAAACGCTCCGCTCCCTTTGGTGGTTGCTGGGAGAGTAACGTCAAGTGCGTAAAAACTCATTTGTATAAGGTCATCGGCCACCAGATTTTAACTTTTGAAGTACTTCAAACTGTTTTGGCACAGATTGAATCATTACTAAATTCGCGACCACTGACCGTGCTTACCTCTGATCCTTCAGATCCAACGGCTTTGACGCCAGCTCATTTTTTGCATACGGCTCCTCTCAAATTTCTGCCAGCATCTGATGTAGCTGACTCGATTCCACATCTTTTCACGCGATATGAGCTCTTAGATAAATTAGTACAGTCATTCTGGATGCGATGGCGGAGGGAATATCTGCATGAGTTACAAGTTCGTCAAAAATGGAACTCACCATCTCTTCCTGTCAAAGAAAGGCATGGTTGTAGTTATAATACAGGATAATGTCACACCCTTGCATTGGCCCTTAGGCGTCATAGTACAAACCTTTAAAGGCAAGGACGATGTTATCCGCGTAGCGACGGTAAAGACTAGGCACGGTATTTATCAAAGACCAGTTGTTAAACTGTGTCCACTACCTACTCAATAGCAACTAGCAAAACTTAAGACAATCAGTTTCTAGCTAGTTGGTAGTATTATAGTGATAAGTTAAGTTAATAAGGTTAATAAGTTAAGTTTAGGTAATAAGGTTCATGTCAGTAAATTATATTATATATACGTTTTTTTTCTTTTTCTTTGAAATATTTCCTTTCAAGGCTGGGGGAAATGGTTACGCCGGTTTTATCAAAATCATTACTTGCTTTTAATTTGAAATTGTAATAAATACTCATAGTTGTTTATGTCAAAATTACTCTGGTTTGGATGCTTGTATGTTACGCGGGTTAATGTGACCCTTGCTCGCCATTGGCCCGTTTGGATTGCGAACCCCGAACTGTCATACATCATCAACCAATGAAAAAGAGTGCTAATGTCGGCGCGCGCGAGCTAACGCATCTTCCGGGAGCTCCCGTTTTCCGGTTGATTTTTCTGAAGATTCTACGTTAAAAAGACTGTGTGTGATATCAAATCTGTGCGCCTGTGGTTCCTGAAAGGTGGCAGGAGCATTCGCCTACGGGATATGCAGGTACGTCCAGGCCTAGGTACAATTGAATGTACAACTACGAGTCAGTCAATCAGCACATCTTAAATTACAGTCCACAATCTAGGTATTTCCATCATCTCCTTATTATTTACGCACCAGTTATGAGATTCGCAGGGTGTTTCAAGAGGGCCAAAACCCTTAAGATTCTTTATTGCTCTTTTGTGAGAAGTCACCTCGAATATGCATCACAAATTTGGAACCCTTGTTATGGCAAATACATTGATCGTATTGAAAATATACTAAAAAGATTTATTCGCTTTCTATGTTTTCGTCTACGTATACCGTGTCAATTAAGACAAAGGGTTAATTTTGAGTTTTGGTTTCTTGAATAATTACTATGAAATTTAGTTACTGGTTTATTTTCAGAAATTATAGACACAAAAATATTTCGACCGCTCGCGCGGCTGGCAGGATGCGAAGTCGTACATAGAAAAAAAATCATTTTCACTCACACCGCCACGATCACTGCGCCTTGCCAAAATCTGAAGGCAATGTTTAGTAGCACAGCAGGGTGCTACTAGACCGTCAGCAGGTGAGCCTAAACATCCTCCCACCCGTTGAAAGGCTTGTCTTTCAACAGTAAATCTTCAGTAGTGGGTAGCGGACATAGCTTGATAATAGGCCGGCGTAAAACGCCTCTAGTGGTTTTCAAATCAGCCACTCTCGAAACTCCATCCGGACCAGGGAATAATCTAATTACCCGTCCAAGGCGCCAACACAATGGAGGTACATGATCTTCATGGATAAGCACGAGGTCTCCAATATGTAGGGTTTTTGTGGTCGTCTTCCACTTCAGTCGTTGTTGCAGTTCGTGTATATATTCACGCTGCCAGCGTGACCAGAAATGCTGATGAATTTGTTGCAGTCGAGCGTATCGTTGCAGGTGACTTTCCTTCAAGTTTTCCAAGCTGGATTCAGGCAGTGCTTTCAGAGGTCTTCCAATGAGGAAGTGCCCTGGGGACAAAGGAAGGTAGTCATCAGGAGATGAGGACAAAGGACACAAGGGGCGACTGTTCAAAACGGCCTCCACTTGTGCGAAAAGTGTAGATATTTCTTCAAAAGTAAGATGGGAATTTCCCATGACTCTTTTTATATGATATTTTGCAGATTTGACTCCGGCTTCCCAGATGCCGCCAAAATGAGGAGCGTGAGCAGGTGAGAATATACATTTTATATTTTCCTGAGTTGCAAATTCAGCTAAGTCCTTATTATGTAATTTAAGAAAAGCCCCTATCTCTTTAGCAGCAGCTACAAAGTTACCCCCGTTATCACTAAATATTTCATTGGGTTTGCCACGACGGGCAATAAATCTGCGTAATGTCATTACAAATGCGTCCTTAGTAAGGCCACAGACCGCTTCCAAATGAACGCACTTATAACGCAAGCACACAAATATGCAAAGGTAACATTTGCTCACCCTTGCACCTTTACCTTTACGATTAATTATGTAGAAAGGTCCAGCAAAATCTATGCCCACTGAATTAAATGGGAAATCTGCACTCACACGTTGTGATGGCAAGTCACCCATTTTAGGACAAAGAGTTTTGCCTCGGACACGACAACATCGCACACAATTGTAAACTGTGCGCCGAGCTAACCTTCTGCCATTTATCGGCCATACTGATTCCCTCATCAGTGATAACAACAGCTGCGGGCCAGCATGCATGTGCCGTAAATGTTCTCTTTCAAATAAAAGTTTAGTCATATGATGGGACGAATCTAGTAGTATTGGATGTTTTTTATCAAAACTATATGGTGAAGAACTTAATCGTCCCCCAACTCTAATTAAATTTTTGTCGTCTAAAAAAGGTGACTAAGATAGTAATTTAGATTTAACATTTAAAGGTAAGTTTTTAGATAACGCCTTGTATTCAATAGGAAAACATTTAAGCTGAACAACACGGCATAGATAATAAAATGAGTCATCCAACTCATTAGCGCTGAGAGCTAAAACCTGTTTGTTATGAATATTACGAATGTTAAAACAAAATCTTTTTACCCATGCAACTATTCTTATAAGTTTGTTTATTTTGCTATATTTTTCAACATCTATTATAGGTTGCAGTGTGTCAGTGCTAAGGTAAGTATCAATTTCCTTTTGATTAGGTAAGGTTTTTTCAGGTGCAACTAATGAATTTTGTGTTTTATTTTTTGTTTCAGATGCTGATTGCTCTGCTTGATTCGTCGGTGCGAAAGTTGAGGCGAGCGGAGCAGGTAGGACGGTCTTGGGTGAGTATTTAGTTTTATTTATAATCTTAGATGTAGTTTTAGATTTATATACATTTTTAGTTTCAGGTACATCATTTATATCAATGTGATCTAAAATTGGCCAATCGTTTTCACTATTAATTAAATAATTTGGACCTGACCACCACAGGTTATTGTTTATTATCTGATTGGCATTTATACCCCTAGAAATGAGATCGGCTGGGTTCCTGTCCGTGGGAACATATCGACATGAATAGGCGTCAGTGAGCTCAATTATTTCAACCACCCTATTCGCGACAAATGTTTTGAGTTTGGTCGGATCACCTTTGAGCCATGCTAGCACTACGCTTGAATCGCACCAATGAACGATTCGTGACGGCTTGTAACGAGTAGACTCAAGGACACTTTTACATAGTTTAGCAGCTAACAATGCAGCACAAAGTTCCAATCGCGGTATTGTCATAGGATTTATACGAGCTACCTTAGATTTGGCGGCTAATAATCGCACCGTGAAGTCACGGTTATTTGCCGTGCTTCTCACGTACACACATGCTCCGTATGCCTTCTGTGAAGCGTCACTGAAAGAATGAAGTTCTATTAATTTCGGTGAATCGCATAACACTCTTCTAGGTATTTGTAATTTTAATAAACAGTTCAAGTTGCTCGCAAATTCTAACCATCTTTCCTCTATTTCTTGAGGGACAACTTGGTCCCAGTTTATTTTTTGTTGCCATAAATTTTGAAGTATAATTTTTGCTGTAATTATACATGGACCTAGCAGCCCTAAAGGATCAAATATCTTAAATGCATTTGATAATATGCGTCTTTTTGTTATATTGTCATGATTGTTATATGATTGTACAGGAAAGTTTAAATTATCAGTTTTTGGCTCCCACCCTAAACCCAGCGTGCTTGACGCTTCACTTATAGTCTATTTGTCTTGAGTATTAAGAGATGAATTCTTAAATAGATTTTTTGAATTAGTTTTGTATTTTCGTAAATTGAAACAGGCTGACTTTAGAGCGGAGGATATGGAATTTTGAATGTAAGCTAATTGTTTTTCATCATCACAACCAGTGATTAAATCGTCGACATAAAAGTCGTTTTGTATTATGTTTTTTTATAGTTTCGTCCCCACACTCCTCGCCCACCTGCCACAGACAGCGAGTGCTTAAATAGCTCGCACTTGTGGTTCCATAAGTAAGAGTATTCATTTGCATCGTTCTGATGGGCAATGACTCATCTTCTCTCCATAGAATTAATTGCAAGTTTCTACAGGATTCATCTACTCTCACTTGCCTGTACATTTTTTCAATGTCCCCAGTAATTAAATATTTATATTGACGTGCTCTTATGAGTATGGAGAAAAGAGAATTCTGTATATTTGGGCCCACCATAAGAATGTCGTTGACAGATATACTATCGTCGTCAAACTTGCAAACATAAAAATTATCTAGGCAGCTAATAATTAGATCTGAAATATTTATCTTAACCGAACTATCAGTTGTATTTAAAATCCTAACAGGAATAAGTCCATTATGTGGCTTCGATACTACACCCGCTGTGAACACACCATTATAAATTTCCTTTGACAAAATGACGCAATCACTATTGTGTGACGTCGGGATGTGTTTAATTACTTCGCAACGAGGTGGAATTGTAAACAAATTCCTATTTACATGAACACTAACAGACTGGTCTCGGGTTTCTAAACTCAGAGTACCATTTTTATAATTTAATACCGCGTTATAGCGCTCAAAAAAATCCTGCCCGAGTATACCTTCTGCGGCGCAAGATAAGTGTTCAAAAATATGAAACTTTTGTTGAAAAGTCACATTATTAATTAAAATATCTAAATAAATGTATCCCATAGATTCTAAATTACCACTAATTCCTTTAATAAGTATCTTATCCTGTTTTACTAAATTCAATAAATTCCTATGTCGCGACAACCATTCATACTTAAGCACACATAAGCTTGCTCCACTATCAATCAGTAAATTAAGATCAACATTACTATTTTGTAATTGACAATTAATAATACAAAAATTACTAAAACTAAGAATTGAATGAGTGTACGGTTTAGGTACGAAAAAATTCTAAGTTTTCATGACTATTTGCCTGATCATTGCGCAAGTTGTCTTGGACATTGGACTGTTGCGCGTTATGCTGAACACGCTGACAACGCACCGGACGTCCGCGTAAATGCTGACGCTGACCACCTGTGTGTTTACCTCGATTTACACTGTATGAAGTTCTTATACCTGTGCTATTTTCATAATTCTTATTATAATTATGATGATAAGTTTTATTGTTGTTATAAAACTGTCTATTTCCTCGGCCTTGAGAACCTCTAAAGCTTCCACGTTTATAGTTTTGGTTAGCCCTAAATTGCATAACCTGGTCTTGTGGCTGGACAGACATGGATTGCTCATCTACCGCAGCCGTAATAGCTTCAGACAACGACGCAAACTGTCGTGAGGCAATGATGGTGCTGAGCCGCTTATCGGCCAAACCGTCGCTAAACCGTTTGATTGCAGTCTTCTCATTGAGCGGACGCAAAACCTCATAGGCATCACGCTTATCGTTAGCCTGAGCAATCGTAAGATTCACAAACAATTCCTCAATCTCTGTACCGAATTTTTCTATGCTCCTACGGCCTTGAGTCGCCTTAAGCAATTGTGTTTGTAATGCTACAAATGATTTTTTAGGTAACAAATAAATGCGAATATCTTCTATCAAACTTTCAATATCTGCGTAAGTAGTTTTAAGACGCAATTTTGCACTAGGCGAGAGACGTGTTTTTAATACAAACTGTATCAATTGACTTTTACTGGCATCATTGATAAGCGAGCTATAAAGTAAGATACCATCAATAAGCTGATTTGTCACCTGCTCCTGGCCATTCATCATCGGCAACAGGGAAATTGCAGTTTTAATATCGAACGTTTCTGCCATTTTTGTAACACTATTTGAATGTTCTATAAAATCCTTAGAACTAGTTTGACTACTACTATCTACTAAAGTCAGTAAACCCTTTATTTTCTGATAATTTGATTGAATCTCATGGATTAATGTTTGGAAAACCTCACAAGTTTCTTTGTCTAGCTTGCGTTCTTTAATTTCTTGGTTCAACTGAGTCAAAATACAATCCAGTTTACTGTATTCCTTTTCTGCTTCTACTAGTTTCTTATAAGCTAAATCTTGTCTACGCCTATCTGGACCTAGTTTCACTAAATATTCCCTTAAATATTTTAATTTAGCGTGCAAATCTTGCAATTGTTGGGACATTCCTATTCCCCAAATCGAAATATAAAATAATACAACATGATCTAATTACAATATTATGGAATATTGTAGAATATTAAAAAAAATTGCAGTGCAAAACTTACATTGCAGTAGGTACGTATTGTACTGACAACGTATAAGTAGGTCACGACGTGTCACGTGGCGTGGATGAACGGACTCCTCAGCACTGGACTCGAACTGACTCCGTAGGTCACGACGTCTTACATGGTGTGGATGAACGGATTCCTCAGCACTGGACTCGAACTGACTCCCAGCTGCTCCACATCGGACCCGAACGATTTATCTCCCGGCGCCCTGCATATCCTCTCATCATAAGGCTTGAGCATTCTCCCAGCACCCGGCAGCAACGTTCCTTTTCTGTCTTCTTATTTAATATTTTCACCGCTTCACACTTATTCTTGGATTCTGTTTTTTTTTTTCTTTTTTTTTTTTAATCTTCTTTTGTTTCTTTCTTCTAAATTTTCCGTCTTCATAAACTTCTATCAGTATATTTTTCAGGATTTCTTCAACTATTGACGTCTTCGCATTTTACGTAAGTTGCAAAATTTTAATTGCTGGCTAAGGGTCGCCATGTATTAGAGTGATGTAATCGAAATAAAAGAGAAGTGTTCGATTCAACGATTCGTGTAATAATGCCCATAAAAGGTGTGTGCAGTTACAAATATAAGGTTGGGCGAGCTGCACACTACAACGGATCCATCAAAAACGACACGGACCTTCGTTGATTCGCTATTGTTTTTAAATACAGCATGGTGGCTTAAGAAGTATGAGGGAAATGGTTTATTTTTAGGTGCTACAGACATGTGTCCTAGCTCTTCATATTCTTTCAAAAACTGAACGTATTGTGTTTTTAATGTAGGATTTTTCCTAAATCGCGATTCTAAATTTAACAATCTTTTTTTACAGTATTATAGGATTCACCCAAGTTGCTTGGAGAACTATTAAGAGGTAATTTAACATTAAATCGTCCGTCAATCAAAGGGGCCGTATTTTGCAAAAAATGCCTTTCACAAGCCCTTTCCCTTTCACTGAGAATGGGTTTGTTTGGGAGTTCTTCAATCTCCCAGAATTTGGTAAGTAATTTATCAATGCAAGACTCTTGAGTCTTGTTATTTTTTGTAATAATGCTATTATTGCAATGTATGCTATTCAAATTATTTTTATTTATCGGGCCGGCTATTAACCAGCCAAATTTTGAATTTCGTAACTTTACTTCATATGGGCCTATAGAAAAGATCACATCCAATCAAGATATCAACTTGAGAGGGTTCATTAAAATTAGGATCAGCTAATTTTACATGTTTAGGTAATTTGAATTTAATATTAACGTGGTTTTTCGGTAAATAACCAGTTAACTCATTCATGACAAGCATGTTATAAGTAACATCAAACTGTTTATAGATAGATTGCAATTTAACAATGCAGCTCTCTTCTACCCTATTAGACAAGTGGTTTCCGATACCTATAATATTAATACTAGTTATTGGAATGGAAACAAGTGACAGTTTATCTTTTAACGATTTTGTAATAAAACTGCCCTGGCTACCACAATCGAGCAATGCACGCACTGTTTCATATTTATTGTTATGAGGATTATGAACTTCAATCAAAGCAGTAGATAAAAGAACATGATTGAATTGATATTCTGATGAGTTAATGTTTAAAGATTCCATTTCTGAATGTGCATGATTAATATTAACTGCCTGGCTAGGGTTATGCAGCAGGCGATTATGTTTTTGTTTACAATCAGGACATGGTCCAAATCCACAAGCCTTTGATGGATGACCCTGTTTAAGGCAGTTAGAACAAAGTTTGTATTTATTTACATCTGCCCATTTTTCTTGTAAATTTTTGTTTTTGAAACTAGGGCATTCATATATTTTATGATTTTGGCTGCAGATTATACATACAAATGAATTTGAAATGTCTTTATTAGTAGCTGTTGCTGCCTTAATAAAACATTTTTGATATTTATCCTCCTTTTTGTAGTGATAATTTTGTGCGTTGTTATTCGAACGAATTTGATTATTTTGTACCTGTGAACCCTTTTGGTGGCTGTTATCTGATTTGTTTCTATCTAAAGCTTCAAGCACATCAGCGCGATCTATCAAAACTTGTTTGAAGTTTTCTAAGGTTGGAATATTGTTACCAAGCTGGTTTCTAAATTCCTCCCATTTTAGAAGTGTATTATGGTCTAATTTTGAGGCTAAACTAAATATGACACACATATCCCAATTATCTGTGGGCATTCCTAGACTAGATAATGCTCTTAAGTTTTTTGTAACATGGTCAACTAAAAACCGTAATGACTTTACAGTTTCCCTGCTACATGAACGTATGTTAAACAATGAATTCATGTGATGATCAATCAGAAGTCTTTTATTATCGTAACGATCACACAACAATTGCCAAGCTTCCTTGTAATTTTCAGATGATACTTCAAGATTGGAAATTATACGTGCCGCGTCTCCTTCAAGGTAAGACATTAAATAATGAAATTTATGTACCGGCGATAGTTGCTTATTACGATCAACTAAGCACAAAAAAGAGTCTCTGAACTCGAGCCACTTAAAATATGCACCGTCAAACTTTGCAATTTGTATACGTGGCAACCTGATACCGGAGTCACGAGGTTCAAATCGGGATTCATGACAGTCACGACTACATGATTGCACACAGCTGTCCAACAAACTCTTTGCGGTGGCAAGCCCATTCACCATATCATCTTCAATTTTATCCCGCTCCTCAAGCTCTAATGCCAGGCTCCCACTATTTAGGACTTCAATCTGAGTTTGCAACTCATCAAACCCAGCTGATAATTGTTCAAATCTACCAAGTTTAATCTTTAATTCAGCTATTTCCTCATTAGTTAATGAATTCGAAGACGACAATTTATCCAAAAAGTTTTTAAACTTGGTAATTTGACCTTTAATTGAGCTACGCCTGACAGTCGATTCGCGTAATTTCTTTAAATCGATTTCTTGCGACATTTTTTTTTAAACTACAATTTAGTCAAAGCAATATATTTTATATAATATTAACTATCAAGCAGAGTAACTCAACCAAATTTCAGCATAAAATTATAATTATGTAAGTTATTTAAAGAATCTCACGCCCCTCAATTCGACGTCACCCGCCGACCAGGAAACCGGATCCACGCTGCGAAGCACGGAATGCAAGCTCTGCTCGTACCCCTGTGGTGCCCGCGTGATGTTCCAAGGTATCTGGAAAGTTCGGCGAACGAAATCAAAAACGGATTGGGAACGTAACGTTATTTTTTCCTAGAATGGCATGAGAAATACATGATGTAGGTAGATGAAAAAAATTATGAAAATTATTTTGAATAGTAATTTAGGATAATTATTTGGATAAGTTTCATGCCAAATTAATGGAATGGAATTTTAAGGATGGTCTTTAATGAAATATTCTGGTATTACAGTAAATTATTTGCATTACAATTAAGTTTGATCGCATAAAATTTTGCACTTTAATGATACCCTCCAGCAATACCCAAATAATTAACTAATTAAAATGATTGCACAAGTGGAAGGCACGTTTTAGGATAGCTGATGGTATGATTTAGAAAATAGGAAGTTAGGCAAGATTGAGGAGGGAAGGGCACTTAACTTATGATGATCCAGTTCACATGAATTTTCTGTAACTGATTTTTCTGCAACTGCCTTTTCTTCCGTACACCTGTGTCGATGCTTTAGCTGCAACGATGCTTAGGCTTCAGGATGTTCGTTGGGTTCAGCTTCACGACGGGAACTCGGCCTTTTGTGGTCACGATGATCACGCCACGTCGACGACGAACCAATTTTGAAAATTTAGTTTTTTTTGTGTCCTGTCACGGTCGCCAATTTTATGTCAATTAAGACATAAAGGGTTAATTTTGAGTTTTGGTTTCTTGAATAATTACTATGAAATTTAGTTACTGGTTTATTTTCAGAAATTATAGACACAAAAATATTTCGACCGCTCGCGCGGCTGGCAGGATGCGAATTCGTACATAGAAAAAAAATCATTTTCACTCACACCGCCACGATCACTGCGCCTTGCCAAAATCTGAAGGCAATGTTTAGTAGCACAGCAGGGTGCTACTAGACCGTCAGCAGGTGAGCCTAAACATACCGTACCATTCTGATGATTACTTAAATCTTTGCAAGAAATTTCATTTGCAACCACTTATAAATCGTCGTCGACTAGCATATTGCACCTTTCTTTTAAAAATTATTTCTAACGAGATTGATTGTCCTGATCTCCTACATAAACTGCGCTTCAATATCCCCAGGAGATCGGTTAGATTTAATCCGCCTATCTCCATTCCTTCTTCTTATTCTAACTACAGGCAAAATTCATACATATGGTGCGAGCGAGTAAAGATTTTAATATTCTTTGTAAAGAGTTCTCATTGGGTCAAATGAGAACTCTTTACAAAGAATATTAAAATCTATCAATTTACCACTAAAACCTATTCGGTACGCACTCGGCTGAATGCTGACTTTTTTAAAAGTATTTAGTTCTTGTTTTTCTTTATTTAATCATATAAATCGTGCTTGTTAGTGATCCTAAGTTTTCTACTACCTTTTCTGTTTCTATCCGTGAGAACCTGTAATTGGCTCTATGTCTCATATACAATTGTTATCCATCTGTTATAGCTGTTGGTTCTCCTAGTATTAAATAAATAAATTAAATAAATAAATGCAAGAAACTCGTTTGTAACATCATTGCATATAAATGCAAGCACCTCGTTTGTTTGTTGTTTGTTTGTTTGACACGACACTATTGATCGGCAAGCGCGCGTGTCGACGACTCACATTATGTGAGACTCCGACCCAACTCCACGTTGTCCTTCTGTGCCACCTATTGCGGGAACACGGTCACGCACCGGCATACATCCGCGAACCCGCCGCGGCCGACCCTCCTCTGGGGATCACCGGCGCACCAGAACACTTTGCACGCTGTGACCACCCCGGGGACCAAACCAGCAAATGGGTGCCAGACGACCCCGTGTATGGCACCCTCGATTCCCCTGTGACGGGTCAGAACAGTGGCCACCTACCACTTTTTGGCCTCAGGGGATAAGGAGAGTAGCCAACGCTGTACCGACACTCCTCCACCCCTGCGGCCCCAACGTATCCGCCATCAGACCCGAGGCCTGGACGACGGTGGTCAAGAGAGGCCGTCGTCGCAAGAAGAGGACGGCTCCGCCGGCATGCGGCACCACCAGCTGGAGCACCCGTATCGGCATCGAGGAATGCCGCGGGACCGCTTAAGATCAGAGCCCCACGCTCCGTGGCTGTAGTGATCACGCTGCAGCCCGGAGCCGTCGAAAGGGGCGTCTCCTACAAGGCGGTCCAGACAGAGGCGTAAGCGAAAGTCGCGTTCCCCAACCTTGGCACACCGTCCGGCTTCAAAATGAGGCCGGCGATAACGGGGATGTGGCTGCTCGAGGTGTCGGGTGCCTCTAGCGCCGAAAAGGCGGACATTTTGGCTGCCAAGCTGCGGGAGGTCCTCAATCCTGAGGACGTCTGGGTGTACAGGCCGATGAAGATGGCTGAACTGCGTATCGACGGTCTGGACGACTCGACGACCCCAGCTGAGGTCGTGGCAGCCATCACCCGAGCCGGTGGATGTCCATCCGATTATGTGCGGACGGGTGAGTTCTATGCCGACGCTACCGGACTCGTCATAATTTAGATGCGGTGCCCGGTGGCGGCGGCGAACAATGTCGCTGAAGGTGGGCGACTGTTGGTGGGGTGGGTTTCAGCAAGGGTAAAGCTACTGAAACCCAGGGCATTGCGGTGCTATCGTTGCCTGGACATTGGGCATGTCAGGGCACGATGCAGTGCTATCGCGGTAAGCCCGGCCACAAGGCGGCCCAGTGCTCCGCGGCGCCAAACTGCAGCCTCTATACAGCTGCAGGGAGGCCCGCTGGGCACAGAGCGGGTGGAAAGGCCTGTGGCGCACCCGAGCAGCAGCAGAAAAGGAGAAGGAGGGCCAAGGTTGCCGGGGGCTCTTTACCCCCCCGTAAGCCTGACTGCTCTTCGGCCAACTCCCGGCCTAGGAATGGAGTGGATGGAATGGATTGCGCATAATGGCGCTCTACCATTTCCTCCAGGGAAATATCAACCAATCTGCCAGAACTCAGGATCTCTTGCTCCAGAGCATGGCAGAGTGGTCGATTCACGTCGCTGTGGTCGCCGAGCCGTATTTCGTACCACCCAGAGATAATTGCGGCATCATCGAGTGCCTCCCTACGTCCGCCGCATCGTCGGGGCTTATTTGGCGGAGAGGTGTGTCACCCACGTGGGACGCGATGAAAACCAGCGCCACATGTCGTGCGGTGTTCCGCAGGGCTCGATCTTGGGCCCACCCCTGAGGTACTTCGGGTACACCTAAATGCTGAGGGGCGAACTCCAACCGGGCGTAGACATGACGTGTTACACGGACGATACGCTGGACACCGCCCGGGGGAGTTCGTACAGGGAGACAGCGTTGCTGGCGACGGCTGCGGTCTCACAGGTGGTGAGCCGCAAATGGCGCCTTGGTCTGGAGGTGGCCCTCAACAAGTCGAAGGCCATGGTGTTTCATGCCCATATCGTTGTCGGGGGGGCTCGAGTCGCTGTCGAGGCAACCATGAAGTACCCAGGATTGATGCTCGACAGCCGGTGGAATTTCGGCCCCCACTTCCGGAAGCTAGCACCCAAGTTATTGGGCACGGCTGGGGTGCTGTCAACGCTGCTTCCCAATCCGGGGGGCTCGAGCGATGCCTGTAGGCGACTCTACGTTGGGATCGTGCGATCGATGGCCCTGTATGGGGCCCCAATCTGGGCGGCTCACCTGACGGCCGGCAGCATCGCTGTGCGCAAGCCGCAGAGAGCAATGGCCGTCAGAGCCATCAGAGGGTATCACACGATCTCCTATGAGGTGGCTTGTGTACTGGCCGGATCCCCGGCTTGGGACCTGGAGGCGAAGGTACTCACGTCACTGTAGCGGTTGCGCTAGGAAGCGTTGGCGCGGGGCGAAGGGCCGATGCAGCGACATAAAGAGTTGCATCGGTCTCAGCTCCGCGAGGTGCGGGTGGTGGAATGGCGGGCCAGGCTTTCACGCCATACTACCGGCCTCGTTACCATCGCGGCGGTCCGGCCCGTGTTATTGCGCTGGCTCGGGAGGAGACACAGCTCTCTGTAGTTGTGGGCGCAGCGGAAAAAGGCAGTAGGTAGGTACTTACGGGTGCAGGATTGGAGCTTTGAATAATAATGTCCTTCGATAGTTTTAGCAGTGGAGTTTTCACTATAGTTGAATGCTGGTAAGCCACCCACAGAGTCTGTTTGTCACACACAACACTTATATTTGAGTTTTCTTTGAGAGCGAGAGGAACGGGAGCGCACACGCGTTACCGGAGTTGCGATTTTTTGACAACTGAACTGCGGAATGAGATGAACAGCGGATGATGGAAGTAGGAGGTAGGAAGGTGTGTGCGCGGGAGTTAAGGATTGGTCCTCGTGTATTTGATTGAATGATGTGAAATGAATGTAAGTGTTGCTATTTTAATAATTTGAGTGCGTGAGTAAATATTTATAATATTTAATTTATATTTTTAATATGGCGCAGACATCTCCCCCGGACTAGAGGTTTCCTCTAAACAATTTAAGAATTAACATATTAAAGGAGAATAAGAGTAGTAATATTAAAAAAAAAATGGGTAATATTAAATTTACTGCGAAGGTAACGGACAAATCCGAACTACTGGCCTTATATATGAACCAGTCGCGGTTTTTACTTTAACTGTTCTTATAATTTTGTCCTTTCCAGGATAAACCACATCTACTATCCCTAGAGGCCAATTGAGAGGATGAGAGTGATTGTCTTTAATTACGACAATAGTACCTAACTCGATAGGTTTTGAGGGAGAGTTCCATTTTTCTCTTTCTTGCAAAGACGTAAGATATTCTTTATTTCAGCGTTGCCAAAATGAATGCGTTATTTTATTGAGTAATTGATAGCGTGATAAACGATTATCAGCGATGTCGGTAACATCTTCAGCGGGTAAGAATTTGAGTGGAGTTATGTTTAAAAAATGATTAGGCGTTAATGCGGTAATATCGGAAGGATCCGAATTCAAGACACATAGAGGTCGGCTATTTAGCAAATTTTCGATTTGAACAAGCACAGTACTAAATTCTTCGTAAGTGAGTATTTGAGATCCTATGACTTTGTAAAGATGAGTTTTGACACAACGAACACTTATTTTGCTGAGTCCGTTAAAATGCGGGCCATAAGGCGGACTAAGCTTAAATTGTACGCGATGCTCAGACAATAACTGTTGACTAATATAATTAATATGCGATTTGGACTGTATGAGAGAGTAAATTTTATTGAGTTTACGTTTTGCTCCAATAAAATTGGTACCTCCATCGCTATATATTAGCGAAACAGGACCTCTGCGAGATATAAAGCGCTTAAAAGCGGCGAGAAATAAATCAGAACTAAGATCAGAAACAAGTTCCAAGTGTAATGCTTTAGTCGTTAAACATACAAATAAACAAATATAAGCCTTTTGGCTTTTGATTCCACGTTTGCGAATATGAGTTATGAAAAAAGGACCAGCGTAGTCAACAGCGCAGCGGTGTGAACAAATGGTATCACGTCTGAAACTCGAAAAGCGGGCAGATCACCCATTGGAGGGTAAGTATTTTTTGGATTGAGTCTAAAACACTTATTACATTTGTGAACTATTTGCCTTACTGAATTTCTAGCGGAAATTATCCAAAATTTTTGTCTTATCATAGATAATAAAAGAGCGGGACCTGTATGAAGATTAACGATATGATAATAACCAATTATGAGGTTAGTTACGCGATCTTTTTGCGGTAGTAATATCGGATGTTTTTGGCCGTAATCGAGTTGAGAGTGAGTTAATCTTCCACCTACTCGTAAAATATTAGAAGAATCGATAAATGAATTAAGCTTTAAGACTTTTTTATTTATTGGTTTATTTAATTTTAAGTTGACCATATCTTCCGAAAAGTGTAAATTTTGGACATATTTTATGAGATATATTTCAGCGGTATCTAAATCTGAGACTGTTATAGATCCATGAGATTTAAGACGTTTAGAAAAGCGTAGAATAAATACTACGATGCGAAGTAATTTTGAATAACTAGAGACGCGATCAATTAATTCTTGAATAGGACGAGTAGTTTCAGGTTGTATGACCTTAGCGGACAGAGTAATAGTTTTCATTAACATGAATTCCGAATTATTAGAATTAATTTCAAATGTTTTAATAGGCCATTGCCATATGGGAGATGAGAACCAATGAGGAGCGTTAAACCAAAATTCTAGTTTTGAGAGTAATTTAGGCGTTATAGGGCGAGAAACAATATCAGCGGGGTTCTCTTGTCCATTAATATGAAACCAATGTTTAGCGGGTAATTTAGAATTTATTTCCGTTATCCGATTTGCGACAAATGTGTGAAATTTATATGCGGGTGAGTGTAACCACGTTAGTGTTACGGTTGAGTCAGAGAATGCGTAAATTTTGTCAATTTGACAGCGTTTGCTTAGAGTATCTTTTATAGCGGTGAGAAGATTAGCTAATAAGAGTGCAGCGCATAGTTCCAAGCGAGCCAGCGGCATTTTATTGAGTGAAGCGACGCGTGATTTCGAGGTGAGTAGAGTAACAGATCCGTGATCTATATCATTAGCGCTAACCCTTAAATATACGGCTGCACCATAGCAGCGCTCACTAGCGTCTGCGAAACCGAGGAGTGTCACGAGAGTATCCGAAGTTATACCTGCATGACGCGGGATTTTAATTTGTTCGAGATAAGTGAGTTCGTTGTGGAATTGATTCCACTTATTTTCAATATGCGTAGGTACTGGACTATCCCAGTCAAGTTCATGTTTCCAACATTCTTGAACGAGTAACTTCATAAATGCTGTCACGGGAGCAATAAGACCTAACGGGTCGAAAAGACGAGCGGTTGCGGAGAAAATTGTGCGTTTTGTGCATATGAGAGAAATAGCGTTAATTTTAAATTGAAAGGTGTCTTCTACAGGATTCCACTGCATACCTACAATTTTCACGTTTGAATTAGCGTCTGTGTCGAAATTAATATTTTGTGGATTTTTATGCGAAGCGGGGATTATCAACTTTTGACAGATATCCTTGATCTATGTAGTCTTGAATAGTGGCGTTATAATTTTTACGAATATCGGGATGCGAATCTAATTTCTTTTCTAAATTAATGAGACGTCGGTGAACAATAGCGTAAGAATTTCCTAATTCAGAATATGGAGTTTTAAACGGTAACTGTACAGTATATCTGCCAGTACCATCACGTGATTGCGTAGCGTTAAAGATAAGGTCACAGGCCTCATCATCAGGGCTCCTGTGAACTTTTTCAGGGACGTTTTCTAATTCCCAAAAGCGTTGAGTGAGAGTTTCAAGTGAGTTAGAAGCGGTAGCGCAGAAAAAAAGATTTATTATTATATGTATTATTATTTTGGAAGATAGGAGTGCGAGTGTCTAAGCGGTTATCACAATCTGCCCTACCCATGGCAATGTAACCTAGTGTAGTCTGTACAGCGACGACCGATGAACCGGGTATTGTAACCTTTCCACTTCCTAATAGGAACGGGAATAACTCGTTGCCAATTAGACAATCGATCTCGGCCGGTAAATGGAATGCATCATCAGCCATAGGTAAGTTGCGTAAGTGAATTAGTTTTGACGTATCTATAGGTAGACTAGGTAAGCCGTCGGTAATATTTTCTATTACGCGAGCATGGATAATATACGAGCAGCGTGAATCAAAGCGGGAAAATATTTTAAATTTCGTAAATCCAATAGCAGATATTTTAGATTGGCCTATACCAAGAATGGTTGAGTTATCAGGAGTAATGACTAAATTAAAGCGTTCACAACACGACTTTGTGATAAAATTACTCATTGAACCTGTATCTAGAAACACGCGAACCTTATTTGGATTCTTATTTTTATAAACGTATACAGAAGCAGTAGTTAATAAAACTGTAGTACTATTACTATCGATATTATAAGTAGAAGCGGTCATTGATAACGCAAGATCATTTAAATTTTGGCGCGCAAACTTATCAGCGGCGGCGGCGACCGAAGAAACATTCGACACGATCGCGGCAGGCAGAGCGGTAGTGAGGGGAGTGGCGCGGGGCGCGGGCTGCCTGTTGACACACTGATGGCTCAGCGGCGGTGCGTTAGGTTCGACTTCCGATCGCGGGGACATCGGTTTGGTTTTGAAAATATTATGAAAGTTTTCTACATGTAAGAGCGTATGATGTTTGCGTTGACATGTGGAATAAGTATTTATTGATTTACAGAATTTAGTATCATGAAATCCTAGGCAATTACGACAGAAACAATGTTTATTTACTAGTTCAAATCTAGTACGCGGGTCTTGATTAACAAAAAATGAACATTTATATAGATGATGCGAGTTAGGATCATTACATATTTTACATGAGCGCCTCTGTATCGCGGGTGAATGAGTATTTGCGACGAAAGCTCGAGTAGTTTTAGAATTTGATGTATTATTATTATAATTATTTGAGGAGCGTTGAGTCAAAAAAGGTTTTGTATTTGAGCTAGGATTACGTAGCGTTTGTATTTTACTTTGTTCTTTAAGAAATTTAGAAAGATGATCGAATGTGGGTATTTGAATATGTCTATGCGATTCCTCGAACAAGTTCACTACCTCCTTATCGAGTTTAGTAAGTGCGACGTGAGTAATAATAAAGTCTGAGAGATCGTCAATATTTAAACGGCGTAAAGCGGCTTCTGCAGAGTAAAATTGTTCGAGAAATGTATCGATAGATTGATTTGGTTTATAGTTAATTATTTGTTGTACGTAAATGGAAGCTTGTACTCGAGTATCTTGGTATTTTTCTAATAGAGCATTCCAAATTATAAGATAATTATTGGCGGTAGGTGTAATACCTGAACAAACGGTTAATGCTTTGCCGGACAAAGAACCTATTAAATATTGAACTTTTTCGGCGTCTGAGAGATGCAGATAAGTGGATAAGATTTTTGAAATTCTCGTAGAATGGCGACCCATCAAACGAACGAAACTAACTTAAGGGGCGGTAACTTGCGGTTCAATAAATCATATTTATGAGAATTATCTGTATTGTTTTTAATAGAATTATTTTGTGTGAGTGTGGATGCTGTATGTTTTACGTAACAATACAGTTCGTCAAAGGATTGTAAGGCGGCGCAGTTCGGTTTTGCGGATGGATCATTTTCTAATCGAGCCATAACACACGAGTCCAGAGTATCCATGAAATTTGATCGTATAATATCTACCGATTGAATGCGTGCTAGAAATTGCGATTGAAATGTTGGATCGGAAACCTTTAGGCTACATAATCTGGTAAAGATTCTCCATCTTAGCTTCGAGAAGAGATAGTTTTGAGTAAACCTCTTGTTCGTCATCACTGGCTGTCTTCCCTTTTGGCTGTCTTGTTGACGCCATTTTGAGAATAGGTATCTAGTAATAATATAACGTGCGTGGATGCGTTAAATGTTTTTAAATGCGTGAAATAAGCGTTAAATATATATGCGGATATCAAAATATGAATAAACAAATAATTAAATATTGAAAAGAGTGTGAGCGAGTTTGCGAATGCGTTGCGAAATGCGACAATGGCTGCCGTAATTTCGAAATAATAATTGTGTGAGGAAAGCGTTTGCGTATTGTGTGTGGTTAGATGAGTGATTGAGAGAGTATATTATGTTTTTTTTATTCGGCGAGAGGGACCAGAACTTGTGGGCGCAGCGGAAAAAGGCAGTAGGTAGGTACTTACGGGTGCAGGATTGGAGCTTTGAATAATAATGTCCTTCGACAGTTTTAGCAGTGGAGTTTTCACCATAGTTGAATGCTGGTAAGCCACCCACAGAGTCTGTTTGTCACACACAACACTTATATTCGCGTTTTCTTTGAGAGCGAGAGGAACGGAAGCGCACACGCGTTACCGGAGTTGCGATTTTTTGACAACTGAACTGCGGAATGAGATGAACAGCGGATGATGGAAGTAGGAGGTAGGAAGGTGTGTGCGCGGGAGTTAAGGATTGGTCCTCGTGTATTTGATTGAATGATGTGAAATGAATGTAAGTGTTGCTATTTTAATAATTTGAGTGCGTTAGTAAATATTTATAATATTTAATTTATATTTTTAATATGGCGCAGACAGTAGTTTTGGTTGACGTATGTGATCGGGGCAGGATTCTTTCGGGAAGTACCTGTGTCGCATAAACAGCGAGCCGGAGGCTCGGTGTCACCTCTGCGTCGACTGGCGGGAGGACACGGTGCGGCATACGCTGGCAGAGTGTGCCGCTTGGGAGAAGCCACGCCGTGCCTTCATCTCTGAAGTAGGCAGTGACCTGTCACTGCCGGCCGTATTCAAGTCTATGGTCAGCAGCGAGGAGTCCTGGGATGCGATGCTATCCTTCTGTGAAACAGTCGTCTCGCAGAAGGAGACTGCAGAGAGGGAGATTTCATCCGCTCAACCGAACGGCAGCAGACGCGCTGGGCATCGGCGCAGGGCGCACAAAGCCATCTTTCAGCCCCCCCAAAATTGGTCCACGGGCGTTGGAAATGGGGACAACCGTCGCCCACACACATCAGGACCCGAGGTGGTGGCGCATAGTGTTCCTCGCGCGCTCCTCCAAGATGTCGCAGTCAAACACCCCACTCCTCCCCAACCCAAAAGCACTAGCCGGCACTAGCCGGGGTTGTGGAAGTACCGTATGTTCCCGCGACCCCCGGCGTAGGTGTAAAATGGAACACCAGGGTGGTTATTAGTCAGTAGGGATATGACAGACCCCTCGCCCCCCAGTCCACATCCATTGAGGATTTTCCAAATCGCAAAAAAAAATAAGTTTGCGTACAACCACGGTTACGAGTATCCTCTACGGAATAGATTGTAAATAACATAGATGAGAATATTTCCTTGTTTCGTACTATTTGGAGCGTGGTTTTTCAGTAATCGAGTTTTTTTTTTATATCAATTTACATGTATTTTTTTATAATTCGATAAAAAACGAAAAAGCCGAAATCGTGTAGTCCACGCAGGCGAAGCCGCGGGATGAAAGCTAATTAATAAAAAAAAGAAAACATAAACCAATGTTACATGTTTCGCAGACTCGTCCTGTTTCTCGTCCTTGAATTGACCTGATGCTTGATTATGCATTATAATTTTGATCTTTAGGGTTTCGTACATGCTTCAGCGATATATAAATTAGTTTAAGACAGTCATTATCCACTTTTATCACAAAAAAAAAAAACAATTAAAAAAATAACTGTGTGAAAGGGATATTTGTGGCTTTACTTATTTATCCAAGCTGTTGGATGGGCGTCTTGGTAGAGTTCCTTTTGTAATTTTGATGTTCAAATATTACCGACTGTCAGTATCAATGTATAAATTTCAAAAAACAAACTTACATCGTAGAAGAAACAATGATCACGTGAATTTAAAAAATTAAATCTAAAACAAGATACAGAATATATCTGTATCTTGTTTTAGATTTAATTTTTTCATCCCATCCTCCATGTAGAAATTACAGTTTCTATAAAAATATTTTACATTTTAATTTATGACTTTTTCAAGCGTGCTGCACCGTCGATCACGTCATCGCTTAAAATCAGGTTAGATAGTGTTTAAGCGCGAGCCTTATACCTACTTACGAAATCAGAATATGTCAAAAATAAAGTAATCAAGGAATCTTCGGTGCTTAGGCCCAACTCGCACTTGCCTGATAGTATTCATATTATAAAAATGCACTTGAACATCTAGTCTCACATTAAGTTCACAGAGTGATCAACGATAACTGCTACGTATTGTGCCAAGTTCATCTGCGTCATTGCGAAAGGTAAATTAATCTATTTATGTAATTTGTAATAAACTTATAACATAGCCATGTCTGGGGACACGGTAGTATCTTCGCCAAGATGATGTACTGGAATTAGTACACTACCCACCTTTTCTCGAAGTCTTTCCTCGTATTTTCGAATTCTTGTAATTTTCGTTAGGTAATAAGATGCAGTTAGCCAACTTGTTATATACTCGTACCAAACACACAAAGTTTCATTTTACTAGCTCTTACTGTATTAGATATATCTGCCATTGTAAAAGCCCGCAGTACAGTAAAGCCTAGGATTTACCGGTCAAAATTCCAAGTCATACTGGTTAAAGCCATTAATGATCTATGAAAATATTCGATTTTGAGCTTTTACCTTGTGGTGTTGTGGTGTGTCTATGTAATTATTTGTGATATTTTCCGTCAACACTTGACGTCTTGTCATGCTTATTTTTCTGTCTGTTACTTTAATTAATAAATTGTGTTTTAGCAGAATAAAGCCAAGATTTCTGTTGGTATTTTCGTTTATATGTTTAGACCTACACGTTTTAAGTCTATTTACATTTTAATAAATACTTTACAAAACATACCTTCATATCTTTTGATTTTGTATAAACTCATGTCTCATTTTTATGTATTATTTGTTACTGTTAACACCTGAACAGCATACTTTTAGTTATCTCTGATTGTTTTAATATTCCATAACTTATTTATATCGCTAATTTGTAAAATCTTGTAATTTTTCATACTCTGACATGTTTATCTGAATTGACATCTGTCTCTCCAATTTATTTTTCTTAAGCCATAGACATAATATACCATGGACTAGACCTTCCATAAGCTAGTTGTACATTATAATAAGGGCAGCGTAGGCTGCCCCCTCTGTAAACCGTTTTTGTTCGTTCTGGTCATATAATTAATATTTTGAATTTGGAATTCGGAAGAGATGACACAGAACGAAAGAAAAACGGGCGTCGGTTTTTTAGTTTGGTTTTGGTTGCGAAATTGGAAACACATATTTAAGCCTTAAATTACAAAGTTTTTACTTATCCACTAAATACATAAATATGTAACGAATTCAGTTCGGGAATGAGTGTTAAACATCCCTGAAGATTTCTATTAAATAACAACTTATACTCTGAAGTGAACTTTTACTGTTTTTACAATGGGATGTGCCAGACTGGCATGTGGAACTGGCATGAGCTGCTGCAGACAGGTCCTTAACGGCGCGTCGTTTTGCGCGAGCGCCCACATCTCTCCTGGTTGCCTGCCTTACCACCTACCTACCGGACGTGGTGCATGAGCCGCAGCTACAGCGCGCCCGCCAGCAGTACACGCAGGTGGCGCACGCTGAACACGAGCGCCCACAACTCGCGATAGCGCTCTTCCAGCCGCCCCATCGCACCGTATCACGCCGCCCTGGTCTGCGGTTGCCCCTTCGCCAAAAAAGAAGACGCGGGCGGCACGTCGTGTCAAGCTGGCCCCGTCGTATGAAGCCGGCCTTATTTTACCTTTTTCTTATTTTTAACTTTTCTATTAACGTGACTTACGTTTAAGCTCTTCGGAGCTAAACGTAACGTTACAACCTGCAATCGCACGGTTAGAATTTACCTCAGAGACTTGTAAAGCTTGAAAATGTTTAATGTCTGTGAAACACTACATAACAATGCTATGAATAGTTGTACTCGCTAAAAAAAAATCGTATAACAAACATTAAACCAACTTTATGAAGCTAATCAATCTGTGCTTAAATTGTTATCATCATTTTGTATCATTAGTGTATCACAGATATTACAATTGTTCAAGCATTTACAAGTCTCTAACGGAAATCCTAAGATATATCGTGTAATTCTTGGTAAAATCCGGCAATTAGCCGTTATCATAGATCATTTCGGGCTTTTACCAGTGTAACTTTGTAACTCGTAGGATTAACCGTACTTCAGGTTTTTACAGTAGCATAACATCAATATCTAAACTACGTCATTCACTGACTGACGATCACCAAAACCTCTAGGGAAGTATTAGTAATATGACATTTTGTATTCTGGCTAGGAATTTCCCATAAATATTAGAAAGATAAGAAATCTGTGTCTTTCAGTCGAGAGCACTCCTCAGAGAGGTTAAAGAACCTCTCTGAGGGGTGCAGGTCTATCGACTGGATTGGTCTTGTACTATTACTTAGATATTGAATTTAAGCGCGATTGATGGTTAATGGTTTACCCCATTTACTTGGGATTGAAATTAAACTGACGAAATGTGGATGTACTGCAGGAACACCTTAGCCTAACCCTTCAGAAATACAGGCGTGATGTTATATTATGGTAATAGATGCTTCTTGTTGGGGTTAATAAGGTGGACACCAAAGAAAATAACGGTTTAAGGGTTTAAATAATAACAGTTTAATTACCCTTTGTTTTATGTATCGGAAAGGTGTGTGTAAGCACATGTGGCTCCTACTAAGGTTGACGGAATACAGTACCGTGAACAGCTAGCATTTCAGTTTCAAGTGTAGACAAGGGCTCAAGTAATAAACTGTATAATTAATGGTTAGAGAGAGAAGGCTATAGTGTTGAATAGTATTGAATTATTTTTGATAAACTCCAACACGCCCCCTCAAAAATAAATCTCTTTCTCTGTAATAACATCATCGTAATAATACATATCTCAAACCATTTTTACATAAAAATAAAACACACACCTTTTTTTATGGGAAAACAATATCATCATGGTCCAACATTCATTGATCAGTATTAGGGAAACCCAGAAAAACCTAATCAGATCAATCAATCATTTCATCTCTTGTAATTAATGAAATATTAAAGTTATTCATCTACTTATTACCAAGCTGTTATAATTAAATATCCGTATAATTAAAACCAAGCTTTTATGATTAACACATTATGTAATCATCTTTGTAGTTATAACCAAGCCTTTTATAATTAAATTATCCTTTTATTATAACCAAGCCTTTTAATTTTAATTAACATATCCTTATTACCACGTTGCATATACATATTTGCAACACCACCCCGAACTTCATACTCATTCAGAGACACACCGCGGGGAATTTGTCAGGATAACAAACAGCTGGTTAATAGAAACATAAAACACATTCACACACTTTTTCTTAACTTGGTTTTTATAGTTTCAATGTGTTTAGATCGTCTGTGACTGCTTGGAATGCTGGTGCTTTTGCATCCAATATTAATCTTCCTATCAATTTAATTATAAACTAGTAGCCCAATGCCAAAACTCGACATAAATTACTTCAACCACAGAGTTTCCCTTACAACTTCATATTGAGCTAAGTAAGAACATGCACGGCTTTTACTTTTTACTGCATATTTGTGGCATACAAATCACATTGTGCAATGATCAAATACTACAATTAACCCGTAGTAATTTTGCATCAATTACGTCATAGCTTTTTTTCACAATGAACGAAGCCACTTCCAATAATTTAATTTGTTTATTAACTTGAGATTTATGGTTCGTTTTAAATTTCTCAAGAGTCAAGACCTTTTGAAGTGTGACCATAATGAATTATTGTTTTTGCTTGCATACTGACTCAGAATGTTAATAGAAAATCTTAGGTTACGTCAAGTGGCCAGCATGATATGCTTCAAGCACACAACGAAATTTCTACAAGGGGCACATGTAATTTCACACGACTCTAATACTTGGTACTTCATAATTTGGTTTATTTTCCACTTTGTGTACAAGTATTGACTTATTTACATTACTCATATTTAAACTTCTCAGGTACTGTTTGCATACCCTGAACAAAAATGACTTTGTTTTCTGATCTGGTTATTTTGCTTAACAGAAAACCTTTTCTCATATTTCAGTCTATCACATTAAAAGTGTTTAATCAGTACGTTTTAGAGCTATTCATAGTACATATTTAAATCATCGATCGTCACAACATCATCCACATGTAAAAACTTACAACAATAGTGAAATATAATTTAACATTACGCCTGTATTACCCAAACGGTTAGATGGAGGCTTTTCACACTATACTATAATACACACACATTGTTTTCAGTTACATAAATTCTTTCCAAAACATAACTTAACATAACATCACGCCTGTCTTCCTCGAAGGGTTAGGCAGAGGAAAATAGTACATTATAGTACATCAATATGTCACCAGTTATGTTTAGGTCCTATGTTATAGGGGCGAGTCTATTGCCGTCAACCGGGCACAAGTCCAGACTCTGGGCTTTACTTGATCTGCATTAAAAATGTTAATGCACTGATTTACTGATGAGTAATAAAAACTCCTTTTTATAAAAGCTTGTTCCAAAATTTGAAACTAACAGCATGCAAACTGTTTCAATCAATGTAATGACTTAAACGAATATAATGTGAATACGACTTCTTTCCTTTGCAAGCCGTATACACATATTCAGTCGGGATATTTCGTCGGGAAATTTTCATATAATTATGTACTTAGATTTCTTGATAAATTGCCCATTCAAAATGATTTAACACCCACAAGGTGTACTAGTCAATTAAATTGACTCGCTAAAGATATTAATCTTAAACTTGCGATTTTTGTAACTAATGCAAAAGTTTCTGACTCAAACCACTAGCCATTTATTCATAGGTTTTCAAAACTCATCATCTTTAATCGTAAATGCCCACTTACAATCGATCAAAATAGATTTATACATGATTTTAGTGTTATACATCAGTTATCATTTACAGTAAGTGAATTATATTCCTCATTGATATTTTCCCATACGTACATGTTTATTATACATAGATTCAATTTCTGAATTTATTAGATAAATAAAGATTCAGCACACAACAAATCAGTAGATAATATTTACCAAAAATACAGTCTTCATAATATTTATTATTTGAAACAGAAAACATATTTTGCATCCTAACACTTAATCTTAATTTTCTATGTTTCATTATTTTATGGTTAATTTAACTCATTATCATTGTCATAAAATGAAGATGGGTTCAAACACTCCACTGTTTCTTTAACAGATTTATTTATTAGATCCACACCACTTCACCAGGGTGTACCAACTCATGCCAGTTGCATGCAGTTAAGCCAGGAATTTAATCCTATTTATTCACACGTACTATATGATTAATTCTTATCAGTTCCATACAACTTTACCAGGGTGTACCAACTCATGCCAATTGCATGAATTTATGCCAGGATTGAAATCCTATTAATTCACATGTACAATCTGATATATTCCTATCAGATCCACACCACTTTACCAGGGTGTACCAACTCATGCCAATTGCATGAAGTTATGCCAGGATTGAAATCCTGTTAATTCACATGTACAATCTGATATATTCCTATCAGATCCACACCACTTTACCCGGGTGTACCAAGTCAGAATTATCAACAGAGTTATTGCTACTTTTAGCCATAATCCGTTCGGGCTCAGTTTTCACTGGCCTATTTGATAAGATCCATTATCACATCACTGACTCTCACAAACTAATTGTCTACCACAACCTACACCTTAGGTATACCATTTCGTATATAACCAAAGAATTATTTCCCAATTGACAACACATTGTCAAATTTCGTTTTCTATTACTTTTTACAAAGTAAACAGTAAAACCAAAAACATTTCAATACTTTAGTTGTAGCGTTTTATTATTTCATAACTCATAAGGTATGTTATATAACATCAGTGCTTCCCCGAACAATCTTTTCCATAAATGAATTTACACATTTACACCCTAATATTAGGTACAACCTATTACATACGACTCCGTTCTATATTATACATTGTTCTTACCATTATTTGGCAATTCCATACAAAGCACTGTAATGGTACTAATACCATTTCGAGTTCAGAACTCTTTCATTTAATTGGATACAATTTCCTCTCCATTATCACAACATAAGTTAGGAATAATTCTCAGATCAAAATGAGCTTTACAACTTTTTACAAAATATTGTAACAAAAAAAAACATCTGGTCTATCACAAAAACACAACTCAGTTTTTGTTTTCAATAGACTCAAGTGTCGTAACTCATCTGCGAGAACTTTAAATATCTACTTTTAACAATACTTTTGTTTTCAATTTTATCAATTGCCAAGCAAGCTTGTTTTCCATAAAACAAACTTCACACAATTTTTCGTAAGGCACAATATTATTAATTGCATCACTATTATAAAATAGTTCAATAAATTTAAAATCCAAAAATATAATTTGCCTTTAACCTCGGATTTCGTTCCACATTAAATCGTAATTATTATTTACGAATTTATTTACAAGCATTTGCTTATTAAAGAGTTTATAAAATGCAGACAATTAACGTCTATTATATTATTCAAAGACTTAACCTTTATTACCGGTTTAACATCTTTGAACACAATGACACCGCCGTTTTATCAAAAACGACAGTCATTCTTGCTTGCTTTTAATATTATGGAATCTCGCAGAAAAATACAATCTGGAGCACACCTGGAACGCCCATCTTACAGGTAACCGCCAGATCTCCTTCCTTCGTCGCTTGTATAAACGCGGCATCATGACTGCCCGTCACAAAGGTAAAACCAGACGTATTTTCATCATGTGGTTCTGGTTTTGAACTAACCATCTGCACCATTGTATTGTTCCTTCTTTTGTTTCAATGTCTTTAACTTCTCTCGGGTTCTTGAACGGTTTTATTGACTTTTGCTGATCTCTGGAATTATTTCAGAGTGTGACTTATGGCCTCTAGATTGCAGCCTGAAGGACTTTTAGACTTAGATCATGACCTTCAACTTTTAAGTTTGATTTCATGGTCAAACAATCTCTTTTTCACAATCGCTAGTATTATATTGTCTTTAGTCAATTGTATTTTCAGTCACTTGTCATTCAGTCTCGATTTCGGAGACAATATTGCTGTTTCTGTTCACTAAAGTCATGAAAAAGTTCATAACTTTTTCGAATTCCTTTGACTTTACATCTGCAGCTTCCAGTTCAGCAATCTTTTTCAAGAGATACCTACGTCGCACTTAAGCACATATTGTCGTTGGAACTTCACTGTCGATAACGTTCCATAGGCTGTGCCGTAGGTTACTTCAAGTTCACTTAATAATTTTGGATATTCGTAATGTCTTCACACTTTACTTATTCATTTGATCAGTATTTAACTTATTGACATCAAAATGTTAAATGTTCATATTACTCATTTTGATTTTGAACAGTCTTGTTCCTTTTTATTTGTTTCACTAGATGCACAACTCGTTTTTATTATTTAATGTCCAATCACTATTTTCACTTTGGCTTAGCGCTCTGGGCCCATAACCTGTTGGGGTTAATAAGGTGGACACCAAAGAAAATAACGGTTTAAGGGTTTAAATAATAACAGTTTAATTACCCTTTGTTTTATGTATCGGAAAGGTGTGTGTAAGCACATGTGGCTCCTACTAAGGTTGACGGAATACAGTACCGTGACAAGCTAGCATTTCAGTTTCAAGTGTTGACAAGGGCTCAAGTAATAAACTGTATAATTCATGGTTAGAGAGAGAAGGCTATAGTGTTGAATAGTATTGAATTATTTTTGATAAACTCCAACACTTCTTTCAAAATTTCAATCTACAAATTTATCGTACTGCATCATTTATATCCTAACAATTTTTTTTCTCATACCTTTGTCAAATACCTCACGAAAATATCTATCAAATCCAAAACTATAAAATCTTTATCAACTTAGAACAAAATCTGAGCGTACTATGGCCGTCGCATTTATCTAAAAATAAAGAAAGAAAGAAATAAATAAAAATTGTTTATTTGCGCCAGGTACGACGCATACCATAAAAATCTTAAATACAATCATTACAAAGTATGCATCATATATCTAACCGTCTCATTTACTGTGACAGGTTCATTCAAAATTCTCTGTAGGTAACTTCTGTTAATTTTTCTATTAGTTTTGCCCTACATAACAGTTTATATAATAATTGGGCTTTTAAATAGAAACCATTTTTACTGGAGGCCATTAAAAATAAAGTTTATTCATTTTAGCTCAACAATGTTCGCTGTGCTGTTACTCTGCATCGCGTGCGCTGTGTACTGGTGGTGGCGCCGCATAAGCGCTAATACTGCGGAGCCACCATGCTGGCCGGGGGCGTGGCCTATTGTAGGACATGCTCCGTTGTTAATTGGTGACACCTGCAGTAAGTACTTTCACACGCGTCATCGTTTGAACAGACATCTACAAGTCCCACATCTGTCTGACCGAATACTTCGATAATACTTTTTAGTTTCAACGATTTGATTATACTCGTCATTTCTAGTTCGTCCTCCGTGTTTCCAGGGTCAAGTTCGCGAAACCCTGAATGTCTTTTTAAAAAGTTTAGCTTGTAAATTAAATTTGACGCTGTATAATTATGGTTGTTATGACCGATTGCCGCGGTTACTAGAAATCAGAAGCAAATCGTTGATACTGACGGGGCAGGCAGAAGTATCCTTTAAAATTTACACTTGGCTATAACAAACTTAATTTTGTACGCTCGAATAATCAGTATTTTCAAAACATGTTTGAAGATTTAAGGAATCAATTAAACAAAGCGGCAAATCTGAGCTATGATCTGGGTGGAGTCCTGGCAGCTAGCATTGGACCACGATCTGTATATTGTGAGTATTCTTATGATGGAATGAACACAACTTGACTTGACCAAAAAGTATAAAGTTAGAAGATCCGGAGAGGCTCTCCGGATTTGATAGAAAATCAATTGCCGGTAGTTTTATGATGAAGAACGAAACCAAATTCATTGAAAAGTTCACAGAAAATATCCAAAAATCCTCCAAAAAGTGTGTATTGATTTAAAATCTTGAGGAAAAATACACGTATTTTTTATTTGTTAAATATAATAGTTTTAGCTCCAGTAAATGAATATGTAAGATCTTTTTTAAGATCTTCATCAATTACGAAGTAACAAAGCTTCAAAGAGATAATGAATTAGATATATATTAAATTATGTATTTTTCTTAATTACCTGACCGCACTTCGTTCACGCACGGGACCCTAATTCCCCACCCTTAGACCCCGTGCTTCAACCAGGTAGAGAACCTAGGTGAAGCACGGGTCCGGACCCAATGGAAAGTCCGATATATACTTGGATATCTAAGTCCGCAGCGTTTATAAATTGGGCTGCTATAAACGGGGTTTTCGCGAAAGGAACAGACATACTTGTTTCAAATTGCTATATTTCGTTGGTTTTTTGATCAATTTTGATTTTAAAATTTAATGACCATTTGCCAGTTGTCACTGATCCGGATGACTGTTTCACGATAGCAATGACGTGCTTGGAAAAGGACTCGTTTTACGACTTCGCTGAACCATGGCTAGGCGATGGATTAGTCACTGCGAGATGTGAGTTGCTTACGCACGCTACTATTCACTCAACAAGACATACCCCTGGTTTCTCAACACTCGATTATCGGGCTGTTAACGTAATCGATTAATAATTGCCGGTTATCTGCTGTGATTGGCTTGTGAAAAATCATTCAACCAATCACAGCAGATAATGCGTGCTTGACCATTTGTCACATTGAGAGACCCGGCTATAGTTTCATTGTCCAAGTTCAACTTCCCATCGCATTTAAAAATAATTGAAGACATTGCCATTTATTTGAACCTGCCTTGTTTTTTCTCTGCACCACCTTAAGGTCGATTGGTAGAAAAGCCTAAAGCATTAAGTCTGCCTTTGTACTAGTGCATAAAGTTTTAATAAATAAATAATTACCTTTATTTAATTACTTAAAAAAAAAATTGATATGTTTCATGTAATAAAAATTTCCATAGTGCTAGATAAAAAAAAATATCATTAAATCCCCAGACTCAATTTGGAAGAATCACCGCAAGCTCCTAAACCCAGCGTTTACTCAGATTGTGCTGGACACGTTCATGGGCGTCTTCAACAGCCAGTCGAGGAAGCTGGTGAAAGACCTCGAACAAAATGTTGGCAAAGGACTATTTGACCACTTGACTTACACTCATCACAACGCTTTGGAAACTATTTGCTGTAAGTCTTCATTTCCAACTTGTCTTTATCGTCTTCCGTACAAGGTCATCATTTCATAAACATTTATCGAAGATTCATTGTTACCAGTGACAGCGCTGGGAGTAGACTTCACAGATTCGAATCTCAATAGTGAGTACCTGGATGCTGTGCAGCAGAGCAGCAATGCTATTGTGGAAAGGTTCACGAAACCCTGGTGGCACAATCCTTACACCTTCGAATGGAGCAAGCTCAAGAAGAAGCAGGATTCTTATCTGAAGATTTTGCACAATATGTCGAACTCGGTAAGCAGACAGCGCTTTATCATCCTGCTGTTCTTCTAGAAAAGACAAAAAGACCCTCCAACAGCTGAATCATCATCATCTTCACAATCTTATTCCAATAATGCCAATATACCTATGTTAATCTCCGTTACCTATAATCTCAGTTGTAATCTTCTCTATCAATAAATTGCAATCTATCAATCTTTCTGAATCATTACTGAATTACCAAACACGTGGTGTGTTTGGTAATTAACCACACTTACACAATCTCATGACAGAAAACCTATAAATCAATAAAAATACATTTTGTACCATTCCCCCTTGTGTAGAAGATTTGTGAACAGTGGATTCGAAAAGCACTCACCTCTCGCCTCCGTAGGTATACTGCTTCGCGCTCCTGGGGCTCGGCGTCGTATCAGGCAGCGAGGGTCTGGATCCAGCCGTTCACACACACGATATCGTCATCAAAACAAGTCCATAGGCATAAGTCCTTCAAATTGTTCACCTGCGAGCACTACTAAACCACCAGAAAACCGGGATAACAAAAAAAGGGCGGAGAGGTCCGCCGCTCGTTCGACGTGCGTAGACAATTCATCTTTTTTTTATAAAGATGGCGCTGCATTGTGGTTCGCCGTTCGGATTGGTTAGCGAGTGTCCAATGAGACGATGGCGGGACGTTTCAAATCCACCGTAATTTGGTTCTTACTACACACAATTGATAAGACACTCTCAGAAAGCTACTAATATTTAGAATGTTTACAAAATAAAGAACAGTACGGAACATGCCGCTCGCCTTAAAAGAATGTAATTCTTTTAACCTTAAGTTAAAGATATTGAAATAATGAAAGATTAAACGAAAATAGTCGCTAATCGCATTTAAAACTAAATAAATTCTATTAAAAATAATTAATACTCAAGAGGTAGGTACTTAGCTAAGAAACGTAACAGTAAGAAAGAGGTATTCTTAATTATTCTAAAGGTAAAGGACATATTTTAACTACAGAACGTTTTACAAAAGTTTTGCCCATCTGAAGGGTTACGACGCGGGTGATATTATCTGACCCTGGATGAAGAGCATGTACACGAGCCAATCGCCATTGCAAGGGTGGCAGGTTGTCTTCACGTACGACAACAATCATACCCTCTCGGAGTGGAGAGCCGCTATCCTTAAACCATTTATTGCGTTGTTGAATCTCGTGTAAATATTCACGACTCCAACGCCTCCAAAAATGCTGTACGCACTGTTGCACTCTACGCCATCTAGTGAGACGATTTGACACGTCTTCGCATAAAGAAATATCAGGCAAGGCCGTCAGAGGACCTCCTATTAAAAAATGAGAAGGGGTTAAGGGTAAAGGGTCTAACGGATCAGCACTTAACACACAAAGTGGGCGCGAATTTAGTACCGCTTCTATCTGGCAAAGAAGAGTATGCATCTCATCATAGGTTTGAGTCTGAGTGCCAAGTACTCGATGAAGATGGTGTTTAAAACTTTTAACTCCAGATTCGAAAAGACCACCAAAATGTGACGCATATGGTGGTTGAAAATGCCAAGTGATACCCTGTTCTAATGTCTTACTGTGAAGAACGGTTTGGACAGAATCGTTACGTAAATATTTATATAAATCTTGTAGGTAATTATTACAACCCACAAAGTTCTTTCCACAATCCGAGTAAATATCAGAACATAAACCTCTGCGGGACGTGAAGCGACGCAAAGCTGCCAAAAAGGCATCAGTTGACAACTCGGATACGAGTTCAAGGTGAATGGCCTTGACGGACATGCACACAAAAACCGCAACGTAACATTTGACTATTTTTGCATTGCGAACCTTATTTGCCCGAACGTAGAATGGGCCTGCAAAATCAACAGATGTCTTAAGAAAAGGTCGCTCAGGTTGCACTCTTGCGGCGGGTAGGGTACCCATAGCTGGCTGCGGGTGCATGGGCTTCGCACGAAAACAACGAACACAGCGATGTATACGCATACGTGTAGCGTCGCGACCAGACACGATCCAGTACCTTTGTAATAATATGTACTGTACAGCCTGTGGACCAGCATGCAAGTGACTGACATGGGCATGGTCAATAAGTAGATTGGTGAGATGGTGCCTTTTAGGCAGAATTAATTGATGTTTAGAAACAAACGGCAACAATGACTTATGAATCCGCCCACCGACACGTAAACTATTTTGTTTGTCAATGAATGGTTTTAACCTACGTAGTTTAAGGGAAGGATAATTACCTAATGCAATATTTTTTATATCTTCGGGAAAAGATGAATGTTGAACTAAATGAATAAGTCGACCTAGACAAAAATTAAATTCGGGAACTGTTATGTAGGTTGGATATTGAATTTGAACCCTTTTGCATCTATTATAAAATCGAAATATGAGTGAGGTGACTCGAACAAGTTTACCTAAACTAGAAAATCTTTCTATGTAATCCGTAGCATCAGGAGGCGCCGGCGTCGTGATGGACGAGTTTGTTACCACCGATAGTGGGGAATTACGCTTTTCCTCGGTAACTTTAGATACCTCTTTAGGAATTGGCCAACACTTAAAATCACGTGACAACCACCAGGGCCCCTGGAGCCACATTGAAGAATTTTCAATAAAACTAGCAGGCAGCATTCCTCGAGAAGGTGCGTCTGCTGGATTATCAGCAGAGGGAACATGTCTCCAGCAATCGGCAGGAAGCCGGGATAAAATCTCACTCAAACGATTAGAGACGAATGTTTTCCATTCATGTGGTGGCGAACGAAGCCACGCTAACACAATCTGAGAATCAGTCCATGCATAGACATGATTGCAGTTCACACGATCACCGTACACCTTCATAATTTTATCAATTAGCTGTGACAATAAAACAGCCGCACACAGCTCGAGACGCGGAATAGTGAGAACCGGTTTGAGCGGCGCTACGCGAGTTTTCGCTAGTAAAAGAAATGTTTTAACGTTATCACTACTATCAGTCACACGAACGTAGACGCACGCAGCGTAAGCACGCTCAGATGCGTCCGAAAACCCATGAATCTGAATAGAACTTACATTGGGAAAAACAAAACGTGGGATTTGAAAACTTGATAGCAATGATAATTCATTGATGAAATTAGACCATGAATTAATTATATCTATGGGAGGTGACTCGTCCCAATTGACACCGGAGATCCATAATAGCTGAATAAGATGTTTTGCATAAATAGCTATAGGAGATAACCAGCCCATACGGTCATAAATTTTTGCTATTTGGGATAATATGGTCCGCTTGGAGATTTTATCTAAAGTTGCTTGAACACTAAAGGAAAATGTATCTGATTTTGGGTTCCATTGGAGTCCTAAAACCTTTGTTTGTTTATCGCTTTCCATTAATGCAAATGAAACATTATCGGGCCGCTCGCCATGAGCCTCTGATGTATGTACAGCAGCGAGTAACGCTGGCGAATTGCTCTGCCACTTTCGCAGTTCGAAACCAGCCGATGAACAAATACCTACTAACTCTCGTTGTAAAATCAGAGCATGTGTGACGTCACATGTGCCAGTGACCACATCATCAACAAACACTTGGTCGCGGAGGACCTTAGAACCTAACGGGAAGTTAGTAGCTTCATCATCCGCCAACTGTTGAATCGTACGAAGTGCTAAGTACGGTGATGAACTAACACCGAAAGTGACGGTTCGCAGCCGATAATCACGCAAAGGTTCGGTTGGAGATTGTCGCCAAACAATACGCTGATAGTCCCAATCAGAATGTTGTAACAAAATGTTTCTGTACATCTGCTTAATATCAGCAGTGACAGCGATAGCATGAATACGAAACCCTAATAAAACATCTACGATGTCCTGGTGCAATTTAGGCCCAGTTAATAAAACATCGTTAAGTGAAATACCATTAGAAGTTTTGCAACTCGCATCAAAAACAACACGGGTACGAGTTGTTTCACTAGAATCTTTGACCACGCAGTGGTGCGGAATGTAATAGGTACTGATAGAAGGAGGGGAATTCACGGGCTCCATGTGACCAAGATCTAAATATTCCTGGAGGCACGCGTGATAATCAACCTTAAGTTGTGGATTACGTTCTAACCTATACTCTAATTTTCTAAACCTAGATACTGCCGTATCTCGTGATTCGCCGAGGGCAGGTGCATCGGGTTTAAATGGAAGCGAAACTACATATCGCCCATTTTCGTCGCGAGTGTGTGATTTTACGAAGATAGACTCACACAAGGCTTCGTCAGGGCTGGAAACTCTTTTTTCAGGAAGGGACTCTAATTCCCAGAATCGTTTCAGATTTATGACTTCATCGTAGGATGAGCTAGAACTACTGAAACACACTTGAAGCGAAAAAGGCGTATTTTGGTTGCAAGAAACATCACCCATTAATAAATAACCAAAGATACTATTTAATGCCATTGGGGACCCGGAAGGGCCCGTAATCACGTGACCTAATATCACCTGGGATAGAATATCCGCACCTAAAAGCATTTCCACCGACTGTGGAAGATAAAATTTCGGATCTGCCAAATGTAAGTGTTTTATGTGCGGCCAATCCCTAAATGGTAATGTTACACAAGGCATGCGTGACATAAGTGTAGGTAAAATCAATGCATCAACTGAAAGGGATGGTTGATCAACATGAGTAGGTGTGACGCAAAAAGAAACAACACCCTTAGGGTATACAGGATCACTACCTCCTATACCGAACACGGGAACGCGCGCATGCCTTCGCTGCAATCCTAACCGCTGAACACAAGTCTCGGTAATAAAAGTCGCTTGACTACCGGTATCTATAATACACCGAACGGTGTGTTTTTGCGAGCCTACGTGTACATTAACTAGCGCTGTACACAAAAGCACGGTACTTGCGCGCACGGAAGGCGCAATGGATTGCGGAGCGATCGCGTTATCTCTCGACGTATGATTCACAGCTGTCAGTACGGTTGGCGCGGTACCGGGCGCATCTGTCTCTGTCGTTTGATGCACGGTAGGTGAGACAGCACTAGCGTTCAAATCTGCTTCACTGACAACCGGAAAGCTATGCTGTTGATTAAAATGAATTAAACTATGGTGTCTTTTATGACACGAACGGCACGCAAAGTTAGATTTGCAATGTTTCACATCATGTCCTACACTTAAACAATTGTAACAAACATTTTTGTTTTTTATGAAAGAATACCTATCTTGAGGGGATAAGTTTAGAAAATTCGCACATTTCGTCAACGTATGTTGAGCACCGCAACTAATACAAGATATCCTTTTACTATTTGAATTGTTGGACTG
The DNA here is from genome assembly GCA_947562075.1 of Orthosia gracilis. NCBI lineage: Eukaryota > Metazoa > Arthropoda > Insecta > Lepidoptera > Noctuidae > Orthosia > Orthosia gracilis. The sequence goes on along the minus strand of OX387274.1, from coordinate 25,469,381 downwards.
TGAATTGTCTGACTTTGTTTCCGGGCCCGCCGCGACGCCGGCCGAGAGCGCACGGCGCGCGTTCGATGCGGGCGGAGTCCTAGAACTACCTACCTTTTCCGCATTATAAATGGGTTTGTTTTGATACGCAAATTCACTTGCAGATAACTCGCGTTCTAAGAAATTTATTAATTCACTAATTGTGGGTATCTTAGATGGTTGGGACAACGACAAATCGAAACGTCTACGTAATGTTGGTGGAATCTTACGTAAGAAAAGAAGCACTAACATGAAACTCCACTCCTTCGTAGGAAAGTGCATTACTTCTAAAGCCATGATATTTTCATGATAAGTGTTCAGTAAATTTCTTAACCCTTGAACTGATTTGTCGCTTTTATCGGACTGACAAGGTTCAATATCGAATATTTTTTCTAGATGAGCGGAAGCAATGGCTCGTTCGTTATCATACCTAGACTGTAGCATACCTAACGCGACCGTATAGTTCTCGTCAGTTATTGGAATAGATTTAATTAGATTGTAGGGTTCATTTTTCAAAGAAAGTAGCAAATAGCGGAACTTCTCCGAGTCTGAGTAGGTATTTTTGCTGTGCACTAGTGACCGAAATAGATCGTAGAAAGCAGGCCAATCTGTCATTTCTCCTGAAAAGGTAGGCATTGGAAGAGTAGGTAATCTACTAGCACAACTACTAGACGATGGCACGTGAACAACAGAATTATTAGGGGATCCGAATGACGACATCCTACGTTTATGTTCAATTTCATCTTCTTTAATTTTATTTAAATGTACCACAATAGCATAATAGCAATCATTAAAACTGTTACGAATTCTTAGCTGTTCCTCTTTATCAAAAGTATTAGACTTAATGAGGGATTTTTCAATTTTAGCTTGAAGTTTGAAAAACTTGCGCTGTTGTGAAGTTAAATCTTTAGATCGAGATTTAAATTGTTGTTCATCGGAATCTATGAACTGTAATGTTCGTTGAAGCTCATCGAGAATTATTTCTCGTTCAAAAAAATCTTGTTGGATTGCCGCCATATTGATAGACGCGTGGCGTCGTAACTTGAAATTCGAACAACAAGGGAATATGGAATGGAAAACCTCACAGGTGAAAAAATATGAACAATCCGGCTCGAATGATCAAACAATTATGTGTAGAAGATTTGTGAACAGTGGATTCGAAAAGCACTCACCTCTCGCCTCCGTAGGTATACTGCTTCGCGCTCCTGGGGCTCGGCGTCGTATCAGGCAGCGAGGGTCTGGATCCAGCCGTTCACACACACGATATCGTCATCAAAACAAGTCCATAGGCATAAGTCCTTCAAATTGTTCACCTGCGAGCACTACTAAACCACCAGAAAACCGGGATAACAAAAAAAGGGCGGAGAGGTCCGCCGCTCGTTCGACGTGCGTAGACAATTCATCTTTTTTTTATAAAGATGGCGCTGCATTGTGGTTCGCCGTTCGGATTGGTTAGCGAGTGTCCAATGAGACGATGGCGGGACGTTTCAAATCCACCGTAATTTGGTTCTTACTACACACAATTGATAAGACACTCTCAGAAAGCTACTAATATTTAGAATGTTTACAAAATAAAGAACAGTACGGAACACCCCTTTAAAAAGCTTATTTTATTCACTGAAAACAGTGAATAAAAAGCACTTTTAATCACTGTTTTGGTGTTTGAATTTAGAACACACCAATACATATTCAACCTCTATCTCAATGCTATACAACCTCCTTGCGCATAAAATACTCGATGCAAACTTCTTGTGCAAGGAATATTCGATTTTCAAACTCCTTCGTCGATTTAATTTTGTGTTTGTTTATATTTAGGATTTTAATAATAATGTTGATTTTAGTCTAGGATATTAAGTGAGTATTCACTTAATATCCTAGACTAAAATCAACATTATTTGGATTGTAATTCTAATATTAATTGCATTGGTGCTTAATTAATTATAATTATGTAACGTAACAGAGGTGGTCACTGGCGTCTGAAACACACCTAGCTTAGCAGCTTAAATTAACAAAAAATGTGGAAATGTGGTTTTTTCATTTTTTGTAAATTTTGATGGTAATTAATCATTTATTTATTTATTATTATCCCTTGTGCTTTTTGCTTAAATTTATATCGAAGACCATGAATCACTCGCATCGCTCAGGATTCAAACACTCAATCATCATGAATCACTCCCTACGGTCGTGATTCAGTTTTAAGAATCCTTCACTTGTTCGTGATTCATCAATGGCCCTCGCTTTAAATCCGTCCTTTGTTCACTAGTTGCATAATATACTATAATTGTCAGATGTAACAGTGAATAAAAATCAATGGTAAAAATAGTACATTGTTATCCTAGGGGTGAAAGTAACTTATTTAGTCCCGAGACGGGGTTTATTTCGATGGACTATAATAAGTCTTTAACCCGAAATAAACACTGTGCTTTTCATTACGAACACGGTGAATAAAAATAAAAACATGAATTAGTTAAAGTAAAAATGAGTCAATTTATTTAACACAAATCAACAACTTTGGTGATATGTTTATTTAAAGTTTTTGTTAAATTAGAACAATTAGTTATAGTTAGTGAAAGGTTTTTTCCGCATATGTTGATATTTGAAATTTTCTGTGAAACTTTAATTTCTACAGTATAATTTTATTTAAGGATTCTTGGGTGAATTTTGGGGACATCGATATTTGTCTATTTATTTCAGCTGTTACCACCAAAATCGGCTAGCAAAGTTGCCGATGCTGTACGAAAGCAGTGACCCGAATATAGATTTGAGTTTGGCAAATTAAGGTAGGTAGTTATCACTTTAGGAATACTCGAAATCTTGTTTTTGCCAATTACTTACCGCAAACACTTCCCTTTATGATAATTTATGAAAAAACGGTTCGTTTCTATACCACTTGGTCGTAATTTTTAGTATTTTCTATTATATTTACAATTTCTTTTTTAATATATACATTATTTGTTATTTTAGGTATCTTTGCTTATCGTACGCTTTTAAATATTTTTGCAAGGTTTATGAAATCAGGCGTTAAATCCATATCTGAATCAGATGAATTCATTGTGTTAATGAATGAATCCATATCTGAATCAAATCTCTGCTATACGTAAGTTAAAACAAAACTCTACAACTCGAAAAAAACAAATGAAGATCGGATTGCCGCTTTTTCACAATTTTTTTTTCTCCAGCCGGCCTGGCCACTATTTAATTTTCATCATTAAAAAATTGGTAAATATTTTGTCCAAACCTAAGTTATTTTATAGAAATAGTTGAAAGTACAATATAATAAAGTCATTTTAAATAATATATAAATATTCTTTAGTTATTCTTTTCTTTACTTTATGTGATTCAATTTTACATCGCTCTTTAATTGACTGGCTGTATAGAAAGTGAAAAATGATAAATAGGCAATAATAATAATAGATATGAGAATGATAGATAGTTCAATAAAAATGTGAAAATAGAACTAGTTTTTTTGAGTTCCTGGGTACGGAACTCTAAAAAACTAGAGATCATGGAGTCTTAGTAATAGGGTAAAAACGGGACCCTATTCCTAAGACTCCATGATCCGTCTGTCTGTCTGTCTGTCTGTCTGTCCGTCTGTCACCAGGCTGTACCTCATGAACCGTGATAGCTAGACGGTTAAAATTTTCAAAGAAGATGTATTTCTGTTGGCACTATAATAACAAATAATAAAAACAGAATAAAATAAACATTTAAGTGGGGCTCCCATACAGTAAACGTGATTTTTTTGCTTGAAGTACGGAACCCTTCGTGCGCGAGTCCGACTCACACTTGTTTATAGTTTGACAGCTGTCAGTTGAAAACGATTTTCCCTAGAGCTGAAAAGTATTACTTTCAACCCGCTCCTCAGGCAACTTCAGACCTACTTTCTGAGTATGAATAGTGAAAAATATTTGCAGGTTCTTCAAAAACGAAAAATCAAGTTGAGTGGAAATGCAAACGCTGAAATTAATATAATACCAGGTGAAGTCATAATTAATTAATTTCATAACTACTTATATTGTTTCACTTTTTATATTATTTTTAACCTGTTGCCCCACTTACACTTCTTGGAGAGTGGACAAAGAATGATATTTTAACTTTGTATTACCTTTTTCAGGAACCAAATTTAAACCCTTCATAGACATGCTCCTTGAACTGTCAGCTGAGAAGGGAGTGTTTAACGAAAAGCAGATCAGAGAGCACGTGGATACCATGCTTGTCGCCGGCCATGAAACTTCGGCTAATGTTCTTATGTTTACCATGGTACTGTTGGGGTCTCACCCTGAAGCTCAGGAGAAAGTGTATGCTGAGTAAGTCAATACTCAACCAATTTCTGTCTAACTAACGTGACATATCTGGCCTGTCTACATGAGCATATAGCAAGGCCGCGCGGGAGGCCGAATATACAGTAAAAATACCGGCCAAGTCCGAGTCGGACTCGCGCACTGACAATTAGCTTCATTCATGAAAATTGTTTGGTAACGTTACTGAAGTTCGTAAACAATGAAAGCTCCGAATAATGCTCTAACGAAAATCTAAAGTGGATTGAGGGACAAAATTAACTTTGCCGTTGGAAAACGGATGTCCCCATACATCGAAATAAGTCCTGGTCACTTTACCAACTGCAAAATAAGTTAATAATATTTTTTTATTTAGTTACAAAGGAGATGTTCCAAAATGTATGAAGCATGGGCCAGCACTATGTTCTACACTACTAAATGTAAAAAACGTTATATAATATAGTAACCGTTTTTTATTATTAATTTTCTTTAATTTCACTTTGTTTCAATGTAAACTCAAATTAACTTTGTCAGGTGGAGCAACAACAAAATTAAACATGGTGCATCAGATCAGCAGTATGCGTAAAATGACATTTTGACAATGATATTGATTGACGTGTCAAGGACGTGTCGTCGTAATATCTGCGATAAAAAAAAACAACACGAATTCAATTGCAACCGAGAAGCAATCACTCAATGTTCGTAGTAGTAGACTAGGTTGCAAAACTAAAACAATAACTTAAAACCGAAACCGAAACATATCCAATTCAAAGTCAAACCAAAGAAAAACTCAAACGTCAATTCTTAAAATTGTCAAAGTCGTCAAACGTCTTATCAAACAATGTTAGTGGGGTAACTCAAGTCCCACTAACGTGCAGAGTGCGTAGCCAGTAGAAATTACAGGGAATATGGTTTACTGGTAGTAGAACAAATAAAGTTTAGATAAAACATATAATGGTTTTATTCATGATGACACGAGAACACAATGAGGGTTTTTAAGAAAATTCACGCCACTAGTTGGCGCCACATTGGTGAGAGGTCTTTTACTTGGAAAATTTAACTTATGACATCAACTTGCTTGACGTCAATTTGACTAATGTCAAAAAACATAAGCATTTGACAGCAGCTTGGACCTCACGTCTCAGTGATGCCACCTAGTGTACATGATTTCAGAATACCCTCATTACTTTTCAAAAAAAGGTGACCCGTAAAAATAATAGACAGGTAGAAAAATAAACTTATGTAGAATAAAAAGATCTGTATCAAAACTAAATACTCTTTTTATTCTAACAAACAACTGTGATGGCTGCCCTAAAATTAGGCTTATTAAAAAACTTATCAAATGATCGTTTTTTATACGCTTATTCTTCAAATAAATTTGATAGTATTTTTTATGGCATTACCCTATTTTTTCCTAATCTATTTAGTGTACATAGTGGTGGCCCAAAATCAAACATTTCCTTTACGGTGTACGGATATTTTCCTTTACTTGTGCTATAAGACATTGCTTTTTACCAAATTTAATGGTTCTAGGTAAATGGGATGTACTCTATAGGTTTTCGTTCTATTGTCATTCGTCAAATTTGCGACATAAATGGCGATATCTTGTGTTTCCGTTGATCTAGTAGTTTGATTTTTTCATAATTGCAAGGGGTTGCAGATTTGAGTATAAGATATTAATTCAACTTGATGACGACCTCCAGGCGTTCCAGAGAAAAAGGTCTTGACATTAGGAAAGACAGACAGAAGGACAGACAGAAAGACAACGAAGTGATGCTATAAATGTTCTTTTTTTTTCCTTTTGAGGAACGGAACTCTAAAAAAGAAGAACGGTATTGTAATCTTGCCTATTTTGATTTTCACAATAATTTCAGGATACACGAGGTCCTGGGAGGAGATAGAGACGTGGAGAAGACGGACTTGTCGAAGCTGGTGTACTTGGAGGCAGTTTTGAAGGAGAGCATGAGACTATTCACCATCGTGCCGATTATCGCGAGAAAAATAGATAGAGATGTTAAATTAAGTAAGCCAATGCAAAGGTCACATTATAGTACTAGTCAACACTGATCTTTCAGATTGAATCTATACGGTTTCCTCTGGATCAAACTTCTGAAGGGTCAAGTAGCCAATATTTTAAATACGTATTCAATATGTTTCAGAAAACCACACTATAACAGCCGGTCGGACTTGTGTCTTATCTCTGTTCGGTCTCCACAAGCATCCCATGTGGGGTCCAGATAGAGACAAGTTCATGCCTGATCGCTGGCTGGAACCTGGCAGACTGCCTATCAACCCTAATGCGTTTGCTCCCTTTGGTATGGGAAGACGACAGTGTATTGGTAAGGGCTATGCTCTCTTATAAAAAACTTATTTAAAAAAATTAAAGGAGATAATCGATTATGTTTGAAGCTTAGCACAAGGTCGTAATATGTCTGTATAGTAATGAAAAACATGCTGATTTGTCCTTTAAAATCTCTAGATTACATTGGCATTATCATTATAACCACAGACATAAATCTAAATAGATAATGCAAGTCTGGCAGGTGAGGCTGTATGAAAACCAAGCGTGCCACTTTTTCACAAACAATTTAAAAACAAATTTACTTACCAATGAAACAAAACATTTCCAATGCCTCGGCCAACTTTTTCTATATATTCTTTACAGCTCAATATGGCATAAAAAGGCATTTTTCTTGATATGGGTGAATTTCCGATGTCGATAATTCTAAATGAAAAGCTCAGATTACGATAAGTTGTCGTAACTTTAGTCCTTTTTTTGGCACGCGAAGTACATACAATCGCATCATCTGGTTAGATTTAGGTCTGTGATTACTACCTTGGCTCATAGCAAACTAAAACTCCACGCGTTGAAATCATCACACCAGAGCGATCCATTACCAGTTGTATTTCCGCTCTTTGCTGGTGTTTTGTATTATTTATTCTTTATTGCACACAAAAATATAAAATAAAGAAATACAAATACAATGGACTGCTTATGTACAAAGGCGATCTTAACCCATAATTGGGTTCTCTAACAGCAAACCCAGTTGTCATAGGAAATTTGCGTTTTTGTACTTCAGATTCAGATTACTGCACTTAATGTTTTAAATAAACACAGAAATATCTAACATTACTGCGTTTAATGTTGATTCAAAACAAACGGTTATTATTATTTTGATAACTTGACAGTTGGCTGTCAATGAAAATACGCATACTAAAATATTTGTTTTTGGTTTATAAACATTTAGAGATTTTAACGAAGACTACCTCTGTAACGGCAATACTGCAGTATTCAAATTATTTATTGACGCTGGTTTTAAATCTTTATTACAAACGTTTGCCTCCACCCGCGGCGGTACTCAAATATATATATATATATATATAAATAAAAAGAAAAGACCTGACTGACTGACTGAGTCATTTATTTATTTGTTTACCCTCGCACTGAAACGCCTTGCAGCAATTACACCAATGGAGCACAAACTTACAAATATTAACTATAAGTCCAGTTTTCCTCACGATGTTTTCCTTCACCGTTGTCAGCGATGTCCAAGATAAAATCATCAACGCTCAGCCCAAACCCTTAGACCTAGAAAGCTGAAATTTTGCACAGAGGTTCCCTTTATAAAGTAGACAAGGAATAAGGAAGGATTTTTCGAAATTCAACCCCTAGGGGAGTTATGTAGGGGATGAAAGTTTGTATGAAACTCTGTCATTTTTAATTTGAAATGAATGAAATATTGCATTTAGCTTCTAAATATAAAAAAAAAATACGTTTTAAGGATTTTTTGAATTTCATCACTTAAAGGTGTAAAAAAGAGTGTTAAAGATTGTAAGAAAAATAAATTGTTTATTATCAAAATTACTTGAAATTTAGTATTTCTGCTCTTCAATACAATTTAAGAAACACGTGTTTAAGGATTTTTTTAATATCATTCCTTAAAGGATTACCATGGAGTGTCAAAGTTTAAAAAAAAATAGATAGTTCATCATAAAAATTACTTGAAACTTAGTATTTCTGCTCTTCAATACAATTAAAGAAACACGTGTTTAAGGATTTTTTGAATATCATTCCTTAAAGAGGTAAAAAGGAATGTTAAAGTTTATATGAATGATGATAATTATGTGCTCGGGGGTAATCAGTTTTTATGCCTCGAATACCACTGATACCCTCTGACTATGTGTTTGGGTTTCAACGATTATAGTTCCCCCTTAATGTCTATGTGAATGCTTTGCAATGATCATAAATAAATCTCAGGGTCAGTCATTGAGGGTGGCAGGCACAGATGTAAGGAAAGATTGGTACTCACACGGGAAATTCTACGTTGCCTGATCCAGAGTCAGTACTAGCATCCTGGTCGTTTTGCCACCAGAGAAAAAAACCACCAATGTGGTATACCAAAAAGTGCGTAATTAAATTCTAACTTCATGGTGACGACTTTGTTAGCGTAAACTAATTGGAGTACCCATATCTAGACTGTACAGAATGGCGCAAAACTTATCACTCTATCGGAAGATGCTATAATTTTGCTTCGACAATTCTGCTTCGACATATCTTGTTAAGTAAACAAATAGGAACACGACGGCAGTTCAGTTTATGCTCATTTTATATCAATTTACATGTAATTTATATAATTCGATAAAATAATAAAGTTGAGCAAATTTTGTTGTCTACGCGAACAGTGACGCGGGTGGAAAGCTATGTTTGGACAATAATTTTCAATATCCCGCCAGAACTGCAAAAAACGAAACAGCCAAAATTTTCTAGTCCACGCAGGAGAAGCTGCGGGTGGAAAGCAAGTATGTAATATTTTTGTAACTTCACGTGTGAAGTTGAATTTTATAACCACTTCTTCAGTTACCATCATCCTATCTGGGCCCATTTTTAGACGATGTGAGCCCCTGAAACTGTTTTAATTTATTATATACTTTATTGTACACCACTTAAATAATTACAGGTAAAAACATTATAAAGATCAGTGTACAATGGGCGGTCTTATCGCACAAGGCAATCTCTTCCAGACAACCTTTGGATGGACAAAACGAGAGGAGATAGACATAGGGCTGTCAGTGTACAAAAACTATATTAAATAATATTACTTAGATACAACATAAAATACATACATACAAATAAAATAATATACTAATACATATAAAAAATAGGGCAGAGAAAGGAGAAGAATAGTTACAAAGAAAGGAAATGCTCCTTCACCATTTTTTAAATGAAGGTAATGTTTGCGCACGCCTTACCTCAATAGGTAATGCATTCCACAAACGAGCTGCTTGAACCGTGAAAGATTTGTCGAAGAAGGATGTGGAATGCATACGAATGCTTAATTTTTGGTTTTCCGATGATCTCAAGGACCGAGAATGTGTGTCACAGAGGAACTGAAAGCGTTCTTTAAGATAAAAAGGACTAGAAGGATTAAAGAGCACATTATATAGCAATGAAAGTATGTGGACATTCCGGCGAAGGCGAATAGGAAGCCATTTGAGCTTGGTTCGAAATTCAGAAACATGGTCATACTTGCGCAAGCCAAATATGAACCTGATACAGAGATTTTGAAGTCGCTCAAGCTTGTCCAATTGGTCTTGGGTGAGATCAAGATAGCTGGCATCAGCATAGTCCAGGATAGGGAGAAGAAGAGATTGTGCTATCGCAATTTTAGTGGTGATGGGAAGAAAGTTACGAAGGCGTCTCAGGGAGCCCGCAGACGTAAACAGTTTACGACTGACCTCCTGCAGTTGTTTAGTCCAGGAAAGGGTGCAGTCGATGTAAATTCCCAGGTTCTTCACAGTGTGAGCTATAGGAACAATGGTGTTGTTGAAAGAAACCTGGGGAAGTGTCGCCCAATCAATTCTAGAGACCGTTCGGGAACTTCCCACAACAGCCACTTGAGTTTTCGTCGGATTGATCTTCAGCCCAAACTCAGTGCTCCAGTCACCTATTCGAGCCAGGTCCACATTAATAGTCTCAATAGCGTCTGATAACTCGCCGAGAGGAGCTTGAGTATAAATTTGGAGATCATCAGCATAAAGGTGGTAGAAAGAAGATAGCCGTTGAGTGATAGCATTAATAAAGAGTGCGAAAAGTAGAGGAGATAATGTTCATGTTACAACAAAAAACGCTTTTCTGGGTCGTCCGCATTATTATGCAACTACGGAAACCTATTAGTGCGCGTGGTCCGACACGCACTTGGCCGGTTTTTTCAGACTGGGCCTAAATTAAGATTTTGTAAATAATTAACTCTTACACATTACAAACTAAATTATGTCTAAAGTCAATAGGTAACTAAACTTAAATTAATAGTGATTTAAATAAATTCAAAAAGATTTAATAGACACATCAGAAATGACCATGGCCTTGTTCATGTTCCTTGGGGTCAGACAAACACGTTTAGCAAATAATCATAAAACCATAGAGCCATCATTGCATCATGTATTGCATCATCGTGTCATTAGAAACGTCATTGGTAATTAGATTGACAGTGAAACGTGCGTCGATAGATACGACCTTTATAAATTCGAATAAATCCAATCAATTGAAGTATTAACAATATCAGTATGAGAAGGACAGATTAGGAGAAGATTGTTGGAAGAACGCAGATGCCTAGCGTGAAAAGAACTTAAATATTTAATGTGAGATATAAGGTAAGAACGTGGGGTGGGAGAGCTGAGTAGAGTGAAAAGCGTAGTTAGAGCGCACAAACATCTTCTCTGACGAATTAGCTCAGATTTGTAGCTCGACACATGGTCTTAAATATATGGTCATGGCCATGGTGATATTGCCATAATAATTTTTGAAGTATTTTATCTGGAAATTATTAAAAAAAAATATATCAAAACACCACTTTTTTATTAAGACTTCTCGAGTTTATAGGATCCTAAAAACGATTTACCATTAAAAATTGCCTATTTTTAGGGTTCCGTACCTCAAAAGGTAAAAAAGAAACCCTTATAAGATCACTCTCTTGTCCGTCTGTCCGTCTGTCCGCGTGTCACCACTGATTTTCTCAGGAACGGGTGGACCTAGTAAGTTGCAATTTTTACTAGATACTGAGGTCTTTATGAGGTGTATAAAAATCAAGGTACTGAGTCACCACGATAAAAAGATATAAGCAAATTTAGATTTTGGCGAAAACTTGTAAATACCAAAATTTAGCTTAATTTTAATATTTTCTTATTTTTCGGAATTTTCCTCTACTTGTGCTGTAAGACCATGCTTTTAAACAAAATTAACAATCCTAGGTCCACCCGTTCCTTAGAAAATCAGTGGTGACACGCGGACAGACGGACAGACGGACAAGAGAGTGATCTTATAAGGGTTTCTTTTTTACCTTTTGAGGTACGGAACCCTAAAAATAGGCAATTTTTAATGGTAAATCGTTTTTAGGATCCTATAAACTCGAGAAGTCTTAATAAAAAAGTGGTGTTTTGATATATTTTTTTTTAATAATTTCCAGATAAAATACTTCAAAAATTATTATGGCAATATCACCATGGCCATGACCATATATTTAAGACCATGTGTCGAGCTACAAATCTGAGCTAATTCGTCAGAGAAGATGTTTGTGCGCTCTAACTACGCTTTTCACCCTACTCAGCTCTCCCACCCCACGTTCTTACCTTATATCTCACATTAAATATTTAAGTTCTTTTCACGCTAGGCATCTGCGTTCTTCCAACAATCTTCTCCTAATCTGTCCTTCTCATACTGATATTGTTAATACTTCAATTGATTGGATTTATTCGAATTTATAAAGGTCGTATCTATCGACGCACGTTTCACTGTCAATATAATTACCAATGACGTTTCTAATGACACGATGATGCAATACATGATGCAATGATGGCTCTATGGTTTTATGATTATTTGCTAAACGTGTTTGTCTGACCCCAAGGAACATGAACAAGGCCATGATCATTTCTGATGGATCTATTAAATCTTTGTGAATTTATTTAAATGACTATTAATTTAAGTTTAGTTACCTATTGACTTTATACATAATTTAGTTTGTAATGTGTAAGAGTTAATTATTTACAAAATCTTAATTTAGGCCCAGTCTGAAAAAACCGGCCAAGTGCGTGTCGGACCACGCGCACTAATAGGTTTCCGTAGTTGCATAATAATGCGGACGACCCAGAAAAGCGTTTTTTGTTGTAACATGAACATTAAAACAGTTTCAGGGGCTCACATCGTCTAAAAATGGGCCCAGATAGGATGATGGTAACTGAAGAAGTGGTTATAAAATTCAACTTCACACGTGAAGTTACAAAAATATTACATACTTGCTTTCCACCCGCAGCTTCTCCTGCGTGGACTACAAGATTTTGGCTGTTTCGTTTTTTGCAGTTCTGGCGGGATATTGAAAATTATTGTCCAAACATAGCTTTCCACCCGCGTCATTGTTCGCGTAGACAACAAAATTTGCTCAACTTTATTATTTTATCGAATTATATAAATTACATGTAAATTGATATAAAATGAGCATAAACTGAACTGCCGTCGTGTTCCTATTTGTTTACTTAACAAGATATGTCGAAGCAGAATTGTCGAAGAAAAATTATAGCATCTTCCGATAGAGTGATAAGTTTTGCGCCATTCTGTACAGTCTAGATATGGGTACTCCAATTAGTTTACGCTAACAAAGTCGTCACCATGAAGTTAGAATTTAATTACGCACTTTTTGGTATACCACATTGGTGGTTTTTTTCTCTGGTGGCAAAACGACCAGGATGCTAGTACTGACTCTGGATCAGGCAACGTAGAATTTCCCGTGTGAGTACCAATCTTTCCTTACATCTGTGCCTGCCACCCTCAATGACTGACCCTGAGATTTATTTATGATCATTGCAAAGCATTCACATAGACATTAAGGGGGAACTATAATCGTTGAAACCCAAAGACATAGTCAGAGGGTATCAGTGGTATTCGAGGCATAAAAACTGATTACTCCCGAGCACATAATTATGGGTATAATTTAGACGGTCATCAAAAATATTTTTAAGACTCTAAGCTTAGGCACCAAATAAAATAAAAAACTCCAAAAAAAGTCAATTGACTTTATTAAAAGGGCCCTAAAGTATATAATATTATGATCCAAAATAAATAAAATAAAATCAGAAAAATCGCAAACCTCGCACAAATATTATTTTTGGTTCCTAAAATGGATCAACGGTCACCAAATTCTTATACCGGGTGTATTCGTGTTTTTAACGAATTAGTCCAAGAGCGAGCGAAGCGAGCTCAGGAGCTTAGGGCACCCCGACACGGACAGGTTAGGTTCGAACGAGATGACGGGAGCTGAAGTGAGCGAGCAAAGCGAGCGAACTCGGCTCCCGTCATCTCGTTCGTGTTAGGTTACTTTAGACCCTGCGGACGGAAATAGGAGCCCCGCGCAGCGGGGCTCCGTCGACTTTAAAGGCGTCCATATATTTTTTTGGCAGTCAATAATACGAAAAAATGGATTTATTTCATAATATTTTAGGAAACGTTATTTGGTGACCATTTATCCATTTTGGTAACCGTTTAGAATTTTTTTGGTAGTAAAATAGGTACTTTTTTGGGCGGTGTTTAAACACAAGCCCATAATTATCATCATTCATATAAACTTTAACATTCCTTTTTACCTCTTTAAGGAATGATATTCAAAAAATCCTTAAACACGTGTTTCTTTAATTGTATTGAAGAGCAGAAATACTAAGTTTCAAGTAATTTTTATGATGAACTATCTATTTTTTTTTAAACTTTGACACTCCATGGTAATCCTTTAAGGAATGATATTAAAAAAATCCTTAAACACGTGTTTCTTAAATTGTATTGAAGAGCAGAAATACTAAATTTCAAGTAATTTTGATAATAAACAATTTATTTTTCTTACAATCTTTAACACTCTTTTTTACACCTTTAAGTGATGAAATTCAAAAAATCCTTAAAACGTATTTTTTTTTTATATTTAGAAGCTAAATGCAATATTTCATTCATTTCAAATTAAAAATGACAGAGTTTCATACAAACTTTCATCCCCAACATAACTCCCCTAGGGGTTGAATTTCGAAAAATCCTTCCTTATTCCTTGTCTACTTTATAAAGGGAACAATACAGTATGAGAAGGACAGATTAGGAGAAGATTGTTGGAAGAACGCAGATGCCTAGCGTGAAAAGAACTTAAATATTTAATGTGAGATATAAGGTAAGAACGTGGGGTGGGAGAGCTGAGTAGGGTGAAAAGCGTAGTTAGAGCGCACAAACATCTTCTCTGACGAATTAGCTCAGATTTGTAGCTCGACACATGGTCTTAAATATATGGTCATGGCCATGGTGATATTGCCATAATAATTTTTGAAGTATTTTATCTGGAAATTATTAAAAAAAAATATATCAAAACACCACTTTTTTATTAAGACTTCTCGAGTTTATAGGATCCTAAAAACGATTTACCATTAAAAATTGCCTATTTTTAGGGTTCCGTACCTCAAAAGGTAAAAAAGAAACCCTTATAAGATCACTCTCTTGTCCGTCTGTCCGTCTGTCCGCGTGTCACCACTGATTTTCTCAGGAACGGGTGGACCTAGTAAGTTGCAATTTTTACTAGATACTGAGGTCTTTATGAGGTGTATAAAAATCAAGGTACTGAGTCACCACGATAAAAAGATATAAGCAAATTTAGATTTTGGCGAAAACTTGTAAATACCAAAATTTAGCTTAATTTTAATATTTTCTTATTTTTCGGAATTTTCCTCTATTTGTGCTGTAAGACCATGCTTTTAAACAAAATTAACAATCCTAGGTCAACCGGAAGCACCCTATAGGTGGTAGTACCCGTTGACCTAAAATCACGAAATTTGGCAAAAAGTAAGGTCTTACAGCACGAAAAAAGAAAAATTAAAAAAAAAAAAAATTAAGCAAAATATTGGTATTTACAAGTTTTCGCGAAAATCTAAATTTGCCCATAATCTTTTCATCGTGTTGACTCAGGACCTTGATTCACACACACACTTAAAACTCAGCAACCAATAAAAATGCTATCAATTTTATTAGGGTGGTATAATATTTAGGGTCGGAACCCTCAGCGCATGACTTAGACTCGCACTTGACTGGTTTTTTTTATTTTTTGGTAATCAAACGAAAAATATTCATTAGGGACCAAAAATATATAATACCTTCACATTTGAATATATATCAACATGGTTTAACAAGGTGTGAAGATACTCATCCTTCATTAAAAAGATTCTTCAGAGAATCTTCCGACCGGATGAGTGCTTGGTTGGCAATAAAGATGTCAGCACAGTTTAAATTCAACTTTTATTTACTTTTGGTATATCTCCTCGTTTAATTTGCAACTTTTTGACGCTTACTCTTTTTTTTGTACAAGGAAAAGCTTACTCCATGATGTCGATGAAGACGACTCTCGCTCACGTGGTGAGGAAGTACAGGATCAAGGCTGATCACAACAAGATACGAATCAAAGCTGGTCTCATACTGAAGACGGTTGGCACGGGACATCACATAACTATTAAAAGAAGGGCAGATGTTGAAAATTAGGCCGTATGCAGCTTTCGCTAGTCGAGGGTTAAATACAATTTTATTTCTTACTAAAATATTACTTTATACTTAACTTTATAGATCAGGGCAAAATAATAAAGTTGCTTGGTTAAGGTAAATATTTTAACTAGAGAATATAATATAGAATCTCCTAGAGCAATCACAGCTTTTAATTAATATCACAATAGTTCCTTTTTCGATACAAAAATCAAAATACATACTCTACATGGAACATTAACATAATTTTTAAAAATACGCAAAAACAGTCTCACTTTCAGGAATTATTTTTGTAATGTAGCATTCTGGGCATGATTACCGTCAGGCTGGGCTGTGTTTTGTTGAATCGTTACTCTGTATTAGTAAGTGTTAAAACTGTTCCTTCAGTGAAAAGTGATATAAGTGAAAAATCATAGTTTTGAGTAATTTAAGGTTAAAGATTTAAAAAAATCTCGTTATTTTTCTAACGTTCTAAAATAAAAAACGATATGTGGTACGTGTAGATAATATTTTAAAGATAATAAAGAGCTTGGTTTGAATATATTATTTTGCACGGAATTTAAGTAATTAGTAAAAATAGCCAGTTATATCACCGTACACTATAGTTTTCTTTGCTTATTTTTGTGTATTTAAATCTATAATGAAATGAATTATTTTACACATTTAGTTACCGTTTTGTGTGAAATGTTATAAGGCTTGAGTTTTGGCATGTTTTGCCTGCAAATAGTTGTTGTGAGAAAAAGTCGTAAAACTAATATGATCATTTTGATTATCAGCAACCTTTTTTCATTGTTTTATTTCAAATTCCTACGTAAATATTCAATTGTACCCCTAAACACCAATGTATTTTTCAAACTAGTAAGTGATTAATGCTACAAGCTAGAATTTATTGTGATACATTTTGTTTAAATCGAAGTGTTTATTGATACAAGTAATAAGTATTTTCAAACGTTTTTGTCATAGAAAGGGTAAAACTATGTTAATATCATAATAAAATAATAATTAAATTAAAAAAGCGTTTCTTTAATAAAGAATTCTTGAATATACACTTTTTTATGAATTACAATTAGTAGCAAAACAATAAAATATTTAAAAAATCAAACTTAAAACATAACTTTTAGACCTAAGTAGGTATTTATCGTTAATCTGATCATCCGAGTAGGTATCGTTAGTCTTTAAACATAGTAAAACAGGCTCAAAAAATCAAACAACAGATTTGTTGTAGCACTTCAACTATTCGCTATATAAAACAATATAATTAACATCCTTATAAAAAACATAACTTTTAAACCTCTTTATTATTAATCTTGAACAGTCTTAAAGCGTATTTAATCAGTCTCAAAAAATCAAATAACAAATGTGTTGTACATGTAGCACTTCAACTATTCGCTATAAAATACAATATAACATCCTTTTAAAAAAACACAACTTTTAAACCTACTTATCGTTAATCTTGAACAGAGATCGAATTAGTCTTAAATCGTATGAAATCAGTCTCCAAAAATCAAACAACAGATAACAATATAATTTTCTTATAAAAAAACATAACTTTTCATCCTTTTTATCATTAATCTTGAACAGTCTTAAATTGTATTAAATCAGTCTCCAAAAATCGGACAACAGATATGTTGTAGCACTGCAACTATTCATTATCCGAAACAATATCAGGATCTACGTCACGCAAATTTGAGTTTGTTATCAAATTATGATAAAAATCGTGAACAATTGAATCAATGTATTCTAACAGTGATATTAAATTTTCCCCTTTCTTTAAAACACTTATAGGAATCGGTCCATTGTAACATTTTGGAACAGCATTAATACTAATTAAACTGTAGTCTTTATTCCTTTTGTCGTAAGACATTACATAATAATCATCACCTACGTAACTTTCTTTATATTCAAAAACCGGAAATTTTTCTTTACTAAATTTAATAACTCTTTTTCTTCTTAGAAAAATTTCCGGCACAGTGAAAATTAACAGTGAAAATTTTCGACTTAAAATGGATATAGGCCAATACCAGAAAGTAATTGAAAGCTATAAGAAAGTGAATATATTGGAAACAAGGAGATTCTCACCGAAGCCTGGACGCAAAACAAATACCCTAAGAACGAGCTGCTTCTCCACTCCGACAAAGTTAACTCTGCCTTCTAATTTGACGCATCATCACACTGACAGCAACGTTGTGATACAGACACCCTCAAGTGACGTGGGGGACCTCTCGTTCAACATAGCCGGATCAATATGTGGTGCTGAGGAAATACAGCAAACAAAGTAATCACCAAAAGTCATCACCTAAAATGTTAGCACTCAAAGAAATACAAGCGATCACGAGTCTCGAAGAAAACAGTCTTCGGTAACTCGGGAAACCATAACTAACGCTAAGGAGCGATGCAAGCAAAACAAATTGTGCATTTTGAGTGCCAATAAACAGAATAAGGTACTTGCAATTGCGGAAGAGGCGATTGACAAGAAATTCAACTTTTGTCACTACGTTAATCCAAGAGGTGCCATATGCAATCTCATGCAGGGGATCAATACTAAATTAGCTGACTACACAAAAAATGATTTCTGTGTGATTTTTATCGGCGAAGAGGACTTTAGAACTAGTAATAATTACTCTAAACTCATAATGGATATAAGAAACACCCTCAATGGCCTAACTCATACCAACATTATTATATGTTTACCAACTTATAAATATGATGCTAATTCAAATCTGTATAATTGGCGTGTCATGAATTTCAATCAATCTCTGTATCAAGATATCAGAAATCACAAATATGCATATGTTTTAGATACGAATGCAAATATAGAATATGACTACAATACATTCTTTAGGCAGTCTGGTCAAATGAATAATTATGGTCTCCAGACTATTTTTGCTAGTCTTCTCTCATTGATTATGGACATACAATCCTTTAACACGCAAGATCAAAGGAGCCACTTGATAACATTAGCGGCGCACGAACCAACCCATGTACTAGAAACTGAAAGACAGTTTTTTCGTTAATAATAGCATATACGTGATGCATCAGAACATAGCGGGCCTTCTAAATAAAACAACTGCGGTGACTGTTTGTATGCAGGAATTGGAAGAAAAAAACACAAATGTTGATGCACTGTGTATAACAGAACATTTTATGATGTCAGGTTACGAAAATCACCTACAAATCCCTAATTTTAGTTTGGCATCATTTTTCTGTAGGAAAGATAGCAAACGTGGTGGAACTTGTATTCTAATCAGAAACGGGCATCAATGGAAAGATGTGCCGCAAATAGGAAATTCGTCAATAACTGGTGTAGTTGAGTGTTGTGGTGTAGAACTCATACAGTATAAAACGGTTATTTTGTGTGTATACAGGGTTCCGAAACTAAATAATATAAATATATTCTTTGAAGTAATAAGAAAAATACTACAAAATATATGTAAAAAGAAATATGAGCATATTATAATGGCAGGAGACTTTAATATAGATATAATTAAAAGAAATAATATTGTATTAGAATTTGAATGTCTGTTACTAAATTTCAATCTAACATTAGCCTTAAATGAGCCAACCAGACTGCACAGCCAAACGTGCATAGACAATATTGCACATAACTTTAAATCCAAATGTAAAACTGAAGTGATTGAATTTGCGCTTTCAGATCACACAGCTCAAATAATTAAGTGCCCGGTAAAAAAGAACAATATTTTAAAACACTGGTTTATTAAAAGGCGTGATTATAGTTCAGAGAACCTTCTTAAATTTAAAGAATGTATAGAGCAACTGACTTTCTCAGAAATTTATGAAACGGATAATCCCAACGACGCGTTTGACATTTTCATTGATATTTTTAAACTTTTCTATAACCTCTGTTTCCCATATAAATGGATAAAATTAAATGTGATAAAAAAACCTAAATGGATATCACATAGTATTAAATTATGCAGCAAAAATAAACGAAAATTACTATGGCGTTACAGACTTAAACCAAACATGATAAACAAGTCAACCTTCCTTAAATACACAAAAAGGTTAAAAAAAAATATAAGTTTAACTCGACGAGCTCAAAACAATTACTTTATGAAAACGTCAACAAACAAAGCTAAAACCACATGGAATATAATAAATAAATCAAAATCGTCTTTTCCTAAAGAATCGGTAACACAGATTAAAGTAGATAATAAAATAACAAATGACCCCCAAGAAATAGCCAATGCATTTAATAATTTTTTCGTAGACAAAATTCAACCCAGTAAAGACTCAGGAATTAATGTGATATCTAAGATTATACCGTGTCAAGATTCAATTTATATTTTCCCCCAGCATACCAGGAGACATAAAAAACATTATAAAGTCACTAAAGTGCACAAATAGCACAGGATACGACGGAATTTCTACAAAAGTAATCAAATATGTATGTGACTTCATCTGTACCCACCTAAGCTATCTGATAAATCTAAGTATCTGTGCAGGTGTATATCCAAATGCCCTTAAAGTATCTATAGTAAAACCATTATTTAAAAAGAACGATAGTGAACAGATATCTAACTACAGACCAATTGCTCTCATTCCAATCATATCTAAAATTTTTGAAAAATATATTTATAAAGAACTATATTTGTATCTTGAAAAAAAACACATATTAGTAGATGAGCAGAAAGGATTTAGAAAAAACAGGACAACCAATATGGCCATCTATGAGTTCCTGCATAAATTAATAGTTAGTATGGACAAGAGGATTCCAGTGTGCGCTATTTATTGCGATATGACGCAAGCGTTTGACTACGTGGACCATAAGGTTCTCTTAAAGAAACTAGAAGCATGTGGCATTAGGGGAAATATACTCAGTCTTATATCAAAAAGTATTATTTTACACAATAATTTCAATAAAAATTAGCTTACTTATATCAATGTACACAAAAAAATCTCATTCATTTTTAATCTTATAACAACGGGGATAAGATAGAAATTAAGTTATTTTTTTTTTTTTAAGTTTAATCAGAGAGTATAAAAACCGATCTGGGTCGACATGTATCACTTTTCACTGAAGGTACAAATGTGTGTGTATAAATGTAGTCTGTTGTTATTGTGTTTCTAAAATAGGTATAACTTTACATTGTTACAAACACTTTAAATATATGTAATAGTATAGTATTAGTAATAATTTATTTGACAAAAAGTACAGAATTACAGATTACACATAACATAGGATACAATTGGTGAGGTATAAAAAACACGATCAATGACCCCCATGCTAGGAAATTCCTATATTACTAGGGTCATCCATCCGTCCATTACATTAGCGATAAAATAGAAAAAATAACAATGCGGAGTATAATATATAAAAAAATATGTAATAAGGTTAAGTTATTCTATGGGCTCTGTTGCCTTTAATAAAAGAATTAATAATAATATAGTAAATAGCCAACTCTAAAAGGTAACATTTTTGCAACCCTTCTGGCACCCGGCTGTGCTTCGAATTTTAGATAATTATTGTTGTCATAAATTGTAAAATATATTTGTTAAGAATGATTTGATAATATTGTAACATTTATTTTATATGTTTGATTAATTTTTTTCAAACTGTAATTACCTCTATTAAAACTACTCGTTTGATTCGACATTATACAAAATTTCAAATAAATCACTTTCGTCTTATCTATTTCAAACACATCATCAAGTTTTATATGTATTTCTTTTTGTGTACAATAAAGAATTATGAATTATACATTTAAGCACTTTTTATGTCGACCGTACAATTTGAAAACAATAGAAAAAAGAAAAAAAGAAATGTAATAATATTTATCATATTCACGGTCTTCCGGGACGGGGGAATTGGGGATCGGGGTACTCAGGGAATAACCCGATGTAGTCACGGGGGACGTGCCAGTTATTATTATAACAATAAAGCATTGTTATACTTACTATTCATAAAACTAAATTTAAAACCATCGTATGCGTACTTTTTTAAGTTGTCACTGCACATTTTTTCAAAATACAACGTTGACTTATGATATCATTCCTCAACCGCTCATTTATTGTTACAACACACATATGTATAATATATTGTTAAATCACTCCTTGACAAAGACTATATTAAACAGGTGACGTTAGGCGCCTCATTTTGATATCGGTTCAACACCCCCACTATATTAAAATAAAAAATAAACAAAATATGTTACATACAATTTGTTTCTTTAACAGTAACAAACAATAAATTATTTTTTTAACAATACTAATTGTTTTCATAAACCCATAATGTTTAACACCCGGCAACCCCTTAGTTAGAAGGTCAGCAGGCATGCTAGCAGTTGTCAAATACTTCTTTTTCTTTTTTTTTAAAAAAAAAACGTTGCCCCACACTAGGAATTTCTTCCTGTGTCGTGGGTGCGTTTACAAACATATAAACTCACATACACAACACCCAGAGCCGGCACAACTATCTGTAGGTCATACAAATATTTGTTCCGTGCGGGAATCGAACCCGCGACACGCAGCACAGCAGTCAATCGCGCAACCACTGCGCCAACCGTGCGCCCAAACTTTGTTTCACAATATCATTGTTAATAACATCCCGAATGAATTATGTCTGACACAATATGCTTCGATCGTTCATGAGATTGATGATAATTTGCCAGCTTCAAAGCACTCTGACTGTCACTGTATAATAATCATTATCATAATCTTTATTTCGCCACACAAAAACATGACTTATGGCACAATTTATAAATTCAATTTAGGGGGAATACATTTTGCAGTCAAGTGAGTGTGCTGGGTCTGTTATAGGAGCTGGTGTCTGTTACAGGTACCTGTATTACAGATCACCAGGGCCTCAACCCATGAACAAATAAGGATTACATAACATAACAAATATTACGGAATTTATAAATAATAACTCTCTGGTTAATTAATGGAGACAGATTCAGCAATGAAAAAATAAATATCCAAATTTAACAAATATCCAATAAGCACACAGTAAGTGTGAGTGCGGTGGGAAGAATGTGCGTGGTGTGAGAATGTGGTATGCGTGTGCGTTGTGTGTCTGTATATTTGTATATCTGTTTGTGTAAGTAAGTGTTTGTGAGTGTGTGGTGGTGATGAAATGAGTGTGAGATTATACCTAGTTATCAGATGAGAAAGACTACTGCTATAGTAGTTTCTCCGTGGAAATGTAGTCCAGTGTCTGCAACCAGTCCCTTACCACAGGCTTACATTTGGTTTTTGGAAGAGAGTAGATTGACAGGATCCTATTTTTGACATATTCAGAATATCAGCGCAGCGTTATTTCTTTTTTAGATATAGCTGCAAATGCTGAGATGGGAGTCGAGTACGTACGTAGTCTTGCACGGGGTTTTTATTTTTTGTTATTGTTTAATTTTTGCATAATATTTCTCGTGTCTCCTGTGCGGATCACAAATAAATATTTTTCTTTCTTTCTTTCCATTTATTTTATTGTACAGATTACAACCCTGATAGCAGAAGAAGCGATGAGCAAAGTAGGATTTAAAAGATGGTTTTGAGCAGACTATGTCCTTTCTCCGCCGATTGTCGTTCAACTTTGGATCATATGTCAGCGAATAATGTTGTTTAGTGACTTTGTGCAGAACATAGACCTGGCGAACCGTGAGAATCTTGCTCTGCCTATGAACATCGACGGTTGGGTGAAAGAAAGGTAGAAATATACTTACCTTTAAGGCAGCTCTTTAAGCCATTTCGATTTACATCAAGTAGGTTTTTGCTGATCACTGTGACTGAGCAAGTGCAAGGTAAACTGTTCGTATTCAATCCTTGTTAGCTACGTGCACTAATTTTTTAAAGATTCAGATTAGTTTCCTTGTTCTTGCTGCTAAAATGTTAATATGTTCCTGAAAATTTAATCTATTATCCAGCATGATGCCTAGATACTTGATTGCGTTCGTCCTTTCAATTCTAGGACATGACACAGATGTTATTTTATACTTAGTAATTTCTGCTTCCGGCTTTTTCAGTGAAAATATTAAATACTTTGTCTAACATACATTTAGAGTCAGGACATTGTCGTGCAACCATTCAGTTCCTCAATTAAAACCCGCCTGTGCGCTCGAAAAAACATCTTCCCATGATACACCGCTAAAAAGTAATGCGGTATTGTCCGCAAACGTGACAAATTTAGTCTTTGGGAATTTAACTCACAGCGATTGTTGATGTAGGCAAGGAATGACGTCGGACCCAACATGCTACCTTGTGGAACCCCGAAAAGAACTGGGGCGTCGTTACTTGTTAAGTTATCAAACAACTTGTTGTGTTTTTTCCGTGTGATAACTTTCGAACAATTTCAACTCCCTAATTCCTAGACATTCAAGTTTTTTTAGCAGGTTAGGTGTAGAGACTGTGTCAAATGCCTTGACAAGGTCTAAGAACACTGCAATAGTTTTCTTTTTATGTCAAGATTAGTAACAACGTAGTTGATTAATTCTTGAACTGCATCTGATGTTGATTTTTAGACCTTAAACCGAATTCTGCTGGAGATATATGATTATTTTTCTGAGATATTTCACTAACCTTTTATTTATCACACGTTCCAGAATTTTTACAATAATGAATGATAATACAATTTGATTACAACTGCCTGTTAACTCAAGTTCTTAATTTTTTAAATAAATGGCTTCACGAGAAGCTTCTGACATAGCCATATATTCAGCTTTGCAACTGCTTAGAGCTACTGTCCTTTGTTTTTTTCTTGCCCAAGAAACAGCAGATCCAGATTTAACAAAGCAAAATTCTGTAGGTATATGACCGTCTGCCTGTGGCATCACTTACCCAGTCCACATCTACAAATCCTTCTAGTTCTGCTCCTTCTTTAGAATACCTCAACCAATAATCTTCAGTTTTAATAAATATTTTAAAATCCTTTTAGCATAACTCCAATTGTAACGATTAAAAATAACATCTCACTTAATTATAGGGTCATTAGCGATATCTAGTGCTGAAGATTTGAATATTTTATGAGTGACATTATTAGACCGTTCAACAGTTAGATGGCGCTAAAGTCTAGTAGAACAAAACAATATGATTTAAACATATATTTGAATGTATGTAATAATAATTAATACAAAAAACATAAAATTCTATTTATAAACAATTGATCAAATCTAACATTACGACCATAGACGAGCGGTTATGAATCTCATAAAAAATAACTGTACGCTCAAGGTGTATGATTTACAGGAATGACAATTATTTTTGGGTTGTGCACCTTAGATTGGTGGCATCTACTTAACTACTTAATAAATTTCTGGAATAACCTAATTACTTAGGAACTTAACTTACCTATAGGTTAACTTAAAGATTTCTTAGTTTGAACTGAAAAACAAAACATTAACATTATATAAAATTTTAAAGTGGGGTTATAGTCACATGTTAATATTTTTAGACTATAAACCTTTTTGGTGTTGCAAATATTCGCCCCATATTAGCCTATAGTATAATACTTATTAGTAATAGTCTATGGCTTGGGAGACCTTTGACATCTGCCTTGCAAGATTTGCTATCGTAAACCGGTAACTCACCGAGGGCGCCGCACTTGCAGAATCGAATATGTGCATGCGACGCCCTCCTTCAGTCACTAGTTGAAAAACTCACCGCGCCGCGCTCGCACGCTTTTTTGAGTATCGAAATTGGTTTTCTCACTTCCTTGAAAATCATCTCCATTTTTATTTATGTTTTATTAATATATTTGTATTATAGTTACACTTAATTATACATACTTTGACCCACCTTGTTAATTCTATTTTGTTTGTTATTTATGTATTCTATTTTATTTTGTTATTTAAGTATTTTCCGTTTCCATAAGTAAAAAATTATATATATAAGTATATCTATAATTAAAATTCTTGCTACCTATAGACTTGCCTTGTCTATGGACTTTTTTGTCTGAAATAAATAATTTTTATTTTTTTATTTTATATAAGTGTGTCCGTGGCCTAAATTTAGCCCTATCAGAATATTAGCGCAGCGTTATTTCTTTTTTGGATATCGCTGCACATGCTGAGATAGGAGCCTTTTTGGTCTCACACAGGTTTTTTATTTTTTATTATTGTTTTAATTTATGTTTATTTCTCGTGTCTCCTGTGCAGGTCACAAATAAATATTTTTCTTTCTAACATTGACATCTCCGGTATAATTATTTTACTGCTACCGTCACATGTCCGTCGTGAAATGAAATTGTTATCAAAAACTCTTGCAGCGAGCTTAGTAACGCCATCTAGTATTGGACTGGTGAGTTAAAATATAGATTATTACAATATCCCCCTCTTCTAAAGAATCCAACCGGATTCAAATCAAACATTTAAGGTCACAAGAATGCCATTTTCCTAAATCTTGGCATCTGAAAATTTTTAATCTGTAAACGTCGCCTGATGTCTTCTCTGCTATGACTGCTTTTTCAAACTTAGGGGCCCATTTAATTTTATAGTTTTTTCTTTTTATCATGATGCACAAGGGTAAGTGGTTTGCTTTTATATTTTACATCTGATGCCAAGACCGTCGCCTTTACAGGGCGTGGGCGCCGCCATTGACTCATTCGAGTTTACCTGCTCATCCCTTCTGTAAGCCTGGCACCCTGCATCCCTGTGGCCCTACCGCATCCGCCATCAGACGGTGGCGACCCCGTCCACGTCGCGGAAGGTAGGGAGAACGGCGCACCGCAATACCGGCACCCGGCACTCCTCTTCCGCCGCGGCCTCCAACCCTCAGCCGCGATTTCGTATCGGACTTGGGACGGTACAAACGACATTGCGGCCTGCCTCAGTTGCGATGTCACCCAGGCGGCACCGCAACCTACTTGTTGGCCGCAATGATGTCGTCGACTTATCGGCAAAAGCCCTGACCAGCGGCCCCTGCTCGAGTTCCTCTTCGCTTCACCGTAGGTGACCAAGCCACGGCTATTGAGCCCCCCCACCTCAATAATGCGGGAACCCACCGAGGGAACCAATTTGCCACCTGGGGACGCGTTCTCTAGTGGTAAGGCTCCCTCGAGAATAATATCCCTTTTGGTGTGACAGTAAAATTGCAAACACGCCCCTCAGTGACCCGTCAAGTGGAAATTAGTATTTTCTTCCTACTTCTCCATTATTCTTTTCTGATTAATTTCGTTGCGGGATCCAAGTTAGTTAAATTCATTCTCCAGGACTTCGTCGAGCTTCATTGCCTCGGAGCTTTTATGGTGGTCACCAGTTTCGCCACTGTTGCCAAAGCCAGAATTTCAGGAGTTGCAGTGGTTTGGGAAAAGTGCGGTGGGATATTCCCAAAAAAAAAAACACGCCCCTCATTGGCTGGTGCCAGTACTTACACAGCTTACGTGAATGCTATAGAGTCACAAATGGAGCTCCTGTTGTCCGATGCTTTTTTTATTATGTTAAGTAAGATAAGTAAATTTCTGCTTGCAGGTTTTAAAGGAACCTAACAATAAGGAATTGACGGGAGCTTTTTTGCGTAAACATTACAAAAAGATAGTTTTTAATGATGTGACAAGTTTCAATAATAAACGTATTTTTTATATTTTTTTATGATGTATTTGATAACCTTTTAAATAACCTTTGAAGTACCTGAGATAAAATAAAAGTAAGATGAAAATAAAATTCTTAGTAAGGGTAATTATTGTGTGTATAGCCTTCTTCTTTTCTGTGTCAATGATTTCGTGTTCAATTTCAATTTTAGTATAGTGAACTCAGCCACGTCGACAGCTTTAGCGTTGGCCTCGAAAGGTCTCTCATGATGTAAGTGTTGTTCTACAAGGATCAGGATAGAAGATGGGGCACCGGCTGTGGTGTGGTTCCACAGTCGCATTGCGGCTGATCGGCCCACTCGGCATTATAGCCTATTAGAATATTTCCGGTCGGGCCATAGCAATTTATGCCCCGCTGGATGCTTTTATGTAGCATCAATATAGTCAGTTGGAGGAGGATTTTTGAGGAGCTACACTTTCTTGCAAGCTTCGCCAGGGCTGTTCTCATCAATTATTTTAGGCGATTAAGGGATGGTCCTCCAGCTCTTTAATCGTGTGTGTAAGGTTCTTTTACAATAACTATATACTTCTGCTTTTGAAATTTTAAACATTTTTTTTACGAAATTAATAACCGTATTTTCAAGCCCCGGCCAGAAGTAATACTTTTTGATGTTGTTTAACATACGTATAATGCCAGCATGACCGCTTGAAGGCAAAAGATGGAAATCATTCAATATGACTCTCCTGTCAACCTCATTTTAAATTCTCTCTACATCTTTAGAATACAAACAGTATGTCCCTTCCAATTTGTAGTTGTTTTGATCTCATTCGTTATTTTTTTATGAATATTGTATTGTTCTTTTTTTCATAAAATAAATCTGATTTATATTTGTAACAAAATTTACTCATCTCTCACACAAATGCGGCTGGCGTCAATTGCGATTGAGCAGATGGATATATAAATAGCATCAATTGTTTACTATCGTAAAGAAAAATATCATTCGCATAGCTAATGCTATTTTGTTTTTGTAGCGCATCCAAATATTTATTGTATTTAAACCTTACTTCAACTGCATTTTTTGGTTTGAAATTGGACTCCACTAATTTCGGCTGACTTGGCAAGTTGTCTTTGCCTATATTAATTTCACTTTCAGTACGATTGGGTTCTAATATTTTGTTGCGCACGTATCACGCATAAACCCTCGCTAATTTCTTTCAATTATTGTGACGTTACCGTAACGCGAGATAGCGCGTCTGCGGCCGCGTTGTCTTTACCTTTTAAGTATTCAATTACGTAGTCATACTCCTCCAGGCATAATCTAAACTTAAGTAACCTACTCAAGGGATCTTTCTGACTAAACAAGTATACTAACGGCTTGTGATCAGTTATAATTTTGAAAGTAAGACCATATAAGTACGGTCTAAAATGTTTCACAGCCCATACGATAGCTAAGAGTTCCTTTTCAATCGTTGGATAATTCCGTTCGGCTTAGTTTAGGCTTCTACTGGCGTAAGCAACTGGACGGCCGACGTCTGCGTGAACCTGGCAGATCATTTTCCAGCAGAGCTTAAAAAAATGTGAGTTCTAGTCGCATGCCGCATAGTTCTGGAGTTCTTGATACTTTTTGGAAATAGTTCTGGCCTTTTTCCCGGAAAAAAAGTCAAATGAAAATATGATCTGCTAACTTCCGGTAGCTGATCATTTTTTCCAAAACCAAAATTTTATAAGTGATTTTGGTGCACAAAGATGAGTTCTATAGTTCCTGATACATTTTAGAAATAGTTCTGCAGAATTACACACAAAAAAAAATAGCAAACATTTAAAACTCATAACTGAAATAAACCAATATGTTTTTTAAAACTGACGCTACTTATATAAAACTACAGTTTCCGTTACTTTTTTTGTCAGAAATAATTAGTTTAGAGCTTGGAGTAATAAAAATCAATAAAATATAAGAAAAACGTACTCTCAAGCGATAGTAGCTTTGTTATAACCGTAGCCAAAAGCAAAAACCAAGAAAATATTCAGTTTTCGATACAAAAAAAAACAAAACATTAAATCTAACCGTAATCAGGTCGAGAACTCCTCCTTTCCTTATACGCCTATATCAAGACTAGACGCAAAAATGAAACAGAATGCCAGAACCCTCACTCAAGTATCAGCAGAGCATGGTTAAAGATTTAGGTTATCAAAATTCAAGGAAATTTTCAGTGTTCATTATAAAAAAATAACAAAAATGTTCATAGGTACAGAGGGCTGGGAAATCTTTTATTTTCTAATACAAATATGTTGAGACAAGACGTAGAAATGCAACAGAAAGCCAGAACTCTCACTCAAGTAACAGCAGAGCATGGTTGACGATTTAGGTTAGCAAAATCAAGGATTTTTCATCGTTCGTAATACAAAATACAAAATAAAATAGCAGAGGTACTGAGGGCCGGGAACTCCTTGGTTTCTACTACGACTATGTATGAACTTTGTAAAAGTATGCTACAGAAAGCCTGAACTCTCAATCAAGTAAAGCAAAACATGGTTGAAAATTGAGATGAATAAAAATCAAGACATTTTTCATTGTTCGTAATAAAAAAACAAAAAAAATATATCAAAGGTACTGAGGGTCGGAACTCCTCATTTTCCAATACAACTACATATTCACTTTATAATATTATGGAATAAAAAGCCAGAACTCTCAATCAAGTATCAGCAGAGCATGGTTGAAGGTTGAGATAAATAAAAATCAAGACATTTATCATTGTTCGTAATAAAAAATCCAAAAAAAAAGTACTAAAGGTACTGAGGGCTGGAACTCCTCGTTTTGTACTACAACTGTATATGTACTTTGTAAAAGTATGCTACAGAAAGCCAGAACTCGCACTCAAGTATCAACAGAGCATGGTTGAAGATTTAGGTTAGCAAAATCAAGGCTTTTTCATCATTCGTAATACAAAATCCAAAATAAAATATCAGAGGTACTGAGGGCCAGAAACTCCTTGGTTTCTACTACAACTTTGTATTGTACTTTGTATAAGTATGCTACAGAAAGCGTGAACTCTCAATAAAGAATCAGCAGAGCATGGTTGAAGATTAAGATGAAGAAAAATCAAGACATTTTTCATTGCTCGTAATAAAAAGTCGAAAAAAAATTTGTAAAGGTACCGTGGGCCGGAACTCCTCGTTTTCTACTACAACTATATATGCAGTTTATAATATTATGGAATAAAAAGCTAGAACTCTCAATCAAGTATCAGCAGAGCATGGTTGAAGGTTGAGATAAATAAAAATCAAGACATTTTTCATTGTTCGTAATAAAAAATCCAAAAAAAAAGTACTAAAGGTACTGAGGGCTGGAACACCTCGTTTTATACTACAACTGTATATGTACTTTGAAAAAGTATGCTACAGAAAGCCAGAACTCGCACTCAAGTATCAGCAGAGCATGGTTGAAGATTTAGGTTAGCAAAATCAAGGCTTTTTCATCATTCGTAATCATCATCATCATCATCATCATTTCAGCCGAAAGACGTCCACTGCTGGACATAGGCCTCCCCCAGGCGTCGCCACATTGACCGATCCCGTGCGTCTCGCATCCAGCGCCTTCCCGCAACCTTAACCAGGTCATCGGTCCACCTAGTGGGAGGCCTTCCAACGTATCGTCTTCCGGTTCGCGGTCGCCATTCCAGAACTTTTCGGCCCCATCGGCCATCCGTTCTGCGAGCAATGTGCCCTGCCCACTGCCACTTAAGTTTAGCAATTCTCCGGGCTATGTCAGTAACTTTAGTTCTCCTGCGGATATCATCATTTCTGACGTGATCACGCAAGGAAATTCCGAGCATAGCCCTCTCCATTGCCCTTTGGGTGACTTTAAGCTTTCTGATAAGGCCCATTGTGAGCGACCATGTCTCGGTCCCATAGGTGATCACTGGCAACACACACTGGTCAAAGACTTTTGTCTTGAGACACTGCGGTAAATTGGACGAGAAGATACCACGCAACTTCCCGAACGCCGCCCAGCCGAGTCGGATTCGACGGTTGACCTCTTTCTCGTAGTTGGACCTACCCAACTGGATCGTTTGTCCCAGGTAGACATAATCGTCTACAACTTCGAGTGTAGAGTCTCCGATCTTGATAGGAGTGGGTGCTACATGGGCGTTCACCATGATCTTGGTTTTGTCCATGTTCATTTTAAGACCCACTCTTTCGGAAGCTTTACTGAGGTCATCGAGCATTTTACTGAGGCTTTCCATGGTCTCAGCCATGACCACTATGTCGTCGGCAAACCGAAGGTGAGTGATGTACTCGCCATTAACGTTGATGCCTAGGCCCCTCCAGTCCAGAACCTTGAATACATCCTCCAGCGCAGCAGTGAACAGTTTCGGAGAAATGACGTCTCCCTGTCTCACGCCACGCTGGAGAAGGATTGGTTTCGAGGTCTGATCCTGAAGACGGACTGACATGGTGGCGTTTTTGTACAAACACTTCAACACCTCAATGTACCGGTAGTCGATCTGGCACCGTTGGAGAGACTGCAGTACAGCCCAAGTCTCGATCGAATCGAAGGCTTTCTCGTAGTCCACAAACGCTAAACAGAGAGGCAGGTTATACTCTTCGGTCTTCTGTATAACCTGCCGCAGCGTATGTATGTGGTCTACGGTGCTAAAGCCTTTTCGGAATCCGGCTTGTTCGGGAGGTTGGAAATCATCAAACCTGCGCGCGAGACGATTCGTGATGACTCTTGAAAACAACTTGTAGACATGGCTAAGAAGTGAGATGGGTCTATAGTTCTTCAGCCGGGCATTGTCGCCCTTCTTGAAGAAAAGTACCACCACACCCCTGCACCATGCCTGTGGCGTTTTGCCCTCGAGTATGACGGAATCAAACAGCTTCTGAAGGGCCTTAAGGACCGGTTTTCCACCCGCCTTCAGGAGTTCAGCCGTGATTCCGTCATCACCCGGCGCCTTGTTGTTTTTAAGCTGTTTCAGAGCCATCCTAATCTCGTACAGGCTGACATCCGGGATATCTTCGGTATAGTGACGGGTCAATCTAGCTCTTGGGTCGTTTGCTAGACTCGCAACGGGCTTGCTGACTGATGTGTACAACTGCCCATAGAATGTCTCGATCTCCCTCAGAAGCTCCGGTTTGGCGGATACGGTCCTGCCATCGTCGGTCTTCAGTTTCGTGAGCTGGCTCTGCCCAATAGCCAGATCCCTTGAAAAAACCTTGGAGCCTTTATTTCGCTCAATCGCGTCTTTAATACGCTCGGTATTAAAGCGGCGGAGGTCTCTTTTCAAGGATTTAGAGATCTGTCTATTGAGCTGCCGGTATTTGCACGCCTCATCTGAAGACTGCAGGATCATCTCACGCCTCTCCTTCATAAGCTTGAGGGTAGGATCAGAGATCTTTTTGTTTCTATCTGTACGACGGGTCTTGAAAAACTTAGACCCGACCGTATGGACAGCTTCCACGAACCCGTCGCTATATTCGTCCACTGAGCTACCTAGGCACTCGAAACGATTCTGGAGTTCGAGCTGAAAGCTCTCGGGGTTTTGGACCTGGATCTGTGCTGGACGGAGCGTGGACTTCATCAGTCGAGACCTTTCAAGCTTAATATTAATGTTCAATGTGCCTCTTACCATGCGGTGATCGCTCCCGGTTTTTACCGAATTGATCACAGAGACATCATTGAACATTTGCTTCCTGGTTGACATGATGAAGTCAATCTCATTTTTTGTTGCACCATCGGGGCTCTGCCAGGTCCACTTCCTGTGTTCACGCTTTTTGAAGAAGGAGTTCATCATATAGAGGCCCTCCTTCTCCATAAAACTGGCCAGTAGGTGACCCCGGTGGTTCCGACGTCCAACTCCAAATTGCCCCACTTGGAGCTCATCCTCGTCTCGTTTGCCCAGTTTCGCGTTGAAGTCCCCCATGACAACGGTGAAGTGAGTTTTGAAACCATGCATGGCTCTGGAGATATCCTCATACATGGTCTCTACCTCGTCGTCGGGGTGTGCCGAGGTTGGGGCGTAGACCTGTATGACCTTCAGCGAATATCTTGAGGATATTCTGAGTATAAGGTACGCCACCCTGGTCGACACACTCTCGATCTTCACCACGTTGTTCACAAGGGACTTGTGGACGATAAACCCGACACCACCCTGGGACTGCCGGTCACCCTCTCGGAAATAGAGCAGGTTACCGGATTTGAGGATTATCGAGTCCTCCCCCTCTCTTCGGACTTCAGATAACCCTATAATACTCCATCGCAACCTGCTCAATTCCTCTTCGAGTTCGGTGATCTTCTCGTCGGTCCGAAGTGTGCGCGTGTTGTACGTTGCCAGGTCCAGTCGTCGGTGATTGTTGGGGTAGCCGGATCTCGTCCGGAGATTCTTTGCACCCCTTGCCATGCCGTAACCTCGACCGCTACCGTAGTCGAGGGTAGGCAGGCTGCCGGGTACTAGGGGCCATTTTTTATTTGTGCTTTTCATTGGGGGGGTTTTGCCATAATCGCCACGCTTGGCAGGCGGGTTGGCGATCGCAGTATGGTTGTTACAGAAGCACAGAGAACGCTGCTGCCCATTCTCTGGTTTGTCCCTTAGTCGCCTCTTACGACACCCACGGGAAGACATGGGATGGTGAAATTCTTAACGTCCGGCACCATACGGAACACAAAATCAATAATACAAAATCGTAATACAAAATCCAAAATAAAATATCAGAGGTACTGAGGGCCGGAAACTCCTTGGTTTCTACTACAACTTTGTATATACTTTGTATAAGTATGCTACAGAAAGCGTGAACTCTCAATAAAGAATCAGCAGAGCATGGTTGAAGATTAAGATGAATAAAAATCAAGACATTTTTCATTGCTCGTAAAAAAAGTCAAAAAAAAAATTAGTAAAGGTACCGTGGGCCGGAACTCCTCGTTTTCTACTACAACTATATATGTTCTTTGTATAAGTATGCAACAGAAAGCCAGAACTCCCACTCAAGTATCAGCAGAGCATGGTTGAAGATTTAGATGAATAAAAATCAAGAAACTTTTCATCTTTCGTAATAAAAAATCCAAAATCAAATATCAGAGGTACTGAGGGCCGGGAACTCCTCGTTTTCTACTACAACTATATATGTTCTTTGTATAAGTATGCAACAGAAAGCCAGAACTCCCACTCAAGTATCAGCAGAGCATGGTTGAAGATTTAGGTTAGCAAAGATCAAGGAAATTTTCAGTGTTTTATTTATTTATTTATTTAAACTTCATGTACAATAGTGGTACATAGGCGGACTTAATGCCACAAGGCATTCTCTACCAGTCAACCATTGGGTTAAAAAGGACAACTTTGTGAAATGGGTACAAAAATATTAGTCATACACATATACAAATAAATTAATACATAAATATTAATAATACACAAATATACAAATAAAATAAACTAATAAATACCAATAAAAATAAAAAAAAAACGAGAAACCTGTTAATAATTATTATGACTAAACTTCTGACTCTAGATGAGAGCTATTTAGTCTGATTCAAATAGAGGTCACGAACTTTTCTTTTAAAAGAGACTTTGCTTTCAGCCTTTTTAATGCTAAAGGGTAGCGCGTTACAGAGCTTTATTGTTGAGACAGCGTATGAATTGGACATAAAACCGGTGCGGTGTGAAGGAATTTGGAGGAGTAGATTTTTAAAAGCTCGAAGGTTACGACTGTGAGAACTGCCCAACACTTTGAAATAACTTTTTAGATAATCGGGAGCACAAGGATCGTTCATAATAGTGAAGAGCAAACAGAGAGATCTGAGGGACCTCCTGAGGCGGATAGGCAGCCATTTAAGCTGAGAACGGTAGGAAGAAATGTGATCGTATTTACGAAGGCCAAAAACAAAGCGAATACAATTGTTGAGAAGACGATCCAATTTATTTAGAAGTTCTTGGGATAGATCAGGATAACAAACATCAGCATAGTCGATAATGGGAAGCACAAGTGACTGGACCAAAGTGATTTTGGTGCTGAATGGGAGGAAATGCTTGAATCTATAGAGAGACCGCAGCGAGAACGCGACTTTCTGGCTCACCTGAGCCACGTGTTTATCCCAACTAAAACTGTCGTCGATGTACAGACCTAAATCCTTTACATAAGGTGAAAGAGAAATGATGGATTTCTCGTACATCAGTGGCATAAGTTGGCCAGTGTTCACACTTCTCAAATAGTACGAACTACCAATGAGGATGGCATGACATTTCTCGACGTTAACAGAAACCCCAAATTTGCCAGACCACTCACTGATAGCTCGAAGATCAGCATTGAGTAATGAAATGCAATTGTCAAGGTTGGCAATGTCTGATTGAGTATAAAGTTGCAAGTCATCAGCGTACAGATGGTAAGAACATTTGAGGATAACAGTAATGGAGTTTATAAATAAAGAGAATAAAAGAGGAGAGAGTATACCGCCTTGTGGAACACCAGCTACCAAGTCGAACCAGTCAGAGCAATCCTGATCAGCACGCACAGCCTGCTGGCGACCACGAAGATATGATGAGAACCAATCACGTGAAATAATATATCAGAGGTACTGAGGGCCGGAACTCCTCGTTTTATACTACAACTGTATATGCACTTTGTAAAAGTATGCTAGAAAAAGCGTGAACTCTCAATAAAATTCAATAAAATATCAGCAGAGCATGGTTGAAGATTAAGATGAATAAAAATCAAGAAATTTTTCATCGTTCGTAATAAAAAATCCAAAAAAAAAGTACAAGGTACTGAGGGCTGGAACTCCTCGTTTTGTACTACAACTGTATATGTACTTTGAAAAAGTATGCTACAGAAAGCCAGAACTCGCACTCAAGTATCAGCAGAGCATGGTTGAAGATTTAGGTTAGCAAAATCAAGGCTTTTTCATCATTCGTAATACAAAATCCAAAATAAAATATCAGAGGTACTGAGGGCCGGAAACTCCTTGGTTTCTACTACAACTTTGTATATACTTTGTATAAGTATGCTACAGAAAGCGTGAACTCTCAATAAAGAATCAGCAGAGCATGGTTGAAGATTAAGATGAATAAAAATCAAGACATTTTTCATTGCTCGTAATAAAAAGTCAAAAAAAAAATAGTAAAGGTACCGTGGGCCGGAACTCCTCGTTTTCTACTACAACTATATATGTTCTTTGTATAAGTATGCAACAGAAAGCCAGAACTCCCACTCAAGTATCAGCAGAGCATGGTTGAAGATTAAGATGAATAAAAATCAAGAAATTTTTCATCGTTCGTAATAAAAAATCCAAAATCAAATATCAGAGGTACTGAGGGCCGGGAACTCCTCGTTTTCTACTACAACTGTATATGCACTTTGTAAAAGTATGCTACATAAAACAAGAACTCTCACTCAAGTATCAGCAGAGCATGGTTGAAGATAGAAGTTAGCAAAGAAAAAGGAAATTTTCAGTTTTCGTTATAAAAAATTCAAAAATAATATATCAGAGGTACTGAGGGCCGGAACTCCTCGTTTTCCACTACAACTATATAGGCACTTTATAATAATATGCAACAAAAAGCCAGAACTCTCAATCAAGTATCAGCAGAGCATGGTTGAAGATGTAGATGAATAAAAATCAAGAAATTTTTCATCGTTCGTAATAAAAAATCCAAAATCAAATATCAGAGGTACTGAGGGCCGGGATCTCCTCGTTTTCTACTACATCTGTATATGCACTTTGTAAAAGTATGCTACAGAAAGCTTGAACTCTCAATAAAGTATCAGCAGAGCATGGTTGAAAATTAAGATGAATAAAAATCAAGACATTTTTCATTGTTCGTAATAAAAAGTAAAAAAAAAAATTAGTTAAGGTACCGAGGGCCGGAACTCCTCGTTTTCTACTACAACTATATATGTTCTTTGTATAAGTATGCTACAGAAAGCCAGAACTCCCACTCAAGTATCAGCAGAGCATGGTTGAAGATTTAGGTTAGCAAAGATCAAGGAAATTTTCAGTGTTCGTTATAAAAAATTCAAAAATAATATATCAGAGGTACTGAGGGCCGGAACTCCTCGTTTTCCACTGCAACTATATAGGCACTTTATAATAATATGCAACAAAAAGCCAGAACTCTCAATCAAGTATCAGCAAAGCATGGTTGAAGATTTGGATGAATAAAAATCAAGACATTTTTCATTGTTCGTAATAAAAAGTAAAAAAAAAGATTTGTAAAGGTACCGAGGGCCGAAACTCCTCGTTTTCTACTACAACTATACATGTTCTTTGTATAAGTATGCTACAGAAAGCCAGAACTCTCAATCAAGTATCAGCAGAGCGTGGTTGAAGATTTAGATGAATAAAACCAGGTTTTTTTAGTGTTCATTGTAAAAAAAATAGAAAAATGTTCAGAGGTTCAGAGGGCCGGGAACTCTTTGTTTTCTAATACATCTGTGTCAAGTCTAGACCTAGAAATGCAACATAAAGCTAGCACTCTCACTCAAGTATCAGTAGAGAATGGTTGAAATTTTTTGTTAAAAAAATCATTCAAATTTTCGATGTTCACGCTAGAAACCAAATAATTTAATTAGAACACTGTATTTGGAATCTAATTAGCAATAATTCACACTTACAGATGTTTTGTTCTTCGGTATTGCATGAATCCTGTTAATGCCTATGTACTTGCTACCTAATTAGCTTGCAGATAGAGTTCCGTTGCCGTTGACATTAAGGGAATTTCAGAACATAGTTGAGGTTGTATAATTACTTAAATTGAAAATACGATTTTTGTTTTATGGAGATACTAGCACACCGCCCGCGACTTCGTTCGCATGATTTTATTCAACAAAGAACAGATGACTTTATTATATGCAGTTAGTGAAGGCGACCAAAAATAAGCTATTGTTAAATCAATTATAAATGGTATATCGTAGATGTATGCGTTTTAAGTTAGGATTTACGAAACTTAAATGACGTGTCCGATAAATTTTAGCTAAATATAGGGCTCGTGGGTAAATAACAGTCACACAGTTTATTCTATCAAAACATCAGTCATGAGGCTTTACAATAAGATCCACAGCGAGTACACCATCTAATACTATGAAGAAAACAGTGCAGTGGAGCTTCCACACGTGTCTTACGGTAAAAATGAATAAAACTAAGGTTTTAAGTTTTGGGTTTAATACCCATGTAGCACCCATTCCCAAGAAAATCGGTGACTTTACAGAAGGTATTCATCGAATCCGACTCGGAAACACGGACAGGGAAACTGAGGTAACCAACATAGCCCCAAGCAAAACCAAACTTTGGTTGCATTAAGCAGACCAGATAGTCCGCTGAACGCTGTGGATGGCCTATGGGACTGAAAGGTTCTGGAGTGGCGAGGTCGTTGCTGGAAGATGCAACATTGCAAGGCCTCGCACAAGTTGGACTGATGTCCTGACGAGGGCCACAAGTCTGCTGAATCCGAAGCGCAGAAGATTTTTGAGTCGCATAATTTCGGGCGGAGGAAAAATTACGAAATTAGTATGAAAACGAATGCTGCGTAAATTACGCGACACTATAACGTCACTCATAAAATTACCTACGTTTGTTTGGCCTTACACTTTTTGTTGTGTTTTGTTTTGGTTTGTTCGGCCTGAGAAAAACAGTCCAGTTCGGTAGTTCCAAATCGAGGAAGAGGTCGTCTTAGTGCCGTAAGATTCTTCAAAAAACCGTTGACACCCCTAAATCATCTTCTGGGGCTAATTCTGAAAAACTAATGATGGCAATTTATTATTTGCCCAAGGAATAACATTTTTCATACTTGTAAATGTCTCCGTTTTTAACCACTTTAACGGTTGAATTTCCAAAAATCCCTCCTTAGTGTTCCCCTACATTATAAAAGGAAGCTATGTGCAGTAAAATACTTCAAAATTCTCGATCACGCCCTAAATAGTAGGAAAGTTCCGAAAATGTAATAACTAATAACAACCTACATTATTTAATGTGGTTATTATTTGTGGCAAATTTCAAGTTTATTAATACAAAAAATAAGATTTCCCATACAAACTTTAACACCCCTTAAATTGTCTCTTGGGGGTAGTTGCGAAAAGCTAATTTTACCTTTATTATTTTGCCCAAGGAATAAGACTTTTGCAAACAAATATCTCTAGTTTCCTACCCGACATCATAAAAAGAAGCCAAAATATAAGCCAACAAATTGCCACCTTTAACCCCTTAGGGTTAGAATTTCCGGCAATCAATCAACTTATTTTTTTATTAATCAAGAGCGTAAACCTACAATTTCAGATGTTTTACGTTCCAAACCGAAAAAAAAGCATATAAATATTTAACCCCTATTTTAACCCTTAAGGAGTAGAATTACCAAAAAGTAATAAATTCATGAATTAATTTTATAAACCAAGAGCCTAGATCTAAAATTTCACGTGTCCAACTTATAAACTGTAGAAATTAAATACAAACTTTCAACCCCCTTTTTACCCTCCTTAGGGATCGAATTTCCAAAAACCAATAAACACATTAATTCTTTTTATCAACCAAGAGCGTAAATCTTAAATTTCACGTGTCCAACTTACAAACTGTAGAAATTACATACAAACTTTCAACCCCCTTTTTACCGCCTTTGGGGTGGAATTTCCAAAAATCCTTTCTTAGTGCTCACTTGCGTCACTTAAGAAACCTTCCTGAAAAATTTCATGCTTCTAGGCCTAGCGGTTTTGGCTGTGCGTTGATCGATCAGTCAGTCAGTCAATCAGTTTCTTCTTTTATATATGTTACGGCTAATACCCGAAGTGCGGCTACACCTAGTATTAGCCGGTTGGAGCTTAGCTACACCTAGTTTTAGCCGGTTAGAACTAGGTGTAGCCACGCAACATAGTCGACGGAGCCCCGCTGCGCGGGGCTCCTATTTCCGTCCGCAGGGTCTAAAGTAACCTAACACGAACGAGATGACGGGAGCTGAGTTCGCTCGCTTTGCTCGTCATCTCGTTCGAACCTAACCTGTCCGTGTCGGGGTGCCCTAAGCTCCGGCTAAAACTATGTGTAGCCGCACTTCGGGTATTAGCCGTAACATATACATAGATAGATTTTGATAATTTTAAAACCAATATTGCCGTTTAAATCGTGGAAATCGGTCAACGCATTTAAGAGATATTGAAGATGTAAGAGCACCAAAAACGAACTTTAAAACTTTTTTTTAAAAACACAGGATTTTAGGCACTATGTCCTTTTAAATATAATTCTTTCTACATATTAAGTTCTAAGAATAATTTGTCTAAGTTATTGTGAAAACTGCATCAAAATCCTTTGCATATTTTAGAAGAACTGAGCTGACCTTAAAATTAGTTAGAGACGTGTGGCAAATTTAACCATAGCTCCCTAGATGGCGCTGGCGTCGAATTAAAAGTCGCTATCGTTTTGTTACATACGAAGGTATAAGGACGACGTAGAATTTTTGTGGTGAATAAGTGAGAAGTAATTGCCTCAAACCCAGATCCCTTAGGTTAGGTTTCTTTAATGCTAATAGCATTAATATCCAGCGTGGTGAGATTGCAACGTTTCTTCGCGATCACCAGCTGGACATCTTCCTTGTGCAGGAAACTCTATTAAAACCACACCATCGCTCCCCCAAAATTGCCAACTACAGGTTAGTTCGCAACGATAGGACTCGATCCCACGGTGGAGGCACCCTCATTTACTTCAAAAATGAGCTCCACTGTAGCGAAATCACCCCTCCCAACCCCATTTCGCTCCTTGAATATTCAGCCTGTAGGAATGACTGGTCATCAATCGATCACCATCATCTCCGCCTATTGCCCCCCGTCATCGGTTATGAACCCAGACGATCTTAAAAAAGATCTTACCGCCCTCTTTAACATGAGTGACTCTGTTATCCTAGCAGGTGATCTCAATGCAAAACATCCAGCCTGGAACAGTACCGTTACTAACCCTAGGGGAAAGTTGGTGCTGAACCTTGGCTCAGTACTCAATTACGACGTACTCGCCCCGATGAGCTTCACTCACTTCCCGAATAATATTGCGCATAACCCAGACATTCTCGATGTAGCGCTGCTTAAGAACGTTAACCTTCGGTTACGCTCCATAGAAGCGCTAGACGAACTTGATTCCGACCACCGCCCTGTGGTTATGCTCCTAGATAGTAGGTCAGGCCTACCAGATTCAGGACAACCTCTTCCCACTAGACTGGTCACCGACTGGAGGAAAGTAAGTGATAAACTGAAATCCACCGAGTCACCCCCGATCCCCGAGCACTTTCACTCGGTCGCTGACACGACAGCGGCGATCGACTCGATTACAACACACGTACAGACCGTCCTGAACGAATGTTCAAGGGAGGTTCCAGTGCTGGACGTCCAGCAAGGGTAACTCCCGGACGCTGTACGGAAGTTGATAACCGAGAAGAACGCAGCTATCCGTGCCTACAGCAACTTTCCCTGTGTCGCAAACAAGGCTCACATGCGCAACTTACAGCGTGCAGTAAAGGAGCGCACTGCTGAGCATCGTTCTGCGGCATGGAATAAGATGCTGAGCGAACTCGAGCCCACCCACCACGCCTTCTGGCACCTTCAGAGGAAATTACGCTCCACTGAAGAGTCAGCCTTACCCCCGCTCATTCGCCCCGATAAGAGTGTCGCATTCGAAAACACTAAAAAAGCCGAATGTCTGGCTGACAGCCTCGAGAGTCAATGCACACCCAGCTCTCAACCAGTGGACCAAGCTCACCTAGACATGGTGGACGCTGAAGTCGCACGTAGGACCTCCCTCCCCCCCGTCGAAGACCCTGATGACCCGCTACCTCCCGTCACCCCAGACGAAGTAGAGGAGGTCATCAAAAGGCTCCACCCCAGAAAAGCCCCAGGCTTAGATGGGATCACCAATAAGGTGTTAAAACTCCTCCCCCAACACATGTTGTTGCTAATGACGGCCATCTTCAACGCTGCATTAAGCAAAAATATCTTCCCTCAAGCTTGGAAACAAGCCACTGTGTTAGGCATCCCTAAACCGGGTAAACCCAAATCGGAGCCAACCAGTTATCGGCCCATCAGCTTAGTGAATTCGCTCGGAAAAGTCTATGAGCGGCTTATTTATAAGCGGCTCAAGGACTTTGTCGAGCGAAAAAGCCTAATTCCTGACGAGCAATTCGGCTTTCGGGCCAAACATTCCTGCGTCCAACAGGTTCACCGAATCGTCGAACACACCAGTGCTGGGTTCCAGCGTGGTAATTTGACGGGTGCTCTGTTCTTCGACATAGCGAAAGCGTTCGACAAAGTCTGGCACAATGGCTTAGTTTATAAGCTATACAAACTTGGCGTGCCAGATCGTCTCGTGCTCATCTTACGAGACTGGTTGTCGGACCGAACTTTCCGCTATCGTGTCGAGGGAGAACTCTCCTCCCCTCACCCCATACGAGCCGGAGTCCCTCAAGGCTGCGTATTATCCCCGTTAGCTTTCACGCTGTACACCAGCGATATCCCAAAGAGTAAGGAGAGCCAGTTGGCACTCTTCGCCGACGATACAGCCCTCTACTACTCGGGCCGAAGCCCCATGAACATAGCCCTAAAACTCCAGAGAGCCGCCAACTCCTTGGCCAAGTGGTTCCGCCTCTGGAGAATAGAAGTCAATCCCGACAAAAGCCAGGCTGTCCTCTTCTCAAGGCCTGACCGAAAATATAATAACAGATATAAAAGCCCCCGCCCCCCAAAACCCATCACCATGTACGGCAAGCCGATCCCCTGGGAGGAGCAAGCCAAGTACCTAGGTGTCACCCTAGATAATCACCTCACTTTCGCCAAGCACATTAAAGCGGCGCGCTCGCGGGCCGCTTTCGCTGTAGGCAGACTCCATGGGATGGTGAACGCACGCAGTAAACTGTCACTTAGGTGCAAACTGCGCACCTTCACCATGGTCATCCGTCCCATCATGACCTATGCATGCGCTGTCTTCGCACACGCAAAGCCCCATCACATCCATAAGCTTCAGGTTGTTCAAAACCGATTCCTCCGTATGATCACGGGAGCCCCCTGGTACGTACGTACTCAGGACCTCCATGTCGATCTAAAAATACCCACAATCCAGCAGTTTTTGAAACGCAATTCCACGCGCATTTTCGACTCTGCTGTCAATCACCCCAACCCCTTAATTCGAGCGGCCTCCCGCTACGAACCATCTCGAATCTCCAAAATTCGCCGTCCAAGGCTCGTACTCTCCATCTCCGATGACGCCACTACCCTGCTCCAAGAGAGCAACAAAGAGACCAGCACAATTCGAAGACACAGACCGATCTCGTTCCGTCCTCGCCGCCGAGGCCCGTCGCGAAGTCCCCGTCAAGATCTACAAGCCAGCCCGCGTGCTGTGCAATAAATATAGTTAGATTAACGTTAGAAAATATCGGAGTTTCTTGTCCGTTCTTCTCCACGTAGGCTTTTTCCGAACGGATGGTAGAATCACTTTATTAAGATCCAGCCTTAGTTGTGTTGTCCCCCCAGCGATGCCCTGAGCCGAGGTCCGACCCCAACTGGGGTAGCCCTCAGCGCAGTCGCTTAGTTTTAGAAATTTTGCAAGCCTGGCTGGAGGCTATAATATAGCTTAGTCTCCACAGGGTAGTCCGGTTAAGCAGTATCCGGTCACTCTGACCGAACTGTGAGACGCCACATAGTAAAAAAAAAAATTGTGTTTCATATTTCTCAAGAGAAATGGGAAAATATTAAGCCACAACAAAAACTCTACGGTAAGAGACTGTACTGGGAATTGCGTCAAGGATGGGCCGATGTTATAGCTGAAGCTTTGTGGGTGCAACACAGCGTAGATTGTGTAATAGTTTTTAAAAATCCCAACGCTTACATGTGTGCCACAGCCAAATTCTTTTTAACAGTGGAGGGTTACTGCCGCGAATGTCACGCAAAGTTTTTTTGCACACTGATAAAGAGGCCTTTAAAAGGTGTAGGTAGATGTTATAGTTCAGTGTAACTTTGAAGGCATTAAAAGCACCCTACATTCGGGCAATAAAAGAAGACAGTTGAGAGGAGCACGTCACCTGGAAGTTGCGGATTACCTTATTGACGGAGGTAAAGATGCGGTTACATGGCGAAGAAAGGAAGCCGGCCGCATAAAGAAATTCGGCGGTAAAAATCCCCCAATTCTCCCTACGAACGAAGTTGTTCGCAAAGCCAAAGAACAGCGGCTATTAAGTAAATATGGGTTGCAATTCGGAATCCCGTCACTCAATTTACTTAATAGTGCTGAACATGGCAAGTTAGTTGGATGTATACAATCTATAGGATTGTATAAATTCAACTGCATGTACTGGCTGCCCGAGCAAATGCAGATTTATATGGCCCGTGGCAAAAAAGATCCCAACGCAACACTAG
This sequence comes from Orthosia gracilis, assembly GCA_947562075.1. Taxonomy (NCBI): domain Eukaryota; kingdom Metazoa; phylum Arthropoda; class Insecta; order Lepidoptera; family Noctuidae; genus Orthosia; species Orthosia gracilis. The sequence continues at coordinate 25,424,709 of OX387274.1, read as the reverse complement.
CAATCGATGCTACTGGTGGCATCGCAAAGCGAGATCAATCACAAAGTCCTCATATTTTTTTATACCAGTGCGTGCTTATAACCGGAGAAGGTAGTGTACCAACTTTTCAAATGGTATCAGCAGATCAGCGAGCCATCATTGTTACAAATTTTTTGAGCCACATTCTTGCAGCAAATGCTCCGATTCCACCAATTGTGGTTACTGATTTTGGGTGGTCTTTGTTAATTGTAATATCGCAAATATTTGGCCAGTGCGCCAGTTTTAATGATTATTTACAAAAATGTTATGATGCTGTTGTAAATAAATCAACGTCATTGCCATCAACCTTCATGCGATTGGACGTGTGTCATCTAATTGCAATGATTTCGCGATGGCCCAGTTTGAAGGGCAAAGAAAAATTATTAGTTAGGAGATTTTATAAGCTGTGCATAGGACAAGCCCACCAAATTACAAATTTGACAGGTTTAACCAACTTTTTGGAGTCAGTTCTTGTTATGGCTTTGAGTAGATGTATCGGGTCGGGAGCGAATGGCAAACCTTTACCGTCGGTAGAACGATTATTTTTTTTAAATAGTAGGATAAAGGGAGTTTATAATATCAACGATGACGAAGAAAATGACGATGGCCAAACTGATGAAGAAGACAGACATAAGTTCGACGATGAATTTGAGGTTGAAGCCATAGAAGGTGTGACGGACAAAGCCGGCTGGAAATCGTGGCGTGATATCTTATATAACGAAGCGGTTAAAATAGCGGAGCAGTCTTCGCATGGCTATACAATCAATGCATGTTACAGCGTTGACTTCACAAAAAGGTTTAGAAGGTACCTCCTTCCTTACATACCTTTGTGGACCGCGATTATGGTACCAGTTTTTGGTAGAGGTGCACTGACCGCTACCTCCGCTGCAGTCGAGGCAGAATTTTCCGATTTAAAGCATCGTGACTTCAGGGGTGAAATTCCAATGGGCATCGATCGTTTTGTGATACAGCATCGTGAACGACTGGATGAAAAAATAAAGGAGCGCAGCAACGCGTCTGATGGTGTACCTCAAACAAATAGTAAAGAAGCAAAAACCACAGAGAAAATCCCAGAGCACTACGATCTTATCGAATCACCCAAATCTCTCTCTACTTCAAAAACTGACGATATGAAAAATAATAAGGAGGTCAGTACAGAGGAGATTCTGCACTCAATTTCTATCGAACATGAAGAACCCTCGTTTGGTGAAAATGTTCCAGTGTCTAATGACTGGAACGTTAAAGAAGAATGGGGAGGCTTGAACAAAAACAACAAACGTGAAGTTCAAGGACCACCATCAAAGAAGAAAAAAAGATATGCAACAAGTCTCGATGCTTGTCCCGAATGGGACATAATCAAAAATTTTAAAACTGCCCACACACCAATCCTACTAAACGGCAACATCTCGGGTTCGGTGCGATTTGAAGACCATGATTCGAACGTGACTTCAACATGTGCCTTTGATTCCATTCTCCAGGTTATCCTAGGGGGGCTATTGTTAAATAAAACTTACTATGAAGAACTTATTACATCTGAGTGTCCTACTATAAAATTGGCTCAAAGTGTTATCGATGAAAAAAAAAATTGTAAAAAACATTATTTGCAACGGGCAAAAATATTAACCGGTATAACCATATTTAAAAATTCTATAGCGACTTATACAAGAAATTTGAAGCATTTAGATGTGGAGTCTAACGATGCTCATTTAGCACAGTATCTTTTTGAAAAGGCACCAAGTTATTCCTGTCGCGTTGACTGTATTTGCGGTTATTCAAATACAAGGAACTTTCTAAAGCATACGTTTACAAAGTGCATATATAGTTGTAGTATAAAACGAGGAGTTCCGGTCATCAATTATTCTGATATATTATTTTTTAATTTTTTATAACACATATTGAAAATTTCTTGATCTTTGCTAATCTAAATCTTTAACCATGCTCTGCTGATATTTGAGTGAGAGTTCATGCTTTCTGTAGCATACTTTTGCAAAGTGCATATATAGTTGTAGTAGAAAACGAGGAGTTCCGGCCCTCGGTACCTTAACAAAATTTTTTTTTTTTACTTTTTATTACGAACAATGAAAAATGTCTTGATTTTTATTCATCTTAATCTTCAACCATGCGCTGCTGATACTTTATTGAAAGTTCACGCTTTCTGTAGCATATTTTTACAAACTGCATATACAGTTGTAGTATAAAACGAGGAGTGCCGGCCCTCAGTACCTCTGATATATTATTTTTGAATTTTTATAACGAAAACTGAAAATTTCCTTGATCTTTGCTAACCTCTACCTTCAACCATGCTCTGCTGATACTTGAGTGAGAGTTATTGCTTTCTGTAGCATACTTTTACAAAGTGCATATACAGTTGTATTAGAAAACGAGGAGTTCCCGGCCCTCAGTACCTCTGATATTTGATTTTGAATTTTTTATTACGAACGATGAAAAGTTTCTTGATTTTTATTCATCTAAATCTTCAACCATGCTCTGCTGATACTTGAGTGGGACTTCTGGCTTTCTGTAGCATACTTGTACAAAGAACACATATAGTTTTTTTTTTTTTTTTTTTTTCTCTTTATTTTTTTTTACAAGCCTTTTAATCTACAGATTATGCCAGGCTCATCGTAGCCTAAGAAGAGAGAAATGCTACTACTGCGTTCTTTTTAAATTACCAACAAATTCGTAAATTTTATTAGCATCATCGCTGTGTGGTTTCGAAAGAACTGTGAGAAAACCACCTAATTCTAAACTATTTATATTTAACTCAGATAGTAGTACATCTCTTTCTCTTTTATACCGGATGCATTCCACCAACAAGTGGTGAACATCTTCAACAATCCCACATACTTCACAATTAGGGCTATCTGTTTTTTTCATTAAGAAACCAAACTTGTTGAGTGGAATGTGTCCAGACCTTAATCTATGCGCAATAACAATATTTTTCCTACTGATTTTAATATTAGCAAACCAGGGAACGCGAGGAGGTTCACACTGCATTGTCCTATACCAGATACCCTTTTCTAATGAGTTTAAATCAAAATATTCTTTCCACATGTCAAAACATTTGATTTTAAATTTTGGTAAGATTTCAAAAAAACAGGATTTTATATTAAAAGCTGAACCACTAATAGCTGCCGTTTTGGCTAATGTATCAACTTCCTCGTTTCCCCGTAGGCCAATGTGCGACGGCACCCACTGCAATTTCAGAGTCATGTAGTTACATTGACATTCATGCATAATATTTAATATCTCATAGGCTATCGATGCACCTCTGTATCCAGAGGCACATCGAGCCAAATGCTGCAAAGCACTTTTGCTGTCTGTTACTATGACTACCCTATTATTTAAGTTTTTTATTTTAATATAACACAGAGCTTCTAATATTGCAGTGAGTTCCGCAGTCATTATACAAATATTCATATTACTAATCTTATAACTACCACTATTACTATAACACGGATCAAAAAAGCTGCACCTACGCCATTAGCGCTCTTTGATCCATCAGTATATATTTTGTGCCACCCGTTATATTTATTTGATAACTCATCAAGGACACTATTTTTGAGTATGTCAACATGATATGTAGATTTGCTAGAACATAAGCAGTCTAAATCAAAATTTATTGTTTCCAAAGTTTGAATTTTTGTCACCCAAGAATCTAATGTAAACATTTTAAGTGGATTACTATTATCTATATAATCATCTTTTGTGTCATTATATACTGTTACCAAAAGGGGTTTCTTTTTATTGTGCCAATATCTGTTGGTACAAAGAGCGCAAAGTTCATTTACTACATTTATGGTTTCATTATTCGTCCATGATTTTGCCTTCAATATATATTTCGCGGCTAGGTAGTATCTGCGAACAAATAATGGCGGGACACTCAATTCACATTCCATGACGTGGACTGGCGTGCTTCTTAGAAAGCCGCCAATAATCCTTAATCCTTGATTTTGTACTACATCTAATTTATGTAAATGTGTTTTAGCGCTATTGTCAAATAAAAAACTACAATAGTCGATTCTGCTTCTAACTAATGCTATATATAACCTATGTAGATGATTTGGATGGATGCCCCAAGCTGGGCCTGACAGTAGTTTGAGCAAATTCATAAATTTTTGAGCTTTCTGAACAATTTCGTTGACATGTTTTCCCCAACGCAAAGCCCTGTCTAGCCACACACCCAAATATTTAATATTTTCGGCAGAGCTCAATGTTGCGTTATTTATTTGTAGATGAACTTCTTGATGCCTATAGCCTCTACTGAAAACAAAATACTTTGACTTGCTAACAGACAGCTGAAGCCCTATGTCTTGTAAAATTGTAAATATTGAGTTTAACGCGTTTTGCATAATGTCTGCGCTTTCACTAAGCTTATTACTACTGGTATACAGAACGAAATCATCTGCATATTGAGAAATCATGACATTTGATATATTGTGACAAATTTTATAGGTAACAATATTAAATAATAACGGTGACAACGGATCGCCTTGGCCAATACCTTTACTTGTCCATCGACATAAGCTCTTGTGGTCACTGCCATCAATATCAATCAATAATCTTCTCTCACTTAAATAAGTCCATATATATCTTGATAGTTTCGATCCAATATTTAATTCTTCCAATGTGTTCGCCACTTTGTTAATTGATATATTATTGTAAGCATTATCTATGTCTAGGAAGCATGCAAGTGTAGACCTTTTTTTTGAGAAACCAACTTGAATGTAAGATATCAACCGCACTATACTATCTGTAGTTGACTGAGCTCGTCTAAAACCTGTTGTTTTATGTGACAAGATTTTATTTTTTTCAACGTACCATTCAAGGCGTTTGGTGATCATTGCATGAAAAATTTTGTTTACACACGACATAAGGGCAATAGGTCTCAGTTTAGGTGTATGATTCACATTGCTATACGTATTATTAGCTTTAGGAATCGGAAAAATTTTTATATATCGCCATTGCAAAGGAACAGAACCTTGATTCAAAATATCATTATAGATATCTAGCAAATAAAATTTAGCAATTATTGGTAGGTTGTATAGCATTGAATATGTTATCAGGTCATTACCAGGCGCCGTATCTTTTTTCTTTAGACATTTAATCATTTCATCCATATTAAAATTAGCCTCGAGGCAATTGTTAATCGAATTAAAAGATGGCATTTGAGGAGCCACAGAGTCTGGCGCCAAACTGCATAACAATTCTGCTTTTTGTTCGCTAGAAGCCTGAAACTGGCTTTTTTTGTACCCTTTTATCCACCGCATTCGTCGCCACATCTCAGAGAGAGATGTAGACTCATCAATGCTATTACAAAACTGATTCCAACCCTGTGACCTAAATTTAGATATTAAACGTTTCGTATCACAAATTTTTTGTTTTAACAAAGTAAGATTTTGAGGTGTAGGATTTTGCCTGAAAACCTTTAACGCCATCCTTCGTTGAGCAACCGACTGAGAAATTTTAGGATTCCAATAATGTTTTGGCTTAAATTTAAATGACGGATCTGTACATAATTTAGTCCCCGGAATACTACGATCAGCAGCAAAATTAATTGTATCTATAAAAAAATTGTATTTTTCTTGAATATTATCTGAACTAACTGGATTAATGAAAGTTGTATCGAGCGTTTCTGCGTATAATTTCCAATCAGCTAATTTGTAGTTTCGCTTTTTGATATAACAACCGTATTGATGATATTCTAGCACTACTTTGATAACCAAATGATCACTGCCTAGGCTTTCGTTGGTCACTGTCCACTTAAAGTTAACAGCAATATCAGTAGAACAAAATGTCACATCAGGGGAAGACTCTTGTAATACGCCATTAACAAGTTTAACCCGCGTTGGGTTACCATCGTTCAAAGGCATGTAACCATTATTTATTGCTGAACCCATTATCTGGACGCCCCGGGTGTCATTTCTGTTCGACCAATTTGTATGGTGTGCGTTAAAATCACCGGCTATTAAAGATTTTTTAGAAAAAAAACTGAACAGACCATCCCAGTCTATCTGGGAGGTGCGTACACTTGATGGGCAATATAAAGAAATAATATTCTCTAAGTTGGAGCAATTAAGTAATCAACCAAGTTTCACTTAAGATAGCTATATGTATATTTTCTTGGTGCAGTAAACACTCAAATTCTATTCGTTTTGGTTGTATACTCTGTGCATTCCATTGGAGTAAGTTAAGCTTACTATCCCTGAAAGAATTAGCCATTATTTGAACCGTTAAATATACTATTAAACCACTCAGCCTCTGTAAATAATGCTACGACATATTTTTTCGCTTCCTCAATTATTATTTTGACCACTAACAATACTTTCTCTTCAAGTATGCTACTCGAAAAAACAATGTCTTTAATTTTATTAAGTAGATTCCTTCGCTTTTTTTTACTTTCTTCCTCGTTCTTCTCTTGAATTTGTGTACTCTGTCTTTCAGAAGACATTTCTAAGTGAAATTCTGGTATTTCGCTGTGAGATTTCTTATTATTTTTCTTCTTCTTATTTATATTGTTTTTCTTCGTCACACCACTCGTATCTTCTTCAGAGTTATTTTCTTGTATTTCTTCATATGGCGAGTTATTAACCAGTATATCTCTATAGGTAGTTAACGATTGTGTATCCATTATTTCTGTGTGATCAATTACTTTATTTTGGTTTATTTCTGTATATTCTAGTATCTCCTCGGTATTTTGATTCTGCCTTATATGCATTGCCTTTTTGTATGTACAATTGTTTTGCGACATAATCAGACGGATTTTCTTTTCTTTTAGGAAGATTGGACATTTTTTATCCAGTGACATGTGTGATCCTTTACAGTTTATACATATATATTTGGTAGTTTCGCAATTAGGATGTAGGCCACCGCATTTAGGGCACACAATTTTTTTGGTGGGACATTGTTTTATGAGATGTCCATATTTCCAGCACCCAGAGCATTGGGTAACTGGAAATACATAAGGCTCCACCTTAAACCTGCACCCGTATCCGTATACATACGGGGGCAAGGTGGGACCCTTAAAACATATGCGTATCGTCTCACTGTCGAGCCACTTTTCTCCGGAGAAACGTTTCAATCGGTTGATCGAAACCACTTCATATTTATGTTCATGTTCACTAGAAAAAGCATTCTGTATCTCTGACAAATCTATGTCTAAATCTATATTTTTAATAATTCCATAAGATAAATTTATTTCTTGTGTATATTGACATCTATAGTCCAGTTCTTGAATTTTTCTATTAGACATCAATTTTTCTGCATCTTCACGATTTGTGAACTGAACAAAAACCCTATATGGGTTTTTATATTTGATTTTAGTAATACCTTGTATATTCTCTGCCCTAAGTAATTTAGCTAAACCGATTTGTTTTGGCAAAACTTGTTTAGACGAAATACATACTTCATTTGTTTTTGTGATACCCTCATGTTCTTCATTATCACTTTTTCCATACTCTATTGATAAACTTTTATTTAGACGTTTTGGTTTTCTTCTTACTATACTGAATTCTCCATCTTCCTCAATAATTTCTTCATCATCACTTTGTCTTCCTCGTTTTTCTACTAATCTTTGGGATAATCCTTGTTCATTGCCTTCTTGCACTTCTATCTCAACTCCATAACTATTTGCACTCACATTACTTAGTTCTTTCTCCTTTTCACTCATTATTAACTATTACACGTTAAGGTGGGTGGAAGTAAAATATTGATGACATCGAAATATAAAAGCATAAGTACGTGCACTCAGAATCGCGCGCAGCACTCAACTGACATATAGTTGTAATAGAAAACGAGGAGTTCCGGCCTTCAGTACCTCTGATATATTATTTTTGAATTTTTTATAACGAACACTGAAAATTTCCTTGATCTTTGCTAAACTAAATCTTCAACCATGCTCTGCTGATACTTGAGTGGGAGTTCTGGCTTTCTGTAGCATACTCATACAAAGAACATATATAGTTGTAGTAGAAAACGAGGAGTTCCGGCCCTCGGTACCTTTACAATTTTTTTTTTTTACTTTTTATTACGAACAATGAAAAATGTCTTGATTTTTATTCATCTTAATCTTCAACCATGCTCTGCTGATACTTTATTGAGAGTTTACGCTTTCTGTAGCATATTTTTACAAAGTGCATATACAGTTGTAGGAGAAAACGAGAAGTTCCCGGCCCTCAGTACCTCTAATATTTGATTTTGGATTTTTTATTACGAACGATGAAAAATTTCTTGATTTTTATTCTTCTAAATCTTCAACCATGCTCTGCTGTTACTTGATTGAGTGTTCTGGCTTTCTGTTGCATATTATTATAAAGTGCCTATATAGTTGTAGTGAAAAACGAGGAATTCCGGCCCTCAGTACCTCTGATATATTATTTTTGAATTTTTTATAACGAACACTGAAAATTTCCTTGATCTTTGCTAACCTAAATCTTCAACCATGCTCTGCTGATACTTGAGTGGGAGTTCTGGCTTTCTGTAGCATACTTATACAAAGAACATATATAGTTGTAGTAGAAAACGAGGAGTTCCGGCCCTCGGTACCTTTACAATTTTTTTTTTTGACATTTTATTACGAGCAATGAAAAATGTCTTGATTTTTATTCATCTTAATCTTCAACCATGCTCTGCTGATACTTGAGTGAGAGTTCTTGCTTGCTGTAGCATACTTTTACAAAGTGCATATACAGTTGTAGTACAAAACGAGGAGTTCCGGCCCTCAGTACCTCTGATATTTGATTTTGGATTTATTATTACGAGCAATGAAAAAGTTCTTGATTTTTATTCATCTAAATCTTCAACCATGCTCTGCTGATACTTGATTGAGAGTTCTGGGTTTCTGTTGCATATTATTATAAAGTGCCTATATAGTTGTAGTGGAAAACGAAGAGTTCCGGCCCTCAGTACCTCTGATATTTGATTTTGGATTTTTTATTACGAACGATGAAAAGTTTCTTGATTTTTATTCATCTAAATCTTCAACCATGCTCTGCTGTTACTTGATTGAGTGTTCTGGCTTTCTGTTGCATATTATTATAAAGTACCTATATAGTTGTAGTGGAAAACGAGGAGTTCCGGCCCTCAGTACCTCTGATATATTATTTTTGATTTTTTTATAACGAACACTGAAAATTTCCTTGATCTTTGCTAACCTAAATCTTCAACCATGCTCTGCTGATACTTGAGTGGGAGTTCTGGCTTTCTGTAGCATTCCATACAAAGAACATATATAGTTGTAGTAGAAAACGAGGAGTTCCGGCCCTCGGTACCTTTACAATTTTTTTTTTTGACTTTTTATTACGAGCAATGAAAAATGTCTTGATTTTTATTAATCTTAATCTTCAACCATGCTCTGCTGATACTTGAGTGAGAGTTCTTGCTTGCTGTAGCATACTTTTATAAAGTGCATATACAGTTGTAGTACAAAACGAGGAGTTCCGGCCCTCAGTACCTCTGATATTTGATTTTGGATTTATTATTACGAGCAATGAAAAAGTTCTTGATTTTTATTTATCTCAACTTTCAACCATGCTCTGCTGATACTTAAGTGAGAGTTCGAGCTTTTTATTGCATGTTTTTATAAAGTGTATATATAGTTTTATTAGAAACTAAGGAGTCTCAGGCCCTCAGTACCTCTGGTATTTTTTGTTGATTTTTTATTACGACCGACGAAAAGTGTCTTGATTTTATTCATCTCAACCTCTTAAACCATGCTCTGCTGATACTTGATTGAGAGTTCAGGCTTTCTGTAGCATACTTATACAAAGAACATACATAGTTGTTGTAGAAACCAAGGAGTTCCCGGCCCTCAGTATCTCTGATATTTGATTTTGGATTTTGTATCACGAATGATGACAAAGCCTTGATTTTGCTAACCTATATCTTCAACCATGCTCTGCTGATACTTGAGTGAGAGTTCTTGCTTTCTGTAGCATACTTTTACAAAGTGTATATACAGTTGTAGTAGAAAACGAGGAGTTCCGGCCCTCAGTACCTCTACTATTTTTTTCTGGATTTTTTATTACGAACAATGAAAAATGTCTTGATTTTTATTTATCTCAACCTTCAACCATGCTCTGCTGATACTTGAGTGAGAGTGCTAGCTTTTTATTGCATGTTTTTATAAAGTGTATACTAGTCGTAGTAGAAAATAAGGAGTTCCTGACCCTCAGTACCTTGGTTTTTTTTTTTTACGATCAATGAAAAGTGTCTTGATTTTATTCATCTCAATCTTCAACCATGCTCTGCTGATACTTGACTGAGAGTTCAGGCTTTCTGAAGCATACTTTTACAAAGTGCATATATAGTTGTAGAAGAAAAGGAGGAGTTCTGGCCATCAGTACCTCTGATATATTATCTTTGAATTTTGTATTACGAACGATGAAAAATCCTTGATTTTGATAACCAATACCTTCAACCATGCTCTGCTGTTACTTGAGTGAGAGTTCTGGCTTTCTGTTGCATTTCTACGTCTCGTTTTGATATATTTGTATTAGAAAACAAAAGAGTGCCCAGCCCTCTGCAACTCTGAACATTTTGTTATTTTATTTTTATAGTGATCACTGAAAATTTCCTTGATCTTTGCTAACCATAATCTTCAACCATACTCTGCTGATACTTGAGTGAGGGTTCTGGCATTCTATTTCATTTTCGCGTCTAGTCTTGATATAGGCCTATAAGAAAAGGAGGAGTTCTCGGTCTGATTACAGTTAGATTTTATGTTTTTATTTGTATCGAACACTGAATATTTTCTTGGATTTTGCTTTTGGTTACGGTTTATCAAAGCTACTGTCGCTTGAGAGTACGTTTTTCTTATATTTTATTGATTTTTATTACTTCAAGCTCTAAACGAATTATTTTTGCCAAAATAAGAAACGGCAATTATAGTTTTATATAAGTAGCGTCAGTTTTAAAAAACATATTGGTTTATTTCAGTTATGAGTTTTAAATGTTTGCTATTTTTAACCGACTTCGCAAAAAGAAGGAGGTTATCAACTCGACCGTTTTTTTTTTTTTTTATCTTTCTTACCTCAGAACTTTTTATTGGGCTAACCGATTTTGATGATTCTTTTTTTCATTTGAAAGCGGGTGCTTGTCATGTGGTCCCATTTAATTTTCATCAAGATCTGATGAAGAACTTCGGAGAAATACATCAGAACTCTTCAATAAATGACGGTAAAACACTCGGGATAGATGCAATCGCATGTCTGTTTATTGTTTACACCATTTCATAACTTAACATCACACTCGTACGCTGTAAAAGGGTACGCAGGTGTGAACAGTTCACCCTGGTATACTCTCATTGCACCAGTTTTGTTTAAGTTTCATGTTATTGGGTTCATCTATTCTGGCTTCACTTTGGGCACTATACGCGTAGGTACCTAGCCTATAGAACTGGTCCATTATGTACCACAACTAAAAAGTGAAAAATAAAAAAACTTTTTTACAAAAATTACAACCGACTTCCAAAGTCGTTCAGAAGTCGGTGTTTCTGTTTTCGTTTCTTCGTTTTTTGACACCGACTTCCGAAGTTGAAGTTATTTTTTTAATTTATAGTGTTTTTGTTTGGAAGTCGGTTGTAATTTTTGTAATTTGTGTCTGTAATTCTGCAGAACTATTTCTAAAATTTATCAGGAACTATAGAACTCATCTTTGTGCACCAAAATCACTTAAAAAATTTTGGTTTTGGAAAAAATGATCAGCTACCGGAAGTTAGCAGATCATATTTTCATGTGACTTTTTTTTCTAGGAAAAAGGCCAGAACTATTTCCAAAAAGTATCAAGAACTCCAGAACTATGCTGCATGCGACTAGAACTCACATTTTTTTAAGCTCTGCTGGAAAATGATCTGCTAAGTTCACCAGCATTGGCGACAGATGTCGTACACAACGATACCTCTGATTGTGACTTAACAGAAGGTACAGTCGGCATAGGCATCGGAACCGGTTCCGGCTGTGACGTCACAACAGTTAATAATTGCGGGTTTTTATTAAAATGTAACAATGTATGATGACGTTGATTACATGTACGACACTTTAATTTAGAAGAACAGTTAACCGTTTTATGTTTAATACTCAAACAATTGACACAAGCAATTTTGTCTTTCACACATTTAAAACGAGCTGTTGGAGTCAAATTATCAAAAGCGGGACATTTATATAAGTGTTCATGCATGTATGCTTCGCACAGACACTTGTTTGAATTATTTGACTCAGAGCATGCTACATAAGATTGTGGATTAGGAGCGGACATTTTATTATTAAAACTACGCGATTTATTAGACCTATGTGAATTGTCAGAACTATCAGATTTATTATTGTTAGATGAGGTTGGTTGGGTATTACGGAATATCCGACACTGATCATTGATGAAGGTGACAAAACTATCTAGAGTGGGAATCTTACGATTACGTTCTGTCATCTCGAAATCGCGAATAGTTTCAGTGTCAAACTTTTTTATTGCGAGGTGCAATAAAATGAAATCCAGAAGGTCAACTAATTTTAGATACTTAAAAGAATTAATTGCGGTAATGAACTTGTCCAAGAATAGCTGGTAATTCGAAACAGACGCGGGACCGGACAATTTAAGGTTTAAAGCTTGATCCAAATAGGTAGACGCGAGGACACGAATATCCTGAAACCTTTCAAGTAGTGCCTGGAATATGAGCTGGTAATTCTCAGCACACGGTGTGACTCCCGCGAACACAGACTGCGCCTTCGGCGACAGCTTACCTATTAAATAGTACAACCTGTCTGCATCCGTCAGCGACTTATTGTCATGAACTGTAGATTTAAAACTTGCATAAAATAATGGCCAGTTTCGTATATCACCGTCGAACGACATGAGTTCGATTGGCGGTAACCTTAGTCTACATGTTGCGGAATCACTCATACTATGCGTCCCGGACGGCTTATCTTCAAATTGAGACATCACACGTTTAACGGAACAATACATATCCTCGAATGAGGCGTAGGCTTGATAGCTAGGCTTCGCATCGGGATATATAGCCAGTAACCTTGCATTATAATTATCCAATAATTTATGAAAGTCCGTGCGAATATCATCTAATGTTACACAAGAGCTGAGGAAGCCTTCTCTCAGTGATTCAGAAGTATTAGCGACTTTAGAGCGATCATAAATTGACTGAATACGCTCGAAAAGTATATTACGCTTAGCTTCTTAAATCACCAATTGTTGATCTTCCGAAGAAGCGACTGCTTTCGCATCACGCGGCATTGTTACGTAATGTAGTTACAAATAACCACACAAACAAAACAATGCATGTAAATTATTTAAACGAACAACTATATGTAGAAAAGTAATACTACTGAGTGTGACTGTACTGTGACATCGGGTTTCGCAATATTTGCGTAATAACGAAATAAGTTTTTTCGTAGTACCTACAAACCAAGTAATTTGATTGTACAAAATGTTAATAGTATTACTATCCTCGCCAGTTTTATTTCTAAGTTCAAATATTGTTTAAGATAAATGGTATAAATATGCAACTTATAGCCCGCAATCGTCGAAACGTATTCGGTAAAGTTATGATATTTATACTGCGTAGGTACCTACAAGTAGTACACCTATTTTATTTTTCTCTTATAGAATCAATGTCTACCCCGCGGTATTTGGAAAGTAACTTATTCCTAACAATTTATAATTGGAGGTAGGTGATTCCTATAAGGGCGGTTAAACTAAAAGGCGCTTGAAATATGGAAATTTACAATACGACAAGTTAGTTTTAAATTACAGTAGATTCCTACGTGAGAAATAAAGGAAAATGGATATATTATAGTAATATATCCGGCTACGAAGGGCCAAAAAATGTTATAGCGGTTTGAGAAACCTCATCATCCTTGTGTCTATTATGAAAAGTGGACTGTATTTGAAGGTTTCTGGTAATAGTGCGTTGAAAATAAGCGAGAAAATATTCGCGGATCAATTCGGGCGATCTTGTATGGGAATGAGGGAAGTAGTACGCCTTACCTTTGGTGATCGATGCTAGCCCACGTGTGGCGGCGAGCTGGTGTTCTTCAACTCCAAAATGGCGACGACGACTTTCTGATCATTCAGGATCCACACACTTCACACAATTGTTTTTATATCCGCGAAGCGGGTTAATAGACACGGTTCACAAGGTTCTCTGCAATCTAACTAATTAGATGCATCAGTCTCCAGCCGTGTGGCTTGGAGAGCTGGCGGTTGAGACACGAAGCCCGTTCACGTTGGAGTTTCGGTTCGTTCTGGCGACCGGTCATCAAGGCGTACATGAAGGGAAAAGGAATAAGGGAGGATCGAGATAATTAGGATATCGATCGCCCGCGAGATCTCAAATATGTATTCGGTCATTGATTTATGACATTTACAAGAGATGGCGCTACCACATAGTGAACGTGTGTATCTGTGCCAGTATAAACTGTATTACAGATACAGGCGCCTTCATCTTACAGTTTATTACAATTTGCTGCACCTTGTAGGCGTTTTGGTAAGCATAAACTTAGTTTAATATAAGTACTTAACACTTATCTAATACCTTTAAACGAGTGATTCTTGTATATATATAATTTGAATCTCGGAAACGGCTCCAACGATTTTCATGAAATGTATTATACAGGGGGTTTCGGGGGCGATAAATCGATCTAGCTAGGTTTCATTTTTTTTTTTAAATCTTTATTACCAATCCCATTATGCCTTATACATGTTACTAAAAAAAATGCTTAAGGAGGATCCTAATCAATATGATACACCTCTCTTGCCTAGCCTTTTCCCAACTATATTGGGGTCGGCTTCCAGTCTTACCGGATTCAGCTGAGCACTAAGTGTTTTACGTGGAGCGACTGCCTATCTGACCACCACAACCCAGTAACTGGGTAACACGGTACCCTTTTGGCAAGACTGGTGTCAGATCTCAAGCTTCTGACTACCCGTAACGACTGTCAAAGATCTTCAAATGACAGCCGGGGCCAACGGCTTAACGTGCTTTCCGAGGCACGGAGGAAACTCAGTATGTTGAAAATGGTCACCCATCCACAGACCGACCTCGTCAAGCGTTGCTTAACCTTGAAGATTGATCCGTGTGGCTGTTATTATTTAGCCACGAGCTCCTCGAGATCGGTGTATCAATATGATACACCGATTCGCAAAATCTTATCGCCACATTTGACTTCGGTTTTGGCAAAATTGATTGAATTAAACATACCTCTGATATATTGAGATTAAAGTCATTGATTAAAATTCTCCATTTGTCCTGGTTCTTGACGCAAATTATGTACATCCTCTAGTACATAACATGTGTTGCAGTTAGGAGAACTTATTTTTTTCATTAGGAATGCAAACTATGCCGACCTATGATGGCGACGGATAGTGTCCAGACCGTTATCTCACGGCTTATTTTACATAACATCTACTTAAATTACTATTTTCAAACCAGGGCACTTGAGGAAGCTCATTTTGAATTTTTTTTTACCATATTCTTTTTTCTACTGATTTAAGATTAAAATGTTGTTTCCAGTTATCAAAACATTTTATTTTAAATTTTGGCACGTTTTCCACGTAATCTGGTACAAAATTCAGCTTGACTCCTTCCTTTGTTGCTAATTTAGACGAACAATCAGCTTCCTCATTACCCCGTAAAACAACGTGCACTGGAACCCATTGCAACCTCACCTCTATGCCATTTCCAATACTTTGAAAATATTTTTTAAAATGTCGTAAGCTATCGATGTGCCACTGAAACCAGGCGCATCGAACCACGTGATGCAATACACTTTTGCTTTCCGTAAATATTACAACATTAGCAAATTTTTTCTCTGTTGCATAGGACAAAACTTGCGAAATTGCAATGCGTTCCAACGTCATGAAACGTTTTCTCTATTTTCATCCGAGCAGAGCTCGGTCGCACAGGTATTTAAAATTTATGTAAGTAAGGAATGGGTGTATGCATGGATGTGTGTGGGTATATTCTTGATAATCCCATATATTTATCTCACCAATCGCTATCGCAACGTTTTTGTTGATAGGATGTCACTAATCTAAAGCCTCTGACCAATTTTGTTTTGTCCTGTCACAACATATGCAATACAGATGTCCGGCGGAGTTAAAGGATGTACCAATGACACAAGAATAAGAAATACTGGGATCAATCTACCTATCCTTTTTCCTAATGCATGCACCAGTTAAGGAGGATTACCAAGGAGCTTACTGTCTATCTGACCTTCACAGCCCAGTAACTGGGCAACACGATATCCCTTGGTGAGACTGATTATATTATCAAACGTGCTTCGGACTACCCGTGAAGACTTTCAGATCTATAAATGACAACTAAGGAACATAGGCTCAAAAACTTATCGTGTATTTAGAAGCAAGAAGGGATCTCGATGTATGGCCAATTTGGCACGCATGTACGGGTAGACTAAGGAAAATACAGATGTCGTTTTTAACGGATCAAACACTAAATGTTCAAATAATATCTTTTACTTATGATTGTCAAGAATTTACTCAAAGTAATGCCTAAAATCCACAACATAATGTTGCTGACTCCTTATTCTAACTTCATTTGTTTCTTTTTATTTTGTTATAATTAATCATCTATACTAATATTATAAATGTGAATGTAAGTTTGTTTGTTACGCTTTCACACAAAAACAACTGAACCGACCATCATGAAACTTTGTACATATATTCTTGGAGGTATAAGGAGTAACATAGGATATTTATTATTAAAAAAATAATAAAAATAATGGCTTCACTGCGAGCGAAGCCGCGGGTAAAAGCTAGCTTACTATAATTTTGCATCCCAAATTTTGGAAAGAATGTATGGCTTACCTTTTCATCCCACGATCTTATTATAAACATCTACATTCTAGCGAATAAATGATTTGATTTTACGGAAAAATTGGTTTAGATTGTTGTAAAATAGTTCTGTTTACAATATGAACCGGAAAACGTTAAAGATTTATCTAGTGTTTAAATATTTATATTATTGTGATGCAAATGGTCAAATATTAAATAAGTAGGTAAGTTGTACGTAGTATATATTAGTTGGTTACTGTCTTAGTGATAACATATCGTGGCTATTGAGGAAAATCTAAACGATCGAACTAGTGAATGATTAATTACTATATGTTGTTGTCTAATTTGTATAAACGTGCAGAAAACCACTTTTCAAATTTATTCATGTTAGAGGATTCCATGTTCGAATGAAAAACGCAACCCTTATAGGATCACTCGAGTAAATGTCTGTTCGTCTATCCCAGCCAATTTGCTACGGATCTACGAGACCGATTCAGTTGGGTAAGTGTAATGACGGACTTGTATGAGTTTTGCTTGTCATCCCTACACGCCCGTATAAATTGTATGGAATGTCTGTTACACATTGCATACAGGCTCGACTTCAAACGGTGGGCAGCGAGAAGTAATGAGCACAAAGAAATGCTACAGACAGGGAAGAAAATAATTCAAAATAAATTCAAAGATGAGCTCAATCTGTTGATTGATATAGTAAAACAAGGCTCGGGAACCACCAATGACGGGAATACTGCAAGAAAATTCTTTGAGTTTCCTAATAAAACCGCAGCTATAACCGATTTGGATGAAGACCTCATCAAAAGATTTGCTGTAATTTTACAAGCAATTACATCTGGAGAGCAGGTCGATATAATAAAATTTAGAGATTATGATCGCAAAACAGCAGAAAAGTTACTATTATTATACGACTGGTACTATATGTCGTCAACCGTTCATAAGTTATTAATCCATGGGGCTGACACAATCAAGAAAAATAATATTGTGCTGATTGGGACTCTCTCGGAAGAAGCCTCAGAGTCTCGAAACAAAGATTTTAGGAGGTTTCGAGAACATCATTCGCGGAAAAGAAGCAGGCAGGATTCCAATCAAGACATTTTAAATATGCTTGTTGTTTCTTCGGATCCTTTGCTAAGTGCAAAAAGGCCTAAGTTAGATGCCAAGAAAAAGCAGAGCTTTTTTGCTGAAACTCTCGACTTAATTCAATTTCAGGAAACTGAGTGCGAGTTTTTGAATATATCCAATCTGGATGCTGACTCAGAATTGGAGTCTGACAACGAGAGTGATAAGGAAAATTTGTAAAAAAAATATATATGTACATATTTGTAAATTTGTATTTGAGTGTGTTTGGGTTTTTTTGTAATATTTAATGATATTTTTTATTTTTTTTACTTTATTTTACAAATGCTTAGTATTAATTCCTTAAATTAAATTATTTTGTATATAAATATAACTTTATATGTTACTTCAATAATAATTTGATAATCTTTTTTTATTTATATTAATATAAATGTGTCAAAAACAGCAATTTTTTTATTTTATTTTTCTTGTTTCGTGTGTTCTTAATATTTAGATTAATAACATATCGAACTTTTTAACTTGGACACTAAAAGGGATCGTTTTACATGTAAAAATAAATAAAAATATTTTGACGATTTTTTTAAAAAAACGGCATTAAATTTTTGCGTCCAATCGCCAACCAAAAAATCATAAATAATTAGCACTATGACCACCTCTAAGGATATTACGGTTAAACATGCCGTTTAGGAGATAATTCAATTTTTCATACTAGCTTCATACAAATTTTTCGTAAAAAAAATATATTTCCTTCGTTTTTGGGCAGAATTAACTCGGGTGTTATTTTTGTACATAGTAATGACTAACAGAAGCGATATCCGGCATAAAAACAATCACTTGCAAATTGAAATCCCTAAGTCTATGAAAGCCGATTTTCAGCCCACCGTGTGGCGCGGCGACGCGGTGCGTTTCGTTAATCATCAATCACTTCCACGGACTCCACCGGGACAGTAATTTACACTTCTCTCTTAAATGCTTAATATTGTTTACCCCGAACGTTGATTTGTGATTAACGGCATTAAACCACATCACCTACAATATACAGTCCACTGATTTCTTCACCCACGAGCCAACAAGACAGTTATCTATATATATAAAAGCGATAAGTGACTGACTCACTCATCACGAAATATCGAAAACCGCTTGATGTATAAAGATGAAAGGACAATGGCAGAAGCCCATACATTGTTTTAGCTGATATTAAATTACTACGTCTTTAAATGAAAAATATCTGGTTTAACTCAGGGTCATCTTCTGAATTGCAGTTTTTGCAAGACTTTTTTTCGAGAATGCCATGATTAATAGATGAATTTTTTTATGTTATGTCTGTGAGGTTACTTTTTAGAGAAAGCATTAGGATACTTTTATGTTTAAATGGTATGTTTCAATTTCGAGAAAGTAAAAGATTTTTTTCCGTTTCCGGATGTCAAAGCGACAACAGTGTACGAAAAAGTGCTCCCAGTTTTTAATTGAAATCACAGTGAAAATTAACCGATACCGGCCGCACACTACAAAATTCTTCATCAAGAAGATAGATCTACGCGGAAATTATAAAAAGGTACGCGAAAACCCCGAGAAAAATCGATTAAATTATTATTAAATTATTATCGATAAAATCACATAAAAAAAATACCGAATTGAGGTTAGAAATAACATCATCAATTGACAACCAAACAGCGATACCTGACAGTGACACCTGTCAGTGGTAAACGTCACACAGTGTTGCTAGCCCAACGGGCAAAATACGTTCCAATACACGCAGAATAAAACGTTTTGTTTTTTCAACATGAGTTCTACGGGAATGTCACTAGAGATAGCACAACTGTTTAAGATGATGAAAACTGAACTTGAACAACAAACCGCAACTATTACAAGAAGCGTAAATGAAACCATCATGCACAATATTGATGAAAACTACAACCATTTCTGGAAGAAAACAAATATTTGAAAAACGAAGTACAAAGATTACAGGAAAAAGTAAAATATTTAGAAGAAAAAAATAGGAAAAATAATTTGTTAATACATGGTATAAAAGAAACAGAAAAAAACCACCAAGAATTATTCCATCTAATTAAAGAAAGACTGAAAAGCCTAGGTATCGACATAGATATATACGAAATAAATAACTACTATAGATTAGGAAAGAAACAAGGAGAGAGTAAAGTAAGGCCAATACTTATATCTTTCATATCATTCCAAAAGAAGTTAACAATACTGAAAAATAAAATGAAAATGCCGAAACAAACTTACATTACTGAGGATTTTTCGAAAAAAACGATGGAAATGCGGAAGAACCTACAGGAAAAACTCAAACAAGAAAAACAAAACGGAAAGGACGCTTTCATTCGAAACAATAAAATAATCATAAAAGAAACACCAGATACAGAAAAAAGAAAGAGAGAGGCCTCGATATCACCTAACAACATAAGCACATCATGCTCCGGGGATTCGAAAAATATTATTGCACCCTCTAAACTACATAAAACAAATGCGTTTGAGTATATGAGGGCAAGATCTGCGTCTTTGACTTTGTCAGCAAAACCATCTCAACAAGATAACGCATAGGAAATGTCAGACACCGGGAACGAAATCAAAACAAACTATATAGGCAAGAGAAAAGAAAAAATCAGGAAAAACCCCAATACGGTTGGTCACCGCGGGGTTATCGACCAAACCCCCCAAAATACTACACTAGGAAAGGAAAATAAACCAATGATGAACACCAAGAAAAGGAGACTCCACATGGCAACATTGAATACAAGATCATTAAAGTCAAAAGGATGTTTAACAGAAATAGAACAAGCTTTAAACAACATTAATTGGGATATTCTTGGCATAAGTGATGTACGGAGATCGAAAGAAAATATTGAAGAGCATAAAGAATACATAATATACTATAAAAATGAAATACCAGGAATATACGGCGTGGGCTTCTTAGTCAAAAAATACCTGAAAAATAACATAATAGAGTTTAAAGGAGTTTCAGACAGGATAGCAGTCTTAAACATTATACTTCCTGGTCACAAACACCCGACATCAATAGTCCAAGTATACGCTCCTACTGAGGTAGCGAAAAAGGAAATTAAAAATAGCTTTTACGAAAACCTAAATGAGACAATGGATACTCTGTATAACACCATTATTGTGATGGGCGATTTTAATAGCCAAATTGGCCAACGAGGAAAGAACGAAGATAAAATACTTGGACCTTATACAACCGGCAAGCGAAACGATAATGGACAAAGATTGATTAACTACGCATTAGAAAACCACTTACATATTATGAATACTTTTTATAAAAGAAAACCTAAAAGAAAATGGACGTGGGAATCTCCCAACGGCCAAATAAGAAATGAGATAGATTTCATAACCACAAATAAACCGAAGATTTTCTTAAACGTGGAAGTCCTCAACAATTTTGGCTATTTTGCTGATCACAGATTACTCCGAGGTCAATTACACCTAAATGAACCTTAAAATTCTAGGAAACATAAACATAATACGAAACAACCGATCACACTACCATTACCAATCCATGTTTTAGAATCCCCAAAAACTAAATTAATACAAATAAGTGAACTAAGAACAGTCCAGGAAAAATATGATACATTAGAAGAAGAAATAAAAGGAACTAATAAAATCTTAGAAAAGGACAAACCATTTAAAGATAGAATAGGATCTGAAGCAAGAAGATTAATAAATCAAAGAGCACTTTTATTTAAGAACAGGAAGAACAACAGACAAAACATAATTAAAATAAATAAAGAAATATACACTGAAATAAGGAAATACAGAAATACACAAAAAACTAAGTTAATACAACTCCACATAACAAAATTAGGTGGAATCAAGAGTGCATGGAATGAACTTCAAGACCATACAAACTGGATTACTAACGTAACACATCACAAAACTCAAAAACATAAATCTAAAAGAAACGAAATATTAAATACAGCAACTGATTTCTATCGCGATCTTTATCATGACGAACCAAGTACATCTATTACAAGTAGCGAAACAGTTATGAGTACCGAAGAAGAACCAGTTCCTAATATATTGAAAGATGAAGTTATTAAAGCCATCAAATCTCAGAAAAGTAGAAAAGCACCCGGCGAAGATAACATCTCAAATGAACTTTTAAAAGGAGTATCAGAGACTATCCTAGAGACACTAACAAACCTTTTTAACGAAATTTTAAGAATTGAATATATTCCTCTCCAACGGACCACATCTACTATAATCTTACTTCACAAGAAAGGGAGAACAGATGATATATCGAACTACAGACCCATCTCACTAATGTCAAATGTATACAAAATTTTCTCCAAGATAATACTGGACCGGATAACAAAGACCATAGATGAGAATCAGCCGAAAGAACAGGCAGGGTTTCGAAGTTGCTTTTCAACCATCGACTACATCCATACCATTAAACAAATGATCCAGAAATGCAATGAATATAGAATAAACTACTACCTAGCATTTATAGATTACAATAAAGCATTTGATTCGCTGAAACATGAAAAAATATGGGCAGCCCTCACCGCACAACAGGTCCACAGTAAATACACCAACATAATAAAGAAGATATACATCAACATGACAGCTAAAATACGCACAGAAAAGGTCGGAGAATGTTTCCCCATTAGCAAGGGAGTTAGACAGGGAGATCCCTTATCACCCAAACTGTTCTTGGCAACACTAGAACATATTTTTCGACACCTGGAATGGAAGGAATATGGTATAAATGTTAACGGATTGTTACTAAACCATCTAAGATTTGCAGATGATCTTATATTAATATGTGGTGATCCAAACACTCTGCAGGTTATGATCGAACAACTGATAAACGAAAGCGAAAAAGTAGGACTATCTATAAATACTAGTAAAACGAAGTTAATGACAAATTACGTAAAAACACCCATTAAACCTGAAAATGCTGCTGAACTGGGATATGTAAACGAATATACGTACTTAGGCCAAATAATATCTCCAACAGACATCACAACAAAAGAAATTCAAAATAGAATAAACCTAGGATGGAAGAGATACTGGGCTCTAAAAGACGTAATGAAAAACTCGGATATACCAATAGAAGGGAAGAAGAAAATATTTAACACATGCATACTACCAAGCATGACCTACGGATGTCAGATATGGAGTTGTACAAAGAAAAATATCAAATCACTAGAAACTTGTCAACACCGAATGGAAAGAAGCATACTCAACATAAAATCAAAAGACAAAATTAGGTTAAAAACAATCAGAAAACAAACCAAGATTATAGATATAAAATACCAAATCAAACAACTGAAATGGAAATGGGCCGGACACCTAACAAGAAGTAAGACAGAAAAGTGGACGAACGAAATGACGGAATGGTGCCCTAGATATAAAAAGAGAGGTAAAGGCAGACCGCATCGAAGAAGGGAGGATGATATCAAGGAGGTAACAGGACCATGCTGGATGAGGATAGCAAGGGATAGAACGTTGTGGAGAACACTAGGGGAGGCCTATGCCAAAGAGCAAGACAATCACGAAACCGGTGACTAATACAAAAAAAAAAAAAAAAATTGATTACGTTGCTTTCATAAACAACCATGTTTAATATTAGTAGTATATAAGTAGTTATAAGATGAAATGTAACATGTAAGATTGTTAATAAAGGCCTTTATTATTATTATGTCCTTTATTTAACTTATTTCTTATTTAATACATTTTTAAATATTTTTATAAAAGATACAAAAACAAAAAAAAAAACATTTAAAAATATAAAAAATAGAGGCCCACCGGTATCGGGAACAGGGTCCAAGCTACCGGCGGTCAGGGCTCTAGAGAGAGGAACCTCCTAACAATACGAGCCGTGTCCAGCAGTACTGCTTTCTGGATCAGGCCCTTGACCCAGCCGCCTAACGAGAGCCTCCTAAGGTGTTGGTCGAGGCTCGTAGCTATTAAACCATTGGCCGAAAC
The DNA here is from genome assembly GCA_947562075.1 of Orthosia gracilis. Lineage (NCBI taxonomy): Eukaryota > Metazoa > Arthropoda > Insecta > Lepidoptera > Noctuidae > Orthosia > Orthosia gracilis. The sequence goes on along the minus strand of OX387274.1, from coordinate 25,400,838 downwards.
GACAATCGGTACAATAATTGCTGTGTCCACATCCCACATGTCGACAACCTCGCGAGCCAAGTCAAGATACTTGATTTGCTTATCTTTCTCGGCTTTCACGAGGTTCCCGTCATGCGGGACGGTAATGTCAACAATCATTGCACGCCTCTCGATTCGGTCCACCACCACAATATCAGGCTTATTGGCTACAATAGTCCTGTCTGTGATGATGGACCGATCCCAGTACAATGTGATATTGCCATTTTCGAGAACTGGGTCGGGCACATACCTGTAGTACGGTACCTCCGATGCCACGAGAGTGTATTTCAGAGCAAGTTGCTGGTGGATAATCCTGGCTGCAAGGTTGTGCCTATGCAAGTACTCTTCGTTAGCTAGACGAGAACAACCAGAGATAATGTGGCGGATCGATTCACCCGGGCGGTGACATGCCCGACAGATGTCAACCGTGCCATCCTTCACAATAAATCTCCGGTAGTTATTCGTCATGATAACTTCGTCCATTTATTATTATTATAAAATCAAGAAAATATTCAGAGTTAATCACAAAAACTTAAAAAATAATATTGTGAGAAACTGAGGCATCTCATTGGTTTGTTTAGCAAGGGTAATTATACTTTGTAAAACCATGCTACAGAATGCCAGAACTTTCATTAAAGATTCCACAGAACATGGTTGAAAATTGAATTTAGCTAAAATCAAGGAAATATTCATCGCATGCAATAAAAAAGTTAAAAAAAAGTTGAGAGGTACTGAGGCCAGGCATCTGATCGGTTTCTAGTACCCTTATAACTGGACTTTACAAGAACATGCTACGAAAAGCCACTACACTCAAGTGTAAATAAGAAAACTTTAATCGTCTTATTAATAAAAATGGCGTATTCCCAGCTTACTCCGAAGTTACTCTTGGACTAGCTAATCCCGGATTAACTAAGGATTAACATAGATCTAGCAATGTTATTAATAAACATGGAATAACCTCGGACTAACTATTCATTTCTTAGTCTTGGACTTACGCGTAAACTCTGGCAACCCAGTTGAATTTAAAAGTAAAAAGAATGAACTATTGAATGAAAATAAGCAAGTTGAAGAAATTATGTAGAAAAAAATAATTAAAAATGACATCTGCCTTAGAGATTTGACAGTAAAGGCGAAGTAGGGAATTTTTAATTATCTTAATAGCTTTAAACTTAAAAATTACTTATAATGATGAACACTTAAAATATAATAACATGTCTTATCAAGGTCAACCTTAACAAATATCTATTTATTAAGGTGGTTGTCATTTCAGGACCATAACTATGTGAGCGCCATGATTAGTCTATCGAGAAAGATAAAATTGGAAGAACATAAGAGGCGTATGCAGATGGCATAAGAATTACACAAAAATCAATAAAAATGTGCCTTAATAGAAAGAGAAATCTTGGAAATACGAAATATTCGTGAAGAAAAACAGCTAGCAAATGCATAAAACATAATTACATTAAATACATATATTTTCACATTTATTGTGCATTTTATTTTCGTGTTCATTCGAACCTTCAACTTCAGATTTCAATAATCTTAAAACTTTAATCAAATCAGTTAAAAACAGTTTAACTACACTGTTTTACTGTATTCAATTCAAACAACAACAATGTCACTGGATGCATATGAATATTTAATATCCGGTATAAAAAACAGAGTCTATGTAATAATTGTGGTTGCGAGAGTTTTTGGCGGGATTTTTTCAAGCGTAGTTCAGCGGTTGTTAATATTATTTGCAAATTGATTCCTTGTGGATATTGTGATATAAAATTGGTGTAGTTTTGTGTCTCAACTGTCTACGCAACTGGACAATATGTGAAATCATTGACAGAAGCAATCTCGGGATAGTGGAGCGGAGAATTTTATTGTAGTATTGACTACCTCTGCAAAGTTTACCGGGAAGGCTGACTCGATGCAATTTGCTGCCAAATACTCCAAAAAACATTAGAATCTGTTACATCCGAATTCTAATGCATACTAAAGTATCCAAAGTAGTTAGATCCGAATTCTAATGCATACTAAAGGATATTATGCACTGAAGACGAGGCGCTATGGCACAAGACCTTAGCCTGCCCGAGTAGGGCGAAGAAAAAATATTGTGGTTGCCATAGTTACACTACTCTTATTCCGACCTTAAACTAGCTGGCACCATGGTTTAACTTTTAGTCCGAGACTAGTGTCAGATTAGTATAATCCATCCTTATTCCGTGTTTATTAATACGGAAATTTGTTAGTACCAACCTAATCCTTGGAATAAAGTTAATCTTACCTTAGTCCACGTTTATTAATAAGACGGTAAGAGTTCATTACAAAAAATTCAAAACAAAATATAAGAGATACTGAGACCCGGCATTATATCGAATTCTATTATTTCTATAATTGGTTTTTATAAGAACATACTACAGAAAGCCAGAACTCTCACTCAATATTCCTTAGAGCCTGGTTAAAGATTTAGGTTAGCTAAAACCAAGAAAATATTCATCGTACGCAATAAAAAAGTAAAAAAAAATGTTGAGAGGTACTGAGGCCCAGTATGTCATCCAATTTTATAACTCCTATAACTGGACTTTATAAAAACATACAACAAAAAGCTAGAACTCTCACTCAATATTCCGCAGAGCCTGGTTGAAAATTTAGGTTAGATAAAATCAAGGAAATATTCATCGAATGCAATAAAAAACTCAAAAAAAATGTTGAGAGGTTCTGAGGCCAGGCATCTCATTGAACATTGAATTACTCCTGAAACTGCACTTTATAAAAACAAACGACAAAAAGCCAGAACTCTCACTAAAGTACTCTACTGAGCCTAGTGGAAAATTTAGATAAGCAAAAATCAAAAACATTTTCAGAGCTCATCATTGAATTCTATTACTTCTATAAATGACCTTTATGAAAACATACTACAGAAAGCCAGAATATTCACTAAATATTCCAAAGAGCCTAGTTGACAATTTAGGTAGGGTACAAACAAGAAAAATTTTAGATTTCATTACAAACATTTCAAAAAAAAGGTTAGGAGGTACTGACGCGAGACATCTCATCGGTATCTATAATAACTATGACTACACTTTATAAAAACATGCTTAAGAAAGCCAGAACTCTCACTAAAGTACTCTACTGAGCCTAGTGGAAAATTTAGATAAGCAAAAATCAAAAACATTTTCAGAGCTCATTACAAAAAAATATTTAAGAGTTACTGAGACACAACATCTCATTGAATTCTATTACTTCTATAAATGACCTTTATGAAAACATACTACAGATAGCCAGAAATCTCACTTAATATTTCACAGAGCTTGGTTGAAGTTTTAGGTTAGCTATAATCAAGAAAATATTCATCGTACTCGACAAAAAGGTAAAAAAAAATGTTTAGAGATACTGAGGCCAAACATCTCATTGAATTCTATTACTCCTGGATCTACACTTTATAAAAACACACGATAGAAAAAAAGGATTCTCGCTAAAGTATCTATTATGCCTAATGGAAGATTTAGATAAGCAAAAATCAAAAAAATTTGCCGAGCTCAATACATACAATTCTGAAAAATGTTAGCAGGTACTGAGGCCTGGCATCCCATCGGTTTCTATAACAACTATAACTAGACTTTATAAAAACATGCTACAAAAAGCCAGTATCTCAGTATCTCACAATATTTTTAATGAACTCTGAAAATTTTCTTGATTTTTGCACACTTATATCTTCGACCAGGCTCAGTAGAGTACTTTAGTGAGAGTTCGGGCTTATGTTTTTATAAAGTGTAGTCATAGTAATTATAGATAACGATGAGATGCCTGGCGTCAGTACCTCTTAACCTTTTTTTTGAAATGTTTGTAATGAAATCTAAATTTTTTCTTGATTGTAGCCTACCTAAATTGTCAACTAGGCTCTGTGGAATATTTAGTGAATATTCTGGCTTTCTGTAGTATGTTTTCATAAAGGTCATTTATAGAAGTAATAGAATTCAATGAGATGTTGGGACTCAGTAACCCTTAAATATTTTTTTGTAATGAGCTCTGAAAATGTTTTTGATTTTTGCTTATCTAAATTTTCCACTAGGCTCAGTAGAGTACTTTAGTGAGAGTTCTGGCTTTTTGTCGTATGTTTTTATAAAGTGCAGTTTCAGGAGTAATAGAATTCCATGAGATGCTTGGCCTCAGTACCTCTCAACATTTTTTTTGAGTTTTTTATTGCATACGATGAATATTTCCTTGATTTTATCTAACCTAAATTTTCAACCAGGCCCTGTGGAATATTGAGTGAGAGTTCTAGCTTTTTGTTGTATGTTTTTATAAAGTCCAGTTATAGAAGTTATAAAATTGGATGACATACTGGGCCTCAGTACCTCTCAACATTTTTTTGACTTTTTTATTGCGTACGATGAATATTACCTTGATTTTAGCTAACCTAAATCTTTAACCAGGCTCTAAGGAATATTGAGTGAGAGTTCTGGCTGTCTGTAGTATGTTTTTAAAAAGAACACTTATAGAAATAATAGAATTCGATATAATGCCGGGTCTCAGTATCTCTTATATTATGTTTTGAATTTTTTGTAATAAACTCTTTAAATTTTCTTGATTTTTGCTCAACTAAATCTTCGACCAGGCTCAATAGATACTTAAGTGAGTGTTGCGACTTTCTGTAGCATGTTCTTGTAAAGCTCAGTTATAGGAAAACTAGAAACCGATGAGATGCCTGGCCTCAGTAACTCCCAACATTATATTTTATTTTGTTATTGCGTACAATGTATATTCCCTTGTTTTTAGCTAAGTTAAATTTTCAACCAGGCTCTGTGCAAACTTTGGTGATAGCTCTGGCTTTCTGTTTTATGTTTTTATGAGTCTAGTTGTAGCACTAACAGAATACGATTAGGTGCCGGGCCTCGGCACCTCATAACTATTTATTTTTTATTGCGTACGATGAATAGTTCCTTGATTTTAGCTAACTTAAAACTTTAACAGGCTCAGTAGATACTTAAGTGAGAGTTCTGGCTTTTTGTAGCATGTTTTTATAAAGTCTAGTTATAGTTGTTATAGAAACCGATGGGATGCCGGGCCTCAGTACCTGCTAACATTTTTCAGAATTGTTTGTATTGAGCTCGGAAAATGTTTTTGATTTTTGCTTATCTAAATCTTCCATTAGGCTTAATAGATACTTTAGTGAGAATCCTTTCTTTCTATCGTATGTTTTTATAAAGTGTAGTTTCAGGAGTAATAGAATTCAATGAGATGTTTGGCCTCAGTATCTCTAAACATTTTTTTTTACCTTTTTATCGACTACGATGAATATTTCCTTGATTATAGCTAACCTAAAACTTCAACCAAGCTCTGTGAAATATTAAGTGAGATTTCTGGCTATCTGTAGTATGTTTTCATAAAGGTCATTTATAGAAGTAATAGAATTCAATGAGATGTTGGGTCTCAGTAACTCTTAAATATTTTTTTGTAATGAGCTCTGAAAATGTTTTTGATTTTTGCTTATCTAAATTTTCCACTAGGCTCAGTAGAGTACTTTAGTGAGAGTTCTGGCTTTCTTAAGCATGTTTTTATAAAGTGTAGTCATAGTAATTATAGATAACGATGAGATGCCTGGCGTCAGTACCTCTTAACCTTTTTTTTGAAATGTTTGTAATGAAATCTAAAATTTTTCTTGATTGTAGCCTACCTAAATTGTCAACTAGGCTCTGTGGAATATTTAGTGAATATTCTGGCTTTCTGTAGTATGTTTTTATAAAGGTCATTTATAGAAGTAATAGAATTCAATGAGATGTTGGATCTCAGTAACTCTTAAATATTTTTTTGTAATGAGCTCTGAAAATGTTTTTGATTTTTGCTTATCTAAATTTTCCACTAGGCTCAGTAGAGTACTTTAGTGAGAGTTCTGGCTTTTTGTCGTATGTTTTTATAAAGTGCAGTTTCAGGAGTAATAGAATTCAATGAGATGCCTGGCCTCAGTACCTCTCAACATTTTTTTTGAGTTTTTTATTGCATACGATGAATATTTCCTTGATTTTATCTAACCTAAATTTTCAACCAGGCCCTGTGGAATATTGAGTGAGAGTTCTAGCTTTTTGTTGTATGTTTTTATAAAGTCCAGTTATAGAAGTTATAAAATTGGATGACATACTGGGCCTCAGTACCTCTCAACATTTTTTTGACTTTTTTATTGCGTACGATGAATATTACCTTGATTTTAGCTAACCTAAATCTTTAACCAGGCTCTAAGGAATATTGAGTGAGAGTTCTGGCTGTCTGTAGTATGTTTTTAAAAAGAACACTTATAGAAATAATAGAATTCGATATAATGCCGGGTCTCAGTATCTCTTATATTATGTTTTGAATTTTTTGTAATAAACTCTTTAAATTTTCTTGATTTTTGCTCAACTAAATCTTCGACCAGGCTCAATAGATACTTAAGTGAGTGTTGCGACTTTCTGTAGCATGTTCTTGTAAAGTTCAGTTATAGGAAAATTAGAAACCGATGAGATGCCTGGCCTCAGTAACTCCCAACATTATATTTTATTTTGTTATTGCGTACAATGTATATTCCCTTGTTTTTAGCTAAGTTAAATTTTCAACCAGGCTCTGTGCAAACTTTGGTGATAGCTCTGGCTTTCTGTTTTATGTTTTTATGAGTCTAGTTGTAGCACTAACAGAATACGATTAGGTGCCGGGCCTCGGCACCTCATAACTATTTATTTTTTATTGCGTACGATGAATAGTTCCTTGATTTTAGCTAACTTAAAACTTTAACAGGCTCAGTAGATACTTAAGTGAGAGTTCTGGCTTTTTGTAGCATGTTTTTATAAAGTCTAGTTATAGTTGTTATAGAAACCGATGGGATGCCGGGCCTCAGTACCTGCTAACATTTTTCAGAATTGTTTGTATTGAGCTCGGAAAATGTTTTTGATTTTTGCTTATCTAAATCTTCCATTAGGCTTAATAGATACTTTAGTGAGAATCCTTTCTTTCTATCGTATGTTTTTATAAAGTGTAGTTTCAGGAGTAATAGAATTCAATGAGATGTTTGGCCTCAGTAACTCTAAACATTTTTTTTTACCTTTTTATCGACTACGATGAATATTTCCTTGATTATAGCTAACCTAAAACTTCAACCAAGCTCTGTGAAATATTAAGTGAGATTTCTGGCTATCTGTAGTATGTTTTCATAAAGGTCATTTATAGAAGTAATAGAATTCAATGAGATGTTGGGTCTCAGTAACTCTTAAATATTTTTTTGTAATGAGCTCTGAAAATGTTTTTGATTTTTGCTTATCTAAATTTTCCACTAGGCTCAGTAGAGTACTTTAGTGAGAGTTCTGGCTTTCTTAAGCATGTTTTTATAAAGTGTAGTCATAGTAATTATAGATAACGATGAGATGCCTGGCGTCAGTACCTCTTAACCTTTTTTTTGAAATGTTTGTAATGAAATCTAAAATTTTTCTTGATTGTAGCCTACCTAAATTGTCAACTAGGCTCTGTGGAATATTTAGTGAATATTCTGGCTTTCTGTAGTATGTTTTTATAAAGTGCAGTTTCAAGAGTAATAGAATTCAATGAGATGCCTGGCCTCAGTACCTCTCAAACATTTTTTTTTAGTTTTGTATTGCATACGATGAATATTTCCTTGATTTTATCTAACCTAAATTTTCAACCAGGCCCTGCGGAATATTGAGTGAGAGTTCTAGCTTTTTGTTGTATGTTTTTATAAAGTCCAGTTATAGGAGTTATAAAATTGGAAGACATACTTGGCCTCAGTACCTCTCAACATTTTTTTAACTTTTTTATTGCGTACGATGAATATTTCCTTGGTTTTAGCTAACCTAAATCTTTAACCAGGCTCTAAGGAATATTGAGTGAGAGTTCTGGGTTTCAGTAGTATGTTTTTATAAAAACCAATTTCAGAAATAATAGAATTCGATATAATGCCGGGTCTCAGTATGTCTTATATTTTGTTTTGAATTTTTTGTAATGAACTCTTAAAGTTTTCTTATTTTTGCTCAACTAAATATTCGACCGGGCTCAATAGATACTTGAGTGTTGTGGCTTTTCGTAGCATGTTCTTGAAAAGTCCAGTTATAGGGGTACTAGAAACCGATGAGATGCCTGGCCTCAGTACCTCTCAACATTTTTTTAACTTTTTTATTGCATGCGATGAATATTTCCTTGATTTTAGCTAAATTAAATTTTCAACCATGTTCTGTGGAATCTTTAATGAAAGTTCTGGCATTCTGTAGCATGGTTTTACAAAGTATAATTACCCTTGCTAAAGAAACCAATGAGATGTCTGGCCTCAGTTTCTCACAATATTATTTTTTAAGTTTTTGTGATTAACTCTGAATATTTTCTTGATTTTAGCTAATCTAAATTTTCAACCATTTTCTTTGGAATCTTTTATGAAAGTTCTGGCTTGCTGTAGCTTGGTTTTATAAAGTATGATTACACTTGCTAAAGGAACCGATGAGAAGCCGGGCCTCAGTATCTCACTTTTTTTTTTTTTTTTATTGATCTCTGAAAATTTTCTTGATTTTTGCTCACCTATATCTTCGACCAGGCTCAGTATATACTTAAATGAGAGTTCTAGCTTTCTTAAGCATGTTTTAATAAAGTGTAGTCATAGTAATTATAGATACCGATGAGATGCCTGGCGTCAGTACCTCTTAACCTTTTTTTTGAAATGTTTGTAATGAACTCTAAAATTTTTCTTGATGCCTACCTAAATTGTCAACTAGGCTTTGTGGAATATTTAGTGAAAATTCTGGCTTTCTGTAGTAGGTTTTTATAAAGAACAGTTATAGGCGTAATAAATTTCGATAAGATGCTAGGCCTCAGTACCTCTTAACAATTTTTTCGTATATTATGTACTAAACTCTGAAAATTTTCTTGATTTTTGCTTAACTCAATCTTCGACCACATAATCGTTCAAATGTTTTGTTCGAACCAGAACTCCCAGTTATATCTTAGCATCTCACTACTGTACGGATATTTCGTTTAATTATTTTTAGGGATTTAAATGAGATTCATCTGCCAGAACTATTAACAGAATAGGTTAAGGATGCAGAACTCTTTTGCTTCCAACTACAACTAGGTCAATTTTGAGAAATTCGATGAGATGCTATGATAAGTATTGTGAAGTTAGCATCTCATTTTTTCAAAGTGCTGATATGCAAAAATTGTATTGTAAAATCGACGGCACTATTGATAAAACGCATCAAGGACTGTAGAACTATGTGAAATGCCCTTATATGTGTGTTTATTTAAGAAATTCGATGGGATGCTATGATATGTATTGTGAAGTTAGCATCTCATTTTTTCAAAATGCTGGTATGCAAAGATTGTATTGTAAAATCGACGGAACTATTGATAAAACGCATCAAGGGCTGTAGAACTATGTGAAATTCCCTTATATGTGTGTTTATTTGAGAAATTCGATGGGATGCTATGAAATGTATTGCGAAGTTAGCATCTCATGTTTTCAAAATGCGATTTTGATAGTAAAATCGACGGAACTATTGTTAAAACTTATCAAGAACTGTAGAACTATGTGGGATGCCATCATATATGGTGTTAATTTGTGAGATGCTAACATTTGAGATGCTAACTTCACACACATCTGTCGCCAGCGCCGCTCGATCGTGTTCGATTGAGACTCTATGCACTGCGGCGTCGCCGTCGTCAAGAGATGGCCCGCAATGTACGGCGTACACAACCGTTCTGCTCGCTACTGCTCAAGTAGTGATGTACGATGCGAATGATAAGCCGCACATAATACGTTGTTTACTAGATAGCGCCTCCCAAAGTAATTTTATTACTTTTGAGTGTTTTAAGCGTTTAGGACTTTGGAAGAACTTTCATACTTCTAACTTAATAGTTAAAGGAATCGGTGGGTCGGAAAAACCAGTTAAGGGTTCCGTAGATATTAAATTATATTCTCGTTTTAGTAGTCATAATAGTTTTAACGTTTCTTCGCTTATTGTTGAACGTATAACGGAGACATTGCCGACCGCTCTCGTCGATGTCTCTAAGCTTACGCATCTCAAAACATTACCGCTCGCAGATTCGAAATTTGCGGAGCCAAGCGGTATCGATGTTTTGATTGGTGCTGCTATATTCCCGCGCTTGCTTTTGCCTAACATAGTGCTTAGCGAGCAATATAATATACCGCCCGCTATTGGAACTGTGTTGGGGTATGTGCTTATGGGTTCCGTACCTACAGCATATACTTCACACTGTACGAGTACAACGTCATGTTGTTCTGTTCTTCAAGATCCCAGTTTAGATTCGCTTCTCAAGCGATTCTGGGAGCTTGAAGAAATTTCCGCCTCGCCCTCGCAGAGCCGTAAGGATCTCGAGTGCGAAGAACATTTTCGCGCTACCACAGTTCGCGATGACAGTGGTAGATATATAGTGTCGTTGCCATTTTGCGACGACCCTTATTCGCTAGGCGACTCGTACGCTGCCGCACTTAGGCGTTTTCATTGTTTAGAGCGCAAACTTGATGCGTCCTTAGGGTTACGCAGCGCTTACAATGACATTGCCTGTAGTGTCATGTCCATACCGCAAGCAATTTCGCTTTGTGATGAGCTTATTCAGCTCTTCAAGCGAGGCCAGTTCGACCTTGTCAAATGGACAAGTAATTCGAAAGAGGTTCTCGCACACATACTCGTACCTGATACTCATAAGGCTTCGCCTGATATCGAGTATGAGAAATCTATACCGCATAAGGTCCTGGGCTTGCGCTGGGACAAGTCTTGTGACAGTTTCCGCTTTGACGTCACCACACCAGATGATAAATGTACCAAGCGAACTATGCTTTCCACAGTGGCTCGGTTATGGGACTTAATGGGTTTTGTCGCCCCCACTATTCTGTACGCCAAGCTCTTTATTAAGGAGCTTTGGCTGTCGAAGTGTGACTGGGACGACATTCCACCAGACCATATAGTCACCGCTTGGCAGCAGTTTTGTGCTGAGCTTCCTACGCTTAACGAAATTATTATTCCGCATCATCTGGGGTTGGTCGACGGATGCACCATAAATTTAATAGGTTTCGCTGACGCCAGCGAGCGTGCTTACGGTGGAGTCGTATACATGCAAATATGCATTGGTTCTAACTACTCCGTGCAGCTAGTTAGTGCGAAGTCAAAGGTCTCACCTATGAAAACCATTTCGGTGGCTAAACTGGAGTTGTGCGCGACCCTGCTGTTGTCTAAGTTGCTTCGCAAGGTACAAGACACAGTATCGGCCCACTACCGCATCCATAAGGTATACGCGTTTACTGACTCTAAAGTAGTGCTCGCCTGGATAAATTCCTCACCGCACCGCTGGCAAACTTTTGTCGCCAACCGGGTAACTAAGCTAACAGAGCTTATGCCCGCTAATTGTTTCAACCACGTCGCGGGTATTGAGAACCCCGCTGATTGTCTGTCTCGTGGTGTTACGCCAGCTAAGCTCTTGCATCATCCATTGTGGTATTGTGGACCCTCATGGCTTTCTCATGACCCATCTGAGTGGCCCATACATACTTTCGACCACAATGCACTGCATGAGGGCGTACCCGAACAGAAATCAGTCAGTCATGCCGTGGTAAACGGTCAACGTCTGAAACGGTAACGTCTGAAACGTTACGGAATCACCAATTTACGCGCTAGCACTACGTATGTCGTCATGGTCTAAGTTGCTGCGCGCGATTGTTTACGTCTATAAGTTTTTAAGACAATTGCCTACTGTGCATACTGTATCAAGCTCTGATCTCAAATATGCAGAAATTAAATTGCTGCGAGCTGTACAGGATGTTTATTTCCGTGACGATATTCTAAATTTAATAAACAATAAACCATGTACTCCCGCCCTCCATAAGCTTAAGCCGTTTCTCGATGAACACGGCATCATACGAGTTGGTGGTCGTCTTACAAATTCGGACGAACCCTACGAATATCAACATCCCTGTATTCTACCGCGTCATGACCATATTGTTGATCTACTTGTTGACTTTTGTCACAAGAAACATCTTCATGCCGGTCTTAGTTGCTTATGTCCTTACTCAGGCATAATTATTGGATTCTATCCGCCCGTCGAATAATACGCCACAGAATCCACAACTATAACACTTGCTTTAAATTGCGCCCGCGTCCTGTTCTTCCACTCATGGCAGATCTACCTAGCCATCGTGTTAACCAAGTCGATAAGGCGTTCACTCACACCGGCTGTGACTATGCAGGCCCGCTGCAGTACACACCATACCGTGGTCGAGGTGTTAAGAGCCGTAAGGCTTGGCTCTGCATTTTTACGTGTTTGACAACGCGTGCCACGCACATTGAAGTGGCCACAGATTTAAGCACAGTGACTTTCCTTGCAGCTTTAAAACGCTTTCTTTCGCGACGCGGTCCAATTAAATGCTTATATACCGATAACGGTACTTGTTTCGAAGGTGCAAGTTCTTATTTACGCGACCTTCATAAATTTCTTAAATATTTTCGTCCTTATCTTGAGGAAGAACTTTCCTTAAATCATATAGATTGGAAGTTTATTCCGCCTGCTTCCCCACATTTTGGAGGATGTTGGGAAAGTATGGTTAAGGTAGTTAAAACTCACCTTTTCAAAGTTATAGGTCAACAAATCCTCTCCTACGAGGAACTTATAACTGTCCTTAGCCAAGTTGAGGCTATTCTCAATTAGCGGCCACTTACTGCTTTGAGAAGTGACCCTACTGAACCGTCAGCGCTGACCCCTGCGCATTTCTTGCACACGACGCCATTGTTGTCCCTTCCCGCTCCTGAAGCAGACACGCTCAGCTTGCTTCAGAGACATACTCTACTTGACAAACTTGTGCAGTCGTTCTGGCAGCGCTGACGTTCAGAATACTTATATCAACTTCAGGCTAGATCCAAATGGAATAGTCCTGCACCTTCTGTACAGGAGGGTACTATTGTAGTTATCATTACTGATAACTCTCCGCCTCTTTCATGGCCGTTAGGCATTATTGAGAAATTGCATACCTCCAAAGACGGTACAACCCGTGTTGTTACCGTGAAAACCGCAAAGGGTAGCTACGTGCGCCCTGTGCCCCCTTGCGTCTGTGTCCGTTACCGACTCAATAAGGCCTGGCTTTATAGTTAGGTCTCTTAGTTTTAGTTAGTTTGCGATGCAACATAATTATTTCTCTAAAATTCATCTATAGGTATGTAACTTAAAGTATTATGCAACTCGCAGTATTACTCTTAATTAAAATCTAATAATCCCGACTTAGCCTGTATTGCTGTATAGATATACGGTAGTACACCTCATAGGGCTAAGTTTAATTTTCTTTAAAGGTGACCCTTTAAGGCCGGGAAAATGGTAGCGCCATCTCTTGTAAATGTCATAAATCAATGACCGAATACATATTTGAGATTTCGCGGGCGATCGATATCCTAATTATCTCGTTCCTTCCTCATTCCTTTTCCCTTCATGTACGCCTTGATGACCGGTCGCCAGAACGAACCGAAACTCCAACGTGAACGGGCTTCGTGTCTCAACCGCCAGCTCTCCAAGCCACACGGCTGGAGACTGATGCATCTAATTAGTTAGATTGCAGAGAACCTTGTGAACACAATAACTTTAACACCCCTTTTTCCCCTTTAAGGGATGAAATTCAAAAAATGCTTAAGAATGTTTTTCTTTAATTGTATTAAAGAGCAGAAATAAGTTTTAAATAATTTTGATGACAAACAATTCATTTTTCTTACAAACTTTAACACCCCTTTTTACCCTTGAAGTATTTTTTTATTTATGTTTAGAGGCTAAGTACCATATCTTATTCATTTCAAATTAAAAATGACAGTTTCATACAAATTTTCATCCCTTAGAGGATGTATTTCGAAAAATCCTTTCTTATTTCTTGTCTACATTATAAAGGGAGCCTCTGTGCAAAGTTCAGCTTTCTAGGTCCAAGGATTTGGGCTGGGCGTTGATGAGTCAATCAGTCAGTCAGTCAGGACTTGACTTTTTATTTATATAATCTATATACTTACTATATACTATAATATTATAAATGTGAATGTAAGTTTGTTTGTTACGCTTTCACACAAAAACTACTGAACCAATCATCATGAAACTTTGCATATATATTTTTGGAGGTATTAGCAGTAACATAGGATACTTTTTAATAATAATTAAAAAAAATGGCTTCACTGCGAGCGAAGCCGCGGGTAAAAGCTAGTAATAGATAAGATAGATTGAATATAGTGGTACCTTAATCAATTTTATAATCAATCAAAGAAAATGTTTATTATTGTGATTGTTTATTTTAAAATATATCAATTGTTTATTCAATCAATCAACATTTTATTCAATGTAATGTTTTTAATTGATCCATCTACTTATTGTTAACAATTAATAATATTTTGATGTATTACCTAGTAATAATCTAACTTTATTTGTTAAATTTCAATTGTATTGTCTGTGTGGAATTAATAAAGCTTTTTTTATTTACTTTTATATAGTGAGAGGTAATAATTTTACAAAAAATTTCATTAAAAAATTTAACGTGATTTTTTAAACCCTTTAAAATGATTGGAGATTTTTCCTGCGAATCATAGTAATGACAAAATTGACTGATGTTAATCTATACTATACTTAAATAAAGAAAAAAACTATGTAGAATCCCATATCATGTGTAGATAGAAGCTTGAATGCAGAAGATGTATGAAATAAATGTTTGACTCTGGGAATCATCTCATAAAAATAAAAGAATAAAGTGAATAAAATGAATATATTTCAGACAGTACAATTCCATATTACATAGTATAATATTATCCACAACATCACAAAAATCAGTGATACATACAAGAAATTTAAAAACACCCAAGCTTAAATAAAAATGTTTAACATACAATTCAATGGAAGCTATTCTAATCAATTTTTGTTAAAAATTGAAAATATTTGCTAAGATGGCTTGGTCATATCGCTAGGATGAAGAATAAAAAATAGGTATTGACAAGGAAGATATAAGTGGTAATTCTAGAAAGAGAAGAGGAGCAGGAAGCTCATGATGATGATGAAGGGCCAGAACATAATATCTAAACACAAGGTAGGTATCAATCAAGTTCGCGAAGCAAAAAGCTGACACAACGGCATTGGACACGCGAACTATTTCGGCCCTCTTTCGACCTTCCTATAATTTTGTATATTTTGGACCTAATTAAAACTCCTTTCTGATTGAATAAATATAAAATTTTAATAAGAAAAACCCTATTTTTTTTTAAGTTTTGGCAAGTCGCTATTTGCGGAATGCCACAAAAAAAATGGGGAAACTTGGTAGATATAATTTAGGGTACGGAATTTGGATGGATATTGGACAGGATTATTAGGAACGATAAATAAGATAAATATTAAATACGTATAATATTAAGATCGATAAATGAAAATACATACATGTTTATTTTGAAATCAATAGATTCAAGTAAAACAGAGATAGACGTAGGAAAAGGAATGTTATAGCAAAGTAGACATGTAATAAAAGGATCATGATCAAGTAGAGGACAGGAAAAGAAAATGTGGTTTAAATCACCCACCTCCCCCACATTCAAACAGGTCACTAGAAACGATCCGCAATCGTGCAAGGTGGACTCGGAAACGTTTATGACCCAACCTCATGCGAATAAGGCAACTGGTACCAGCCTTACCGAAGTTAAATTTCGAATACCTTAAAAATAATCTTTTACCATTTACGAGATAATGACGTCCGAAAATCCTTATTATTATCATCGACTGACTCGCGCACTCACTCATCGAAAGTTTAGACTACTTCCACAGGCACTTCCTTCACACAAAAAAAAACTTTTTTTTACAAAAATACAACCGACTCCAAATAAAAAACACTACAAAGTGAAGTCGGTTGTATTTTTTTGTAAAAATGCTTTTATTAAAAATCATCAGTATCGGTTCAACTAGTACAAAGTTCTGACGTGACACACACAAAAAAATATACAGTCAAATTGAGAAGTGCTAGCGAACCGCTTGTCGATCCCTTATATTTATGTAGACTTTTACACTGACTTTCAACAACTTTGACATAATTTTGTCTGTGCAACACAGCAATACAGACAATTTTTTTTTAAAATTTTTCTCTTCTCTTTTTTATGAAATTGACTCGCACACTATTCCATTATTGTTGAATTAGGTAATTTACATATGTTTGCAATATTTGTAAGTATGTGAGAACCATGTTCCTATTCATCAAGTGAAGGAATTTAACTGTTAGTGATTGTAATACTTTATACCTATACGTAGTATAGTAGTGCTGGGTGCATCGTCCTCATATATATGAATGAATGTAAATGTTGTAAAACACCGCTTAGTGGCCCAGTTGAAATACAAAATTTTTGTCTTTTGTCTTTGTCTTTAAATCTCGGTCTTACATTTTGGCATTTTGACTATCGCCATCGCTAATAGAATGAAGCTTTGACTATTGGTGTGGAGGTAGAAAATAATCATCACATTAATAGTAACTAAGACATTAATGGTAGATGACTAAGTTATTAATGCGACTATTTTGGATCTTGTGAAATAAGATAAATTTGTATTGCTATTATTGAGCGATTTTACACTAACAGAGAAAGTGTTTGCGAACATGATATCGGTATCAGTGTCGACTCGGACCTGAAACTCCAGACTAGTGTCATTCGATGTCAGTGATGACGATGGTCGAAATGCCAAATTACAAGGAATTGATCATGTTACATTTAGATAGCGCTTGGTTATCTACATTTTTGACATTTTACCAATCCTTATCGTGACTCTTCCGATAGAATGCCACTTGTCTTTCTGGACCTGAAGTAAATGAATCAAAACGAATTTAAAGTGGTAAGTACTCCTTGTTTTTTCGGATCGTAGCAGATGTCTTTCTAGAGTTTCTGCCTACTCGATGAGAAAAGGAAGTAAGTTTATTTATGTGTATGTTTGCATGAGTTCATATAAATTTCATCTAGCAGAAAATGTGGTTACGTCCTTCGTTCTAGACTGATCTCATGTCCTGAAATTGGCTTAACCACAAACTCGTATTTCATCTTCAAGTTGGACTCGTCTGCTTTCACTCGATACCGCCGTATGAGGTGCGCTAGTGTTACCTTCATTGATATCATGGCGTATGTTTTACCTGTAAGATTTATAGTGTTTTATTTCCTTTTCAACATTATCCAATATCTTTAAAATTATTTAGCCTTTTATCTATATAAAACTTTGTATAATTACCTATACAAGATCTCTTGCCCAATCCAAAAGCTGCAAATTCCTTATTGTTTCTAAAATCACCATCCAGCCATCTTTCCGGTTTAAACTTATCACTTTTCGCTCCCCAAGTTGTGTCAAGATGAGTTGCTAGTGGGAAAATTACACAATAGCTGCCCGAACGCATCGTGTAGTTTTCTGTAATAAATAAACTACAATTAAATAATGTCATCAAGTTAGGCCGAACACACAAGATTTGAGGTCTGGTAGCATATTCTCCTAGTCCTCTCTCGGAGACGAATCACATAAGTCTTTCATAGCACTCTAAATGACAAAGAGAACTGTAATAAGTACAACTATTACACCAACAAAGCAGTTAGGCAATACCACACTATTGCTAATAGATTTGTAACTATTAAATATAGTTTTGAAAGGAGGTGACTATTGAGATGACGGCAAATCAAGATGTAAGGAAGAAAATGTATGCTGCGCCGACCCCAAATAAATTGATGCTAAGCCTGATAGGAGGTTGATGATGTAAAATTATGAAGACAAGAACAACTTACTGAGCTTAACATCCTTATCCACGTATCTTAACAAAACAGGAACGGCAGGATACGTTCGAAGAGACTCCATTATCACCGCGTTTGTATAAACCAATTTGCTAACGTCATCTTTTTCTACATCTCTGTCTGCACCCAGTACTTCTATTAATCTGTGAAAATAAATGTTTGAGTCAATATAAACTTTTATCCATTGTAACTTGGGATCAGCATAGATTTTTTTTAAAGGAGATAAACCACTTTCTTTAGAGCTTTGTTACCGACTGTAAGTTCTTTGTACAGCAATAAAACTTATTTCAATATAAACCAGAATATTCACAGAATTAACTTGCTTTTGATAACTAGTGGGATTGTCTAGATAACTTGATTCAAATATTGGTATTAAATGGCACTTTTCTGTAATTAATATCAAGTTGGAATGCATTTCGTTACTTATTGACAAATTAGCATAATTTTAAATCAACTATGCTTTAGGGCAATCCTTACAAGTACGTCGTCTAAAAATATTGCCGGTGCGTGTACAATTCGGTGCCATGCCAACCACATATACCAAACTACCGTTCCGTACAACGCGGTACCAATTTGATTGATCTCCTTTGTCCTTTGACACTATCATTCATCTAGCCATACAATTTTTCTTTGGCTTTTTGCTCCCTCTCCCTCAATCAAGATTTGTATATTCAACACCTACCCCAGATTTCTGAATTAAGAATTAAAAGTTGAGTATTTGTCAAACTCTGTTTTAGCCTGAAAACCTGTATTTTTTTCTAAAGTACGTTCTTAACTACCCGGGATTGTCAAATGGACTTTTTATCGCTCCTCGTCACAAACTTAAACTAGGTAAAAAGTTAAAGTCAATACAATTGTGTTAATATGATACTTTTAGTTCTTGATAACATACTCCTTGTACATTCTTTCTTGAACTTCGGGATGTGCTCCAAGCTGCAGCAAAATAAATGTTAGCTGGGTAGATGTGGTTTCAAATGCAGCTGCAATGATGGTATCCATTTCTTCTCTGATCTCTTTGTCTGTCAAGGCACCGTTTTTCGATAGTTCTAGCAGAAGATCTAGGAAAGGTTTGTGTCTGTTTCCTGGATAATAATGTAATAAAATTTTAACATGATTTAAAAATCAGAAAAAGTTAAAGCCAAAATGTTAAAAAAGGAGATAATATGTTCTAGATGTCATCATAATCAGTATGTAATAATTTGAGAATTCAATAAATGTACTTTAGCTTCTACGATCACATAGCCCTTAAACTCGATTGTTGAACAGTCTCATCTTAGCTACTATCAACCATCTTGTGAAGATCATCGCCATACCCAGCTTGATGGCTTTCATTCCTCATTCCATTATTATTTGAAGTATTTTCGTAAATACGTCTACCTACCCATAAGGTAATCAGTTTGTCCGCAGTTCTAATGATAATCCTAGCTCATAGTCTTTTAAGAAAAACACACATACCTGTGGTATCAAATTCAGCGTTATTGTTCAAAACTTCATTTTTCAACGTAGCTTTTTTCTGTTGTAAAACCTACAAAAATATGTTTATTAATTTCAAATTACCATGTTCTTTACTGTTAAGTGTTCTTAGTTAATTAGTAATGTTGTGTGCCATTCTTCTTTAACCTCTCTCTCTCTCTTTAACCTCGGATAAAGATAAAGACTTTGACCCGGCTGACTTGGTTTTACATGAAAAGAACAGAACCTCTTAAGTAAAACCAATTTGTTTCTTTGTTGCTAAAGTACCCACTGAATAAATTTAGCCGACTGTGTTTTACATACGATCTCACAACTTTTTGTGTTAAAGAACTAAAGCTGATTTGATCCCACTTACCGTATTAGCCATCGAATGCAGTGTTTCTATTAGTTCTTCATCCTTCTTCTTCAGGCCAGTCAGCGTGTATATGACGTCATTCAGCAGCCAAAACTTGATTGCTCTCTCGATGCCACTGTTTATGATTTCAGTTACCGATTTCATGTATTTTTGCGTAAATTCTTTGTCATCAATAGCGTTTATCCCGAATGTACCAACTTGAAATATAAATGTCATCATAAGTAATATGTAATTGTATTACCCAAACACTAGACAATTCGTCGAATGTCTCATAATTATGAGTCTTTGGTCCAGTTGACCAAAGAATCATAATTATGCTAGAAACGAAAAAAAAACATATCACGATTTTAGGATTAGTTGTCCAGCAGAAATTGTCAATAATGATAAGTAGTATGACCCTTTTTTGAGTAACAGGAAAAAAACTATGTGATGTTTGATGGACAGAAATGAAACAAAGCCAAAACGATCATAGTTACCACAAAGCGTTTCAAATGCATTATTTTTCAAATATGGAAAATGATCAAAATTCTCTTTTCCAACATGAGGTTCCATTGTATTAGCCAGCTTCTTTGACTGACTGTTGAAAACATCTAGGAATCCGTGAACCACTGGCAGAGTGAATGCTGGAGATAGCAACTTGCGGTGACGCTTCCAAATCTCTCCTGCAAAGTAAAAGCATTTGTCAAAAAGCCGGCCAAGTGCGAGTTGGACTCGCGCACGAAGGGTTCCGTACTGTTATCGCCATAAACAGCATAAAAATCACGTTTGATCTGTGGGAGCCCCACTGAAACATTTATTTTATTCTGTTTTTAGTATTTGTTGTTATAGTGGCAACAGAAATACATCATTCGTGATAATTTCAACTGTCTAGCTATCACGGTTCATGAAATACAGCCTGGTGACACACAGACAAACTTACCGCGGAGACTTAGTAATAGTGTCCCGGTACGGAACCCTTAACATAACAGAATATTACATAAGATAACGCCTTTATTATCCGAAGGGTTGGGCAGAGGGAGGTACACCCTCAGTTTACTCCATGCATATTGACATGAACCAATTAGCCTCGCGTGTTTGCTGGGAGCAGACGTGTTACGCTTACTATTGCAAAAATATTAAATCCTATTACACCTACCGCAATCAAAACCAATCCTTAAGATTACAGTGTTAAAGTAATTATCCTTCTGGTGGTACATCGCATAGCGCCAGCGAGTGCGCGGCACGCTCACCTCATGAATAAAGAGAGAAAACTATTGGCGGGTGCGAGTGCAATACCCGTACGTTCAGGCAACGCAATGAGCCGACAAAAAACACCGCCTAGTGGCAACGTTAACAAGCGGAAGCTAGGGTGGCATCGGATCAGTACCGAACTTATCTATATTTGGTGACAATGAATACCAAACCATCATCTGTCAGAGGAAACGAAAATTTGATGATATCAATACCGAAATTAAAACTATTAAATCCAACAACGTAATAACTGAAGACAAACTTAAACGTATAGAAAGCAAAATTCTCCAAATCAAAAACCAAACAAATATCGAAAGTACATCCGATAAATCACTCTTCCGAACGAAAACCTCATCCTTAAACTCAAGGATCGAAGTGAACGCGAGAAAAATTTAATTATTGTGGGTATAACGGAAAAATGTGACAAAAATTATAACGCAAGACAAAAGTACGATTACGAAGAAGTAAACAAATCACACTGTATGAGGACTGTCCGAAGCCAATTAAAACCACAAGATTGGGAAAACATGAACCGGCCCATAAAAGTATGTTTATCAACACAGAAATACCTAAATACCTGTTCCGGACAAAAAGTAAACTACCCGAGAATATACAAATTTACTCAGATTTAACTCCAACTCAAAAGCAATATCTACAATCTATAAACGGAGAACTTAAAAAACGTATAGAAGACGGAGAAAAGACCTTATTATTAAATATATAAAAGGAAAACCTACAATAATTATGCGAAAATGGAAACCACTACCTGTGGGTACAAATAAAAAAATTATCGCTAAACATCGGTATAAATTATAAACCAGGTGATTCAAACGAAAACGATTTCTTAACGACGTATTCCGCACAGCTGGAGACTAGAAGAAGAGCAATTATATTTGGCGACTTTAACATTGATCTCCTCAACGCGGACAATCACGTCACTAAATACCTGAACGAAATCAAGGGAGACGGATATCAAATACTGAACAAAATTAATGGCCTATACAGTACACGTGAAACCTCGACTACAAAATCTATACCTACAGGATCATATTTGCACTAACATAAGTAACCACTCATTTAATTTCGCCATAATCGAGTCATGCTTGTCTAACCATCAAAAAATATATTTGGAAATAGGCAGTCTAAAGCCACAAAAAAATAAAAAAGCCAATACAAAGCAATAAATTATGAAAAATTACACAGCGAAGCACTAACAGATAATTACTTAAACTAAGAAAATTATTACTATCACCTTGAGCGGTTTATCACAAAAGCAAAAATTTTGAATCCACCTCAAAACGATTGGATAAACCGAACTATTACTGATTCGATTAACTTCACAAAAAAATAAAAAAATCCAATACAAAGCAATAAATTATGAAAAATTACACAGCGAAGCACTAACAGATAATTACTTAAACTAAGAAAATTATTACTATCACCTTGAGCGGTTTATCACAAAAGCAAAAATTTTGAATCCACCTCAAAACGATTGGATAAACCGAACTATTACTGATTCGATTAACTTACTTAACAACCTATGACAACAGAAAAAATCTTACCCAAAATCTGGAAACATACAGAAAACCTTTTCCAATCAACGAGACGCAGTAAAAAACCTGATCAAGACACAAAAAAAATACAAAAAAAATACTACTACGATCTATTCTACATCAATAACAATTAACCGAAAAAGATGTGGGTTCTTATAAATAACTTAGCACTAAATAAAATCAAAGAAAGCAGTGCTCCTCTGAAACTAATGTTGAGCTTAGGACCTATGACTGAAGATAACGCAATATGTAATTTATTTAACTGATTTTTCTCATCAATAGGCCAGGAATTAGCTAACGAAATACCCGTTATATATCACGCGAACGATGGCGACACTCTTGTGTACGAATACAACCATTCACACGACGTAACTCTAAGTAAACACTCCTTGCACTTGCAATTTCTAAAATAATTGACGGTCTAGATAGAAATACAAGTACAGGGATAGATGTGCCTCAAAAATATAATTGTTCCAAAATTAACGAACTGCGTAAACGAATGTCTGATGCGCAGCAT
Organism: Orthosia gracilis; assembly: GCA_947562075.1. Taxonomy (NCBI): domain Eukaryota; kingdom Metazoa; phylum Arthropoda; class Insecta; order Lepidoptera; family Noctuidae; genus Orthosia; species Orthosia gracilis. The sequence continues at coordinate 25,377,912 of OX387274.1, read as the reverse complement.
TTTTTCGAACACTCTTAAAGTTGCCAAAGTCCTATTTTCAAATCGGCCAATAGGACTGATCCAGGAAACTACAGACCAGTGTCGGTTTTACCAGTACTATAAAAAAAAAATGAGCGTGTTTTATACAGCCGTCTAAATGCATACCTTCTTGAGAAAAAGTTCCTAATCGACGAACAATACGGCTTTCGTTCGAAATCAAGCAGTCTTACAGCTACAGTAGACTGTACTGTAATATCTCGGTTTGAGGGTAGACGACAAACTCTCATGGAAACTGCACATCGAACATGTAAAATGAACATTAACGTCATTACTAGGCATCATTACGCAAAATCTCAAATTGTATTCCAAGGAAAATACGTACTATTATTTATAACTCATTAGTAAAATCACATCTCGAGTACCTAATTGAAATATGGGGATCTGCCGCAAAAACTATCCTAATGCCTTTACAACGAACACAGAACAAAAGTATAAAAACATACCATTATCACTACCTTACTCCAACTAAAAGACCAAATTATTAAATCTCAAAAAACTAAACATATACGGTACCTGCCATAGAAATATAAAATACAGGAGAAGTGGCAAGGGGGCGTGTCGGTGTCCGCGCGACGTGGGCTGACTGAGCATGTCACAGGCAAATGGCCGGTCTCCGCTAAACAGTGCGCTTTCGACCGCCATCGTGAAAAATTACAAGAATGCCGTGTTGTTCAGTGGTTTCTTGTAAAAAGCGAAGCCTAAACCAAAACTTTGTAAATCATAGAATCACTTACTATAAGTGAGTACAAGTATTTCACTATATTTGTCTTTAAAATCATGAAAAACAACAAATCGTAAAATATTTCTTGCTTCTACTATGTTATTTTTGTATTGAAATATCACAGCGACTGTACTATTTTTGCATTAAATACATTGCTTCCTAACCATTACCTAAGTTTGTCGCTAAGTGACTGGACAAGCAATATAAAAATCACAAAACGATACATCATTGAGCGGATGCATCGCGTAGTACGGCCGCTGCTCCTTGCGACGAGTTAGTGATGTGCTTGTGCAGATCCACTAACGTAGGCTATCGATAACAATGTCGATGACGAATGAAATATTGTTATTATATTTTATTTTCAATTTGTCAACCGTTTTCAACCGGTTGGAAAATCGATGCGAAATAATGTGTATTACTTATTTTGATTATTTTACAGTGTAGTAGAGAAATGCATAACCAACTTTTTGACAAAAAATGCAACCCTAATAATATCAAAGTGTCAAGTGCTGCATAAATACCTCCACTTTACAGGTCAGTGATTAAACACCATAGCACTAGCAGGGTTCAACAATATCTCCTGTTTCAATTCAATTCAATTTATTTATTTCAAGTAAAACAGACTCATAACATAATAACAATAATAGCAGCACAAAACAATTAAAATTTGCTACATTAAAAATAAATTAAACATTACGCTATGAAAGCCTAAACCAAAGTAACCGGATTTTTGATTGTTTGAATTTTTTGATTTACTTAATCATTTATATTTTTAGCTGCATATTTGTTTTAACTATAAAATTTTCTGGACAAACCGTTTTTTTATTTATTTTCAAGTAAACAAAAAAAAATTGTACAATAATAAATGGGTGAATCGATAAGTTTCCGATTTAGTCAATCACTAGCGTGTATGTAAAATAAATTGCTTTTGCATAGCACAATGATAGCGACCGATGTTTTTGTGTGCGTAATTTGTACGGTGATTGGTATATACACACTGTGCTTGAAGGGATAAGGTTTATAATTTATTGTGTAGTACGTTCTGATTTTAGAAATGCGGGTGTGTGCGCGACTGCGTATCTATTGCCTTTACTGAACTGCATGTGTAGTAGTTGCCGTGTGGTAGGGGCAAACTGGAGACATAGGTTTCCGATATATTTTCGTCTACCGGGCATATCTCCTTGTTTATTATATCTATGGTACCTGCATTCTAATAAAAAAATCACCACATTCAGCGTACAATCAAAGGTAAAATTACACAAAAAAACAAAATCATACAACCTAAGAAATAAAAATCAATTACAACGAAGACAAGCTCGGACAAACTACGGTAAAAAAACGATATTGTTCGAAGCAGCACAGCTGTTTAACGACCTTCAAAATGACGTAAAAGATTGTGATAATATTAACAGGTTTAAACTAAAACTGAGAAATTACGTTTATGAAATGCAGTCATACCGCATATTAAATGTTAGCAATTACATACTTCGTACACATTTGTTTTGTATAACTTCACCAACACGCATCGGAGCCAAAATGTATTTATTTAGATATAAACAATTACTTTGTATCTCATTGTAAGTGAACCTATGTATTGTTCTTATGAGAATAAATTCTTTAAACCGAAACCGAACCGAGCACAAACTCGGGCCTAATAATAATTTCGTGGGCACATTTTGTACTTAAGTCACGAACTATAGCTATCATTTCATGTGTTGGCAATAACTGACCTGATGATATGATTAGTCCATCTCCCATCCATCCTTTGCCTAAATCGAAACCATAATGCTTTGTTAAACATACATTTGCCGCTGTGAATGCATCTTGTGGATCGAAGATCACTGAAATAAGACAATGTTAAAAATTATAATAACTAATTTAGATCTCTTAGTACGTACTTTTCGTAAATTCAGACATCAATCGATATTAACGCCTTCTTTTTGTAAGGTCTGACCACGACGCACACGGCCAATTGCTTGGACCTTCTGCTGAAAACAGATCCGGACCGATACTCTGTGTCGATTACTACACCTTTGGGTAGTTCCGACCATTGTCTGGTGAAGTCTGTGTCCGTCTACTCCCCGCCCGATCTCTGCCCAAGAGGCATGTGGGTTTGGCGGTACAGGTCAGCAGATTCGGATGGCATGCGATCTGTCTTCGCATGCTATTCTCGGCAGCCTACTTGCTTTTCTTCGGCTGATCCTTCGTCGTGTGCGGACGCCATGACAGATGTGCTATTACTTTCCGTTTTCTGACGAAGCAATTTCCAGCGTTGACCGGGCATGGTTTAGCGCCGAATGTTATCCTACCGACGCGATTAAACATGTGGCGTACCTGATTTGGGTCGAAACTCGATCGCGCAAATCGAGTGACGTGGGTCAAAAGAAGAAGGCCCTTAACAGGGCTGCCAAGTCCTGCAAGATGGTGTTGAGAGGGCCTTGGTTCGACCACATTGGCCGAATAGGGACCAAAGTTTTTATTCGTTCGTTCTTCTTACGCAGCAGGTAGTAAAGCGTTTTGGTCCCCAGCTAAGTCAGTCGAGCCTCACTACCACAACTACTACCACCACTGCTGAAACCCGACGAGTTACTGGCCCACTCCGCTGAGGAGAAGACAAATTTATTTGCCTCTCTTTTTGGGGAATCTACACGTCTGAATCCTGGTGACACGCGATCCCTTCCTTCTCCTGATGATTGCGAGACGAGGATGTCGGAAATTATCGTCCATCAAAAGGACGTCCGTAGGGTGCTGCGGAGCCTCGACGTGACCAAGGCTAGCGGCCTTGACGTAATACCAGCAGTGGTTCTTAGAATCTGTAAGCCCGAACTTTCTCCGGTCTTATCTATGGCCTTAGTTATATAGTGGCCAAGTGGTAACGAACTCGACTTACGTTTCGTTGGTCACGGGATCGAATCCAGACAGTCACTTATTTTGTGTAAATTATTTCATCACTACTGGTATAAAAAACGGCGTAGGAAAACATCGTGAAGAAACCGACTTGTCCTAGAACCAAACATTCAAAGACCCAACCCAAAGTGGACCGGCGTGGTGGATAAGCACCATTCCTTCTCATAGAGAGGCCTATGTCCCAGCAGCGGGAACCTTAAAAGGGCTTATAATGCTATGCTAGAGTGCGCTTACCATCAGTGGAGATGGGTGGTCAAGTGCGAGCCTATCTATAATAAAATAAACCTATTAAACAAAAAAAAAACGACGTCCATAAAAAAACACTGCAAAGCAAAAAATAACTTTCTTTTCCGAAGTTGGTCTTTTATACCTATTGTTTTTCCCATTGTTTTTCCTATTGTTTTTGGGCACCGACTTCAGAAATGAAAGTTATTTTTTTTTTGTTTTTTTTTTACCTTTGATGGGTTTGCTCTTGACTCTAGTCTAGGTCAATGACAGAGACAGAGTCGACGATGGAGTGAGCTTACCCAGAAGAAGCCTGTTCACTCTAACTTTGAAGAGATTCGGTTATATTTTTCGGTTTGTAGTGATTTTTTTTTGAAGTCGTTCTTTGATTTCCATGGATCCCATCATCAGATTCTGAGTTAGTGACAATAGGACCACCTAGGGAGTAAACCTTTTCAAAACAAATAGAGTTTTCAAAATCGATCCACAATTGACGGAGAAGTCGGTGAAAATTTATTTAATAAAAATACATTCAGTCGAACATAAAACCTCCATTTTGGGCAGTTGGTTAAAAAATAATATCCGAACTTCAGTGGAAACACAACCATAAGCTGACCTCATGCTCTATTGAAACTCAGCCAGCTGAACATATAAACGGAGAGGCATATATAGCATAGCACACTTACAATAATAAAGCTCGCTCCCAAAATAGAAATGAGTCACTCCTCCTTGCTTTGCGCAGTCTTCAGCCATAATCTTGACCAACTCCTGAAGATCTGGTAGAGAAACAAAATAAAAATTAACGTGGCTCATGTTTCTTTTCGCCATTTTTTTGCATGAGTTTTATGGTATATTCCATTTATTCATTTTATATACATATTTGTTATATTTTTTAATATAAACCTATAAAAATAAACATTTAAATATATTAAAAATAGTAGGTCACCGGTATCGGGCACAGGTTCCAATCAACCGGTGGTCAAGGCTCTTGAGAGAGAAATCTCTTAACGATACACGCTGTGTCCAAGAGTATCGCTTTCTGGATTAAGCCCTTGATCCAACTGTCGCAATGAGAGCGTCCTCGTTGAAGCTCTTGGCTATTATGCAATTGGCCGTCTCGACTATCGGCACAAGGACTCCTGTATTCACATCCCACATGTCGACAAACTCGCGAGCCAGATCAAGATGCATAGTTTTCTTATCTCTCTCAATTATGTACCATGTAGTACTTTATTGTACACCACATAACACACATAGGTAAGTACAGGACAAATATTTATAAAAAACAAGTGTATAATGGGCGGCCTTATCGCACAGGGCGATCTCTTACAGACAATCTTGGTATAGTGTCTTTGTAAATCTTTGCATGGCATAATGTTCATCTAAAATGTAAACGGCACTATTTGTGATAGCAAAGAAAAATAAGAGTTTTCTCGAAATACGAATAGTTTCCGTTCTTAAAAGTTTGTCGATAAGATTCTTTGAAAGCAATGTCTCTATGGAGTAATTTGATTTGCAACTTCAATAATTTTTCGGCACCCTAAAAATTAAAAAAGTAACACCCAAAGACATTTGTTTTGATACAATTTCAGTCTTTATAATTATCGAAGCCACCACCAAACAAAAGTCTAAACACCCGAAAGGCTGGCTTTTACCTTGGTCAGAGGATAAGCATTGCGATAAATTGTGGCAACACTGCCAGTCTTTTGGGCACAATAAACTAGTCAAATAAAATTATGGCGTCAAAAGCGGAATACCGTGTAAAATTTATCTATGTTAATAAATCCTTAATAGAGTCTTAACATGTGCATGATTGCAGATTTGTTGCAGATTTAAGAAACTTTAAATAAGGCGTAAATATTAAAAATCCTTATTTATAAACAAGTCCACACTGTTTAACGATTACTTAGCACATTCTATAGACAAATCTTCTTTAGAAATTTTAAATACAAACACAGCGAATCAGTAAAGTTGCTAAACAGATCTAAGATTTTTATAAATAGGGCCCTTTATTTCTTCTTAAAATGATTTATTCAATTTGTTTCTTTGGGTTTTGCTTTCTCTACAATATCGCCCTATTTATAACCTTAGAATTTAAAATTCCAAGTCTCTCTGTTGTTATGTTCAAAGTAACCTGTTTCTTAAAAACTACAATTGTCATTGATAAATACTTAAAATTATAATGTACTAAAACATAACACTCCTTTCTTGCGAAGTTGTGTAAAAAAAATGTCAGTGTCGTCAGAGCAAAGATTATCTATCTTAGTAATTGCCGTGTTAGTGGTGCCTTTGCGTGCGATATTTTCTTTTATTATCCGTGTGTATTGTTTATCAACTAATAATGATTTAGAGTCGATTTATAATGTAATTATATGAAAAATAATATTTAGGTATTTGAGTTAAGTTCGTTACATATTTGTAAATGAAATTCGATGACCTGATTGTAAGGTTATTTTGATATCGCGTAAGTGACAGATGTATACAAGTCATATAAATCTGTCCCTTGCACACACTCAAAATAACTTTAATCTAAGAGCTTATGGTCACCCCCCTGAGCTAGTCTTAAACCGCATTACAGGAGCCAGTGCCAATGCGGATGTTATAAATATGTTCTACCAATAAAAAAAACTTTATTGGAACGAGTTTTTATCTTACTGAGCATTGTGATTCAAACCAAACATGTAAGTAGGGAAAATTGCTGCACAATCGGTTGGGGATAACTTTATTAAAATTAAGTTGCAAGATTTGACCCACACGTATCAACTAACAAGCCAAGTTAAATTAAAGCTTTTAATAAAAAGGTAAATACGCAAAATTCATTGTAAAAGAGTTCTTCCTTGGAAGTATTACGCCCTTCCCTATTTAGTCATAACTCTTTTAGTAACGTGCGTTTTATCCCTCCTCATATCACATGATCATAACAGGACACACGGTTTCCTTTCAACTTTTCTGTCACTGGCGCCACTATCAAACTTCCTCTAATAATACTCATTTCTCACTTTATCCATTCTTGTCACTCCGCACATACATCTCAACATCCTCATCTCAGTTACTTCTCATCTCTGCAACTTTTCCATCCAATAACTTAAAAAAAGCTAAGTTTTTTTGGAACAAGCCACACTATTCTCAACCACTGCAACTACTGACAGTCAGAATTAAAAGTGGTGACCACCAGAAAAGCCCATGAAGCTCAACGATTTTTACAGAAACAACTCAACCGTCTTGGATTCCGCAACGCAATTAATCAGAAAATAACAACGGATGTGTAAGAAAAACGACTAATTTATAATGAATTTTTAACAGAAATAAATACTAACTTGTAAAGTACTTAAACAGCGTATGCGCATGTCCAATAAACGGTAATTTTCCGGGCACAGCCGGTGGTAACGGAATGCTCGATTTATCCCGACCATACTTGAACCACACTAACACTGCACACAACACACATAACAAAGCTAGGCTCAACATTGTAAGTCTAAACATGGACTAAGCGATGGCTAAGTGCCGACAGAGATATATACCCTTCCTATATAGTGATGTGTCAAGTGGTAATGTCAAGTTTGACGTAGTTGCCGATTTTGCAGAATCAAAAAAAAGTAATTGTATGTGATTTTGGACTAAGTGCTAAGCCAGGTCATGTGATAATTGAATACGTGAACAACCTGCGAATGGTGACAAAACAATGCCTCTGTAGTAAAAAAGCTTTTCATGGAAATATTACCGCCACAAATTTATCATAATTCACTTGCCTTTATGCCAGTCTGTTGTGGTCGGTCACTCGTTTTCTAGTTTCATATATAACAACTATAGGATATCACAAACTATTACGTCCTCTATTCCCAATTTAAAATTTATCGCCCTAATCTCTAGATTTTCTGTAATTGCCTAAAAGTGATGACTACAACTATGACTAGATTTATGAACATGAATAAAGTGAAATTAGTAAGTAAAGATCGTAACTCGCGGCGTTGTTTCTACCTTATGTAATAAAGGGGATAGATATTTCTTGCAAGTCAATTGAAAAATTCAAGCGCCAATTCCAGAAAAAATAAACAAAATACTGAATATGTAATTGACAACTATCACTGCATACAGTTTGACTGGCAGCTCACTACAATATAGTTGGAAAAAGGCTAGCCAGATTGATTGTACACAGTAATATTGTACATTTGGTTCGTATAATGACGGTTTACTAATGATAAGCATAAAATATATTGTCATAATTTACATTGGCATAGCGAAATTCGGCATAATGTTACTAAGCATAAATGTTTTGCTATCATTTTATTGCCATAAATACTGTTGGCAAAATAATAATAAAGCATAATTTTAAAAACTGAATGATATTTACACATAATGTTCTACTAATAAAACAAACATGTTCTTGGCTCAAAGATTGCCCAAGGGCCACCCTGCACCTTGATCTAATATTATATCTTTAAAAAAAATATGCGACTCAAAATTACGCCAAAGCAGATTAGACCTAATGACAGCTTTTGCACTATGCTAAAGACTTATTATACCACAGTATGCTAATAAAAGTTATGCGAAAACATTGTGCCAAACAGAATTTTGCCAAGAGGGGAAGGAGGGCTCCTCTACAATGACCTGTATTTGATGAACAGAACACGCATAAAAAAACTGTGAAGTATGATTAGACCGGGCATGTTTATCGCACGCCAGGTAACTTTCGGGATGAAAGTACAAAATACGCGAAGCTAAGCCTGATTTCTACTAAGATATTAGGTTTTATTAAAATTTAATTCAATTTGATTTAAGTAAGAAGTTTTTTCGCTATGGCATCATTTTGAAATGGGTTCAAATGTTCGATTCCGCGTTTGAAACAAATATGATTGTGGGCTTTTTTGGATGGATTTTTTGGATTTTTGTTTTTGGATGAAAATCTCTGGAGATTCGGTATTACGAAAGTGTACTAAAGAAATAGTCTATATTTATTTATATGTTTTTTTTTTATAGGCTCGCACTTGACCACTATCTCACCTGATGGTAAGCGATGATGTGGTCGACGGTGGAGCACGCTTGCCTAGAAGTAACCTATTCACTCTTGACTTAAAGACCCCTAGATTGTAGCTATCGGGAAACACAGACGCTGGCAGGGAATTCCACTCCTTAGTATAATAAAAGTATTCTCAAAACGTTTAATGCGTATGGGTGGGATGTCCACCATGTATCGATGGCGCATCGCCGTACGTCTGGTAGTCCGATGATGAAACGGGCTGGGCGGAATTAGATCATGCAATTCCATCGCACACTCCCCAAAATGTAACCGATAAATAACCAAAAAGCTAGCAACTCGGCGACGATGTTCAAGGCTCTGGAGCTTTGACTTAACTAGTGCCTCATCGCCGATGAGCCTCTTGGCCCGCTTTTCGATCGACTCTAGTGCATCAAGCTGGTATTTGGCAGATCCGTCCCAGAGATGAGAACAGTACTCCATGCATGATCGAACTTGCGCTTGATGCAAGCTGAGCAGCTGTTCTGGCGTGAAGTACCTTCTCACTGGTTCAACTGGTTGTTGATGGAATAACTCGGTGTGTAATTCTAAAGCGAGCATTAAAATGTATTATTTACTCTATGAGTATTTTTCTATCCGCTGTCGCTTGACCACAATTGGTTGCTTGCTAGTTTATTAATTTTATCCTAGTCCTGTTGATATCCTGTTGGTAGGCTTACTGTACTAGTAAGAAAAATCTTCGCAGGATCCAATTATTTTTGTCAGTAAGATAAAATAAGATAGGATATATTTATTTTGTAAAACATTAGTACAGTATGAAGGTCTTACATTAATATGAGGCGGCTACATGTTTTGCCATTTATGGCGTACAAAATTATATAATAATATATGCAGGGTAGGGTAGAGTAGAGTAGGTAGGGTAGGGTAGGTAGGGTATGGTAGGTAGGCAGTTGACGGGAGCGAAGCCACGGGCACAGCTAGTAGCCTATAAAAATAATGGCAAAATGACAAACAATTGTTATTACTTTTACCCCGAGTTTCCCAGCTCAAAATTATAGCAGAATTAATGTGACAAATTGTCAAGCACGCGTTATCTGCTGTGATTGGCTGTTGAAAACTCACTTAACCAATCACAGCAGATAACGCGTGCTTGACAATTTGACACATTAATTCTGCTATAATTTTGAGCTGGGAAACTCGGGGTAAAAGTAATAATTGTATACTATATAATTGTAGAATATAATTGAAATACATTTATTATTGTTTATACACTTAATACAGTATAACTTAAAAAAGTTATTTATTGTGAACCCTTGATGAAAGAATGTCTGTAGATTCTTCGACAGTCATTTTCATGGTACCAAATCGCTTGATAGGTATCTTAGCTTAGCACGAAATTTTTGCTCCAATCTTGACCGACTGTAACAAAGGCTCTTCTTTTCTGCCCATCTTGCACAGCCATCTGCACCTTTCAACGAGGCGAATAGCAAGGTTTTCCAAATGGCTACAAACTGGCTTGTCAAAATTATGTATAGACAATCATTACAAAAAAAGAAAAGAATAATGCTCGTGCCTTCTCTGTATCAGGTGGGGTTTAGCCTTGCAGTGGAACGATAACAGGCTGGTATTTATTATTATTATTACAGCTTTATTTCTCACACAATTACTAATTGATACTTAAAATTGATTCATTATTTTTAACTCACTTCCCAAAAAGGAGGAGGTTTCTCATTTCGACCTGACTATATATTTATGATTTTTTTTATGTGTGTTCGCGTCTAACTTCGTCGTTTATGAACCGATTTTGAAGATTCTTTTTTTTTGTTGGAAAGGAGATATCCCAAGGGTCTGATGATGGCATACCAGAGAAATTGAGGGAACTCCTTAAATATTATAGACATACATAGCGGTTTTGATATTTTTATCAACAATGCAATCATTTACACTCAGCATGTGTCATTTGGTGAAATGGGACCGACGAAGAAGACCACAGATGGCCACTGGAACTCCTAAATGCTAAGTATGTCACGGGTATAAGATATATCGAATAGCTAATCGTCTATGATAAAGCAAATACTTATAAATAAATGGTACTGATGAAAATATTAACATCAAACTGATCTGATGATGAAGCCGGAAGGTAGGCGCTGGAACTCCGAAATAAAACAATGGATCCTAGTCCTGTTTGGGCTTATTGGAATCGTCATGATTTACTTTGGCTATAAATGATTTTCATGGTATTTGGAGGTACTTACTAAAACTAAAAAGATTTTTTTTTTTTTTTTAACAACTAAATCAAACCGACTTCCAAACCAAAACACTACCAAGCGAAAAATAACTTTCTTTTCCGAAGTCGGTGTCGAAAACCGAAAAACAATAGATAGCAAAGACACCGACTTCGGAAAAGAAAGTTATTTTTCGCTTTGTAGTGTTTTGTTTTGGAATTCGGTTTGATTTTTTGTTAAAAAGTTTTTTAATTGTGTGTGATCTCTGGTCGAAGAAATCCTGAAGGGAAACTATGACTTAAAAAACTAATAAGAAAGTAAAGGTTTTCTGCATTCTCCCTTGTTTAACTTATGGCAGCCAAACATGGGTATACACAGAAAAGGTTAATAACAAAGTCTTGTCCTGCGAACACGCAATGGAAAGAAGCCTCTTAAAACTGAGAAAGATACACAAAACAAGAAACACCGACATTCGGTAGAAAACAAAACTAACCGATGAGTTACTACAATATAGTTTTGCCTGAGGCAGAAGTGGCGATGGGCCGGACATGTAGCAAGATATAAGGACAAGAGTCCACCTCTTCTAATAACTAAATAGATAGGTCCGCTAAGCAAAATGAGCGTGTGAAGACGAAGTATCATAGAGATTACGGGAAAAAAGTGAATCAATATTATAAAAGACAAACGCAAATGCAAACACATGGAGGAGGCTTTTACCCACAAGGGATCACATAACAGGATGGTATTATATTTATTTAAATATAGACTGTTTTATATTCTTCTCATCAGTCATAATCTCCCAATAGCTTCCCTCATGGTCTACGTCCTCTTCTCAATGCTGATGCAGTGTCCTGCGTCTGGTTTCAGCATGACATCGATCTTCAGCCGCACCTTGGTGTGGTCAGCCTTGATCCTGTAGCTCCGCACCACATGAGCCAGAGTCGTCTTCATCGACATCAGGGCGTACGCTTTACCTGGAATGGCAACGTAGGATGTTGTAAGAAAATTTAAGTGAAATTGGCAAAAAAATTATGAGTTGAATGCCTACCATATTATAGATTACGAAATAACTTGACAAAAAGCTAATGAACTAGTTCATCATCAGTATATAAGGTCCTCCAAACGCTTTTACGAAACAAAATACACTGCTGGTCAAAATCTTGAGAAAATTGTTACCAGCCCAGGTGGGCTAGCTCTAGCTAACTGACATGGTCTGCATTTTTGGGAACTTGTCATCATTACTTACCAATACACTGTCGTCTGCCCACACTGAAGGCAGCAAACGCATTAGGACTCTCAGGCAGTCCACCAGGTTCCAGCCAGCGTTCAGGCTTGAACTCGTGCACATCTGGACCCCAAATCGGATGCTTGTGGAGCCCAAACACGAATAAGAAGCAGGTACGACCCGCTGATAGAGTGTAGTTTTCTGAAGCAAAGATGAATGAAGTTAAAAATTCATATTAATGTGGAAAAAGAAAACGTGTTGCGTCGACTTCCAGCAACATGGGGCAAAGGAAGAAAGAATGAATATGAATTATGGGCTCTAGAAAATGTAACTAAGTATTATAATGTAGTAAGAATTTAATATACTATTCGGGCGGGATTTTCATCCGTTTAAGGGTAGCTGGACTTAGCTGGGTAACCACGTTAAGCCGATGATCCCTACTGTCTACCAGTCTTGCCAAGAGATACTGTGTTGCTCAGTGACTGGGTTGTGTAAGTCACAAAGGCTGTCACTCCATGTAATATTCTGGTTCTCAGCTACATCTACAGAGTTCAATGAAAGGCCGACGTAACAACACACGTTAACAACGTTGGCGGAAGGTTAGGCAGATTGGTTGATGGAGAACTTACTTAGTTTTACATCTCTATCGAGCTTCCTAGCTAGGACCGGCACGATGGTAAAGACTCTCATACTCTCTTTCAGAACAGCTTCCAAGTACACCAGCTTTGACAAGTCCGTCTTCTCTACGTCTCTGTCTCCTCCCAAGACCTCTTGTATCCTGAAATAATAAAACGTGTTGGAGAACAAAGGGTTGATAAAGATACGTGTGAATGTCTGTGAAAACTGCTTCTGCCCTTAGAAATGAATAACTTTCGCCGAAGGAAGTCACGGTCAATTTCCAAAAAGACATTTCAACAAGACTGAAGTTTTTAAAATATTGAAAATGTTTTTACTTACTCAGCATACACCTTCTCTTGAGCCTCAGGGTGTGATCCCAACAATATCATAGTAAACATAAGTACGTTAGCCGAAGTGTCATGGCCGCCAACGATCATTGTGTCTACATGTTCTCTAATCTCTCTGTCGTTGAAAACTCCCTTTTCTACTGATAACTCTAGCAGGAGATCCATGAAGGCTTTGAATTTTGTTCCTAGAAATAATTTTAACGTTATTAACTTAGTAACTTGAATTCAGTTGGTCAGGCTTTTAGAAAATCAGCTTGAACTATACCAGGTATTATACTCCTCTCAGCGCAAATATTTCCATTAAACTCCGATTTTCTTGTTTGTAGAACCTGCAATAAAATTAGCATTTTAAAACAAACTTTTGTGACATGAAAGTAGAATAAATGTTGTAGAAATGCGTTCCTTGCGAAGTATGTGAAGTATACCTTTGGATGATATATTGATGAATCATGTGATAAGACAAAGTTGTGGTTTAAAAGATGGTGTAGGATCAACAATTATTGAAAAGAGTTAACTTAAATAGCGTTTTCATGCTGCGACAGATCTTATTGTAATTGTTCTTCCGAATAACCTGGTGTGCAGGACTTCATAACCGGCGATCACTACTGGACATAGGCATGGAACATACATTTTGAGGTTTTATTTTTGCAGATGGATTTCATTTATCTACAACCTCTTCATGCAATAAATAGTCTACTTCAACACCGGAAACATTTCGATCGAAACATCCAAAGGAATTTCTGTATCCTTACTGTATAAGACATATTGTGTAGAATCTTCAGACAAGCATCCTGCTTCTTTTTGACGTTGCTCCAAGCGAAGGTTTAGGGGCTGTGCCACCAGAACTTCATGAACCTTTCCACCATCGTGTTGAGGATTAGCTCTGTAGCTTCCACGTACTTACTGTTGAGATTAGAGTCTGTGAAGTCTACTCCTAGTGCTGTCACTGGAAAAACATAAAAATCATTCATGATTGGTTTGAAAATTCTGTTTGATACCAGAATATTATTTTATTTAACCTTTTTTCTCTGTGGAAAATAGCTGAGATCTGTTATTTTTCTATACAATTTATGCACACCAAAGTCATCCTGTTGTCGTGCGTGCGCGGCACTGGCGCCGCATCGCTATCTTGAAGTATAAATTTTATGGAAAAATCAATCAGTCGTGCCCAGTATGAGAAACGCACAGCTGCGGCGCCGCAGCAGTCCCGCACCATGCTTCTAAATTGAAGGAGCCCTTAGTGTTAGAAGAAAAGGTACCGGCGTCTATTGGTGAGAGGAAGGAAACTAGTAGAGATGGTGGCACCAGTCTAACAGCTTCCGCTATTAGCCAAAAGATGGCGCCACCAGTCTCTACTTGTTTCCTTCCTCTTGCCAATACACGACGCTACATCCTTTTTTATCATTTTCATTAGGTACCTATACTTACAGCAAATAGTCTCCAAAGCATTGTGGCGGGTGTAAGTCCAGTGGTCAAAGAGCCCTTTTCCAACTTCTTTCTCGAGATCTTTCACCAGCTTTCTGGACTGGCTGTTGAAGACGCCCATAAACGTGTCCAGAAGTATCTGACTGAACGCTGGATTCAAGACCTTGCGATGATTCTTCCATATTGAATCTGGAGAATTCAACATTAAATAGTCGTACGTCTCTAAATTCTTCGATAATAGCTTTTTGACTTGGAATACATTCGACTTAAACGTTTGACATTATGGTATTACGAAAAACCTTTTTTTGTTATTGGGGCGAAACCTTCGGCGCCCAGACTTTTGAGGAAAAGACCTAAGAAAAAGAACCTCATATAAGAACTTTCCAAGACTGGTAATCTGATCGTAGATAATATGATGAATCAACACCCATCAACAATTTTAGCGTGTATTTTTAAGAGGAATCATTTGATAAGTCATAGTGAAACTATGAACTTTTTGAGACTACTTTCATTGTGCATACAGCTAAGGAGTGGCTTTTCCTGCCGGAGTCAGTGTTTCCTAAAGGCTACAACCTGGGCTTTTTAAAGTCAACAGAAAATCAATAGGTTCACATCATCGCTGACCATCAGGTGAGATAGAGGTCAAACGCGAGCCTATCATTAATAAAAAAGACTTTAGTATACAGAGTCAATGATTCAGGATTAAATTCACGGTGTAAATCCAACTGTTCTATATCCAACTCACATTTTCCAGTGACTAAGCCTTCGCCTAGCCATGGTTTAGCGAAGTCGTAGAATCCGTCCTTCTCTAGACATGAGTTCGCTACCGTGAAACTGTCGTCGGGGTCGGTTACAACTGCAAAATAATAAAATTTAATAATATCAACAATAGTCTAGTCCGGACTAAGTTTCGTCCACGAAGCCGTCCAATCACAGCGGAGACTAGCCATCGGGGTGGGCGTTAGTGCACTAGTGTGTTTCTAAACACAGGTGCACTTCCTGATCCCTTACTCTCATAGTCCGATGCCACGGCAGGAGGTAAATCTTTATGGAAAAACTTATATTCAAATCTCATTATTATTAAAATACTTACTGTACACAGTCCGTGGTCCGATGCTAGCGGACACAACTCCTCCAATATCGTAGCTCTGTTTAGCCAAGTCGTTGATGCCATCCCATAGTTCTGGAAATACAGATAAGGTATGATTTTTCATATATAGATATCAAAAGTAATGAAAGATGCTCGACAAAGCTGAAGGTTGTCTAAACATTGCCTATCAAAATCAGCCTGCCTAACCTTGCCTAACTATGGTCGGCTTCCAAACGAATGCAACTGAGTATTTGACCTCCCCACCTGAAGGGCTATCTGACCTCCACAACACATTAACTGTGTAACACAATACCCCTTGGCAATATTGGAGTCAGATTTTCTGTCAAAACGACTGTCAAAGATTTATAAATGACAGCAGCGGCACGAAGGAGTCTGCGTAAGTTATGGGATGGTTAAATGGCGATGGTCATGTTCACCCATTAGTCATTAGTGATTTATTCATAAACAAGTAACTTGAATCTGAATTTACACACAAAATTACACAGTTACAGTATATAAACTAAAATAGATTACATTTGAATTTCATAAAGAACATCAACAATTTTAAAACAATAAATTTACATTACTTCAAAAATACATTTCAACATGTAAATTAAATAATATGGCCACCCATTAAAATTTAAAACAATTAAATTAAAACAATTAGTTAAAGACAAATTAACATTGATTGATAAAACATTAATCAGAAATAATGAATTTGTGGTTAGTTCAATTAATCAGAACGAACGAAATCCAATAAAATTTAACAACCCCTGACAATCGCAATAAAATAACAATTCAATAAAATACCCCTCCACAGGTATACCTCGCCAGGTGTTGCTTAACCATAAAGATCGACTTGCACGACTGGTCATACTTAACCACTAGCTCCAATTTTATCAAGTACAGCTAGTAAACTAAATACATACTGCAGCTATCCCCGATAAGGCTCGGCGCATGACCCACAATGGGCCACCCCCCCGGGAAGTATGGTGGCTCGGTATTCTTCGTGTGTTTCCGCCGCCACGCCCAGTATGCAGCGCACGCGATGCAGAAAAGCGCTACAGCGAACATTGTTGATCTTTTATATTGTTACTGAAAAATAAAGTTACTTATTATTATTACTAGCTTCTGACCGCGGTTTCCCTGTTTATCCCGAAGGAACATATGGGGATAAAAAAGTAGCATGAGCTATTCCAGACTATCTAAACCTGTGCCAAATTTCATCCAGATTCGTTCAGCCATTCTGGCGTGATTGAGAAACAAACATCCACCCCTCCAAACTTTGGCCTTTAATGTAATTATTATGGTAAGATATATAGTAAGATGACAGCACAGTTGCTGCAGTGACTGAGGGATTGGTTGCTGTGTGTCATGGGTTCGATACCCGCATTGTTCCGTGCGGGTTTTTATATGGCTTATTACATACCGATTTTCTGGGACTGAATGTTTGTGTATATGTTACGGCTAATACCCGAAGTGCGGCTACACCTAGTATTAGCCGGTTGGAGCTTAGGGCACCCCGACACGGACAGGTTAGGTTCGAACGAGATGACGGGAGCTGAAGTGAGCGAGCAAAGCGAGCGAACTCAGCTCCCGTCATCTGTTAGGTAACTGTTAGGTAGCCCTCTGGTAACTGTTAGGTAGCCCTCTGGTAACTGTTAGGTAGCCCTCTGTTAGGTAACTTTAGACCCTGCGGACGGAAATAGGAGCCCCGCGCAGCGGGGCTCCGTCGTCTATGTTGCGTGGCTACACCTAGTTCTAACCGGCTAAAACTAGGTGTAGCCGCACTTCGCGTATTAGCACACCTAGTTCTAACCGGCTAAAACTAGGTGTAGCCGCACTTCGGGTATTAGCCGTAACATATATATGTGAGTTTAATGTTTTTAAACGCGCCCATGATAAAGGAGATCAATGTTTTAAAATACGCATTCTTAAAAGCACCATGGGCCAATCTACTGGAAACAGAATCGTCATAAATTTTATTTTAGAACCAAATCCTAGCTCAAGCCAATCTTAATAGGAAATAACAGAATTATTGGTCTTGACAGATGTCTGGTTTTCATAGTACTACACAAATATTTAAAGAGTATCTCTTCAGTGCAAGCCAAGGAAACTTCAGATATATTCTCGGTGTTTTCTGAGCAAGCCACACCTTCTCAGCTATCAGCATTCCATCTTTACGCAGAAGATTTGCAACTTTATCGACATTTTCTGCTTGCAGACGTGGACTTAGCGATTAATGCCACTAATCATGACCTGGAGAGAATTAGTGAATATCTTATGGCTTACAGATTAACCCTTCCAATTCCCAGGCCATGATCATATGCAGTCGATGTTATCATACAGCTATTGGCATTTCTATCTTGACACCATTATCCCTTAACGGCTCGTCCATTCCTTACACCGAATCGGCTAATAATCTCGGTGTCTTAATTGACAGTAATCTTTCTTGGCGTGCACAAGTCAATGGAATTAGTCGTAAGGTACATTTTTTCTTCCACTCATTAAAAACTGTTCAAACTTTCCTTCCTTTTAAAACTAAAACTTAACTTAGCTCAAACTTAGACTCAGCTGATCATAGTTTACGCTGATGCCTGCTATCTGGATGCCACCGAGGACCTCTTAAATAAACTTGAGCGCTTGCAAAATTTGTGCATCCGTTTTGTTTTTGGTCTGAGGAAATACGATCATGTCTCTTAGTTCCGCAAGAATCGCAAGTGGCTCCCTATCCGTCTTTGCAGGAACACTCGCCCTGTCTCCTTTTCAACATCCATTTTAACCTTGCGTACCCTGGCTACCTGCGTGATCGTTTTTCTTTTACTCGCCCTGCCGATGCTCAGTGTAGATCCCGGCTTAAACTTCATCTCAATTTCCCATCCCATAAAACTCATTTCTATTCCCACTCCTTCTCTATCCATACAGAACAATCGTAGAACTCACTTCACCCTAAAATCCGTGACTCTCAAAATGTACCTCTGTTCAAAAAACAAGTCAAAGAACATTACTTGACGTCGACCACAAAGCGATGATGTCATCATCGCTTACCATCTGGTTAAATAGTGGTCAAGCGCGAGCCTATAAGATAAGATAAGATAATTTATTTGCGTAAATCATGCACATTATTACAAATAATAAAAAAAACCTCTCTACCATATTGTAATTTTGTATATTATATGTATGTATTTTTATCTTCTATACTTATATTTATTTAAGGTATATGTGTAATTTATACATAATAAGTAAAGTTATTAAAGTCTATTTTAGGTTTCCTTATTTCTTTCTACACACTGTGTCTTCGTCTATCATCTAATTATCCTGTCGCAGGTCAGCTGGAAGAAATTTATATTGAAATGAGCAGTATTTTTGTGCTCTTCTATCTGTATTCTATCTTTTCCCTGTATATATATGTATGTTTTGTGTGTGCATAAATAAATAAATAAAAGATTCGCTCTGAATTTATAAGCTCGTTCAAAAACCCTGCCAGCTCCATCTCTAACCAGCCATTCGTTCAGTAGCAGAATTTAAACTTATCCCAGATCTACCACAAGATAGTGACCGTAACATACTCAATGTCAACTGATCTGGGTTAGAGTTATTTAGGTAGTGATCTCAATATCAAATAACAACAGCTGTACTTGTGCAGAACTAGCTAATCGTCACGGCCTAATTAATAATTAATTATGCATTAACATCTTGTCTGGATTCCCCGAAAGAGTTAGGCAGAGACAGAAATAATATAATACTACCATACAGATGACTCATCCCATACAAAGTAACCGTGCAGACTTAACTAGCCTTTTTAGTCTTATTATCTGATTATTTTTTGTACATCGATCGCGTTGGGTTCCGTTCTAAGGCGATACATAGATGGTGTGAGCACCGACTTGCAAGTAAAAGGGTTTTCTTGGTTAGTAAATACATTTTTCTTTAAATACAGTATCGATTTGTTTTGTTGTATTTTTTGCACGTTTTTACAGTTTCATTACACCAAAATGTTTTATAACACAAATTTAAACAATCATGTGGAATGCTTCAGAAAAACAATGGAAAAATCTTAGCTGACTTAAATTTGAGCGTCTGAATGTGAGTTATACGAAAGAAATTCCATTAATTAACTGGTTCATCACGGATAAAGGAAATTATTATAAATGAAAATAATTTGACTTTTTCGACAACTTTCATTTGCTTAGTATTTCCATTTGATACTTATTCTGCTAAGTGACAAGATCATTATTGTATTTTTTATTATAATTAAACAGAGTAGGTAAATGAATTAACAATGCAGTGTGTCTAAG
Source organism: Orthosia gracilis (assembly GCA_947562075.1). Classification (NCBI taxonomy): domain Eukaryota; kingdom Metazoa; phylum Arthropoda; class Insecta; order Lepidoptera; family Noctuidae; genus Orthosia; species Orthosia gracilis. The sequence continues at coordinate 25,357,817 of OX387274.1, read as the reverse complement.
TTTAGTTGTTCCATGCAGGTAGGTAAGTATACTATAAGTAGAAGAAATAAATGAATTACTTCCTATTAATGATAGGCAAAAATACTAATATCCAAGTCTAAAAAAAATATTGCTTGGTTGTTGACGACGACCTTTGAGACCTTTTGACATACGTCAAGTGACAATGACGTGTGTCAAAAGGTCTTAATTTACATTTCATACTGAAATAACTAGGGAAGGGAATTACTAATGCGATAATATTGCCCTTTGACTTCCACGAAATGGAATAATATTACCTATTAAACACATTATTAAAGGTTACGCAGACATAACCTACAAAAGTTCATGACTGAATATCTGTTATTCTCGGAGTTTTCGAACAAGAATTTCTTGCAAAAACTAATTCCGAAGATGAGCCTGAGTTAAACCAGTAATTTTTTAACTGGGCACAAGTCCAAAATCCAGGCTGAAAAAGTCGAACCCGCAACCTCGTGCGAGGTTACTACGCATTTGCGACCACTAGACCAACAAGGTATTTACAGCATTGGTTTAAATATAACTATTCGGGGCCACATATACTGAGTCTTACTAATGCAGTTAGTATTAAAAAGACTCAGAACGAGAACGAGAGATCCCTGAACATGATGAGCATCTTTGTGATAATATATATCAATGGCCAAAATCTTATCAAAACAAATGATAGTAATGACTATCAAATTCTGCTATTAATTTAGCACTTAATTATCTTCGCTTCACTGAAACTTCGTTTGGCGCGCAATATAATATTTCCAACACGGTCTATTAATTTCACAACCACTACATGAACTAACATTCCCTATACAATCACAGATTCACTTTTTACAAGACAGTCCAAATCGTATTATCAACCTACCTACCAAAAACAAATGAAGATATGATGATTCTCAGCACACCATTGAACTACCAGCGAACTGGATACAAAAAAAAAATAGAACTGATTGCCAATTGTCTTCACCTCCACTTTAGAAATATTTGCATCACTGTTAACTTCCGATATCCTCGAGCTTACCTCCTGATACTGTATTTCAACACTGCCAATTAGTTTACAGTTAAATTATCCCTAATTCACCGACAAGAACTATATGACTGCACAGGCATTACCTAAGCCCTGTTATATATCCGAAGGGCAACCTATACTGCAGGGTTGCCGAAAGTGTGTGAACTGACAATATGCATTCTAATGCATATTGTCAGTTTACACACTTTCGATACCGCGTGGTTCAATCACGAATCAATATATCGCCCTACAGTTTCTCAGATTGTGGGTTGGGTTGGGACAAAACCTTTGTTGGGCCCTAAACAAAGTGACATTCTAACAACAAACGATGGTCTGAAATCCCAAACTCAGCGCTTGTCACATTAATTTTAGACATTTTGCCAATCTTTGTCACTGCTCAAATTTGAATTTTTAGAGGCATTTTTAACAGTAGCCCCTTTCTACTTGCCTACCTATTTGGGTGATTGACTTCCTGTATTTTTTTATTTACCTATTCTGCTTTCAAGGGGCAATTATACCTAGTATTATGCTCTCTATTTATTTAGTTTTCAATACAGTATTCTTTCCAAGTTTATTTTAGACATCAGTGAAGTTTTTTTGAGTTGTTTCAGAGATTACCTGCAACATTCAATCTTTCCCTTTTTATATTTCTTACAATTTATATATTAGCGAAATCATGACATCCACATAAAAATATAGTCTTAACTGTTTGCTTGCCACAACATTATACGCTATGGAGATAGCCCCACGCCCCGTTTCTCATTGATTGTTTCAAATATTATATTCACTTTTGAATCACGGCTTTTATCCAGGTAGAGATATTTGTTAGGTATTTCTAGAACACGCTAAAAAAGTGATGAGGTCTCATGTTCAATTTATAATTAATCTTATCACTCACGAATATTTCCAGCATCCTTCTTCTTTACCCTAAGTTTGAATGTACGTAGCGATGTGTTTTTAACAAATCGCTAGTTGTTTAAGTAACCTAGTTGTTAAAGTAAAACACTAATTTCACTTGCAAAGACTTCCCTAAACTCTAACCCACTAGCTGTTGACTAACTTATTCAAAGAATAAGAATATTTGTATGTAAACATAGGTAGTACACGGTGTGAGATGTTACAATATTACGTAGATATAAGTTTTAATTTGTACTAGTTTTTGTTTTAACAAACAGTAAAACTGTTTGTTTCGAGTTTCCGATATACCCGTTAACATGGTAAATATTCCGCTAATAATGTTAATGTTAGTATTACGTAGATTATCTATGTTTTGCCATGAACCGTATAAATATCATCAGAATATTTGCCAGTTAAAAGTAACAATGAATCGGTAAGTTTTACATTACAACATTGGATATTAAATTATTAGAAGAGCTTGAAAAAATACAATAATGATCTTGTCACTTAGCAGAATAAGTATCAAATGGAAATACTAAGCAAATGAAAGTTGTCGAAAAAGTCAAATTATTTTCATTTATAATAATTTCCTTTATCCGTGATGAACCAGTTAATTAATGGAATTTCTTTCGTATAACTCACATTCAGACGCTCAAATTTAAGTCAGCTAAGATTTCTCCACATGATTGTTTAAATTTGTGTTATAAAACATTTTGGTGTAATGAAACTGTAAAAACGTGCAAAAAATACAACAAAACAAATCGATACTGTATTTAAAGAAAAACGTATTCACTAACCAAGAAAACCCTTTTACTTGCAAGTCGGTGCTCACACCATCTATGTATCGCCTAGAACGGAACCCAACGCAATCGATGTACAAAAAATAATCAGATAATAAGACTAAAAAGGCTAGTTAAGTCTGCACGGTTACTTTGTATGGGATGAGTCATCTGTATGGTAGTATTATATTATTTCTGTCTCTGCCTAACTCTTTCGGGGAATCCAGACAAGATGTTAATGCATAATTAATTATTAATTAGCTAGTTCTGCACAAGTACAGCTGTTGCTATTTGATATTGAGATCGGCTAAGATAGATGGCATTGCAAAATTACAGTATCTCTGGCTAACAACGAGTCGCTGGTACTGTCGCTAGTTAGCCCGACTAAAGCCATACGTAAGGAGGTAACATTTCTTATATGGGATTGGGTATCTGTACTGTAGTACTAGACCAGTGACGTAAATACAACGAAATTATCTTACATACTGTACGGTGCACGTACATGGGTTTTAAATTATATTCATAACAATAAGCTAGCCAGTAGGCTCGCGTATTTGCACTTTGGACGCAACCTACATTTGGCAGTGCATTGACACTGACATATTGCATTATTCTATGCAGTTTATGTATATTACATTTTAGTGTTCAATTAGACGTGGTTTGAATCGGACTACTTGCAGTTTCATTTAGATTCATCCCGTTGGACACTCGTTTGCATTCCGTGACATTGTCTAGCAGGTTAAATTGACATTTTGCATTACATGAAAGTTTGCAGTTACATTGACATTTACGTATGTTAGGCTAACCCCCTTACATAGTTTTTTTGGTCCTTCGAAACCTTTGCAAGTATCGTACGGTCCGATATCGGTCGTGGAAGATCGTCGCGGGATCTGTGTCGTGTCGTATCATACCGCGCCGCGAGTGTTGCCGTGCAGGAGCGTTCGGGGAGGAAGCAGCGATCCAGGTTCCAGAGCGTCACATTGCAGTTGCAAACAGGGAGAGTTCCTGAATTTCAAGTAAGATCGTTCATTATTTATCTTACGACTTTACAATGGAGGGTTTAATCATGCGTCAAGCCGAGATCCTCGAGGAGCTGAAGAGAATCCATTCTAATTTTAAGAAGGATTCAGTGAGCAGGAAGATCACCGAATACATTCATAATAGGCTCGAGCGATTGGATGTTCTATGGGCAGAATGCGAGGAAAAGAACCGGGAGCTGACCGCAGTAGAAGAGAAAGATCATCAGTATTATACCGGTAATATTTTTGAGGTCATTAAGGGCTGGTACCACGGTGCGCGTCAGGAAATTGCAGCCTTCGAGAAGAAGAATCTTGCTGGGCCCAGTAACGCCGGCCATAGTAAGCTAAGTATTGAGTTCGACAAAACCCTGTTCGAGACATCTGTAGGGGCAGAGGACAAGCTACTCGAGTTACAGCAGTTGCAACAAGCTAATTTCCGTGCATTCAGCAGGTTATTGAATAAAAATCTCACCGAGGTTAAGGAAAAGTGGGAAATTGAGGATACGCTTAAGACGGTAGAATCTCGGTGGACTGCAATTGATAAATTACATTTACAAATTGATGGCATATTAGAGGGGACACCGCATGATTATTACGAAGAATTTCTTCGTTATGAAAATGCATTTGCAAAAATAAAACGGGCGTTAAACACGAAATTAAACGCTTCTATTCATCAACAGCAAACGCTGCCTAAAATTGACATACCCATTTTTAACGGCAATTACACATTATGGCCTACTTTTATGGATCTGTATGTAGAAGCGATTCACAATAATCCAGCTATTGCAAAAACTCAGAAAATGCAGCATTTAAAGGGTAGACTTCGCGGTGAAGCGGAAAAGCTTGTGCAGCATTTACACATAGCTCCAGAAAATTATGACACGTGCTGGGAAATTTTGAACCATAGATACAACAATAAGTTCCTGTTGTTCACCAAAAATTTTCAGATATTTATGCGTCAACCTAATTTGCAAAAACAATCTGCATTCGACTTAATGCGGTTATATGACACTAGCAATGAAACCATAAATGCGATACACAACTTGGGCATTGACACTAGCGCTTGGGATCCGGTCCTAGTTTACGTGCTATGCGAGAAGTTAGACGCCGAAACGTACTCGGAATACATGCAGTCCAGGTCAGATCCGCGGGAAATACCAACGTACAATCATTTTATGGATTTCGTCGAAAACGAGTTTATGGCATTAGAACCATTGCACAGGAAAAAGCCAGAAAACGGAAATAAACCTGTTTCAAAACCACAATCTACCACGCCGAATCCATTCAACAAAAACTACAAGTCAGCGAATCCACAACCTAACAGAAGTTCATCAAACTATTCTCGTAATTTCCATGCATCAAACGCTGGGCAATTCAGCAAGATTGTTTGCCCATTGTGTAACACGAATCATGCATTATTTCAGTGCTCCAAATTCGCTGACATGCTGAGTCCGGAAAAAATGGCATTTATAGAAAACAATAAAATATGCAAAAATTGTTTATATGTGCATAATAAGGGTTACTGTGCGTCACAGAAAAGATGCAGAGATTGCAACGAACAACATAACACACTTCTGCACAGCGCTATTGCAATTTCAGCGCAAACGCCCTCAGCAACACAAACAGCACCTAAACCGTCGTCATCGACTTCAACTAGGTCAAATAAAAATCTACAAAACAACTTCGCATCAAATAATGATGATGAAATATTATTACCAACAGCATTATTGCAAGTAGCCACAGCTGGAGGTGACTACATTACACTAAGGGCTCTAGCTGACCAAGGCTCACAAATTACGTTGATAACGGAGAATGCTGCACAAAGATTGGGCATAAAGCGTCAACAGCTGAGTGCAAACATAAGCGGCATCGGTACCCTATCCAACAGGAGTAAAGGAAAGGTCCGTCTATCCTGCAGGTCCTTATATAACGACTTCCAGTTTACAACAGAAGCGTTAATCATGCCACGGGTAGTAAACAATCTGCCCAAAGTTACATTTGCAAAGAAACCTTGGGCTCATGTGACAGACATCACACTAGCCGACCCAGATTACAACTTATCTAGGCCCATTGACATACTTCTGGATGCACACGTATTTTCCGAAATACTCATGAATGGCTTAGTCAAAGGGCAACAGGTTTATTTCAATTTCAACAGGTTTATTTTGAAACAGGTTTATTTCCGTTTTCTGGCTTTTTCCTGTGCAATGGTTCTAATGCCATAAACTTGTTTTCGACGAAATCCATAAAATGATTGTACGTTGGTATTTCCCGCGGATCTGACCTGGACTGCATGTATGCCGAGTACGTTTCGGCGTCTAACTTCTCGCATAGCACGTAAACTAGGACCGGATCCCAAGCGCTAGTGTCAATGCCCAAGTTGTGTATCGCATTTATGGTTTCATTGCTAGTGTCATATAACCGCTTTAAGTCGAATGCAGATTGTTTTTGCAAATTAGGTTGACGCATAAATATCTGAAAATTTTTGGTGAACAACAGGAACTTATTGTTGTATCTATGGTTCAAAATTTCCCAGCACGTGTCATAATTTTCTGGAGCTATGTGTAAATGCTGCACAAGCTTTTCCGCTTCACCGCGAAGTCTACCCTTTAAATGCTGCATTTTCTGAGTTTTTGCAATAGCTGGATTATTGTGAATCGCTTTTACATACAGATCCATAAAAGTAGGCCATAATGTGTAATTGCCGTTAAAAATGGGTATGTCAATTTTAGGCAGCGTTTGCTGTTGATGAATAGAAGCGTTTAATTTCGTGTTTAACGCCCGTTTTATTTTTGCAAATGCATTTTCATAACGAAGAAATTCTTCGTAATAATCATGCGGTGTCCCCTCTAATATGCCATCAATTTGTAAATGTAATTTATCAATTGCAGTCCACCGAGATTCTACCGTCTTAAGCGTATCCTCAATTTCCCACTTTTCCTTAACCTCGGTGAGATTTTTATTCAATAACCTGCTGAATGCACGGAAATTAGCTTGTTGCAACTGCTGTAACTCGAGTAGCTTGTCCTCTGCCCCTACAGATGTCTCGAACAGGGTTTTGTCGAACTCAATACTTAGCTTACTATGGCCGGCGTTACTGGGCCCAACAAGATTCTTCTTCTCGAAGGCTGCAATTTCCTGACGCGCACCGTGGTACCAGCCCTTAATGACCTCAAAAATATTACCGGTATAATACTGATGATCTTTCTCTTCTACTGCGGTCAGCTCCCGGTTCTTTTCCTCGCATTCTGCCCATAGAACATCCAATCGCTCGAGCCTATTATGAATGTATTCGGTGATCTTCCTGCTCACTGAATCCTTCTTAAAATTAGAATGGATTCTCTTCAGCTCCTCGAGGATCTCGGCTTGACGCATGATTAAACCCTCCATTGTAAAGTCGTAAGATAAATAATGAACGATCTTACTTGAAATTCAGGAACTCTCCCTGTTTGCAACTGCAATGTGACGCTCTGGAACCTGGATCGCTGCTTCCTCCCCGAACGCTCCTGCACGGCAACACTCGCGGCGCGGTATGATACGACACGACACAGATCCCGCGACGATCTTCCACGACCGATATCGGACCGTACGATACTTGCAAAGGTTTCGAAGGACCAAAAAAACTATGTAAGGGGGTTAGCCTAACATACGTAAATGTCAATGTAACTGCAAACTTTCATGTAATGCAAAATGTCAATTTAACCTGCTAGACAATGTCACGGAATGCAAACGAGTGTCCAACGGGATGAATCTAAATGAAACTGCAAGTAGTCCGATTCAAACCACGTCTAATTGAACACTAAAATGTAATATACATAAACTGCATAGAATAATGCAATATGTCAGTGTCAATGCACTGCCAAATGTAGGTTGCGTCCAAAGTGCAAATACGCGAGCCTACTGGCTAGCTTATTGTTATGAATATATTTTAAAACCCATGTACGTGCACCGTACAGTATGTAAGATAATTTCGTTGTATTAACGTCACTGGTCTAGTACTACAGTACAGATACCCAATCCCATACTAAGAAATGTTACCTCCTTACGTATGGCTTTAGTCGGGCTAACTGGCGACAGTACCAGCGACTCGTTGTTAGCCAGAGATACTGTAATTTTGCAATGCCATCTAGTATTTGCTTAGATATTAAATGGTATCGACAGTTTGACAACAAGGGACGTTATTTGGCTACAGTCCTTGAACACTATTACTTCGTAGGTAATAATAACAATCAATAAAATAATACCGAATTGGCGGAATAGTTTAATTTGTGTGAGCGGGACAAAGAGTAATTATAAAGAAAAATAATACTGAAGGAGCGGGACAGTGTCCGCTTACCCCGCGGTCGCGTTGTGTAGCGAATTTTACAATATACTCGAATATTTCAAATCAAGTTATCAATTTATTACTCACTAAAAGGGTTATCCATTTTTATGTTTCTTACATAAATAGAAAAAAAACAGTATGTTATTACAAAAGTATTATTAATTTAGTTAGGTACGCGTAGCATGGGCAAGTCGACTGTCGATGAAATTTGATGTAGTCTTGAATCAAAATTAATGGCGACTCGCAACAGACACTGCTTAGTAAAAACATATTGTGCCAGCGGCGCTTAAAGGTTCGCAGCGACTCATTGAGTGTTCCGTGCCACCATTAAGTTTGAATCGTACGAGTAATAGAGCTGTCATATAACAAAGCAAACACGCTGAACAAAAAAGTAATTTAAGTATTATACCTAAGAAGCAAATATTCATATTCAGCTGTCAAAAGTCAAACATCTCATTGTTATATTTAATTACGAAATATATTTTTTTCTATAAAATATTATCTAAAGTTAAATAATTACGTATCAATAATATATATCGAAATATGTAGAAATAACAGTGACTGTGTTATTTAAGATTAAAACAGCTAATATTCGTGGATAAGGCGGTGTCAGTGTGAGAGTGACTTCACCAGTGATTATGGACCACTATCAATGTATATGTTACGGCTAATACCCGAAGTGCGGCTACACCTAGTTTTAGCCGGTTAGAACTAGGTGGGCTAATACCCGAAGTGCGGCTACACCTAGTTTTAGCCGGTTAGAACTAGGTGTAGCCACACAACATAGTCGACGGAGCCCCGCTGCGCGGGGCTCCTGTTTCCGTCCGCAGGGTCTAAAATAACTGTTTCCAACGATACCCCACACTATGGGGTAGACGGGAAAAAAAATCTCCACTTTACGTCTATAGAAAAAACTAACTAACTAAACCCGAAAAAAATTGTTTTCTTGGTTTTATTTTACCACTTTATCGACATTATTAATATATATATATATATATATATATTTGTTACGGCTAATACCCGAAGTGCGGCTACACCTAGTATTAGTGCGGCTACACCTAGTTTTAGCCGGTTAGAACTAGGTGTAGCCACTCGACGGAGCCCCGCTGGGCGGGGCTCCTATTTCCGTCCGCAGGGTCTAAAGTAACCTAACACGAACGAGATGACGGGAGCTGAGTTCGCTCGCTTTGCTCGCTCACTTCAGCTCCCGTCATCTCGTTCGAACCTAACCTGTCCGTGTCGGGGTGCCCTAAGCTCCAACCGGCTAATACTAGGTGTAGCCGCACTTCGGATATTAGCCGTAACATATACACCATACAATCAGGTTGGCTATAAATTTCAGAACGATGTAAAAAGACGTCCACGTAAAACAGTATCAATATTAATATCGCCAACTAATATAACATTTTGGAATGATGATAGTTTGTTTAGACAATCGTTAAGGGGTGTTAAAACGTCTAGAGAAACAAACAATTTAAAAAAAATACAATAACAGGCCGAGACAGTTAAGTTATGACCAATCCCAACTGATGGCGCCCGTTCACAAACACGACGCATGGATTGACACCACTCAGCTCAACCATGTTATTGGGCTTCTTCATTTGAATGTCAGTAGCAGCTTAAATGCTGGATTTGCGTCGAGTAAATGGAAATATACTCGCCCTCAATTAAATGGGCCTTAAACAAAACTGACGGAAAGAGGGTTTAGGTTAGATGTACCTTCAGGTACATCTCTGCCTATATCCTCGGGGCCTCCATCTGCAGTTTCGAGTTGGCGGGATCGAATGCGTCACCAACTGCCGAAAATGCATGCGTTGCAACGTGTGCCGCCGCCGTCCCTGCCTCGACACAGGTGGAGACGATGAATTGTGTAGGTTTGTCGACCCCCAAAAGCGCCTACGCAGCTATTGCAGCTGCTAAAAAGCCTGTTGAGCCACACTTGTGACAAGGATGGTTTCGTCATGGTGGAGAAGAAGAAGAAGAAGAAGCCTCCTTGTCGGAACCAGTGCGGTACTGCGCTGTCAGGACTCAACATGCTGCTGCGTCCAGCAATCCCGACGACGCTGCTGTATGTGTCCAGACTGCACCACTCCACGAAGGTTGAGGACGTCTCGGAGTATATGCGCGTCAAGGTCAACTGGACTTTGAGGGTCGAGAGATTGGAGCCGCGTCATAACACGAACTTTAAGTCGTTCGTGGTGCGTGTTCCGACGCATGGACTCGAAATGTTCCTCAAGGAAGAGTTTTGGCCGAAGGGTGTTGGGTACCGCCGGTTTCGTGGCCAGCTACGTGACACCAGTCAGCGAAATACGACGCCGACACTTCGTGTGCATTAGTTTAGATAAATATGTTATATATATTTATAGTATTTTTAAGTTTTTAATGTAAATATAGTATTGTATATATTGATATGGGCCTTGATGCCTGAAATAAATGGATAAATAAATAAAATAAATACAAGTGCGATGATAGGTTTATTAGAAATTACTTCATCATCATCATTTCAGCCGAAATACGTCCACTGCTGGACCTCTAGGCCTCTCCCAAGCTTCGCCACACGGTCCTGTGCGTCTTACAATTAGCGGATTCGGATAAAATCCTGGGAAGTAAAGTTATACGGCAAACTTGAGGAAAGATCGGTTTTTTAACAGAATACTTTTTTAAGTACTAGGAAATCTGGAAACACTCGAAACATGCAAGTGGTGGCATGAAAAAATCTTTTTAGAAAATTCCGAACGGAATCCAAATTACTGTAATGCTGAATGAAGAACAATGCTTGAGTTATGGAATCCGGCTATGTATTAATTAATGGAGAATTATAAAACCATCGAATAAAAAGTTCCGTAGATATTAAATTATATTCTCGTTTTAGTAATCATATTAGTTTTAACGTTTCTTCGCTTATTGTTGAACGTATAACGGAGACATGGCCGACCGCTCTCGTCGATGTCTCTAAGCTTACGCATCTCAAAACATTACCGCTCGCAGATTCGAAATTTGCGGAGCCAAGCGGTATCGATGTTTTGATTGGTGCTGCTATATTCCCGCGCTTGCTTTTGCCTAACATAGTGCATAGCGAGCAATATAATATACCGCCCGCTATTGAAACTGTGTTGGGGTATGTGGTTATGGGTTCCGTACCTACAGCATATACTTCACACTGTACGAGTACAACGTCATGTTGTTCTGTTCTTCAAGATCCCAGTTTAGATTCGCTTCTCAAGCGATTCTGGGAGCTTGAAGAAATTTCCGCCTCGCCCTCGCAGAGCCGTAAGGATCTCGAGTGCGAAAACATTTTCGCGCTACCACTGTTCGCGATTACAGTGGTAGATATATAGTGTCGTTGCCATTTTGCGACGACCCTTATTCGCTAGGCGACTCATACGCTGCCGCACTTAGGCGTTTTCATTGTTTAGAGCGCAAACTTGATGCGTCCTTAGGGTTACGCAGCGCTTACAATGACATTGCCTCTAGTGTCATGTCCATACCGCAAGCAATTTCGCTTTGTGATGAGCTTATTCAGCTCTTCAAGCGAGGCCAGTTCGACCTTGTGAAATGGACAAGTAATTCGAAAGAGGTTCTCGCACACATGCCTGATACTCATAAGGCTTCGCCCGATATCGCTATACCGCATAAGGTCCTGGGCTTACGCTGGGACAAGTCTTGTGACAGTTTCCGCTTTGACGTCACCACACCAGATGATAAATGTACCAAGCGAACTATGCTTTCCACAGTGGCTCGGTTATGGGACTTAATGGGTTTTGTCGCCCCCACTATTCTGTACGCCAAGCTCTTTATTAAGGAGTTTTGGCTGTCGAAGTGTGACTGGGACGACATTCCACCTGACCATATAGTCACCGCTTGGCAGCAGTTTTGTGCTGAGCTTCCTACGCTTAACGAAATTATTATTCCGCATCATCTGGGGTTGGTCGACGGATGCACCATAAATTTAATAGGTTTCGCTGACGCCAGCGAGCGTGCTTACGGTGGAGTCGTATACATGCAAATATGCATTGGTTCTAACTACTCCGTGCAGCTAGTTAGTGCGAAGTCAAAGGTCTCCCCTATGAAAACCATTTCGGTGGCTAGACTGGAGTTGTGCGCGACCCTGCTGTTGTCTAAGTTGCTTCGCAAGGTACAAGACACAGTATCGGCCCACTACCGCATCCATAAGGTATACGCGTTTACTGACTCTAAAGTAGTGCTCGCCTGGATAAATTTCTCACCGCACCGCTGGCAAACTTTTGTCGCCAACCGGGTAACTAAGCTAACAGAGCTTATGCCCGCTAATTGTTTCAACCACGTCGCGGGTACTGAGAACCCCGCTAATTGTCTGTCTCGTGGTGTTACGCCAGCTAAGCTCTTGCATCATCCATTGTGGTATTGTGGACCCTCATGGCTTTCTCACGACCCATCTAAGTGGCCCATACATACTTTCGACCACAATGCACTGCATGAGGGCGTACCCGAACAGAAATCAGTCAGTCATGCCATGGTAAACGGTCAACGTCTGAAACGTTACGGAATCACCAATTTACGCGCTAGCACTACGTATGTCGTCATGGTCTAAGTTGCTGCGCGCGATTGTTTACGTCTATAAGTTTTTAAGACAATTGCCTACTGTGCATACTGTATCAAGCTCTGATCGCAAATATGCAGAAATTAAATTGCTGCGAGCTGTACAGGATGTTCATTTCCGTAACGATATTCTAAATTTAATAAACAATAAACCATGTACTCCCGCCCTCCACAAGCTTAAGCCGTTTCTCGATGAACACGGCATCATACGAGTTGGTGGTCGTCTTACAAATTCGGACGAACCCTACGAATATAAACATCCCTGTATTCTACCGCGTCATGACCATATTGTTGATCTACTTGTTGACTTTTGTCACAAGAAACATCTTCATGCCGGTCCGGAGTTGCTTATGTCCTTACTCAGGCATAATTATTGGATTTTATCTGCCCGTCGAATAATACGCCACAGAATCCACAACTGTAACACTTGCTTTAAATTCCGCCCGCGTCCTGTTCTTCCACATATGGCAGATCTACCTAGCCATCGTGTTAACCAAGTCGATAAGGCATTCACTCACACCGGCTGTGACTATGCAGGCCCGCTGCAGTACACACCATACCGTGGTCAAGGTGTTAAGAGCCGTAAGGCTTGGCTCTGCATTTTTACGTGTTTGACAACGCGTGCCACGCACATTGAAGTGGCCACAGATTTAAGCACAGTGACTTTCCTTGCAGCTTTAAAACGCTTTCTTTCGCGACGCGGTCCTATTAAATGCTTATATACCGATAACGGTACTTGTTTCGTAGGTGCAAGTTCTTATTTACACGACCTTCATAAATTTCTTAAATATTTTCGTCCTTATCTTGAGGGAGAACTTTCCTTAAATCATATAGATTGGAAGTTTATTCCGCCTGCTTCCCCACATTTTGGAGGATGTTGGGAAAGTATGGTTAAGGTAGTTAAAACTCACCTTTTCAAAGTTATAGGTCAACAAATCCTCTCCTACGAGGAACTTATAACTGTCCTTAGCCAAGTTGAGGCTATTCTCAATTCGCGGCCACTTACTGCTTTGAGTAGTGACCCTACTGAACCGTCAGCGCTGACCCCTGCGCATTTCTTGCACACGACGCCATTGTTGTCCCTTCCCGCTCCTGAAGCAGACACGCTCAGCTTGCTTCAGAGACATACTCTACTTGACAAACTTGTGCAGTCGTTCTGGCAGCGCTGGCGTTCAGAATACTTACATCAACTTCAGGCTAGATCCAAATGGAATAGTCCTGCACCTTCTGTACAGGAGGGTACTATTGTAGTTATCATTACTGATAACTCTCCGCCTCTTTCATGGCCGTTAGGCATTATTGAGAAATTGCATACCTCCAAAGACGGTACAACCCGTGTTGTTACTGTGAAAACCGCAAAGGGTAGCTACGTGCGCCCTGTGCCCCCTTGCGTCTGTGTCTGTTACCGACTCAATAAGGCCTGGCTTGATAGTTAGGTCTCTTAGTTTTAGTTAGTTTGCGATGCAACATAATTATTTCTCTAAAATTCATCTATAGGTATGTAACTTAAAGTATTATGCAACTCGCAATATTACTCTTAATTTAAATCTAATAATCCCGACTTAGCCTGTATTGCTGAATAGATATACGGTAGTACACCTCATAGGGCTAAGATTAATTTTCTTTAAAGGTGACCCTTTAAGGCCGGGAAAATGGTAGCGCCATCTCTTGTAAATGTCATAAATCAATGACCGAATACATATTTGAGATTTCGCGGGCGATCGATATCCTAATTATCTCGTTCCTTCCTCATTCCTTTTCCCTTCATGTACGCCTTGATGACCGGTCGCCAGAACGAACCGAAACTCCAACGTGAACGGGCTTCGTGTCTCAACCGCCAGCTCTCCAAGCCACACGGCTGGAGACTGATGCATCTAATTAGTTAGATTGCAGAGAACCTTGTGAACCGTGTCTATTAACCCGCTTCGCGGATATAAAAACAATTGTGTGAAGTGTGTGGATCCTGAATGATCAGAAAGTCGTCGTCGCCATTTTGGAGTTGAAGAACACCAGCTCGCCGCCACACGTGGGCTAGCATCGATCACCAAAGGTAAGGCGTAATACTTCCCTCATTCCCATACAAGATCGCCCGAATTGATCCACGAATATTTTCTCGCTTATTTTCAACGCACTATTACCAGAAACCTTCAAATACAGTCCACTTTTCATAATAGACACAAGGATGATGAGGTTTCTCAAACCGCTATAACACTATGTCTAAAATAATGCATAGTGTTGTACATCATATTTTATAATGGCATTTTTATGTTTGATTGAGATGGAAAAATTGTATTTGGCTGTTTTGATAATAAACTTTATTTATTATTATTATTAAGGGCTATCGCAGAGTTACGTGATCAAACCTTAATATTTTGGTATGTCGACCATCGGCATCACTGATCGAATACTATCCTTTTAATCACTCTAGGAGAATATTTCAAGGGGTCGCCGTTGTCGAAATCTGTGAAGAGGACTATAAATGTATTTTTACATCTACATAGCTAACCTGTTTGGACCTGTTTGTTCACTCATTATTATTATTATGTATATGACATAAATAATATTATACAATTTGCATATAATTCGATGCTTTAAAACTAGCTAAATTAGTTTTTTTTTTTATTGTTGATAAGTTTGCGTTTGATCTATATTTCACATGATGGTAAGCGGTGACGTAGTGGACGGTGCACGCTTGCCTAAAAGTAGGCCTTCAGTTTGTAAGTATCAGGAAATAAAGATACCAATATCAATGGAGATTAGTCAAATACTTACGCAGGAGATATTATAGTGCACAAATGTGTGCGCAAACACGCGTGCACTCTCTGTCCTTTTACTACTCGTATCATAATACGGTGGGACGGCAATTGATAGCCGATATCAACCAGAAAGGTATCAGGCGCAAGAAGGCGAAAATCATGTTAACCCGTTGGTTATTGCTTTCCGAGGCACGGTGATATCCAATAACCACATCCAAACTTCGTGCTGCCTAATGATAAAACCCCAATAAACACTTTTTGACTACAGGCCATAAGACTCAGCGAGAGGGTATGGGAAGCTGTCTCCTCCTTCTGCGAAGCAGTGATGCTCGCGAAAAAGGAGGCGGAACGCGTGATGGGACGCAACGGAGACATCTTCACGCCCATAGCCACCGCAGGAGAAGCCCCGGGCGTCGAGAGTCGCAAGCCGATTCTCGGCCACCGTAGGCGCGGGCTTGCGGACGTTGAGTAATGGGTTGCTCGCCATCCGATAAGGACCAGGCCCGAGTCGACGGTGCGTAGCGTTCCACGCGCGCCCCAATGGGATTTCAGCAAAACTAATGGGGTCCGCTAGGGCCGATACCTGTCTGGGTCGCGGATAAATTTGAAAGAGAGTTATCGCATCCCTGGCACAAGCAAATGAAGGAACACGGGTGGGTTTTAGTCAGTAAAAGTCTGACACGCCCTTCCACTTCACCCAGACCGGGAGAAATCATTGGATGTTATACTATTACAAAAAAAATGGCCATAAGGCTCAATATAAACTATATTCTATCATCGAAACCGTAGCGATAGCAATTCGAAAGATGTCAAAAATATCGAATGACGTAGAGGCAGTTCAAAGAAGAGGGAAAATGTGGAGGGCAAAGTACGTCCCATCGTAATTACTTTCACTACGTTGGGTATGAAAAGTATGGCCTTCGAAAACAAGAAAAAGTTTTTTATATAAAGCAAGATTATCCTAAATATATACTAGAAAAGAGAGCCGAACTCAAGGAACAAGGAAAACTCGAACAAGACAAGGGAAATAAAGTTATACTCAAATACGACACAATAATTGTCTTGGAAAATATTATAATAACAATAATTTAAATAAAATCAAAGCAACGGGCAAACCTGGTTCTACTGAGAAAAATAACACACGCGGAGAAAAGCGGTCGCATATAAATTCACCCACAGGAGACGATAAAAATGACAAAACTTTATGAAAAATAAAACAATCAATTCTTTGTCGTATGTGAAACATGCACCAACACCGGTACGAGTGCCATCAAACTCTGATTACGGAAAGGAGCAATCAAAATGTGACCTCCCCACCTCCCTCCCACCCTCAAGACAGCTGGTCCCCGCGGGAGAGGTAGACCACAACCCTCCAAAGAAAAAACTACACGGGAGAAAAAGCAAATAAAATCATTATCCTCACCTTAAAAAGATAATTTTTAATAAGCTTTACTGGGATAAAACTGGCAAACTTCTTTGGAGGAGACTTTTACCCGAAGGGGTCCACACAAACCTCATATGTTTCATACTGATATTGTTTGTAGTAATTTGAAGTTGTCCTATGTTATCATAAGTAATTTAATTTATTTTAATTAAGGCATTTATTTATTTTACTTTTCCACCCGCAGCTTCGCCTGCGTGGACTACATGATTTTGGCTGTTTCGTTTTTTGCAGGTGGGAGATGCAATCTTTCCTTAAATCTATGCTTGTCATGACTGACACATTACAATGAATGACCCTGAGATTTATTTATGTTCATTGCATAGCAGACCTTAAGGGGGAATCGTAATCGTTTAAACTCAACAGCAGTCAGAGTGTATCAGTGGTTTTCGAGTAATGAAAACTGATGCCCCCCGAGCACATCCAGTAGATAATCATTCATGTAAACTTTAACACCCCCTTTTCCCCTTTAAGGGATGAAATTCAAAAAATGCTTAAGAATGTTTTTCTTTAATTGTATTAAAGAGCAGAAATACTAAGTTTTAAATAAACAATTCATTTTTCTTACAAACTTTAACACCCCTTTTTACCCCTTTAAGGGATGAAAAAAGTCCTTAAAGAAGTATTTTTTTATTTATGTTTAGAGGCTAAGTACCATATCTTATTCATTTCAAATTAAAAATGACGGTTTCATACAAATTATCATCCCTTATTTAACTCCCTTAGAGGTTGTATTTCGAAAAATCCTTTCTTATTTCTTGTCTACATTATAAAGGGAGCCTCTGTGCAAAGTTCAGCTTTCTAGGTCCAAGGATTTGGGCTGGGCGTTGATGAGTCAATCAGTCAGTCAGTCAGGACTTGACTTTTTATTTATATAATCTATATACTTACTATATACTATAATATTATAAATGTGAATGTAAGTTTGTTTGTTACGCTTTCACACAAAAACTACTGAACCAATCATCATGAAACTTTGCACATATATTCTTGGAGGTATTAGCAGTAACATAGGATACTTTTTAATAATAATAAAAAAAATGGCTTCACTGCGAGCGAAGCCGCGGGTAAAAGCTAGTAATAGATAAGATAGATTGATTATAGTGGTACCTGAATCAAATTTATAATCAATCAAAGAAAATGTTTATTATTGTGATTGTTTATTTTAAAATATATCAATTGTTTATTCAATCAATCAACCTTTTTAATCAATGTAATGTTTTTAATTGATCCATCTACTTATTGATAACAATTAATAATATTTTTGATGTATTAACTAGTAATAATCTAACTTTATTTGTTAAATTTCAATTGTATTGTCTGTGTGGAATTAATAAAGCTTTTTTTATTTACTTTTATATAGTGAGAGGTAATAATTTTACAAAAAATTTCATTAAAAAATTTAACGTGATTTTTTAAACCCTTTAAAATGATTGGAGATTTTTCCTGCGAATCATAGTAATGACTAAATTGACTGATGTTAATCTATACTATACTTAAATAAAGAAACAAACTATGTAGAATCCCATATCATGTTAAGATAGAAGCTTGAATGCAGAAGATGTATGAAATAAATGTTTGACTCTGGGAATCATCTCATAAAAATAAAAGAATAAAGTGATTAAAATGAATATATTTCAGACAGTACAATTCCATATTACATAATATAATATTATCCACAACATCACAAAAATCAATGATACATACAAGAAATTTAAAAACACCCAAGCTTAAATAAAAATGTTTAACATACAATTCAATGGAAGCTGTTCTAATCAATTTTTGTTAAAAATTTAAAATTATTGCTAATCATGGCTTGGTCATATCGCTAGGATGAAGAATAAAAAATAGGTATTGACAAGGAAGATATAAGGTGGTAATTCTAGAAAGAGAAGAGGAGCAGGAAGCTCATGATGATGATGAAGGGCTAGAACATAATATCTAAACACAAGGTAGGTATCAATCAAGTTCGCGAAGCAAAAAGCTGACACAACGGCATTGGACACGCGAACTATTTCGGCCCTCTTTCGACCTTCCTATAATTTTGTATATGTTGGACCTAATTAAAACTCCTTTCTGATTGAATAAATATAAAATTTTAATAAGAAAAAACCCTATTTTTTTTTTAAGTTTTGGCAGGTCGCTATTTGCGGAATGCCACAAAAAAAATGGGGAAACTTGGTAGATATAATTTAGGGTACGGAATTTGGATGGATATTGGACAGGATTATTAGGAACGATAAATAAGATAAATATTAAATACGTATAATATTAAGATCGATAAATGAAAATACATACATGTTTATTTTGAAATCAATAGATTCAAATAAAACAGAGATAGACGTAGGAAAAGGAATGTTATAGCAAAGTAGACATGTGATAAAAGGATCATGATCAAGTAGAGGACAGGAAAAGAAAATGTGGTTTAAATCACCCACCTCCCCACATTCAAACAGGTCACTAGAAACGATCCGCAATCGTGCAAGGTGGACTCGGAAACGTTTATGACCCAACCTCATGCGAATAAGGCAACTGGTACCAGCCTTACCGAAGTTAAATTTCGAATACCTTAAAAAAGAATCTTTTACCATTTACGAGATAATGACGTCCGAAAATCCTTATTATTATCATCGACTGACTCGCGCACTCACTCATCGAAAGTTTAGACTACTTCCACAGGCACTTCCTTCATACAAAAAAAAACTTTTTTTTACAAAAATACAACCGACTCCAAATAAAAAACACTACAAAGTGAAGTCGGTTGTATTTTTTTGTAAAAATGCTTTTATTAAAAATCATCAGTATCGGTTCAACTAGTACAAAGTTCTAACGTGACACACATAAAAAAATATACAGTCAAATTGAGAAGTGCTAGCGAACCGCTTGTCGATCCCTTATATTTATGTAGACTTTTACACTGACTTTCAACAACTTTGACATAATTTTGTCTGTGCAACACAGCAATACAGACAAATATTTTTTTAAATTTTTCTCTTCTCTTTTTTATGAAATTGACTCGCACACTATTCCATTGTTGTTGAATTAGGTAATTTACATATGTTTGCAATATTTGTAAGTATGTGAGAACCATGTTCCTATTCATCAAGTGAAGGAATTTAACTGTTAGTGATTGTAATACTTTATACCTATACGCAGTATAGTAGTGCTGGGTGCATCGTCCTCATATATATGAATGAATGTAAATGTTGTAAAACACTGCTTAGTGGCCCAGTTGAAATACAAAATTTTTGTCTTTTGTCTTTGTCTTTAAATCTCGGTCTTACATTTTGGCATTTTGACTATCGCCATCGCTAATAGAATGAAGCTTTGACTATTGGTGTGGAGGTAGAAAATAATCATCACATTAATAGTAACTAAAACATTAATGGTAGATGACTAAGTTATTAATGCGACTATTTTGGATCTTGTGAAATAAGATAAATTTGTATTGCTATTATTGAGCGATTTTACACTAACAGAGAAAGTGTTTGCGAACATGGTATCGGTATCAGTGTCGACCCGGACCTGAAACTCCAGACTAGTGTCATTCGATGTCAGTGATGACGATGGTGGAAATGCCAAATTACAAGGAATTGATCATGTTACATTTAGATAGCGCTTGGTTATCTACATTTTTGACATTTTACCAATCCTTATCGCGACTCTTCCGATAGAATGCCACTTGTCTTTCTGGACCTGAAGTAAATGAATCAAAACGAATTTAAAGTGGTAAGTACTCCTTGTTTTTTCGGATCGTAGCAGATGTCTTTCTAGAGTTTCTGCCTACTCGATGAGAAAAGGAAGTAAGTTTATTTATGTGTATGTTTGCATGAGTTCATATAAATTTCATCTAGCAGAAAATGTGGTTACGTCCTTCGTTCTAGACTGATCTCATGTCCTGAAATTGGCTTAACCACAAACTCGTATTTCATCTTCAAGTTGGACTCGTCTGCTTTCACTCGATACCGCCGTATGAGGTGCGCTAGTGTTACCTTCATTGATATCATGGCGTATGTTTTACCTGTAAGATTTATAGTGTTTTATTTCCTTTTCAACATTATCCAATATCTTTAAAATTATTTAGCCTTTTATCTATATAAAACTTTGTATAATTACCTATACAAGATCTCTTGCCCAATCCAAAAGCTGCAAATTCCTTATTGTTTCTAAAATCACCATCCAGCCATCTTTCCGGTTTAAACTTATCACTTTTCGCTCCCCAAGTTGTGTCAAGATGAGTTGCTAGTGGGAAAATTACACAATAGCTGCCCGAACGCATCGTGTAGTTTTCTGTAATAAATAAACTACAATTAAATAATGTCATCAAGTTAGGCCGAACACACAAGATTTGAGGTCAGGTAGCATATTCTCCTAGTCCTCTCTCGGAGACGAATCACATAAGTCTTTCATAGCACTCTAAATGACAAAGAGAACTTTAATAAGTACAACTATTACACCAACAAAGCAGTTAGGCAATACCACACTATTGCTAATAGATTTGTAACTATTAAATATAGTTTTGAAAGGAGGTGACTATTGAGATGACGGCAAATCAAGATGTAAGGAAGAAAATGTATGCTGCGCCGACCCCAAATAAATTGATGCTAAGCCTGATAGGAGGATGATGATATAAAATTATGAAGACAAGAACAACTTACTGAGCTTAACATCCTTATCCACGTATCTTAACAAAACAGGAACGGCAGGATACGTTCGAAGAGACTCCATTATCACCGCGTTTGTATAAACCAATTTGCTAACGTCATCTTTTTCTACATCTCTGTCTGCACCCAGTACTTCTATTAATCTGTGAAAATAAATGTTTGAGTCAATATAAACTTTTATCTATTGTAACTTGGGATCAGCATGGATTTTTTTTAAAGGAGATAAACCACTTTCTTTAGAGCTTTGTTACCGACTGTAAGTTCTTTGTACAGCAATAAAACTTATTTCAATATAAACCAGAATATTCACAGAATTAACTTGCTTTTGATAACTAGTGGGATTGTCTAGATAACTTGATTCAAATATTGGTATTAAATGGCACTTTTCTGTAATTAATATCAAGTTGGAATGCATTTCGTTACTTATTGACAAATTAGCATAATTTTAAATCAACTAGGGCAATCCTTACAAGTACGTCGTCTAAAAATATTGCCGGTGCGTGTACAATTCGGTGCCATGCCAACCACATATACCAAACTACCGTTCCGTACAACGCGGTACCAATTTGATTGATCTCCTTTGTCCATGTCAAGTGTCAATGGACACTATCATTCATCTAGCCATACAATTTTTCTTTGGCTTTTTGCTCCCTCTCCCTCAATCAAGATTTGTATATTCAACACCTACCCCAGATTTCTGAATTAAGAATTAAAAGTTGAGTATTTGTCAAACTCTGTTTTAGCCTGAAAACCTGTATTTTTTTCTAAAGTACGTTCTTAACTACCCGGGATTGTCAAATGGACTTTTTATCGCTCCTCGTCACAAACTTAAACTAGGTAAAAAGTTAAAGTCAATACAATTGTGTTAATATGATACTTTTAGTTCTTGATAACATACTCCTTGTACATTCTTTCTTGAACTTCGGGATGTGCTCCAAGCTGCAGCAAAATAAATGTTAGCTGGGTAGATGTGGTTTCAAATGCAGCTGCAATGATGGTATCCATTTCTTCTCTGATCTCTTTGTCTGTCAAGGCACCTTTTTTCGATAGTTCTAGCAGAAGATCTAGGAAAGGTTTGTGTCTGTTTCCTGGATAATAATGTAATAAAATTTTAACATGATTTAAAAATCAGAAAAAGTTAGAGCCAAAATGTTAAAAAAGGAGATAATATGTTCTAGATGTCATCATAATCAGTATGTAATAATTTGAGAATTCAATAAATGTACTTAAGCTTCTACAATCACATAGCCCTTAAACTCGATTGTTGAACAGTCTCATCTTAGCTACTATCAACCATCTTGTGAAGATCATCGCCATACCCAGCTTGATGGCTTCCATTCCTCATTCCATTATTATTTGAAGTATTTTCGTAAATACGTCTACCTACCCATAAGGTAATCAGTTTGTCCGCAGTTCTAATGATAATCCTAGCTCATAGTCTTTTAAGAAAAACACACATACCTGTGGTATCAAATTCAGCGTTATTGTTCAAAACTTCATTTTTCAACGTAGCTTTTTTCTGTTGTAAAACCTACAAAAATATGTTTATTAATTTCAAATTACCATGTTCTTTACTCTTAAGTCTTCTTAGTTAATTAGTAATGTTGTGTGCCATTCTTCTTTAACCTCTCTCTCTCTCTTTAACCTCGGATAAAGATAAAGACTTGGACCCGGCTGACTTGGTTTTACATGAGAAGAACAGAACCTCTTAAGTAAAACCAATTTGTTGCTAAAGTACCCACTGAATAAATTTAGCCGACTGTGTTTTACATACGATCTCAAAACTTTTTGTGTTAAAGAACTAAAGCTGATTTGATCCCACTTACCGTATTAGCCATCGAATGTAGTGTTTCTATTAGTTCTTCATCCTTCTTCTTCAGGCCAGTCAGCGTGTATATGACGTCATTCAGCAGCCAAAACTTGATTGCTCTCTCGATGCCACTGTTTATGATTTCAGTTACCGATTTCATGTATTTTTGCGTAAATTCTTTGTCATCAATAGCGTTTATCCCGAATGTACCAACTTGAAATATAAATGTCATCATAAGTAATATGTAATTGTATTACCCAAACACCAGACAATTCGTCGAATGTCTCATAATTATGAGTCTTTGGTCCAGTTGACCAAAGAATCATAATTATGCTAGAAACGAAAAAAAAACATATCACGATTTTAGGATTAGTTGTCCAGCAGAAATTGTCAATAATGATAAGTAGTATGACCCTTTTTTGAGTAACAGGAAAAAAACTATGTGATGTTTGATGGACAGAAATGAAACAAAGCCAAAACGATCATAGTTACCACAAAGCGTTTCAAATGCATTATTTTTCAAATATGGAAAATGATCAAAATTCTCTTTTCCAACATGAGGTTCCATTGTATTAGCCAGCTTCTTTGACTGACTGTTGAAAACATCTAGGAATCCGTGAACCACTGGCAGAGTGAATGCTGGAGATAGCAACTTGCGGTGACGCTTCCAAATCTCTCCTGCAAAGTAAAAGCATTTGTCAAAAAGCCGGCCAAGTGCGAGTTGGACTCGCGCACGAAGGGTTCCGTACTGTTATCGCCATAAACAGCATAAAAATCACGTTTGATCTGTGGGAGCCCCACTGAAACATTTATTTTATTCTGTTTTTAGTATTTGTTGTTATAGTGGCAACAGAAATACATCATTCATGATAATTTCAACTGTCTAGCTATCACGGTTCATGAAATACAGCCTGGTGACACACAGACGAACGTACCGCGGAGACTTAGTAATAGTGTCCCGGTACGGAACCCTTAAAATAACAGAATATTACATAAGATAACGCCTTTATTATCCGAAGGGTTGGGCAGAGGGAGGTACACCCTCAGTTTACTCCATGCATATTGACATGAACCAATTAGCCTCGCGTGCTTGCTGGGAGCAGACGTGTTACGCTTAATATTGCAAAAATATTAAATCCTATTACACCTACCGCAATCAAAACCAATCCTTAAGATTACAGTGTTAAAGTAATTATCCTTCTGGTGGTACATCGCATAGCGCCAGCGAGTGCGCGGCACGCTCACCTCATGAATAAAGAGAGAAAACTATTGGCGGGTGCGAGTGCAATACCCGCACGTTCAGGCAACGCAATGAGCCGACAAAAAACACCGCCTAGTGGCAACGTTAACAAGCGGAAGCGAGGGCGGCATCGGATCAGTACCGAACTTATCTATATTTGGTGACAATGAATACCAAACCATCATCTGTCAGAGGAAACGAAAATTTGATGATATCAATACCGAAATTAAAACTATTAAATCCAACAACGTAATAACTTTGGATTCGGCCGTGGAACGTCGTACAGTGTGGACGCTTGTCGGTTGTCAATCCACTATTTTAGACTAAATTCCGTGATTGGTCATCTTTACCAAATTTCGATTCCTTGTCTCTCCTTAACAATCTATTGCGGGCGGCTCCTCTCACTGGGCAGTCCTAGAGCGAGACATCAATATTTTTATAAACAACATCCAAATTGGATTCCGAAAAATTGCTGTGATTGCTGGATTCGAACCCACGCCCCTCCGAGCCTGGATCCGTGCGCCGGCGCAGCGCGCAACCGAGACAGTGGCGAGCAGTGACAAAACAACGCTACCACTGCTACGTGCTGCTGACGTCATCCCAGCGCCGCGAGTTACGAGTGCTACAGTGCTACGACGGAGTGTCTGCTACGAACACCCCAGCTACGACTCATCGGCTACGCGGTTCTCCCGGTATTGTGTACAATTATTTGCAAACCGTTTCTGTGAGTTGGTTCTTTTGTTTACTATTATATCTGCGAATGATGTCTGTGCTGAACCGCACCCCGCCAAAAACCCCTCAAGCCAAATCAGAATCAGATATAGCCACAGCAGTTCTCCAAAGTGATTGTGATTATGTAAACATGAGTAGGAGCAAACGACCACGTGCGAATAACTCGCCTCAAAGCGGGACACGGTCGACCTCGTTAAGTTTACAGGAAAATCAAGCTGCCTGGAAAGCGGAACAAGATAAAAATATGTCTAAATTTTTGGCGGAGCAGACTTCTATTATGTCCAAATTGGCTTCCGATATTGGTGAAATTAAGGCCCAAAATGTCAAGATTCAGTCTTCTAATACCGAAATTCGGAAATCAAATGAAGAAATGATCAAGTCTATGACCTTCATGAACCAGAAATTTGAAGATATGAAGAAAGAAGTGGAAGATTTGAGAAGGGAACGCCAGGAACAACATACTTATATTCAAAGTCTGGAACAAAAGATTTCAGATCTTCAGCGAATGACTCGTGGGTCGGGCATTGAACTTCGCAATATTCCGCTGGAAAGTTTGGAAAATACAGATAGTCTAACCAACACCGTATGTAATATCGGCGAACTTGTTGGGTTAAGCATAGCGGAATCTGATTTCCGCGACATATACCGACTACCGGGTAAGACAGCCACCTCAAACACTCCGCGCCCCGTATTAGTTGAATTCACCACAGTAAAAAAGAAGCAAGCTCTTATAACAGCTGTCCGGTCGTATAACAGAGGAAAAGGGAAAGAAAATAAGCTAAATACGAAACTTCTTGGAATGACGGGAGAACGAAAACCTATATACGTTGAAGAACAACTTTCCGCCAGTTCCAAGAAACTATTCTATCAGGCTCGAGAATTCGCTAAACAAAACTCTTACAAATACTGCTGGACCGCTAATGGTAATATTTTCTTACGCAAAGCTGAAGGCGACAAACAACAGTTAATAAACTCCGAAAAATGCCTCCAGGTACCCAACAGTAATATCCTGTGACTAACCGTACCTAATTACGCAACATCTTTTTATTTGTATAAGTTATCATTATTGCATGCCACTTTATTGGTATTTAATTGCCCTAAAATTTTTATTTTTTACTCTTTTTGTATAAGAACTTATTATTTGTTACATAACCTCTCATGTTGCAATAAATTCAATCACAAACTTATGTACTCCAATAACACGCTGCACAAAAACAATCTCCTTAATCACTCTACACACACTCACAAAACTCCCATACACACAAAAAAGCAAAGCTCTTACTACTTAATAGCACATAACTCTCTCAAACACTTTCAGTCACCTTATATCAAACAATATTTCTGTGTAATCAACAACATAGATCAATGGCTAACATCATTAATATAAACAACGACCTTGACCAACTCTGCGTAGGAGATGCGGCTATCTGCAGCCCTGATAATTGCCAAAAACATGTTAAACTTTTTGACACAAACAATATAAATCTTTTACACATAAATATTCGCAGTATAAATAAAAACTTCGATTCACTTCAAGTATTACTGAGCCAAACTGGTATAAATCATGACATCATAATATTGACCGAAAGCTGGCTCAGCAAAACATTTAATTTACCTAAACTTGATGGTTTTCAATCATACAGTACGAAAACGAATTCTAATCAAAATGATGGCGTAGTTTTTTATATAAAAGAGAGCTTAAAAAGTACAGTGTGGGAACCGGAATTTGAGTGCGGAAATTGCCTGGTATGTCAATTGGATAATAAGCTGGCAGTGGTGGCAGTCTATCGATCGCCATCATACAATTCGAAAGAAAATTATGATAAATTTCTAGCAAGTCTTAATCACGTCCACAGTGAAATATCCTCCTTTACAAATGTCGCTCTTGTTGGGGATTTTAATATCGATATAATTCAAGATAATAGAAACCAGCGAAGCCTGGAATATTTATTGCTTAATGCTTCTCACGGACTTCTCCCTACCCACCTATTCCCTACCCGGCTAGACAAGTGCCTAGATCACACATTCCTAAAAACCAACTTACCTGTTACCACACTCGTGCTGGACTCCCACATTACCGATCATAGACCCACTCTTTTATCTATTGCTCACCCTAAACTTGTTCGAAAGTCACGACACACTACCACCCGTATAAATCATGAAGCTATTGTGCAGAATCTACTAAACATGGACTTTTCAGATATTTATGTAACTAACGATCCAAATCTATCCATGAACAAATTCATCACTATAATAACATCTATAATATCAAATAACTCGGTACAAATTAAAATCCCTAGACGCAAACGAACTATAAAACCATGGATAACACCGGGTCTTCTAAAATGTATGAAAAACCGTGATAATCTTCATAATAAGTCCAAAAAAGCACCCGATAATCTAATACTTAAGCTAACCTACACTCGATATAGAAACTTTTGTAACTCCTTACTTCGAAAGTTGAAAATTTCATATGAAATAAGTGAACTGGAGAGAACGAAAAACAATCCTAGAGAGTTGTGGAAAACTATTAAGAATATTACAAACACATCTAAAACTCGAACTATACCTGAAGAGCTTCTAAATTTATGTGATAATCCCTATTCTTCCGTTAACAAAATATGCCATTTCTTTGCAAACGTTGGCAAAAACCTAGCGGCAAATATCCAATCCGGTGCACAACCCCCCTTGCTCCCAAAACACCGATCGTCCTCTTGTAATATCTCCAACCCCACTATCAACTCATTGGCTCTGCTAGATGTAGATGAAGCCGAAGTAGAGTCACTTATACTTCAATTAAATAATGACAGTGCTGTTGGCTGGGACGGAATATCACCCTTACTATTAAAGAACTGTAAAAATGTGTTAGTTCCTCACATAACTTACCTTTTTAACTGCTGTTTGCAAAATGGTGTCTTTCCTGATGCCTTAAAAAAGGCATTAGTGCATCCTATTCATAAGGGGGGAGACAGAAACTGTGTCAATAACTATAGACCCATATCGGTGTTACCAGTACTTTCTAAAATTCTGGAAAGGATACTCAACAACCGCCTTAAAGATTTCTTGGATAGGTTCAAAATAATCGCTGAGAATCAGTACGGCTTCCGGAAAAGTATATCAACAGAACACGCAGTACTAGACTTGACGCAACATGTAGCGAAGAACCTGGATAGCAAAACTAAATGCCTAGGCATATTTCTGGACCTGTCCAAGGCCTTTGACACAGTTTCTGTTCCCCTACTGATCTCTAAGCTGGAGTTGCTTGGTGTACGAGGAATTGCCCTTGAAATATTTAAAGACTACCTGAGAAACCGCACTCAACGTGTTAAAATCAGCACTCACCTCAGTGATGAAGAAGTTGTCTCCTTCGGCGTCCCGCAGGGTAGCATTCTGGGGCCCAGTTTATTCCAAATTTACATAAATGACCTTTGCAATTTAAAGTTACCACAATGCAAAATTTTTACTTACGCTGACGACACGGCGATAATAGTACATGGACCTACTTGGGATAGCGTCAAAACAGCAGCAGAGTCAGCATTAAGTACCATAATGACATGGCTAAACTCGAATCTGCTTACACTCAATCTACAAAAATCCACCTACATGCCATTTGCTATAAGACGTAATAACTCACCATCAGACACGTTCTCGATTACTGCTCACTCATGCCAGGTCCCTTCTAGTACGCTCATATCATGCAACTGTCCTAAACTTACCAGAACAATCAGCGTTAAATATCTAGGTGTACAAATAGATAGTGAACTAAGATGGAATAAACAAATTGAGGCCCTCACCACCAGAACCCTCCGTCTCTTACATATTTTTAAGTCCTTGAGAGAATCTGCTAATCTCGACACTTTAAAAATGGTGTACTTTGGCTTGTGTCAATCGGTACTAGGATATTGTATTACGGTGTGGGGAGGGGCATGTAAAACACTGCTTCTCGTTCTAGAGAGAGCACAGAGAGCTATACTTAAAGTTATGATCAGAAAACCCTACAGATACCCAACAACTCAACTGTATTCCGACTGTAAAGTTCTTACAGTTCGTCAACTGTTTGTGCTCTACTCGGTCCTTAAAAAACATTCATCCCTACCCCCTCCCAACCAGAAAAAACGTACCTTTATCCCTCCAAGTACTCCTCATAGAACAACCTTTGCCAAACATCAATATCTTATTCTCAGCTCTCTCATTTACAGAAAAATTCATAAACATCTAAATATACTTGATCTGACAAAATGGGAAGTTAAACAGAAACTCACCGAGTGGCTACTCCAACAAGATTATGATCACACAGAATCTCTTTTAACTTACTTAACCTAGCATTTGCACGCTCATGCACATACGCACACACATATACACACGCACTCACAACACACGCACTCACATACACACACACACATGCATACACATTACACACTCACAAGACTATCAACAATTTAACTATTTAATTTTATTCTTTGTTATCATTTTCTGATAATTGTTTAATTGTGGATGAATAGATCGACAGTGTCCTCACTTATTAAATATGTAAAATAAGAACTTAGCCTTTTGGCCGTCAACTGTCTCTTAAGATACAGGTATACCCTAGTTTAAGAGACAGGGAAACGTATATTGTCAACAGATGTATAATGTACTTCATTTTGTTCTATCATATAATATAGTTCATAAACTTGTAAAACTATCTTGCTGTAACTAGTTTAAGTTCTTTTTCGCACCATCTGTACCTTCTTTATCAATAAACAATTATTATTATTATTATTATTATAACTGAAGACAAACTTAGAAAGAAACGTATAGAAAGCAAAATTCTCCAAATCAAAAACCAAACAAATATCGAAAGTACATCCGATAAATCACTCTTCCTACATCACGAAAACCTCATCCTTAAACTCAAGGATCGAAGTGAACGCGAGAAAAATATAATTATTGTGGGTATAACGGAAAAAAGTGACAAAAATTATAACGCAAGACAAAGGTACGATTACGAAGAAGTAAACAAATCACACTGTATGAGGACTGTCCGAAGCCAATTAAAACCACAAGATTGGGAAAACATGAACCGGCCCATAAAAGTATGTTTATCAACACAGAAATACCTAAATACCTGTTCCGGACAAAAAGTAAACTACCCGAGAATATACAAATTTACTCAGATTTAACCCCAACTCAAAAGCAATATCTACAATCTATAAACGGAGAACTTAAAAAACGTATAGAAGACGGAGAAAAGACCTTATTATTAAATATATAAAAGGAAAACCTACAATAATTATGCGAAAATGGAAACCACTACCTGTGGGTACAAATAAAAAAATTATCGCTAAACATCGGTATAAATTATAAACCAGGTGATTCAAACGAAAACGATTTCTTAACGACGTATTCCGCACAGCTGGAGACTAGAAGAAGAGCAATTATATTTGGCGACTTTAACATTGATCTCCTCAACGCGGACAATCACGTCACTAAATACCTGAACGAAATCAAGGGAAACGGATATCAAATACTGAACAAAATTAATGGCCTATACAGTACACGTGAAACCTCGACTACAAAATCTGTACAGGATCATATTTGCACTAACATAAGTAACCACTCATTTAATTTCGCCATAATCGAGTCATGCTTGTCTAACCATCAAAAAATATATTTGGAAATAGGCAGTCTAAAGCCACAAAAAAATAAAAAAATCCAATACAAAGCAATAAATTATGAAAAATTACACAGCGAAGCACTAACAGATAATTACTTAAACTAAGAAAATTATTACTATCACCTTGAGCGGTTTATCACAAAAGCAAAAATTTTGAATCCACCTCAAAACGATTGGATAAACCGAACTATTACTGATTCGATTAACTTACTTAACAACCTATGACAACAGAAAAATCTTACCCAAAATCTGGAAACATACAGAAAACCTTTTCCAATCAACGAGTCGCAGTAAAAAACCTGATCAAGACACAAAAAAAATACAAAAAAAATACTACTACGATCTATTCTACATCAATAACAATTAACCGAAAAAGATGTGGGTTCTTATAAATAACTTAGCACTAAATAAAATCAAAGAAAGCAGTGCTCCTCTGAAACTGATGTTGAGCTTAGGACCTATGACTGAAGATAACGCAATATGTAATTTATTTAACTGATTTTTCTCATCAATAGGCCAGGAATTAGCTAACGAAATACCCGTTATATATCACGCGAACGATGGCGACACTCTTGTGTACGAATACAACCATTCACACGACGTAACTCTAAGTAAACACTCCTTGCACTTGCAATTTCTAAAATATTTGACGGTCTAGATAGAAATACAAGTACAGGGATAGATGTGCCTCAAAAATATAATTGTTCCAAAATTAACGAACTGCGTAAACGAATGTCTGATGCGCAGCATTTTTTCGAACACTCTTAAAGTTGCCAAAGTCCTATTTTCAAATCGGCCAATAGGACTGATCCAGGAAACTACAGACCAGTGTCGGTTTTACCAGTACTATCAAAAAAAAATGAGCGTGTTTTATACAGCCGTCTAAATGCATACCTTCTTGAGAAAAAGTTCCTAATCGACGAACAATACGGCTTTCGTTCGAAATCTAGCAGTCTTACAGCTACAGTAGACTGTACTGTAATATCTCGGTTTGAGGGTAGACGACAAACTCTCATGGAAACTGCACATCGAACATGTAAAATGAACATTAACGTCATTACGCAAAATCTCAAATTGTATTCCAAGGAAAATACGTACTATTATTTATAACTCATTAGTAAAATCACATCTCGAGTACCTAATTGAAATATGGGGATCTGCCGCAAAAACTATCCTAATGCCTTTACAACGAACACAGAACAAAAGTATAAAAACATACCATTATCACTACCTTACTCCAACTAAAAGACCAAATTATTAAATCTCAAAAAACTAAACATATACGGTACCTGCATTCTAATAAAAAAATCACCACATTCAGCGTACAATCAAAGGTAAAATTACACAAAAAAACAAAATCATACAACCTAAGAAATAAAAATCAATTACAACGAAGACAAGCTCGGACAAACTACGGTAAAAAAACGATATTGTTCGAAGCAGCACAGCTGTTTAACGACCTTCAAAATGACGTAAAAGATTGTGATAATATTAACAGGTTTAAACTAAAACTGAGAAATTACGTTTATGAAATGCAGTCATACCGCATATTAAATGTTAGCAATTACATACTTCGTACACATTTGTTTTGTATAACTTCACCAACACGCATCGGAGCCAAAATGTATTTATTTAGATATAAACAATTACCTACTTTGTATCTCATTGTAAGTGAACCTATGTATTGTTCTTATGAGAATAAATTCTTTAAACCGAAACCGAACCGAGCACAAACTCGGGCCTAATAATAATTTCGTGGGCACATTTTGTACTTAAGTCACGAACTATAGCTATCATTTCATGTGTTGGCAATAACTGACCTGATGATATGATTAGTCCATCTCCCATCCATCCTTTGCCTAAATCGAAACCATAATGCTTTGTTAAACATACATTTGCCGCTGTGAATGCATCTTGTGGATCGAAGATCACTGAAATAAGACAATGTTAAAAATTAAGGTAACTAATTTAGATCTCTTAGTACGTACTTTTCGTAAATTCAGACATCAATCGATATTAACGCCTTCTTTTTGTAAGGTCTGACCACGACGCACACGGCCAATTGCTTGGACCTTCTGCTGAAAACAGATCCGGACCGATACTCTGTGTCGATTACTACACCTTTGGGTAGTTCCGACCATTGTCTGGTGAAGTCTGTGTCCGTCTACTCCCCGCCCGATCTCTGCCCAAGAGGCATGTGGGTTTGGCGGTACAGGTCAGCAGATTCGGATGGCATGCGATCTGTCTTCGGCATTCTCGGCAGCCTACTTGCTTTTCTTCGGCTGATCCTTCGTCGTGTGCGGACGCCATGACAGATGTGCTATTACTTTCCGTTCTCTGCCGAAGCAATATCCAGCGTTGACCGGGCATGGTTTAGCGCCGAATGTTATCCTACCGACGCGATTAAACATGTGGCGTACCTGATTTGGGTCGAAACTCGATCGCGCAAATCGAGTGACGTGGGTCAAAAGAAGAAGGCCCTTAACAGGGCTGCCAAGTCCTGCAAGATGGTGTTGAGAGGGCCTTGGTTCGACCACATTGGCCGAATAGGGACCAAAGTTTTTATTCGTTCGTTCTTCTTACGCAGCAGGTAGTAAAGCGTTTTGGTCCCCAGCTTAGTCAGTCGAGCCTCACTACCACAACTACTACCACCACTGCTGAAACCCGACGAGTTACTGGCCCACTCCGCTGAGGAGAAGACAAATTTATTTGCCTCTCTTTTTGGGGAATCTACACGTCTGAATCCTGGTGACACGCGATCCCTTCCTTCTCCTGATGATTGCGAGACGAGGATGTCGGAAATTATCGTCCATCAAAAGGACGTCCGTAGGGTGCTGCGGAGCCTCGACGTCACCAAGGCTAGCGGCCTTGACGTAATACCAGCAGTGGTTCTTAGAATCTGTAAGCCCGAACTTTCTCCGGTCTTATCTATGGCCTTAGTTATATAGTGGCCAAGTGGTAACGAACTCGACTTACGTTTCGTTGGTCATGGGATCGAATCCAGACAGTCACTTATTTTGTGTAAATTATTTCATCACTACTGGTATAAAAAACGGCGTAGGAAAACATCGTGAAGAAACCGACTTGTCCTAGAACCAAACATTCAAAGACCCAACCCAAAGTGGACCGGCGTGGTGGATAAGCACCATTCCTTCTCATAGAGAGGCCTATGTCCCAGCAGCGGGAACCTTAAAAGGGCTTATAATGCTATGCTAGAGTGCGCTTACCATCAGTGGAGATGGGTGGTCAAGTGCGAGCCTATCTATAATAAAATAAACCTATTAAACAAAAAAAAAACGACGTCCATAAAAAAAACACTGCAAAGCAAAAAATAACTTTCTTTTCTGAAGTTGGTCTTTTAAACCTATTGTTTTTCCCATTGTTTTTCCTATTGTTTTTGGGCACCGACTTCAGAAATGAAAGTTATTTTTTTTTTGTTTTTTTTTTTACCTTCGATGGGTTTGCTCTTGACTCTAGTCTAGGTCAATGACAGAGACAGAGTCGACGATGGAGTGAGCTTACCCAGAAGAAGCCTGTTCACTCTAACTTTGAAGAGATTCGGTTATATTTTTCGGTTTGTAGTGATTTTTTTTTGAAGTCGTTCTTTGATTTCCATGGATCCCATCATCAGATTCTGAGTTAGTGACAATAGGACCACCTAGGGAGTAAACCTTTTCAAAACAAATAGAGTTTTCAAAATCGATCCACAATTGACGTAGAAGTCGGTGAAAATTTATTTAAAAAAAATACGTTCAGTCGAACATAAAACCTCCATTTTGGGCAGTTGGTTAAAAAATAATATCCGAACTTCAGTGGAAACACAACCATAAGCTGACCTCATGCTCTATTGAAACTCAGCCAGCTGAACATATAAACGGAGAGGCATATATAGCATAGCACACTTACAATAATAAAGCTCGCTCCCAAAATAGAAATGAGTCACTCCTCCTTGCTTTGCGCAGTCTTCAGCCATAATCTTGACCAACTCCTGAAGATCTGGTAGAGAAACAAAATAAAAATTAACGTGGTTCAT
Source organism: Orthosia gracilis (assembly GCA_947562075.1). Lineage (NCBI taxonomy): Eukaryota > Metazoa > Arthropoda > Insecta > Lepidoptera > Noctuidae > Orthosia > Orthosia gracilis. The sequence continues at coordinate 25,322,873 of OX387274.1, read as the reverse complement.
GTTTCTTTTCGCCATTTTTTTGCATGAGTTTTATGGTATATTCCATTTATTCATTTTATATACATATTTGTTATATTTTTTAATATAAACCTATAAAAATAAACATTTAAATATATTAAAAATAGTAGGTCACCGGTATCGGGAACAGGTTCCAATCAACCGGTGGTCAAGGCTCTTGAGAGAGAAATCTCTTAACGATACACGCTGTGTCCAAGAGTATCGCTTTCTGGATTAAGCCCTTGATCCAACTGTCGCAATGAGAGCGTCCTCGTTGAAGCTCTTGGCTATTATGCAATTGGCCGTCACGACTATCGGCACAAGGACTCCTGTATTCACATCCCACATGTCGACAAACTCGTGAGCCAGATCAAGATGCATAGTTTTCTTATCTCTCTCAATTATGTACCATGTAGTACTTTATTGTACACCACATAACACACACAGGTAAGTACAGGACAAATATTTATAAAAAACAAGTGTATAATGGGCGGTCTTATCGCACAGGGCGATCTCTTACAGACAACCTTGGTATAGTGTCTTTGTAAATCTTTGCATGGCATAATGTTCATCTAAAAGGCACTATTTGTGATAGCAAAGGAAAATAAGAGTTTTCTCGAAATACGAATAGTTTCCGTTCTTAAAAGTTTGACGATAAGATTATTTGAAAGCAATATTTCTATGAAGTAATTTGATTTGCAACTTTAAATAATTTTTCGGCACCCTAAAAATTAAAAAAGTAACAACCAAAGACATTTGATTTGATACAATTTCAGTCTTTATAATGATCGAAGCCACCACCAAACAAAAGTCTAAACACCAGAAAGGCTGGCTTTTACCTTGGTCAGAGGATAAGCATTGCGATAAATTGTGGCAACACTGCCAGTCTTTTGGGCACAATAAACTAGTCAAATTAAATTATGGCGTCAAAAGCGGAATACCGTGTAAAATTTATCTATGTTAATAAATCCTTAATAGAGTCTTAACATGTGCATGATTGCAGATTTGTTGCAGATTTAAGAAACTTTAAATAAGGCATAAATATTAAATCCTTATTTATAAACAAGTCCACACTGTTTAACGATTACTTAGCATATTCTATAGACAAATCTTCTTTAGAGAATTTAAATACAAACACAGCGAATCAGTAAAGTTGCTAAACAGATCTAAGATTTTTATAAATAGGGCCCTTTATTTCTTCTTAAAATGATTTATTCAATTTGTTTCTTTGGTCACCCCCCTGAGCTAGTCTTAAACCGCATTACAGGAGCCAGTGCCAATGCGGATGTTATAAATATGTTCTACCAATAAAAAAAACTTTATTTGAACGAGTTTTTATCTTACTGAGCATTGTGATTCAAACCAAACATGTAAGTAGGGAAAATTGCTGCACAATCGGTTGGGGATAACTTTATTAAAATTAAGTTGCAAGATTTGACCCACACGTATCAACTAACAAGCCAAGTTAAATTAAAGCTTTTAATAAAAAGGTAAATACGCAAAATTCATTGTAAAAGAGTTCTTCCTTGGAAGTATTACGCCCTTCCCTATTTAGTCATAACTCTTTTAGTAACGTGCGTTTTATCCCTCCTCATATCACATGATCATAACAGAACACACGGTTTCCTTTCAACTTTTCTGTCACTGGCGCCACTTTCAAACTTCCTCTAATAATACTCATTTCTCACTTTATCCATTCTTGTCACTCCGCACATACATCTCAACATCCTCATCTCAGCTACTTCTCATCTCTGCAACTTTTCCATCCAATAACTTAAAAAAAGCTAAGTTTTTTTTGGAACAAGCCACACTATTCTCAACCACTGCAACTACTGACAGTCAGAATTAAAAGTGGTGACCACCAGAAAAGCCCATGAAGCTCAACGATTTTTGCAGAAACAACTCAACCGTCTTGGATTCCGCAACGCAATTAATCAGAAAATAACAACGGATGTGTAAGAAAAACGACTAACTAATAATGAATTTTTAACAGAAATAAATACTAACTTGTAAAGTACTTAAACAGCGTATGCGCATGTCCAATAAACGGTAATTTTCCGGGCACAGCCGGTGGTAACGGAATGCTCGATTTATCCCGACCATACTTGAACCACACTAACACTGCACACAACACACATAACAAAGCTAGGCTCAACATTGTAAGTCTAAACATGGACTAAGCGATGGCTAAGTGCCGACAGAGATATATACCCTTCCTATATAGTGATCGGTAATGTCAAGTTTGACGTAGTTGCCGATTTTGCAGAATCAAAAAAAAGTAATTGTATGTGATTTTGGACTAAGTGCTAAGAAAGGTCATGTGATAATTGAATACGTGAACAACCTGCGAATGGTGACAAAACAATGCCTCTGTAGTAAAAAAGCTTTTCATGGAAATATTACCGCCACAAATTTATCATAATTCGTGAGCGTCAAAATGAAGGGACCAATTCTCCATTAACTGTCATACATATATAAAAAAATAATACCATTAATCTACTATTTCCTACCTTTGCTATAATTTTAGCTACCTCATCATATACACAATATTTTAACAAAATACTTGGTCCCTCCATCATGATGTCAAGATGGAGGGACCAAACTGATATTTTACTCCTTGGAATGTTCTACCTACCTAATGTTATAATACCTTAATTCTACCTTAATATTATTGATTTTGGCTGCCCGAAACATTATATCGTTTTAAAGATATCGATTATATAAGTTGGTCCCTCCAAATTGACGAACTAATTGTTTAGTGCAACCGGTAAATGGCCTGTTTATTTTCGATCTTCGAAGGATAAATATTTAATACCTATTTACTACCTTCTAATCGTGCAAAATTTCTTATGTTATTTTAACGAGCCAAATAAAATTTAAAGAAATAAGTAGGTACAACGTAAAAAATTTAATCGTAGTAGCATTAATAAAGGTGTTTTTTATATAAGAATAGCACAAAAATATCTAGCTAATATAAAATGTATCTTTAGTTTTTAAATATTACTATTTATTGTATAATATATATATATTTTATTTCATTCTCGTAATACTCAATGTAGGTAAACACAAATCATAGTACATTATTGCAAAGGCCGTGAAATAGGCAATTGCAGGTCGAGTATGAGTTTGACTGACTTCACTAATACCAGACGGGCAATTGCAATTTCCGCCGAGGCATAATATAGTGCTTTTCTCAAAAGAAAGCAGGGAAATAAAACATACTTTTTATATTATACATTTCATTTTTTTTTATCGTTTTTCCAATTTTCATATACCTGCTTTCACGTATTTTTCTTTTGACTTCGCTAGAAGCAGGTTTTTCATTACCAATTTGGCTTCTGATCTTAAATCTGGTGGAGTGCAATCAATCTCCATTTGACTCTCTGAACCGTTGGAACCCATTTTAATTATTAAATTTATATTTATTAAATATGTAAATAACAAATCAAGATGAATTTTTTAGCTTTGCCACCAATTTTCTATTTATCTTCTGTGCCGGAATGAAAACGCATTTATGGCTATACCAACGTGCACACAATTTGTAATAAGCAAAGAGACTTACTTTGGTATGCCAAGAATGATAAAATAGATCCAATCAAAGAGTATTTAATAACCCCAGCACGCCGTTTCATACAACATTGCTGGAGCGCTGTAATGTTCCAAATTCAAAAAACGCTCCTGCAATGGATTTGATTTTCTTTGTCCGTAAATTCGATTCGCGTGTTCTTTTTTCGAAAAATAATGACAATGTTGCCATGCATGTTTAAGAAAAAATATTGAAGGTAGGTCTAAAATATTGTCGATGGATTGCATTATAGTGAAGCTGTTTGCGATAACTGCGTCCTGGCTAACAGAGTGCATTTACAGTGAATTCATTATCATTTTACCGTAGTTGTTATAACAATAGTTACCCATTTATCATGAAGAGGGGAAGGAAGAGCGCGATTTCTCTAGATGTTCAGAAAACTGTATTTTTAAAGTACAGAAGTGCATTACAAAACAGTGAATTACCACCACCTTGTGATCAAATATTTGTCGATATCAGCAAGGAATTAGACTATAAAATGTCTGTAAAAAGTTTGTATATATCTTTAAAAACTAATTATAATTACTTTTTTTAACGAAAATACCGATGCTTCTGAGCCGGAGAGTATAGAAGAAATTGTTGAACATGTAGAAAGTTTTGAAATTAATAGAGATCACATAAAAGATACAGTAAGTCAGGAAACAATACAGTTTTACTTAGATATACATTCTTGGAAAAAAATACAACCAATTCAAAAGTATGTTAAGAGAAATGACCCAGGCACAAGATCGAAATATCGGAAAAAGTGGACTTTACCAAGTTACCAATGGGCTGAATTATTAAGAAAACAATTATGGGAGAAAACTAAAAAACCCTGCACTTGGCGATTTAACTCAACGCATGTGAAACCGGACGAATCTGTGTCGTGTTATGTTTCTTGTAAAGAATGTGGAGCTATTATAGAAGTTTTTATAAGTTGGCCAACTGTAAAAGTAATTAATTGTATTTGCACAGATAAAGACCAAAAAATTGACTTTATACACAAAAAATCAAGAAAATTAAAGTTATCTCCATTAAAACGTAAAGAGCTTGCTGATATCTTGAATAACTCTTCTGCGACATCTGTAAGGAACTCTTTATTAGATTCTTCAATGGACGCTAATGATAGTGAGCCAACTCATATACCTAAATTAGGGACGCTGCGCCAGATAAAATATGAAGAGAAGGCATCGCATTTCTTTGATAAAAACCCTGTGATGGCTCTTTGGTTAATGGCACAAAGTGCACCCTATAATAATCTCTTGTAGTTGTGTTTTTAGAGATCTTGGGCCTTCTCCAGATAGTAAGATAAACAAACATTTGTTCATATACGTATGTGTTATGCAGACATTTCCCGGTCAGAGCAGCGTGCCTCTATTTCACATGATATCAGAAAGTCAGACCATGGATACTATTGTTAAATGGCTTGAAACCTGGTCCCAAAATAATCTACCTCCAAATGAAGTTATCTGCGATGATTCTTCTGCACTTATAGGAGCGTCAGTTAAAGCCTTTACTGGTATGCCCAAATTACAAAAAAAAATGTAAGACACAAAAAGACAATGAAATTGATTCAATTTTTGCTGAAAATCCATCATTTGTAGAGAATTGGCGTGGCAAAGGCAATACTAAAAAAACTATAGCTAAACACAATTTCAGAAGAATCCCCATTTTGATTAATGGTTCATTAGTAAAAGCAGTAGATGGCTTATCATGTGTTAACACATGTGCCTTTGATGCCTTTTCCCAATCAGTAGCTATTGGATTAGTAGATGGATTTCAGCTTAATGTAAATATCAATAATACAGATGGTAATTTTATGTTCATTGATTTTATTAAAAAACTTGTAAGTACCGATACTAAACGTGATGATATTTATAAAATGCGTAATGCCATACTCAAGAAACATTTCAGATTAACGCCTGTGAGAAACCATGGACAAATACAGTGCGAATGCAATATTGCTTATATAATAGAAAATGTTGTCAATGATATATTTTACAGTGCAGAGATTGTCAGGTCTTGCTCGAATTGTGATTGTCCTAGTAACAATATTAGAAGGAAATGTGGGTTTATTCCTTTGGATTTAAACATCATTCAGAAACAAGGCATTGGAGCGTTAAGTGCTTCTGCTGAAACTATTTTGAGTGATAATAATTTTGCTCCCTGTAGAATAACCGGTTGTAATGGTATGAAAACAGAAATTTATTCCCTTACCAACACAATATTTTTTGAGCTGTCTTCTGATGAAAAAATCAACCTATACGAAATTCCTAATCAGTTAAAATTAGGAGATAAATATTACAGAATTCTTTCAGTCATTGATTTTATCCCGCCAATTTGTGGAAATGTTGGCCACTACAGGGCAAATTGTCAAATAGTTCTTGGGAAATGGAATTGTTATGATGATATGAAAAGTAGAGTCATCAAAAGTGAGACGTTTGTTATACCACATTGTTTAATTTACGCTTTAAAATAATTGTACATCATACTAACGGCCGCCCGCGATTTCGGTCGCGTCAATTCAATCTCAGTTGACGTCACTTAATTATAACATAGGTAGATTAAGTATTATGTGTAATTTTGTTAATTGCAATAAATACAACTAGAGCTATAATATAAATATATTTTAAAACGGCCATTAAAAGGGTCCCATTTATATTACTGTAAATTTTGCACGATTTGAAGGTATTAAATAGTACCTTCAAATATTTTTCTTTGTGTTTACCTACATTACTACTACTACGAGAATGAAATAAAATGAACCAATAAATAGTAATGTCAATGGTGTCTCATCCCATACAAGGAAACCGTGCCGACGTACTGTACTGATTATACTGATTATTTTTTGTGCATTGATCGCGTTCGGTTCCGTTCCACGAAAATAGATGGTGATTTATCTATCGCCGCGGAACGGAAAAGAACGCGATCAATTTACAAAAAATAATCGGTATAGTCAGATGAAAAACGCTAGTTACGCCGGCACGGTTTCTTTGTATGGGATGAGGCATCTGTATGCTAGTTATTATCTGTGGTAATGTTTAAAACTAAAGATACATTTTATATTAGCTAGATATTTTTGTGCTATTTTTATATAAGAAACACCTTTATTAATGCTACTACGATTAATTTTTTTACGTTGTACCTACTTATTTCTTTAAATTTTATTTGGCTCGTTAAAATAACATAAGAAATTTTGCACGATTAGAAGGTAGTAAATAGGTATTAAATATTTATCCTTCGAAGATCGAAAATAAACAGGCCATTTACCGGTTGCACTAAACAATTAGTTCGTCAATTTGGAGGGATCAACTTATATAATCGATATCTTTAAAACGATATAATGTTTCGGGCAGCCAAAATCAATAATATTAAGGTAGAATTAAGGTATTATAACATAAGGTAGGTAGAACATTCCAAGGAGTAAAATATCAGTTTGGTCCCTCCATCTTGACATCATGATGGAGGGACCAAGTATTTTGTTAAAATATTGTGTATATGATGAGGTAGCTAAAATTATAGCAAAGGTAGGAAATAGTAGATTAATGGTATTATTTTTTTATATATGTATGACAGTTAATGGAGATTTGGTCCCTTCATTTTGACGCTCACCATAATTCACTTGCCTTTATGCCAGTCTGTTGTGGTCGGTCACTCGTTTTCTACTTACATATAGAACAGCTATAGGATATCACAAACTATTACGTCCTCTATTCCCAATTTAAAATTTATCTCCCTAATCTCTAGATTTTCTTCAATTGCCTAAAAGTATTTGTATTTATTTATTCCAAACAATTTTTACATTGTGTCGAAAATCAAAATTGCCAACAAGCACCACTACTCCTTTACACAAACTAACTTCGAAACAATTACAAGACAATGAGCTAAAATTTCACATTAAACAATAATACACTTCTATTTCAACCTTCAAATAATAATCAGACAAGTATCCAATGATGTGAAATAGATATTCATATAATATACAGATAATATGTCAAACACAAGTATAAAAACAAATAAATACAGATTTCAATAAAGATGTCAATCATATAATAAAATTCCGTCTCAAAGATTGAAAAAAAAAAATAATAATAATAAGTCGTAGTAGTAATAATAATAATATGTCAAGTAAAGATGTCAAACAAAAATCAACAATGATTATATTCTAATTTCATTATAAAAGTATAAAAAAAAAAATGACAATAATATAGATTTGGTAACAATTTAGTTGTAAATGCCATATTACACCTTTATACACCCCAACTCCGCAAGCATTACAAACAATCAGCCAGAAATATTCATTACACGATAATTATTATACTGCTATTTGAGTCTTCAAAAATGTCAAAAAAGAAAATACAATCATGTCAAACAATTTTTTATAAAATATCCAGTTATGTCAAATAAAGATGTCATATAAAAAAAAATACAATTAAAACTCACATTTTATTATAAATGTCAATAGTAAAAATATAATGTCAATAATATAGAGTTGATAACAGTCTAGGTGTAACTGTCACAGAGAAACTCATCAAGCGTGTAATAGCATTTATCTATCAGAAATGACTTTAGTTCTTGCTTAAACTGAATTAAGTTATAAATGGACTTGAACTTTATGGGCAGCTTATTAAACAGCTTAACCGATTGGTATGCTGGAGCATGTCTAACTACTTCCAAATGTGGTTGTATCACATTCTGTAAGTCCCTACGCCTTGTAGCTTCCCGCTTAGTTCTTTCCTCAAGTGTTTCGATATTATGTAACTTATTCAGTAGATCCGTGAGTAGTACTAAAATATACAGGCAAGGGACCGTTAGTATATGAAGCTCCTTAAAATATTCCTTACACGATACCCACTGTGGAATTTTCACCATGGTTCTTATGGCCCTTTTTTGTATAACAAAAGCAGTATTTAAATTGTACGCGTAACTGCCTCCCCATAGAGCAATACTGTATCTGAGTTTCGAATCTACAAGCGAATAATACACTACTTTTAATTGTTCAATATCAATTAAATCTCGAAGGCTTCTTAAGGCATAGCAAGCTGAACTAATTGAGCTTTCTATAGCTGTCAGTTCCATTTTCCAGTTTAAACTTTCGTCAATATAAATACCTAAAAATTTCACGCTGTCTACCAATTTTATTCGATCATTATTTACATTTATGTCCATTGTTTCTTTATTTCTCGAAGTTGTTCTAAATAAAATAGCATTCGTTTTGCTAGCATTCAACTTGAGATTGTTGATGCCAAACCAATAATGAAAAAGACTCAGAGCCTTATTTACTTTATTACTGAGGGTATCTAGATCTTTAGCGGCTATAATAGCATTCGTATCATCAGCAAATAAAACAAGTTCAGTATCATTTAGGTTCAGCATAAATTCAATCAAATCATTAACAAACAAAATGAACAAGATTGGCCCCAGTATAGAACCTTGTGGTACCCCTTGCTTTATTAGTTTAAGCCCTGACTTGTAATTTTTTTCACAGTGTTCTTTTTCTACTTTAATTTCTACGTATTGTTTCCGATTTTCCAGGTAAGATTTAAATAAGTTTAAAACCAGTCCTCGTACTCCATAATGCTCCATTTTTGCTAATAGTAGCTTGTGATTTACTGTGTCAAAAGCAGAACTAAGGTCAAGGAACAGCCCAACGACTTTTAATTTGTCATTAATTCCGCTAACCACTTTTTCCATTAAACTATTAATTGCGTTACTTGTCCCCACATTTTTCTGATAACCGAATTGATTGTGATTTAGAATTTTATTTCTATTTAGATGTCTTAGAAGTCTCATTTTAAGGATTTTCTCAAAGATCTTTGAAATTATTGGTAACAAAGAAATCGGTCTATAATTGGTGGGATCTAGTTTGCAACCTTTTTTATAAATTGGTAAGACCCTTGCTATCTTGAGTTGTTCAGGAAATATGCTCATATTTATACACTTATTGATGAGATGTGCGAGAGGTCCGGCCAGTATGTCGATATGATCTTTAATTGTCCGTATTGGTATTTCATCATGTCCAGAAGACTTCTTAATAGCCATTGAATTTACTAGTTTCTTTATTTCATATGCCGTGACTAGTTCGCATGTCATTTCTTTGTCTACTCTCTTATCACTATCTCGCAATTTTTTTAGAGCTTGTTCAAAAGAATCTATTTCATCTACTGTTTCAGTTTTATCAAACGTGTTGGAGAAAATGTCGACTATCTCTTGAGGATTTGATATTATTTTATTATCAACTTTAAGGAGTATATCTCTTTTACTTTCGTGTTTTGGTTTTGTATTCCTATGTCTATTCACAACCTGCCATTTATAGCCTTTGAAGATTTATTTGCTTTAATTAGTTCTTTCCTAATCGCAATATGTCTTGCTTTTTTTAACACCTGCCTATATATTCTAATATAAGATTTTGTGAACGTCCTTATTTTCTCAGTGCAAGTCATCCTATTTATATTTTGAAGTATGAATCGCTTCATTTTACTCGAAACTTTTATTCCTTTCGTTATCCAGGATGACTTATGACATTTCGTAAAACTAACTCTTTTTTTCTTTTTTTTAAAGCTATTGCGGAATATTTGTCCAAATTTCTTTATGAAACTATTTATACCTTCTTCCATCCAGTTGATATTTAGTATACTACGTCTAAAATAATTTGAATTTTTGCCACTAAACTGCCTAATTTCTATATTTAAAAAGTCTTTATCGGCATCTGGCAGTACTAATTCAGTTTTTAAGTGGCAGAATAACGCGGCATGTCCATCAGCCAAGCAATTATGATCAACAAACTGCTCATTGATATAATCATCTGGTAAATTCGTCAAAAAATTGTCCAAACATGATTGGGCACAAAGACCTTATACTTCTTACTACGAAATACGTATAAGGTCTTTGATTGCGCATTATTACATTGATATGTCACTTCGTTTATGAGCGGTCTAAAATTGAAAGATGTCAGCAGGGTCAAAAAGTTCGAAGTTTTTTTGTCGTTTTTTTAAGTAAGTCGATGTTGAAATCGCCGCATATAATGCATTTTTTATTGAAGAAGTGTTCTATTAATTGTTCCAACTTAGATATAAATGTTTCGTAGTTTTGATCGACAGGATTTCTATAACAGCAGAAGATGTAAATATTAGATTTACAATCTTTAACACCACATATTTCAAAGCTTTCAATATTGTACAATTTCTGACAAAAGGGTACTTCTTCACAGACAACATCATTTCTCGTCATTATGAGGCTACCACCCCTTTTTTTTATTTTTTCGTGCATTAAACGACACCATTTTATAATTGTTAATGTTAAACAAAGGCGCTGACTCCATGGTCAAGAAATGTTCTGTAACGCACACATATTGATAATTTTGTTGAAGATCTTGTAGGTATACTTCTAATTCATCTTTTTTGTTACTTATACCACATAAGTTCTGAAGGTAAATATTAAAGGAGGTGTATTTAGTTGGAATTTCAGAGGTGTTTAGCATACCATGAGAGTTGCAACCCCCTTTAGGCACGAAAAAAGTCATCATTGCCGCCTAGGTCATCAGTCTGAGTGCTGATACTATTCGAAACTACTATAAAACGACTTGATGAAGTTTCAATGTCCGTTTGTGTATAAATATTATTGTAATATTTCTGTACCTGGCCACTTTTCCTATGCTCATTATATCTTTTAATTTTAATGTAGTTTACGTAATCTTGTCTATACTTTATACGGAGTATTTCCTTATGGATTAGTCTACTTGCTTGCAGTTTATTTATAAATTTTGGTATTAAATTCATGCTAAAAAGATCCAGGTCTAGTGGTAAAAATGTTGAATTCTTAAAATTACTACATACCAGTTTCAATGAGTTGTTCAGCATATTAACGCTAAGATATTTATTTTTATAGATTTTGCCAACTAAGACGTTTGTGTGTTTAATTTGATTCAAAGTACAATACAAAATTGACTGTAAATTCAAAGGATTTGAATCGTTAGAACCCCCTAGTATTAATATGTAGTCAGAGTTGGTAAAATCTTTACACTCGGCAACACGTGTACTTATCACTTCAGCCATTGGAGCTCCTGGCTTTACTATAGATGTCACCTTGAAAGAGTTGCCTAGTAATTCTTGCAGCAAACTTCTTGTATCAAGTCCTGTTTGGTCAGAAAATATTTTGACTTCATGTTTTTTTGGCGTAACATCGTAAGTTTTTAAGTTTGATGAAATATCATTATTAAAACTTAAGTATTTGTTTTTATTAATAGGGTCTATTTTCATACTTATGGTTAAAGTATCCGCAGTCTTAGATTCCACTATTGTACCCATTTCAAGGCTACCTTTCTCCAGGATTTGTCGATAAGATGGCTGGTGCTTTACTATGGTTGTGTCCTGTTTTTCTGTTGTTATGGGTTGCTCGAAAAAGTAACTTAAATTATTGCTATGGTCATGTTTTGGGGTATATCTGACTGCGTCAGTTTCTAATTCCTGAGAGGATGTCCTTTTCAAACCGATTCTCGTACTGCAGGACCTATGTCGTTTTTGATACTGAGGAGAATAAAATTTGAGTGGCGAAGCAATTGATTTGTTGTTCACTTCAAAAGCGCCTACCGATTTGTATAGATTCATTTTATGCTGGACTGTTGACAATTTTTTTTTAAGTTGCAATTCTCAATGTTCAAATTTTCGATCTCGTTATTAGCAATCTGTAATTCTAGATTTAATTTTAAGAGTTTTTCCTTGATTGTAGTTACTTCGTCTATATTCGTATTGTTTAGTAAACTCTGACAAGAAATGTCCAATTCATACTCGCTGTCTTGAAAATCTAAACTTTGCTGTCGGCGTCATTGGGTATTTACATTTTGTATTTCTTCCATGTTTGAATTTTATGTCAGTAACAAATTTTACAAACATACAAAAAGAGCCTCACGTTTGGTCAGTCTTGAACCTGTGACCTCTCGATTTCACTCGAACCAATGTCGGCAGGTTGATCGTCGCGCTACTTATACTAATTACTAATTGGCGAAAAACGGCACCAGTATCAACAGGAACTATTTTACCGATTTTTTTAGTTCTTATTAGCCAACACTAGATGTCACTGTTTACATAAAACTGATGGCCAGCTGATCTTTGTTGACATTTGAATAAAAAACGGATTTATCACTGATTTTATAAATATTACCACTTCCATTCACTTTATTTATTAGCATTGGGTGAATATACTGTCGCTGGAGAAACACTGTTCGCTTTGCTCACACTTATAGTTTGTTTTAGGCTCACTTTTATGACTTTCCGTAACACACGACTATTTTGAATAGTATGAGTTAATATATCTTGTTTGGTCATATAACGCTAACACTCATTTTATACGTACTATAGTTTTGGTTTTTACTGAAAACGAATCAAACTGAGCACTTTTACTATTTTTGGTGTAAATTAAATACAGAGCCAATGTTTACTTATTGTTTTCAATGTACCCCCAATTGGCTTTTTTCACTAACTGCTTCATCAGACCGCTTCCGCCGCTTTCCGCTTCCAAGTGATAGACTACAACTATGACTAGATTTATGAACATCAATAAAGTGAAATTAGTAAGTAAAGATCGTAACTCGCGGCGTTGTTTCTACCTTATGTAATAAAGGGGATAGATATTTCTTGCATGTCAATTGAAAAATTCGAGCGCCAATTCCAGAAAAAATAAACAAAATACTGAATATGTAATTGACAACTATCACTGCATACAGTTTGACAGGCAGCTCACTACAATATAGTCGGAAAAAGGCTAGCCAGATTGATTGTACACAGTAATATTGTACATTTGGTTCGTATAATGACGGTTTACTAATGATAAGCATAAAATATATTGTCATAATTTACATTGGCATAGCGAAATTCGGCATAATGTTACTAAGCATAAATGTTTTGCTATAATTTTATTGCCATAAATACTGTTGGCAAAATGATAATAAAGCATAATTTTAAAAGCTGAATGATATTTACACATAATGTTCTACTAATAAAACAAACATGTTCGTGGCTCAAAGATTGCCCAAGGGCCACCCTGCACCTTGATCTAATATTATATCTTTAAAAAAAATATGCGACTCAAAATTACGCCAAAGCAAATTAGACCTAATGACAGCTTTTGCACTATGCTAAAGATTTATTATACCACAGTATGCTAATAAAAGTTATGCGAAAACATTGTGCCAAACAGAATTCTGCCAAGAGGGGAAGGAGGGGTCCTCTACAATGACCTGTATTTGATGAACAGAACACGCATAAAAAAACTGTGAAGTATGATTAGACCGGGCATGTTTATCGCACGCCAGGTAACTTTCGGGATGAAAGTACAAAATACGCGAAGCTAAGCCTGATTTCTACTAAGATATTAGGTTTTATTAAAATTTAATTCAATTTGATTTAAGTAAGAAGTTTTTTCGCTATGGCATCATTTTGAAATGGATTCAAATGTTCGATTCCGCGTTTGAAACAAATATGATTGTGCTTTTTTGGATGGATTTTTTGGATGAAAATCTCGGGAGATTCGGTATTACGAAAGTGTACTAAAGAAATAGTCTATATTTATTTATAATATTTTTTTTTTATAGACTCGCGCTTGACCACTATCTCGTAGTACGTCTGGTAGTCCGATGATGAAACGGGCTGGGCGGAATTAGATCATGCAATTCCATCGCACATTCCCCAAAATGTAACCGATAAATAACCAAAAAGCTAGCAACTCGGCGACGGTGTTCAAGGCTCTGGAGCTTTGACTTAACCAGTGCCTCATCGCCGATGAGCCTCTTGGCCCGCTTTTCGATCGACTCTAGTGCATCAAGTTGGTATTTGGCAGATCCGTCCCAGAGATGAGAACAGTACTCCATGCATGATCGAACTTGCGCTTGATGCAAGCTGAGCAGCTGTTCTGGCGTGAAGTACCTTCTCACTGGTTCAACTGGTTGTTGATGGAATAACTCGGTGTGTAATTTTAAAGCGAGCATTAAAATGTATTATTTACTCTATGAGTATTTTTCTATCCGCTGTCCTTGACCACAATTGGTTGCTTGTTAGTTTATTAATTTTATCCTAGTCCTGTTGATATCCTGTTGGTAGGCTTACTGTACTAGTAAGAAAAATCTTCGCAGGATCCAATTATTTTTGTCAGTAAGATAAAATAAGATAGGATATATTTATTTTGTAAAACATTAGTACAGTATGAAGGTCTTACATTAATATGAGGCAGCTACATATTTTGCCATTTATGGCGTACAAAATTATATAATAATATATGTAGGGTAGGGTAGAGTAGAGTAGGTAGGGTAGATAGGGTATGGTAGGTAGGCAGTTGACGGGAGCGAAGCCACGGGCACAGCTAGTAGCCTATAAAAATAATGGCAAAATGACAAACAATTGTTATTACTTTTACCCCGAGTTTCCCAGCTCAAAATTATAGCAGAATTAATGTGACAAATTGTCAAGCACGCGTTATCTGCTGTGATTGGCTGTTGAAAACTCATTTAACCAATCACAGCAGATAACGCGTGCTTGACAATTTGACACATTAATTCTGCTATAATTTTGAGCTGGGAAACTCGGGGTAAAAGTAATAATTGTATACTATATAATTGTAGAATATAATTGAAATACATTTATTATTGTTTATACACTTAATACAGTATAACTTAAAAAAGTTATTTATTGTGAACCCTTGATGAAAGAATGTCTGTAGATTCTTCGACAGTCATTTTCATGGTACCAAATCGCTTGATAGGTATCTTAGCTTAGCACGAAATTTTTGCTCCAATCTTGACCGACTGTAACAAAGGCTCTTCTTTTCTGCCCATCTTGCACAGCCATCTGCACCTTTCAACGAGGCGAATAGCAAGGTTTTCCAAATGGCTACAAACTGGCTTGTCAAAATTATGTATAGACAATCATTACAAAAAAAGAAAAGAATAATGCTCGTGCCTTCTCTGTATCAGGTGGGGTTTAGCCTTGCAGTGGAACGATAACAGGCTGGTATTTATTATTATTATTACAGCTTTATTTCTCACACAATTACTAATTGATACTTAAAATTGATTCATTATTTTTAACTCACTTCCCAAAAAGGAGGAGGTTTCTCATTTCGACCTGACTATATATTTATGATTTTTTTTATGTGTGTTCGCGTCTAACTTCGTCGTTTATGAACCGATTTTGAAGATTCTTTTTTTTTGTTGGAAAGGAGATATCCCAAGGGTCTGATGATGGCATACCAGAGAAATTGAGGGAACTCCTTAAATATTATAGACATACATAGCGGTTTTGATATTTTTATCAACAATGCAATCATTTACACTCAGCATGTGTCATTTGGTGAAATGGGACCGACGAAGAAGACCACAGATGGCCACTGGAACTCCTAAATGCTAAGTATGTCACGGGTATAAGATATATCGAATAGCTAATCGTCTATGATAAAGCAAATACTTATAAATAAATGGTACTGATGAAAATATTAACATCAAACTGATCTGATGATGAAGCCGGAAGGTAGGCGCTGGAACTCCGAAATAAAACAATAGATCCTAGTCCTGTTTGGGCTTATTGGAATCGTCATGATTTACTTTGGCTATAAATGATTTTCATGGTATTTGGAGGTACTTACTAAAACTAAAAAGATATTTTTTTTTTTTAACAACTAAATCAAACCGACTTCCAAACCAAAACACTACCAAGCGAAAAATAACTTTCTTTTCCGAAGTCGGTGTCGAAAACCGAAAAACAATAGATAGCAAAGACACCGACTTCGGAAAAGAAAGTTATTTTTCGCTTTGTAGTGTTTTGTTTTGGAATTCGGTTTGATTTTTTGTTAAAAAGTTTTTTAATTGTGTGTGATCTCTGGTCGAAGAAATCCTGAAGGGAAACTATGACTTAAAAAACTAATAAGAAAGTAAAGGTTTTCTGCATTCTCCCTTGTTTAACTTATGGCAGCCAAACATGGGTATACACAGAAAAGGTTAATAACAAAGTCTTGTCCTGCGAACACGCAATGGAAAGAAGCCTCTTAAAACTGAGAAAGATACACAAAACAAGAAACACCGACATTCGGTAGAAAACAAAACTAACCGATGAGTTACTACAATATAGTTTTGCCTGAGGCAGAAGTGGCGATGGGCCGGACATGTAGCAAGATATAAGGACAAGAGTCCACCTCTTCTAATAACTAAATAGATAGGTCCGCTAAGCAAAATGAGCGTGTGAAGACGAAGTATCATAGAGATTACGGGAAAAAAGTGAATCAATATTATAAAAGACAAACGCAAATGCAAACACATGGAGGAGGCTTTTACCCACAAGGGATCACATAACAGGATGGTATTATATTTATTTAAATATAGACTGTTTTATATTCTTCTCATCAGTCATAATCTCCCAATAGCTTCCCTCATGGTCTACGTCCTCTTCTCAATGCTGATGCAGTGTCCTGCGTCTGGTTTCAGCATGACATCGATCTTCAGCCGCACCTTGGTGTGGTCAGCCTTGATCCTGTAGCTCCGCACCACATGAGCCAGAGTCGTCTTCATCGACATCAGGGCGTACGCTTTACCTGGAATGGCAACGTAGGATGTTGTAAGAAAATTTAAGTGAAATTGGCAAAAAATTATTAGTTGAATGCCTACCACATTATAGATTACGAAATAACTTGACAAAAAGCTTATGAACTAGTTCATCATCAGTATATAGATAGGTCCTCCAAACGCTTTTACGAAACAAAATACACTGCTGGTCAAAATCTTGAGAGAATTGTTACCAGCCCAGGTGGGCTAGCTCTAGTTAACTGACATGGTCTGCATTTTTGGGAACTTGTCATCATTACTTACCAATACACTGTCTTCTGCCCACACTGAAGGCAGCAAACGCATTAGGATTCTCAGGCAGTCCGCCAGGTTCCAGCCAGCGTTCAGGCTTGAACTCGTGCACATCTGGACCCCAAATCGGATGCTTGTGGAGCCCAAACACGAATAAGAAGCAGGTACGACCGGCTGATAGAGTGTAGTTTTCTGAAACAAAGATGAATGAAGTTAAAAATTCATAATAATGTGGGAAAAGAAAACGTGTTGCGTCGACTTGCAGCAACATGGGGCAAAGGAAGAAATAATGAATATGAATTATGGGCTCTAGAAAATGTAACTAAGTATTATAATGTAGTAAGAATTTAATATACTATTCGGGCGGGATTTTCATCCGTTTAAGGGTAGCTGGGCTTAGCTGGGTAACCACGTTAAGCCGATGATCCCTACTGTCTACCAGTCTTGCCAAGAGATACTGTGTTGCTCAGTGACTGGGTTGTGTAAGTCACAAAGGCTGTCACTCCATGTAATATTCTGGTTCTCAGCTGCATCTACAGAGTTCAATGAAAGGCCGACGTAACAACACACGTTAACAACGTTGGCGGAAGGTTAGGCAGATTGGTTGATGGAGAACTTACTTAGTTTTACATCTCTATCGAGCTTCCTAGCTAGGACCGGCACGATGGTAAAGACTCTCATACTCTCTTTCAGAACAGCTTCCAAGTACACCAGCTTTGACAAGTCCGTCTTCTCTACGTCTCTGTCTCCTCCCAAGACCTCTTGTATCCTGAAATAATAAAACGTGTTGGAGAACAAAGGGTTGATAAAGATACGTGTGAATGTCTGTGAAAACTGCTTCTGCCCTTAGAAATGAATAACTTTCGCCGAAGGAAGTCACGGTCAATTTCCAAAAAGACATTTCAACAAGACTGAAGTTTTTAAAATATTGAAAATGTTTTTACTTACTCAGCATACACCTTCTCTTGAGCCTCAGGGTGTGATCCCAACAATATCATAGTAAACATAAGTACGTTAGCCGAAGTGTCATGGCCGCCAACGATCATTGTGTCTACATGTTCTCTAATCTCTCTGTCGTTGAAAACTCCCTTTTCTACTGATAACTCTAGCAGGAGATCCATGAAGGCTTTGAATTTTGTTCCTAGAAATAATTTTAACGTTATTAACTTAGTAACTTGAATTCAGTTGGTCAGGCTTTTAGAAAATCAGCTTGAACTATACCAGGTATTATACTCCTCTCAGCGCAAATATTTCCATTAAACTCCGATTTTCTTGTTTGTAGAACCTGCAATAAAATTAGCATTTTAAAACAAACTTTTGTGACATGAAAGTAGAATAAATGTTGTAGAAATGCGTTCCTTGCGAAGTATGTGAAGTATACCTTTGGATGATATATTGATGAATCATGTGATAAGACAAAGTTGTGGTTTAAAAGATGGTGTAGGATCAACAATTATTGAAAAGAGTTAACTTAAATAGCGTTTTCATGCTGCGACAGATCTTATTGTAATTGTTCTTCCGAATAACCTGGTGTGCAGGACTTCATAACCGGCGATCACTACTGGACATAGGCATGGAACATACATTTTGAGGTTTTATTTTTGCAGATGGATTTCATTTATCTACAACCTCTTCATGCAATAAATAGTCTACTTCAACACCGGAAACATTTCGATCGAAACATCCAAAGGAATTTCTGTATCCTTACTGTATAAGACATATTGTGTAGAATCTTCAGACAAGCATCCTGCTTCTTTTTGACGTTGCTCCAAGCGAAGGTGTAGGGGCTGTGCCACCAGAACTTCATGAACCTTTCCACCATCGTGTTGAGGATTAGCTCTGTAGCTTCCACGTACTTACTGTTGAGATTAGAGTCTGTGAAGTCTACTCCTAGTGCTGTCACTGGAAAAACATAAAAATCATTCATGATTGGTTTGAAAATTCTGTTTGATAGCAGAATATTATTTTATTTAACCTTTTTTCTCTGTGGAAAATAGCTGTGATCTGTTATTTTTCTATACAATTTATGCACACCAAAGTCATCCTGTTGTCGTGCGTGCGCGGCACTGGCGCCGCATCGCTATCTTGAAGTATAAATTTTATGGAAAAATCAATCAGTCGTGCGCAGTATGAGAAACGCACAGCTGCGGCGCCGCAGCAGTCCCGCACCATGCTTCTAAATTGAAGGAGCCCTTAGTGTTAGAAGAAAAGGTACCGGCGTCTATTGGTGAGAGGAAGGAAACTAGTAGAGATGGTGGCACCAGTCTAACAGCTTCCGCTATTATCCAAAAGATGGCGCCACCAGTCTCTACTTGTTTCCTTCCTCTTGCCAATACACGACGCTACATCCTTTTTTATCATTTTCATTAGGTACCTATACTTACAGCAAATAGTCTCCAAAGCATTGTGGCGGGTGTAAGTCCAGTGGTCAAAGAGCCCTTTTCCAACTTCTTTCTCGAGATCTTTCACCAGCTTTCTGGACTGGCTGTTGAAGACGCCCATAAACGTGTCCAGAAGTATCTGACTGAACGCTGGATTCAAGACCTTGCGATGATTCTTCCATATTGAATCTGGAGAATTCAACATTAAATAGTCGTACGTCTCTAAATTCTTCGATAATAGCTTTTTGACTTGGGATACATTCGACTTAAACGTTTGACATTATGGTATTACGAAAAACCTTTTTTTGTTATTGGGGCGAAACCTTCGGCGCCCAGACTTTTGAGGAAAAGACCTAAGAAAAAGAACCTCATATAAGAACTTTCCAAGACTGGTAATCTGATCGTAGATAATATGATGGATCAACACCCATCAACAATTTTAGCGTGTATTTTTAAGAGGAATCATTTGATAAGTCATAGTGAAACTATGAACTTTTTGAGACTACTTTCATTGTGCATACAGCTAAGGAGTGGCTTTTCCTGCCGGAGTCAGTGTTTCCTAAAGGCTACAACCTGGGCTTTTTAAAGTCAACAGAAAATCAATAGGTTCACATCATCGCTGACCATCAGGTGAGATAGAGGTCAAACGCGAGCCTATCATTAATAAAAAAGACTTTAGTATACAGAGTCAATGATTCAGGATTAAATTCACGGTGTAAATCCAACTGTTCTATATCCAACTCACATTTTCCAGTGACTAAGCCTTCGCCTAGCCATGGTTTAGCGAAGTCGTAGAATCCGTCCTTCTCTAGACATGAGTTCGCTACCGTGAAACTGTCGTCGGGGTCGGTTACAACTGCAAAATAATAAAATATAATAATATCAACAATAGTCTAGTCCGGACTAAGTTTCGTCCACGAAGCCGTCCAATCACAGCGGAGACTAGCCATCGGGGTGGGCGTTAGTGCACTAGTGTGTTTCTAAACACAGGTGCACTTCCTGATCCCTTACTCTCATAGTCCGATGCCACGGCAGGAGGTAAATCTTTATGGAAAAACTTATATTCAAATCTCATTATTATTAAAATACTAACTGTACACAGTCCGTGGTCCGATGCTAGCGGACACAACTCCTCCAATATCGTAGCTCTGTTTAGCCAAGTCGTTGATGCCATCCCATAGTTCTGGAAATACAGATAAGGTATGATTTTTCATATATAGATATCAAAAGTAATGAAAGATGCTCGACAAAGCTGAAGGTTGTCTAAACATTGCCTATCAAAATCAGCCTGCCTAACCTTGCCTAACTATGGTCGGCTTCCAAACGAATGCAACTGAGTATTTGACCTCCCCACCTGAAGGGCTATCTGACCTCCACAACACATTAACTGTGTAACACAACTTCAACTTCAACTTCAACTCTTATTAAATGGCATTTGTGGAAGGGACACCACAATTTTGCCAATAACAGTGTAACACAATACCCCTTGGCAATATTGGAGTCAGATTTTCTGTCAAAACGACTGTCAAAGATTTATAAATGACAGCAGCGGCACGAAGGAGTCTGCGTAAGTTATGGGATGGTTAAATGGCGATGGTCATGTTCACCCATTAGTCATTAGTGATTTATTCATAAACAAGTAACTTGAATCTGAATTTACACACAAAATTACACAGTTACAGTGCGATGCGAGGAGATGGAGGGGTCAAAGTAAACTACATGTTAGTTACTACTCCAAGAGTCGATTACTCTTCCACCTTTAATTAGCAACATTATATACATAGTTACGACGTGATGTTATGTCGATAATCTATGATCACGTATTCACATACTATCAACCTTAGCATATTATACTACGTGCTGTACGTGACGTGCTGATGTACGTGACATCACACCACATCGCCCCCTTAAATTTAAAAAAAAAAAATTTTTTTTTACAAGGTTTTTTTTTTTCCACATTACAAACTATTACTCTAACTCTTACAATACAATTTTGTTCTATTCTTATGTACTATATCTATTTTATTTTTATACTTAATCACAACATTTGGTGACTCGTCTTTTACAACTTCAAAAGGTCCATTATAAATACATTCCAATTTATTGCCAGTTTCATTCTTAATCAATACTAAATCACCTTCCTTATAGGTTACAGAATTAAGATTCTTATCATAACAATGTTTCCTAGCTAATTTACTCGCTATTAAATTCTCCCTTGCATCATTTTGTGCCCTTTGCAATCTGTACTTAAATTCTAAAGGATAATTATCAAAATTATACAATGGTTCAACACTTTCTCCTTGAAGACTACTTGGTAATCTGCATTTTCTTCCAAACACTAGCTCATAAGGTGTATATTTGGTAACAGTATTAACTGTCGTATTATAAGAAAAACACCAAAATGGAATCCAAGAACTCCATGATGATGGGTTATTATCTGTCTGTATCCTCAAATATGCACCTAATGTTTTATGTACATTCTCCAAAGAACCTATACTCTCATGATGATATGACGTCGACATGACTTTATTGATGTTCAAGATATCACATAGCTCTATCATTACTTTCGAAACGAATTCACTACCCCTATCCGTAGCTATTGTTTTCGGTATTCCATATCTCAAAACAAAATTCTCTGCCAAGGCTTTTGCTACCTCATTTGCGGATTTATTCTTTAACGGATAAGCCTCTACAAACTTCGTAAGTTCACATTGAAGAGTTAATATGTAAACATTGCCTCTTTCGTCTCTATCAAGGGGTCCTACTATGTCTAAATAAATCTTCTCAAACGATGTTGATGCAGTAGTCGTAATCGTCATGGGTTCCCTAGTATTCCTAGAATACTTTTGCTTACAACACTTATCACATTTACCAACGTACTCCACTACGTCTTTCTCTATAGAAGGCCAATAATAATACTTCTTTATATTATTCACCATCCTACGTATTCCTGCATGACCACTCGTGGGTAAAATATGGAAATCATTCAAAATAACCTTCTTCTCATCTTTCCCTTCTATTCTCCGTAAATCCTTCACTACACACAGTTTAAAATCCCCACAAATCGAACTTCTATTTTCCTTTAAATATTTTGCCATTCTTGTAATAAAATCAACGTTATAACGATTCTTCATAATAATTACTTCTTTAATGCCTTCTTCAATACAAAAACTGACTATGTCTTTCGATAACTCGTCTCGCGAAATTCCCGATAAAGATTCATAGTTTACATAAATACTCGAGTTTTCTGGCATATACACTAAATTGCGCGACTTTGAAAATATCTCCCTACAACCTTTATTATTATTGTTGTTATTATTATTGTTACGTAACATTTTCTCCCAATCATCTAAACAAATCTCAATGTCATTTCCTTGCTTCTTAAGTACTTCCACGATCCTAGGGTGATCAGTCCCAGATACCACGGAGTCCCTATCACAAACATTTGGCTTTCCCAACTGCTTGTACTGCGCCCTCGTCATTACGGATATCGTCTTTTCCCGTATCAATTTCAAATCCTCACTCGTTATCACTATTCTAGAAAGTGCATCCGCTAGTACATTCTCTTTGCCCTTAATATATTCAACCTCAAAATCATACTCCTCTAAACACAAACGAAACTTAGTCAACCTACTAGATGGATCTGTCATGTTAAACAAATACAGTAATGGCCGGTGATCCGTCTTTACAACGAACCTCCGTCCGTACAAATACGGTCTAAAATATTTAACTGACCAAACTATTGCCAACAACTCCTTCTCTATTATCGGATAATTTAACTCACTCTTCCCTAACGACCTACTAGCATATGCGATGGGTTTTCCGTTCCCATTACACAACACACTCCCTATAGCATATCCAGAACTATCGGTTTGCAATATAAAAGTATTGCTATCAGAAAAATCAGGATAATCCAACACCGGTGGACTCATTAACGCTTCCTTAAGCAACAAAAACGACTTCTCGCACTCATCGGACCAACTAAATACAACACCTCTCTTACACAGCTTATTCATAGGTACCACTATATCAGCAAACTGTGGTATGAATTTCCTATAATAATTCGCAAACGCTACAAATCGCTTTACCTCATCAACCGTCGATGGACGCGGATAACCTCTAATAACTTCTACCTTCTCTGGATCTGGTGAAATACCTTCGGCCGATATTACATGCCCCAAATAAAGCACTTGCTTCTTCAAAAATTCACATTTAGACGGATTCAACTTTAGATTTACTTCCCTCAAGCGTGAAAATACTGATATTAGGTTCCGATTATGTTCATCTAAATTCCGTCCAAAAATAATGAGATCATCCAAATAAATCAGACACCTATCGTAATTCAATCCAGACATGGCCACAGTCATTAATCTACTAAACGAACTCGGACTTATCTTCAAACCCATTGGTAACCTACACATTTGATACTGCCCCTTGTCTGTTGTGAAAGCAGTGTACTTCCTACTACTCTCCTCCAAAGCACACTGATAATAAGATTGTGATAAATCACAGTGACTAAAGTAAACTGCGCCTGACATCGAATCCAAAATCTCAGTTATATTCGGCAATGGAAACTTATCATCCTGTACCTTTTCATTCAACTGCCTATAATCTATAACCACTCGCCATTTCTTCTCCCCACTACGATCCGTCTTTTTGGGTACCACCAAAACAGGACTAGACCACTCACTAACCGCCTCTTCAATGATATTACCCTCCAGCATCTCCTGCACTTGCCTATCAACCTCCTTCTTCTGTGCATAAGGTATCCTATACTGTCTCTTGTACACCGGAGTAGCACTCTCTTTCAAGCGTATAGACTGCTCATATACGTTAGTGACAGCTAATTTATCACCCGGGAGATGAAAAACATCCGAAAACTTTGCACACACTTGCTCAACCGACAACCGCTCCTCGGCGTTCAAATAGTCGAGTTTAAGTAAAGAAAGTACCTCTTCTACACGCTCAACGTCCGTCCCTGGCTTCACGAAATTACAACAATCAAAATCACTCAACGGACAAACTTCCACACCGGACATACTACACACAACTTCCTCGGAGTTCGTATTTAAAATCCTAACGGGGACCATCCCGCTTTTAGGCCTTACTAACACACTAGCCAAGAAAACGCCTTTCCGCAATTCTTGCCTAACTACCACACAATCTTCCGCTCTGTTAACGGGGTAATACCTAACCACCTCACAACGCGGTGGAATAGTCAACAAGTAATCATAGGACTTAAGTGGCATCGAAACCACCCGTCGTCCACGATCCCTAAGAGAAAACCTATTCGCCGAAAAATCTATAATACCACCATACTTCTGCAAGAAATCCTGACCTAATATACCAACCGACTTACATGGCAAATCATCAAATATATAAAACTTATGCGTGAAAGAACACCGTCCATACTCCAACGTTAAATATACATAACCTATAGCCCTCAAACTACCTCCTACACCATTAATCACTAATTCTTCCTTAACTACCTTACAGCACAAAGTATTGTTCAACAAGAAACCACTTTTTACAGCCGATATCGACGCGCCCGTATCTACTAACCATTCCGCATTTATATTATTCACTAGAAAATTAACCCAATTAATACTATCGCAAGCTAAAATACGCTTAGTCTCGAAAAAACTGCAACTGGTGGTTAGTCGCTTCATTACGTCGTGACATTGACGTTCCGCCTGAGTCAGCATCACTACGCGCATGCTCGAAATACGCTACACGCCTCCGACCTTGTTGAGTCGAATGACCACGATGAGCATTATTGCTACGACCGCGCATTCCACGATTATGCCATGCGGTGGCATTTTTGCGCGTACGCTCAACAGCTGTCTTATGTTGCGCGTATCCATTTCCTACTGTAGACCGCCTACAACCATTTCCGCGACCTCTATTATCAAAACCACCCCTCGCGGGCCAACGCTGATACGCCATGACCTGTGCCGACGATGCACAACCTTCGTCTTCTGCTACCCTGATCGCATCCTTCAAACAAGTCAAATTCCGCGCCGTAATGATCGTACCTAAACGCTGATTGCGAAGCCCGTCAGCAAACTTCCTGATCGCGTACTTTTCGTTCAACGGCCGCAAAATCTCATATGCTTCCGAACTTTCCCCGGCTTGAGAGATAGTCAAATTAACCATTAACTTCTCTATCTCAGCCCCAAAATCCGCGACCGACCTATCATTCTGCCTAGCGCGAGCAAGCTTCGCTTGCACAGCTACGTCTGACTCTACTGTTAACAAATGCTTCTTCATATCAGCTAACAGACAATCTACCGTTGCGTAAGTAGAGGACAACCGAATCCTAGCACCCTGGGTAAGTCGTGTTGTCAAAACAAATTTAATTAAAAGAGCATTATCTGCTTCCACTAACATAGAACTATATAATCCTATGGCATCAATCAAGTCTTGCGTAACTTGTTCATCGCCACTCATCTTCGGGAGTAGGCCAACTGCCGTTCTCAAAGAAAACTTTTCCGCCGCCATGTTTTGTTCCGTTCCGGTTCCGCTCTCAAACTTAACAGTGTCCACGTATAACGCTTCTATCTTACATACCAACTGAGCCAGTTCTTCCGAGAACTTACTAGATTCTGAAACTATACACTTAAATTTACGATAGAGCGCTTTCACCTCACTGATCTTACTATCAAAATTTCTGCCTTTTCGCCTACTAGGGCCTAACTTGACAATAGATTCCCTTAATAACTTAAGTTGTACAAATAGCGACGTTAACTCCACTTCCATTTAAATCAATGTCTCCAAATTTAACGATGACCGCAAGCACCGACACACACTTATTCACATTCACATAAGAAACACTCACTTCGTTCCTCCGACGGCCCCTGGTCAAACCATCTGTACAGCCTTCTGGACTTCCCGCTGTCTCATCTTTTCTTCAATCCAGTTGTGGTGACATCTCCGATACATGCGAACCGCCAAACCTATGATGACAACTGCCATACCCACAGCCATAAACAGCAACACGGTCTTGATAAACGCCAGCTGCTCCTGCGTAGCCGTTGCGGTATTTGCACCACTCGTAGACGCCTGGGCAATAATCACCTCTTCCTTGGACGTCGTGCTCCCCATGGCCTGTGACGCGACGCGACTGACGTGATACTCAACGAAGACAATCAAACCGCGAACCACGAACCGTGACTAGCTCCTGGTCGGACAACTATAACGCCGTCCAGCCGACTGGCAGGGTCGCCATGCGATGCGAGGAGATGGAGGGGTCAAAGTAAACTACATGTTAGTTACTACTCCAAGAGTCGATTACTCTTCCACCTTTAATTAGCAACATTATATACATAGTTACGACGTGATGTTATGTCGATAATCTATGATCACGTATTCACATACTATCAACCTTAGCATATTATACTACGTGCTGTACGTGACGTGCTGATGTACGTGACATCACACCACAACAGTATATAAACTAAAATAGATTACATTTGAATTTCATAAAGAACATCAACAATTTTAAAACAATAAATTTACATTACTTCAAAAATACATTTCAACATGTAAATTAAATAATATGGCCACCCATTAAAATTTAAAACAATTAAATTAAAACAATTAGTTAAAGACAAATTAACATTGATTGATAAAACATTAATCAGAAATAATGAATTTGTGGTTAGTTCAATTAATCAGAACGAACGAAATCCAATAAAATTTAACAACCCCTGACAATCGCAATAAAATAACAATTCAATAAAATACTCCTCCACAGGTATACCTCGCCAGGTGTTGCTTAACCATAAAGATCAACTTGCACGACTGGTCATACTTAACCACTAGCTCCAATTTTATCAAGTAAAGCTAGTAAACTAAATACATACTGCAGCTATCCCCGATAAGGCTCGGCGCATGACCCACAATGGGCCACCCCCCCGGGAAGTATGGTGGCTCGGTATTCTTTGTGTGTTTCCGCCGCCACGCCCAGTATGCAGCGCACGCGATGCAGAAAAGCGCTACAGCGAACATTGTTGATCTTTTATATTGTTACTGAAAAATAAAGTTACTTATTATTATTACTAGCTTCTGACCGCGGTTTCCCTGTTTATCCCGAAGGAACATATGGGGATAAAAAAACTTTTCTACAAAAATTACAACCGACTTCCAAACAAAAACACTACAAAGTAAAAAATAACTTCAATTTCGGAAGTCGGTGTTTCTTTTTTCGTTTCTTCGTTTTTTGACACCGACTTCCGAAATTGAAGTAATTTTTTACTTTGTAGTGTTTTTGTTTGGAAGTCGGTTGTAATTTTTGTAGAAAAGTTTTTTATTTTCCACTTTTTAGTTGTGGTACATAATAGACCAGTTTTATAGGCTAGGTACCTACACGTATAGTGCCCAAAGTGAAGATAGAATAGATTAACCCAAGACATGAAACTTATACAAAATCGGTGCAATGAAAGTATACCAGGGTGAACTGTCCACACCTGCGTACCCCTTTAGAGCGTACCAGTGTGATGTTATGTTATGAAATGGTGTAAACAATAAACAGACATGCGATTAGATCTATCCCGAGTGATTTGCCGTCATTTATTGAAGAGTTCTGATGTATTTTCCGAAGTTCTTCATCAGATCTTGATGAAAATTAAATGGGACCACACGACAAGCACCAGCTTTCAATTAAAAAAAGAATCATCAAAATCGGTTCACCCAATGAAAAGTTCTGAGGTAACAAACATAAAAAAAAAAAAAAATACAGTCGAATTGAGAACCTCCTCCTTTTTGCGAAGTCGGTTAAAAAGTAGCATGAGCTATTCCAGACTATCTAAACCTGTGCCAAATTTCATCCAGATTCGTTCAGCCATTCTGGCGTGATTGAGAAACAAACATCCACCCCTCCAAACTTTGGCCTTTAATGTAATTATTATGGTAAGATATATAGTAAGATGACAGCACAGTTGCTGCAGTGACTGAGGGATTGGTTGCTGTGTGTCATGGGTTCGATACCCGCATTGTTCCGTGCGGGTTTTTATATGGCTTATTACATACCGATTTTCTGGGACTGAATGTTTGTGTATATGTTACGGCTAATACCCGAAGTGCGGCTACACCTAGTATTAGCCGGTTGGAGCTTAGGGCACCCCGACACGGACAGGTTAGGTTCGAACGAGATGACGGGGGCTGAAGTGAGCGAGCAAAGCGAGCGAACTCAGCTCCCGTCATCTGTTAGGTAACTGTTAGGTAGCCCTCTGGTAACTGTTAGGCAGCCCTCTGTTAGGTAACTTTAGACCCTGCGGACGGAAATAGGAGCCCCGCGCAGCGGGGCTCCGTCGACTATGTTGCGTGGCTACACCTAGTTCTAACCGGCTAAAACTAGGTGTAGCCGCACTTCGGGTATTAGCACACCTAGTTCTAACCGGCTAAAACTAGGTGTAGCCACACTTCGGGTATTAGCCGTAACATATATATGTGAGTTTAATGTTTTTAAACGCGCCCATGATAAAGGAGATCAATGTTTTAAAATACGCATTCTTAAAAGCCAATCTACTGGAAACAGAATCGTCATAAATTTTATTTTAGAACCAAATCCTAGCTCAAGCCAATCTTAATAGGAAATAACAGAATTATTGGTCTTGACAGATGTCTGGTTTTCATAGTACTACACAAATATTTAAAGAGTATCTCTTCAGTGCAAGCCAAGGAAACTTCAGATATATTCTCGGTGTTTTCTGAGCAAGCCACACCTTCTCAGCTATCAACATTCCATCTTTACGCAGAAGATTTGCAACTTTATCGACATTTTCTGCTTGCAGACGTGGACTTAGCGATTAATGCCACTAATCATGACCTGGAGAGAATTAGTGAATATCTTATGGCTTACAGATTAACCCTTCCAAGTCCCAGGCCATGATCATATGCAGTCGATGTTATCATACAGCTATTGGCATTTCTATCTTGACACCATTATCCCTTAACGGCTCGTCCATTCCTTACACCGAATCGGCTAATAATCTCGGTGTCTTAATTGACAGTAATCTTTCTTGGCGTGCACAAGTCAATGGAATTAGTCGTAAGGTACATTTTTCCTTCCACTCATTAAAAACTGTTCAAACTTTCCTTCCTTTTAAAACTAAAACTTAACTTAGCTCAAACTTAGACTCAGCTGATCATAGTTTACGCTGATGCCTGCTATCTGGATGCCACCGAGGACCTCTTAAATAAACTTGAGCGCTTGCAAAATTTGTGCATCCGTTTTGTTTTTGGTCTGAGGAAATACGATCATGTCTCTTAGTTCCGCAAGAATCGCAAGTGGCTCCCTATCCGTCTTTGCAGGAACACTCGCCCTGTCTCCTTTTCAACATCCATTTTAACCTTGCGTACCCTGGCTACCTGCGTGATCGTTTTTCTTTTACTCGCCCTGCCGATGCTCAGTGTAGATCCCGGCTTAAACTTCATCTCAATTTCCCATCCCATAAAACTCATTTCTATTCCCACTCCTTCTCTATCCATACAGAACAATCGTAGAACTCACTTCACCCTAAAATCCGTGACTCTCAAAATGTACCTCTGTTCAAAAAACAAGTCAAAGAACATTACTTGACGTCGACCACAAAGCGATGATGTCATCATCGCTTACCATCTGGTTAAATAGTGGTCAAGCACGAGCCTATAAGATAAGATAAGATAATTTATTTGCGTAAAACATGCACATTATAACAAATAATAAAAAAAACCTCTCTACCATATTGTAATTTTGTATATTATATGTATGTATTTTTATCTTCTATACTTATATTTATTTAAGGTATATGTGTAATTTATACATAATTAGTAAAGTTATTAAAGTCTATTTTAGGTTTCCTTATTTCTTTCTACACACTGTGTCTTCGTCTATCATCTAATTATCCTGTCGCAGGTCAGCTGGAAGAAATTTATATTGAAATAAGCAGTATCTTTGTGCTCTTCTATCTGTATTCTATCTTTTCCCTGTATATATATGTATGTTTTGTGTGTGCATAAATAAATAAATAAAAGATTCGCTCTGAATTTATAAGCTCGTTCAAAAACCCTGCCAGCTCCATCTCTAACCAGCCATTCGTTCAGTAGCAGAATTTAAACTTATCCCAGATCTACCACAAGATAGTGACCGTAACATACTCAATGTCAACTGATCTGGGTTAGAGTTATTTAGGTAGTGATCTCAATATTAAATAACAACAGCTGTACTTGTGCAGAACTAGCTAATCGTCACGGCCTAATTAATAATTAATTATGCATTAACATCTTGTCTGGATTCCCCGAAAGAGTTAGGCAGAGACAGAAATAATATAATACTACCATACAGATGACTCATCCCATACAAAGTAACCGTGCAGACTTAACTAGCCTTTTTAGTCTTATTATCTGATTATTTTTTGTACATCGATCGCGTTGGGTTCCGTTCTAAGGCGATACATAGATGGTGTGAGCACCGACTTGCAAGTAAAAGGGTTTTCTTGGTTAGTAAATACATTTTTCTTTAAATACAGTATCGATTTGTTTTGTTGTATTTTTTGCACGTTTTTACAGTTTCATTACACCAAAATGTTTTATAACACAAATTTAAACAATCATGTGGAATGCTTCAGAAAAACAATGGAGAAATCTTAGCTGACTTAAATTTGAGCGTCTGAATGTGAGTTATACGAAAGAAATTCCATTAATTAACTGGTTCATCACGGATAAAGGAAATTATTATAAATGAAAATAATTTGACTTTTTCGACAACTTTCATTTGCTTAGTATTTCCATTTGATACTTATTCTGCTAAGTGACAAGATCATTATTGTATTTTTTATTATAATTAAACAGAGTAGGTAAATGAATTAACAATGCAGTGTGTCTAAGTTTAGTTGTTCCATGCAGGTAGGTAAGTATACTATAAGTAGAAGAAATAAATGAATTACTTCCTATTAATGATAGGCAAAAATACTAATATCCAAGTCTAAAAAAAATATTGCTTGGTTGTTGACGACGACCTTTGAGACCTTTTGACATACGTCAATGTCAAGTGACAATGACGTGTGTCAAAAGGTCTTAATTTACATTTCATACTGAAATAACTAGGGAAGGGAATTACTAATGCGATAATATTGCCCTTTGACTTCCACGAAATGGAATAATATTACCTATTAAACACATTATTAAAGGTGACGCAGACATAACCTACAAAAGTTCATGACTGAATATCTGTTATTCTCGGAGTTTTCGAACAAGAATTTCTTGCAAAAACTAATTCCGAAGATGAGCCTGAGTTAAACCAGTAATTTTTTAACTGGGCACAAGTCCAAAATCCAGGCTGAAAAAGTCGAACCCGCAACCTCGTGCGAGGTTACTACGCATTTGCGACCACTAGACCAACAAGGTATTTACAGCATTGGTTTAAATATAACTATTCGGGGCCACATATACTGAGTCTTACTAATGCAGTTAGTATTAAAAAGACTCAGAACGAGAACGAGAGATCCCTGAACATGATGAGCATCTTTGTGATAATATATATCAATGGCCAAAATCTTATCAAAACAAATGATAGTAATGACTATCAAATTCTGCTATTAATTTAGCACTTAATTATCTTCGCTTCACTGAAACTTCGTTTGGCGCGCAATATAATATTTCCAACACGGTCTATTAATTTCACAACCACTACATGAACTAACATTCCCTATACAATCACAGATTCACTTTTTACAAGACAGTCCAAATCGCATTATCAACCTACCTACCAAAAACAAATGAAGATATGATGATTCTCAGCACACCATTGAACTACCAGCGAACTGGATACAAAAAAAAAATAGAACTGATTGCCAATTGTCTTCACCTCCACTTTAGAAATATTTGCATCACTGTTAACTTCCGATATCCTCGAGCTTACCTCCTGATACTGTATTTCAACACTGCCAATTAGTTTACAGTTAAATTATCCCTAATTCACCGACAAGAACTATATGACTGCACAGGCATTACCTAAGCCCTGTTATATATCCGAAGGGCAACCTATACTGCAGGGCTGCCGAAAGTGTGTGAACTGACAATATGCATTCTAATGCATATTGTCAGTTTACACACTTTCGATACCGCGTGGTTCAATCACGAATCAATATATCGCCCTACAGTTTCTCAGATTGTGGGTTGGGTTGGGACAAAACCTTTGTTGGGCCCTAAACAAAGTGGCATTCTAACAACAAACGATGGTCTGAAATCCCAAACTCAGCGCTTGTCACATTAATTTTAGACATTTTGCCAATCTTTGTCACTGCTCAAATTTGAATTTTTAGAGGCATTTTTGACAGTAGCCCCTTTCTACTTGCCTACCTATTTGGGTGATTAACTTCCTGTATTTTTTTATTTACCTATTCTGCTTTCAAGGGGCAATTATACCTAGTATTATGCTCTCTATTTATTTAGTTTTCAATACAGTATTCTTTCCAAGTTTATTTTAGACATCAGTGAAGTTTTTTTGAGTTGTTTCAGAGATTACCTGCAACATTCAATCTTTCCCTTTTTATATTTCTTACAATTTATATATTAGCGAAATCATGACATCCACATAAAAATATAGTCTTAACTGTTTGCTTGCCACAACATTATACGCTATGGAGATAGCCCCACGCCCCGTTTCTCATTGATTGTTTCAAATATTATATTCACTTTTGAATCACGGCTTTTATCCAGGTAGAGATATTTGTTAGGTATTTCTAGAACACGCTAAAAAAGTGATGAAGTCTCATGTTCAATTTATAATTAATCTTATCACTCACTAATATTTCCAGCATCCTTCTTGTTTACCTAAGTTTGAATGTACGTAGCGATGTGTTTTTAACAAATCGGATGGAACGGTTTTGATTTTGATATTTCAAATACCTACGGGTTCAAAACCTAGTTGTTTAAGTAAAACACTAATTTCACTTGCAAAGACTTCCCTAAACTCTAACCCACTAGCTATTGACTAACTTATTCAAAGAATAAGAATATTTGTATGTAAACATAGGTAGTACACGGTGTGAGATGTTACAATATTACGTAGATATAAGTTTTTATTTGTACTAGTTTTTGTTTTAACAAACAGTAAAACTGTTTGTTTCGAGTTTCCGATATACCCGTAAACATGGTAAATATCCCGCTTATAATGTTAATGTTAGTATTACGTAGATTCACTATGTTTTGCCATGAACCGTATAAATATCATCAGAAAATTTGCCAGTTAAAAATAACAATGAATCGGTAAGTTTTACATTACAACATTGGATATCAAATTATTAGAAGAGCTTGAATATTAGACTTCTATTACATATACGTTACATTATTTTAGTTTAAAGAATCAATAAATGCAGAAAGTAAAATGTGTGTGTTTCATATACGCTGTTCGATTGCAATCCTTAATAGACCACTGAACTGACTGACACACTTTAAATAGTAGAATCTAGAAACCTCTAGAACATACCACTGCCACTTCTCCACTCTCGCCAACCCTATCACTTTACTCACAGAACTTGCGACACTTATATTTGCTCCAATATTTTTTCAATTTCCTAAAGTTAATTGCAGTACAGTGTCTACACTTCCGATTATTTAGTAAGTCTGTTTGTTTAATGTGTGTTTCAGGGCATGTAATGTGGCGTGTTATGATTGTGATTCGTGTCATGGGTTTGTTGACTGTCCAATGCAGTGTTATGCAGTTTTAGTATGTAAGTCGTTGTATTTACGTCACTGGTCTAGTACTACAGTACAGATACCCAATCACATACTAAAAAATGTTACGTATGGCTTTAGTCGGGCTAACTGGCGGTAGTACCAGCGACTCGTTGTTAGCCAGAGATACTGTAATTTTGCAACTCCATCTAGTATTTGCTAAGATATTAAATGGTATCGACAGTTTGACATCCCGAGCATTCACAACGTATGTTCAGGCCTAAGGGACGTTATTTGCCTACGGTCCTTGAACAATATTACTTCGTAGGTAATAATAACAATCAACAGAATAATACCGAATTGGCGGCATAGTTTAATTTGTGTGAGCGGGACAAAGAGTAATTATAAAGAAAAATAATACTGAAGGAGCGGGACAGTGTCCGCTTAGACCGCGGTCGTGTTGTGTAGCGAATTTAACAATATACTCGAATATTCCAAATCAACTTATCAATTTATTACTCACTAAAAGGGTTATCCTTTTTTATGTTTCTTACATAAATAAAAAAAACAGTATGTTATTACAAAAGTATTACTAATTTAGTTAGGTACGCGTAGCATAGGCAAGTCGACTGTCGATGAAATTTGATGTAGTCTTGAATCAAAATTAATGGCGACTCGAAACAGACACTGCTTATTAAAAACATATTGTGACAGCGGCGCTTAAAGGTTCGCAGCGACTCATTGAGTGTTCCGAGCCACCATTAAGTTTGAATCGTACGAGAAATAAAGCTGTCATATAACAAAGCAAACACGCTGAACAAAAAAGTGATTTAAGTATTATACCTAAGAAGCAAATATTCATATTCAGCTGTCAACAGTCAAAAGTCAAACATCTCATTGTTATGTTTAATTACGAATTATTATTTTTTCTATACAATATTCCCTAAAGTTAAATAATTACTATCGAAATGAGTATTAATAACAGGGACTGTGTTATCTAAGATTAAAACAGCTAATATTCGTGGATGAGGCGGTGTCAGTGTGAGAGTGACTTCACCAGTGATTATGGACCACTATCAATTTATACACCATACAATCAGGTTGGCTATAAATTTCAGAACGATGTAAAAAGACGTGCACGTAAAACAGTATCAATATTAATATCGCCAACTAATATAACATTTTGGAATGATGATAGTTTGTTTAGACAATCGTTAAGGGGTGTTAAAACGTCTAAAGAAACAAACAAATTAAAAAAATACAATAACAGGCCGAGACAGTTAAGTTACGACCAATCCCAACTGATGGCGCCCATTCACGAACACGACGCATGGATTGACACCACTCAGCTCAACCATGTTATTGGGCTTCTTCATTTGAAAGTCAGTAGCAGCTTAAATGCTGGATTTGCGTCGAGTTAATGGAAATATACTCGCCCTCAATTAAATGGGCCTTAAACAAAACTGACGAAATGAGGGTTTAGGTTAGATGTACCTTCAGGTAGATCTCTGCCTATACCCTCGGGGCATACAAGTACGATGATAGGTTTATTGGAATTTACTACATCATCATCATTTCAGCCGAAATACGTCCACTGCTGGACCTAGGCCTCTCCCAAGCTTCGCCACACGGTCCTGTGCGTCTTACAATTAGCGGATTCGGATAAAATCCTGGGAAGTAAAGTTATACGGCAAACTTGAGGAAAGACCGGTTTTTTAACAGAATACTTTTTTAAGGACTAGGAAATCTAGAAACACTCGTAACATGCAATTGGTGACATGAAAAAATATTTTTAGAAAATTCCGAACGGAATCCAAATTACTGTAATGCTGAATGAAGAACAATGCTTGAGTTATGGAATCCGGCTATGAAAAAACTTAGCGACTGATGATGAGATACTGTTTTAATAACTTGAGCGGTATGCACCCCGACACGGATAGGTTAGGTTCGAAGGGGATGAAGTGAGCGAGCGAACTTAGCTCCCGCCGTCAGCTTCATTTTAGGTTGCTTTAAACCCTGCAGACAGAAAAAGGAGTCCCGCTTCCTTTACTACCTTTTATTTTCAAGTCAAATATTACGAAGCTTCTCATTTTGTATTTTAAGTAACTCAAATTAATGTTTATAAGTTGCTGTTCTGTTGATTTCTCGTCACTCGCAGTCAGTCGCTCACTTAGTAATACTATAACGTAAATTAATTATTTTTGTCACTTAAAACTTTAATTTACAGTCACTCGTTTAAATACTACCCTTAATTAATGACCATCATTTTGAACAATTAATCACTTTAGGTTTAATAGGTAGGTTGGTACTTAACGTATGAAAAATAAGAGTAAAAATAACGTATTAAAACATAAGGAAGTTTGACGTATGTCATTACTTCTCAAAATTTGATCCATATCAGCGACACTACCGGATGGTCTACCCTCCAGACGATAAAATAAATACGATATTCGATCAAAACAAATAATCAAATATATTCATTAAAAAAAAAAACAATCATATATCTATTCCAACTAAGTCTCATGTGTTTTTGATCTGTAAATTAGTTCTTAGTCGAAAACAAACCGACCCGTGAGATATCACTCATTACTGTTTATTTTATTTATAATTAATCATTTATCCATGGCCACAAAGTAAAATAGGTATAAAAAAATGTATTAATAATAATGAAATTCCTGTTTCGACCACATCGGACGAAACTCGGCGGCCGAAACGCCTACTAAGCCGATTCCTGGCTAGGAAAATTGTTTTATCAAAAATTTATTGACGTTGTTTTAGTTTCATCAAAATCGGCTTCGTGTCTCACCATTCCTCAAAGTTTCGGATTAGAACACGCACACCCACTTAAAATCTTTTCCTTTATTAAAAAAAGATTGGACAAAAAATGATGTTTTTTAAACTTTTTTCATAATCACGTCAAAACTTAAAGTATGTTCTGAATAAGGAAATGATCCTGGTAAGGTCTGAAAGCAATAACAACTTGAAATCTGCCTATCAACAAACCGATAGCCAGCCTAGCAGTTTCATGACGAAATCTCTAAATACACCTACACCGCACAGTACGCGAAATATGGGCTCATTTGGTAATAGCACACGTTTACATGAATTGGTAAACAATAGACGATTTGTGTGTGATTGGTACTTACAAGTCGACAGTTCCTTGCGTCATCACACTTATTACTTATCTTCAACCCAGATACTTATTTCATGTTAATTCTGGCGCAATATACTCTTTAGAAAATTTTAATATTATAGGATTAAGCGATCGTTATTCGTTTCATAAGAGCTCTTGTATTGTAAGTTGAGAAAAGAAAATTAAAAAAATTTGTGAGAGCAGTGGTGGTCCAATAATAACGGTTGTGTGGAGTTCGTGGGTTCAAAACCTAGCCGATACCTAAATACCCCCTCACCCCTCTATCATAATAATAGACAAAAGTCAGTGGCTACATTAACATTGGAAAATAGAAAAATGGCGGCTTTTGGGCGCCATATTGTGGGGGCCCATTCTTTTTCTTTCAACCCCATCGTGTGGGGTATCAAAATAAAGGGTTTTAAGAGGTGATTTCAAAAACATATAACACTTATACATATGTTTAAATGTACCTAAAAAATAAAAAAGTTAGGTAATTCCAAATTCAAAAAACCCGACTGCTTAAGAAGCGAACTAAAAAGACGTAAACAAGAAGAATATCATGCTGTGCAGTTGGAGGATACATCTGGTTTTGGTCAGCCAGCTCGCGAATATGTAGGTATCCTCCGACTGCACAGCATGATTTTCTCCTTGTTTGAGACTTTTTAGTTCGCCTCTGGGAACCCCACAGGCCTCTGACTTGGCTATTTTAGACTTACATTTATTATATAAGTCCAGGTTTTCCTTCACCACTGCCTGTTATTTCCAAGATAAACTTAGAAAGTACATATGAATTTGAAAAAGTCACATTGCTACTTATCCGGATTTGAACCTACGACCTCAAGCACGACAGGTGAGGTCTTTAGCCATTGGGCCACCACAATCGGTGAACAAACAAAAATAAAAATTAAACCTACAGCTGAATAAAGAACCTCCTCCGTTTTGGAAAGTCGGTTAAGAATAGGAGAAATTTGTTAAAAAAAAATATTTCCTTAAGTTGATCCATGTTAGTGAAACTACCGGACGGGACGGTGTTATATATAATAATACAGTGTATGTTTTTTAAGGAATTTCGCTTCTAGGCATGCGTTTTACACCGTTGCCCACATCATCGCTTACCATCAGGTGAGATAGTGATCAAGCGCGAGCCATAAATAATACAAAAAAATAAATAGAATTAAAAAATCACACGTTGCAGTTTTACTGTTCATCAAAATCGGGCCCGTGACTTCTTTAAGCGTCTTTCGCTATTGCTCATAGTTTCGGATTCGACCATGTACACCCGTTTAAAAAAACTCATTCTGCATAAAAAAAATCTGTCTAGCAAATTTTTTACCTTTTCCCATAATCAAGTCGATTCTTAAAGTATGTTCTGATTAAGTAAATAATCCTGGTAAGATCAAAGTAATATCGACGCTTTCCACTACAGAGGGCATTCACACCGTTACTCCAAGGAACTGACAAGGAACGAAGGTTTCAAAATAAACGACATCAACTGTCAACTGCGGTGAACATATCAGTTGGTTGCGTAGCAACGAGTTGATTGTTTAAAAATGGTTGACAATTTATGTTATTTAAAAAAAACATAAATTTAACATTAAGTTATGTACATAATTTAGTAAAAATGGTTACAATGCGTAGAATTAGGAGTAAAACTGTGAATCGAAATAACAATTTTGAAATTATAAGGCAATTTGTAAAGGAGAGAAATGTAGGCGAGATATTTGAATTTAGATTCAACAAACTTTCTACTGACCACTTTTATATTCAAAACTAACGACTAAAATAACTAAGGCATAAGCAGGGAAGGACATGTGATAATGATATGAATTAAAAGCAAAAAATTAGAAATGTTTTCCCAGTAGAAATGACCAACGTACGTACATTGGTATAATCCCGGAACAGAAAAAACAGAACAGTAAAAACGATTTGTTTTGTAATAAAATCATAGTTAATTTCTATTACTAATAATTTAATAGAAGGTCTAGTTAAAATCAATCTTACGCAATTGAAATAAAATATCTTGGATTGAACGTATTCACAATTCCGTTCTCGAAAGTTCTTCGCTACTCAATCAGTTACCTAAAGTAGTCTGGTCGGAAATTGATTTTATAGATAGTTATCGATAAAAGAAAATGATTAGAAGTTTAATATTAATTGTGTAACATTACAATACAAATATTATAATGTCGACTTACATTCATACACGAAATTTACTTGAATAGGAGTATTAGGTTGCATAGATAATTTATAGCACAATTGTAAACAAACTTTTACGTAATAATAATAACGTCATTATTATAATGTTAATAATGCTTGAGACGCGTTGCATTGATCGTCCGTTCACTTCATGTTATTCATGTGTGTAAGATTATTCATAAAAGCTTCCGCACCGCCATGCCAGCACCCGTCTCTATGATAACATTTAAATTAGTACATTGTATTTATTAAAAGTATATCCTTTCAAATAAAAACAGAATTCAACAACTTTAATTTTGCGAATTTAGAAATCGCATATCTGTCGATATCGATAATGTAATTAAAAATGTAATGTGATACTTCCTTTTCAAGTAGCAGTACATATCGATCTATGGCGCGAATGTCAACCTTACGTCAAACGCAATGAAGTTTATAAATGCAGCCACTGAGAATACTGCCATCTATGCTCGGGTAGCGGAATTTATAAATTATAGCCTGTGTTACTCCGGAATAATGTAGCTTTCCATGGGTGAAAGAATTTTTAAAATCGGTCCAGTAATTAACAAACAATCAATAAAATCTTTCCTCTTTATAATATTAAGTATAGATAAAATACATCTTTAAGGATTTTTCGAATTACATTCCTTAGAAGAGAAAAAGGGGTGTTAAAGTTTGTATGAAATATAAATTATTTATTATTAAAATTACTTGAAATTTAGTATTTCTATTCTTAGATACAATTAAAGAAACACATATTTAAGGATTTTTTGAATTTCATCCCTAAAGGGATAAAAATGGTTGTTAGAATTTGTATGAAAAATTATGAAAAATAAGTTATGATAAATTTGTTTATTATCAGAATTATTTGAAATTTTGTATTTCTGTTCTTCAATACAATTAAAAAAATATGTACTTAAGGATTTTTTGAATTTCATTTCTTAAAGGTGTGTCAAAAGGGGTGTTCAAGTTTGTACGAAATCATCATCATCATCATTTCAGCAGAAAGACGTCCACTGTTGGACATAGGCCCCCCCCAGGCCTCGCCAAATTGACCGCGCCTTCACAGCGCCTTCTCGCAAACTTAACCAGGTCATCGGTCCACCTAGTGGGAGGCTTTCCAACGTATCGTCTTCCGGTTCGCGGTCGCCATTCCAGAACTTTTCGGCCCCATCGGCGATCCGTTCTGTGAGCAATGTGCCCTGCCCACTGCCACTTAAGTTTGGTAATTCGCCGGGCTATGTCGGTAACTTTGGTTTTCCTGCGGACATCATCATTTCTGACGTGATCTCGCAAGGAAATTCCGAGCATAGCCCTCTCCATTGCCCTTTGGGTGACTAAGCTTTCTGATAAGGCCCATTGTGAGCGACCACGTCTCGGT
This sequence comes from Orthosia gracilis, assembly GCA_947562075.1. Classification (NCBI taxonomy): domain Eukaryota; kingdom Metazoa; phylum Arthropoda; class Insecta; order Lepidoptera; family Noctuidae; genus Orthosia; species Orthosia gracilis. The sequence continues at coordinate 25,281,731 of OX387274.1, read as the reverse complement.
CCCATAGGTAATCACTGGCAACACACACTGGTCATAGACTTTTGTCTTGAGACTCTGCGGTAAACTAGACGAAAAGACGCAACTTCCCGAACGCCTACCCAACTGGACCGTTTGTCCCAGGTAGACAAAATCGTCTGCAACTTCGAGTGTAGAGTCTCCGATCTTGATAGGAGTGTTCACCATGACCTTGGTTTTGTCCATGTTCATTTTAAGACCCACTCTATCGGAAGCTCTACTGAGTTCATCGAGCATTTTACTGAGGCTCTCCATGGTCTCAGCCATTACCACTATGTCGTCGGCAAACCGAAGGTGAGTGATGTACTCACCATTAACGTTGATGCCTAGGCCTAGCCTAGGCCCTCCAGTCCGGAACCTTGAAGACATCTTCTAGCGCAGCAGTGAACAGTTTCGGAGAAATGACGTCTCCCTGTCTCAAGCTACGCTGGAGAAGGATTGGTTTCGAGGTCTGATCCTGAAGACGGACTGACATGGTGGCGTTTTTGTACAAACATTTCAACACCTCAATGTACTATCGCATGCATAAATCCATTAGCAGTTTTACAAATTTATTGCATCAAAGCAAGTCGCACTTACGACCTTTCAATATAACAAACCTTTTGCACACATACACGTCTCGTATATCGCACTCTTTCATCATTATTTATTAAGAAAGAGTACGGTAGAATGATCATTTGTATAATACTATCTAGTCTGTCATATCGTGGCGGCGTATTAAGATAGTTGTATTTAATTTCGGTACTATTGCCATATAGCTATCTGGCTGAGTGGTTAACGCATTGGTTGTTTCACACGTTGAGACCTGCTTTCGAACCCCAGCTAAGTCGATCTTTTTGTGTTTTTATCGAGAATTTTAAAATAATATCTATCTTTGATATTACTCGATGAGAATAATGTTTCTTATTAGTTGAACTTGTAACAAAATTAAATAAATGTGGGTGAGTGTAAAATAAAATAAACATACTGGATTGAAGAAGTAATTACCTACGATGTTGTTAGTTGGCGAACTTTATTAAGAGTACTTGTGTTATTATTGCGATTATTGTGTTGTTTGAATATCTGATTCGAGATGCAAGCTAATATTCCTATTGATGCCAGGGCAAATATTGTCGCTTTGCATAGAAATGGGCTTAATATTTCTCAAATTTCTTCCGAAACCGGTTTAAGTGTAAGTTATTTTTAAGGATTATTTTAGGTATGATGATAGTTGCGGCGTATGATACCTATTCATAAATCGCTAGTTGCAAGTGTGTAATAAAATATTTTTGTTTTTTAGAGAAATACTGTGAGCCGTTGGGTAAAGAGGTTCGAGGAAGAAGGTAGTTTGAAGATAGTTATAATTACGTCGAAGTTTTAAATGACATAATGCTACCAACTGTGCGTAATGTTTATCCAACTGAAGACTTTGGTGAACTAAGTTTTGTTCAAGATAATTGTCCGATACATCGTGCCAGTGTTGTAAAAGAGTGGTTTAGTCAGCATACTGATATTAAAGTTATTCCATGGCCAGCTCGATCACCTGATCTTAACCCCATTGAAAATATATGGGGTTTAATGGTTCAAAGGTGGAAAACACGAAATGAGAGAACTCCTGAGCAGCTTAAATCCCATTGCACTCAAATATGGGAGGATTTACGTGGCACAGATATAATGTGCAAACATTGTCGCCTCCATGCGTCGACGTCTACTTAGTTGCATTGACAATAATGGAGGTGTAACTAAATATTAATGAATAGGATGTTTATTACAGGAAATATACTGGTCATAATATCTATAGTTATACACGTTGTAAGTTAGGTTATGTTTGTAAAATTGGGATTAAACTTCAATCTTCTTTTCTCCATGAGAAAATGAAAAATTAAGCCATAATCTCAATAAAGTTAAGACATAGAAACAATTTTTCATAGAAGCAAACTTGTTACCTAATTTAATTATATATGTTTGAAATTACCCACTATTATTTTATTTTAACCTACAATATGATTCCTTTTTGTAATTTTCGGATCAAAAGTATTATATACCAATATTTATATATAAAGCATTTAAATTTATATATTACTTATAACATAACATTAATTTAAACATAAAAAATATATAATAAAAAAGTAACGAAAATACAAAATCGATCTCAATAAATCATATGGGAATCGAACCCACAGTCTCTTGCTTACAAGTCATATATTTCTGATCTTAGCCAAATGAACTGATGACAAAGAGTTCGAATTTTAGCTTTAGGTTTGGATTGACTAAGTGCGAATACTAATTAGAAGAAAATAAAACTATATCTTTATCTTTGTCTAGTATTGACCTCACAGCCACCTTTTCGTATTTATACCGTATGACGAATAAATGTTTGCGTTGAATTCACTCACACATGAATGAATACACGCTACTGTGCACGCGATAATGATTATTGACGTGCTAAAGGATTTTTGTGGCCTGACTGTACCGGTAGTCGATCTGGCACCGTTGGAGAGACTGCAGTACAGCCCAAGTCTCGATCGATTCGAAGGCTTTCTCGTAGTCCACAAATTCTAAACAGAGAGGCAGGTTCTTCAGCCGGGCATTGTCGCCCTTCTTGAAGAAGAGTACCACCATACCCCTGCACCATGCCAAACAACTACTGTGGTCGATGCGGTCACAGAACCATGATCAATGTCGTTTCTATACTTAAAAGGACTAAATCGGAGCTGGAAAGTATGGGGTTCCAACAGGATAGTGCAACGGCGTTTACTGCACGAGCCACAATCGAAATTCTGAGGGCTGCATTACCCGGACTTGCACTGGTTGACTTGTGGGTTTTTTTTAAGTCACGAGTCTATGTCAACAAGCTTCAGACTCTTGAAGCCCTCAAAGATAATATTCGCCGGAATTTCTGGCAAGAGCGATGGAAAATGCCATAAATTGGTCCCGAATGTTTATCAAATCTTGCGACGGCCACTTAGCCGTATCATTTTCTCGACCAAATGGAAAAAATTAATACACCAAATAAACATTATCCAAAAGCAGAACAAGGCTTTTAAAAAAAATAACGTTTGCGCCATCCTGTATTAATTATCAATAGTGTCGGTAGAAATTGAAAGCAAATTCTAACTAACTTCCACTATTTGTACCAACCCGTGGAAATCGATCCCACGAGACGTACGGAATGAAAGCCAAAGGCTCTAGCTATTAGAACACGAAGCCAGTTCAGTTTATGCTCATTTTATATCAATTTACGAGTAATGATTATAATTCATTAAAGTAATAAAGTGGAGCAAATTGTATGGTCTACGCGAGCAAAAACCTAGGTTTGGATAGTAATTTGCAGTAACCTGCCAGAACTGGAAAAAACGAAAGAGCCAAAATTGTGTAGTCCACGCAGGCAAAGCCGCGGGTATAAAAACAAGTTCTAGTATATGGGTAAAAGTAGCAGCACCACAAGTGCTTATGGTTAGGGTTTTGTTTTAATGTTCAGAACAATTTAAAATAATAAAAATAAAAAGGGGTGGCATAGTGTAGGGACACACACTTACACAGTTGGTCAAAATATGTTGTGACTCTAGGCAATTTAAGTCAATCCGACAAGAGCGTTCGCTTGTCATAGACATCACTGTGCTGAATGTATAGTGTATCAAATCGAGACTGTTTTGTTTATTGGGTCTCAAAAATATCCTAAAAGCGCTTATGCGAGCTGAATTGCACTTTGTTGCTTAACAGCAAGAGTTGCTATTTCTATAATTTGCTGTGCGAAGTGACTCTTCTGTACTCTTGTACTATTATTTATCCTGTATTATAGGTTGATTTTATCGTTGTAACATTAAGGAACCACTTTCTAACAAAATTGATCCAGTAAACTGGATTTCTTTAATAGTTTCCAATTACTTGAGTGTTGGTGTTTAACCGTCGGTTTCACCAATTGGGAATCAAATATGAAACTAACAAATTATTTTGACAATAGTGATTTCTTGTTTTTGAAATTGGTAATTCTTTTTTTTTCAGTGGAATCTATCGAAACGAATTATTAGTTCAAAATAAAATGTTCTAAAGATGAATCGTTAATTTAAAAATCGTCGTTTTAAAAAATTATGAGTGAATGATAAAAATAAATAAAGTTCAACTTCGATATCTTCGAAGCAATGTGATGCCTTATAATTAGGTATAACTTTGTTGGTAAATCTAAATAAGTATCTTGATATTTGTTAATGCTAAATAATAATCAAATCGAATGCATTTTTTTTTCCCTCTAACATCTGCGCAGCGTCGGCGCTGCGCAGACGCAACGTAGACGTCGCGAGACTCTAGTGGGAAGCGTTAGATCCGCTGAACGCAACTTTAACGTCGCCCACATACTACAATTTGAGACGTAAAATCAAAGACAAAATGGATTCAAACGAGGAAACACTATTGTTGGCTTTGCTACTTCAACGAAAATTACGTAAAAGAAAAATAAAGTCTCATCGTCAATTTTTGGTAAATCCTTTATGGTTCAAGGTTTTATGGTTGGAGGAACGCCAACGCTCATAAAACGCCAGAGGGATAGCGGCCTCATCTATTAAACGATTCATCGTTTGACCTTTTGATTTTGAGCCCATCCATTCGTTTCGATAAAATTGTTATCAATTGAATAAAACAACGAATCTTGTTGGTTTTTTAATTTATTTTAGATCCAATAGTATTAGTTTTTGTTCGACCACGATAAATCCCTTGCCATCCCGTCCCGGTCTGAGTTGGCCTTAATTCGTAAGTTGACTTTGCATCCACATTCCTGGCAGACAGTGTACACACGCCGGCCATGTACCATACGCCAATATGGCAAATATTAATGATTCGTGTCCGTCGTAACGGGCACGGGATTTTTCTACGAGGTAAGTTAACTTACTTTGTTGTAACTACAAGCCAGTACAGGCCAGATATTATGTTGTGATTGTGATAGTGATATTGTTTTCCTGAGTTTTCATATTTTGTTAAAGATCATCTACACAAGCTTCATGTGAGTTATTCCATATTATTACTTGATTATTGCTTATGGTTGTGTTGAAACTGTACCTGTATCATATTTTGACTCTTATTCCTAATAATATCTTAAATAGTTTTTTTTTAACCTTGCCCCACCCTAGGAATTCCTTTTTGTATCGTGGGTGCGTTTACAAACATATAAACTCACATACACAATACCCAGATCAAGAAAAAAGTATCTATCATACAAATATTTGTTTTGTGCAGGAATCAAACCTGCGACACGCAGCGCAGCAGTCAATCACTCAACCGCTGCGCCAACCGTGCGCGTAATGGTAATCAGAGAATTAGATCTTTATTGTGATAAACGATCTTTATAATATTGTAAAAGATACCTATAAATACCAGAGAAGAGCTTCCGTGAAGTTTATTGACCTTCTTCTCCACGAGAACTAGTTTAGCAAACGGGCGGTAAGCTCTCTGAGCCTTTTGAATATATAACTCTGCTCTTACATACCACATACATAGGAACTCTAATACACAGTAAATAACCAACAACGATCTTGACATTCTAAGCTTGCTGTCCTAGTTGACGTCCATACTTTTTTATGGAGTTCCTTCATGATCCTAACACGCGCCTCAAAGAAATGTCGGCTAAAACTGATGCGTTCCGGGGACTGTCTGGGTCGCGGGTAAATTTGAAAGGCTTTTACCGCGGCCCAAGCGACTGTAGGTACAGATGTGGGTTTTAGTTCATTAAAAGTCTAACATACCCTCCCATTCCATCCAGACCGACAGAAGTCATAGGATAATTTCCCAACCACAAAAAAAATCCCCTCTGTCACTTTAATAGACAAAAACAGAAATACACAAAGCATAAACAATATTGTTACTATAATATCACCACATTATATTAAGCTGATTATGCTTTGCTATGTCTCAGTCACTCATAAGATATACTTCCTTTTGACGAGGAGTTATAGGAGTACCTACTCGTACTACTTCTAAAGTTCAGTTCCTAAGACCAGTCATTGCGAAATTAAACCCTCATGTTAATAGGTAAGTAATTTAATGAAGGCTAAATAATTAAACTCGTTGCAGCTATGATTGTAGAATGTTATTTATTACTATATCACTGCAATATTAAACAGTCCACGTCTCTTATGATGTCGAAACTCGGAAACAGTAAACGGGTAATTAACAATATTCTCTTTTTTTAAATAAGCTTTGCCCCACTCTAGGAATTTCTTCCTATATCGTGGGTGCGTTTACAAACATATAAACTCACATACACAACACCCAAAGTCGGAACAACTATCTGTAGGTCATACAAATATTTGTTCCGTGCGGAAATCGAATCCGCGACACGCAGTGCAGCAGTCAATCGCTCAACCACCGCGCCAACCGTGCCAAAACCACTACCAACCAATATTAAAAGGAGAGTCTCGTGATAACACAAAAAAAATAATCCAGTATAACTGTTACTCCTAAACTGTTATTAGTTTAATACTGCTGTAATTTTTTAATAGAGTGAATTTGTAAAAAAAAAATCGACTCACCTCTACAGACACATGCACTGGTAGTTTGAAACTAGTTGCGTCTCCAGGGTGCCAGCTGTTTTGGAACTCAACGGCTTGGCTCGCGACGATGGAAAGAGACCAGACGGCATGACCATAATGCCTTGGAAGGTGGGTAGGCCTTTGGTATGGGATGCAACTTGTGTCGACACCATTTGGCCATCCCATCTTCTTAGCACGGCAGGCTGTGCTAGGGCGGCTGCTGCTGGTGCAGAAAATCTCAAACGGCGCAATTATAACAACCTTATTGGCATTTATATGTTTGAGCCGTTTGGGGTTGAATCATTAGGTCCATGGGGTCCAAGTGTGCATGGAGTTTATAGCGACATTTACACAACACTCATCGACTCTTCACGTGACCAGAGAGCTGACCTTTTCTTCGGCCAGAGAATTAGCATTGCCATCCAACGTGGCAATGCTGCGAGCGTTCTGTGTACGTTTCCCGTTGACATCGATGTGGACGAATTTTTTTATACACAAACGAGCTCACCTTTCCCCCCCCCCTCCCCTTAATATATAGGCTTGTTTCTTTTTTTTTACAACATTTAGTTGTATATATGTTAATATTGTGTAAATAAATAAAAAATGTATCTAGGCCGAATTCATTTAAAAGTTTGAAAGTCATAATAAAACATTTTACAGGTAGGAAAATTGTATATTTATAACAGAACAATATATTATTCTTGTACAAAAGCTTCATTTCATAATTATTGGAGATAATAACAATAATATTATGGCACCAGAATAATTGTGGCAGAACAAAAAATCTGTTTCAGTCCTAGTAAACGATAAATTCATAAACTTACTTGCAATAGTTCGTAACGCAGTCTACATATAAGCACGCAGTAACTAAATCGTAAGTGTACAGTCATCGCCAGAAAACAAAAAAATAAAAGTCGTCAACACCTGTCTATAATTCAAAACGACACGAAAAGGCTGTAAAGGTCACGATCAAAACAAACATGTCGCTGTAAGGAGCGTCCGTGACCCTTTCACTTGAAGTTCAGTAATGAGTTTATATCTCATAAACGCGTGGACCCATTTAAATGATTTAAACGGATAAAATTGGTTTTACGCCTATACCTATTTGAGACCAAAATTATAGAAATATCACAAACAAAAAATCATGTTTTCAAGTTACGTTAGTTTACTTACAAGTCGACTTTTATTTTCTTGTTACCTGGTATAGACTTCACCAACGAAGCAAAGTGCTATACCATAAGCAATTATGCGTCAGAAAGCGTGGCTTTTTTCTTACGTGGTATGGAATAATTAATTATGGTTCACTGTGGTGTCACCAGACGGCGTTTCTTCAGTTTTAATACAAATTAAGGTTTACGTTAACTCGACCGATTAAGTTTCGAAACGCACTACTAACTAATGCCATTGGTTTCAGTGCGGCTAATACGTTCGACACAAACTATAGATATATTCTTTTAAAACGAAGTATTTATTATAAAATTTTAATCCAATCCAATAAATACTAAATTATTTAATTTAAAAAAGTGCAACTTGAAAGACCATCTTATTTACTAAATTAATTGCAAAATATCCTTTAGCAAAATACGATTTGAGTATTCTTCTTAAGTTACAGTATGACACTAAGACCTCATTTAAGATAAAGACGTTTAATCGTTTTACTAATATTATACTAGGTGATGCCTCAAATTAATGCCTGAATGTAATCACACTGAGAAACATAATTTAGGCATAACATTTAGGTATCGCCCAGTTTTAGTGACAATGTGCAGAAAGCTCCTATGGTAATAAACTCTTTTGCAAAAAAAAGAATGTGAAGAAGAGCCTTGACGAAGTAAGAGGAGGAGAAGTTAGCTCGTCGACGGCCAGGAGGAGACTTTTGGCTGCCAATATCAGTAGTTACCACCCGGCTCGGGGCCCTAAATCACTCCGTGAGCACCGTGTTGCTCGACTTCAGTTTGCTCGAAATTGTGCTTCATGGACTCTGGATGACTGGAGAGGATAGACGCCGGGCGAGTGCTGTGAAGGCCACGGGAACGCTATGCGGAAGTGTGTTTCGAAGAAATCACTCCTTATGGCAGAGGCTCCGTTATGTTTTGGGCAGCAATTAATTCGACGGAGCGTACGGAGTTAGTTTAAAGAGAAAATGGAACATTAAATGCTCACCGGTACATAATGGAAGTCTTAATTCCATAAGCACGGCCAGTCAACGCAACCAAAATGGAACCTTTCCCCAGTGCAGTCAATGCAACCCGCATTGACTGCACTGGGCAAAGGTTCTATTTTTATGGACTCGCTTCTCGCCCGCACCTTTCTGGCCACGTGGAAGCGTACATGCAAGAATTTGGGATCCGTCGTTTAGATTGGCCAGCTCGAAGTCCTGGCCTCAATCCAATTGAGCATGTATGGGATGTTCTAAAGAGGCGGATAAGATCTGTGCAACCTGCTCCACAAAACATCAGGGAGCCAAAATGAGTCATTGCAGAAGAGTGGGAACGTATTCCTCAAAACTTTATTAAAAACATCGTGGAAAGCATGCCCCGAAGGCTTCAAGCTGTGATTTTGGCAAGAGGAGGACACACTCGTTATTAGGTTTTTACATTTGTAACTTTATTTAATTAAAAAAGTAAAAAAATCTTATTGTCTTTATTGCCGACCATTTCTTATTGTTTGGCCGTATACATGGATTATAGAGTTTTTTTTTTTAGATTGCCATATTTCACTTCTTCTTAATTGTTACAAAGAGTGGTGTGCACACGAGTATAAAATACTACATATCTCAGCTATGCGAGCTAACCCAAAACTAACTGAGCTTAACTCCTGGTCTACAACCTGGGTTATGCTTGGTTAGATCCCTTAATCATAACTTAATAAACAAAGTTTTTATGAGGTCTACTTTTCTACTTTCACATTTTCTACGACAAGAAATTAGAAAAATCATATTTTTTTTGACGTCGGTGTTGCATTATTGATCAACTTTGTCTACGATACTACTGCTTGAATAACATAGACAATCAATCAATTATTTCTGAGCACCAAGTCATAAAAGCAGTTATTGTATCCCAACAAAGCGACAGACTATTGCCAATTCTAAAAGCATAACGAGCATAATTTTCCAGAAAAAAACCAAAATCTTCGTCAAACTATATAGAAACCGGCTCAGGCACAAGAATGCTACTAGGACTCTGATAATAATGCAGCGTGTCATTGAGCGTCGTGGCTCCGATAACGTTACCGCCGGCGACCAGCAGCAGCCGCCTCTTGCGGTGTTGACGCAGCAGTTACGTCACGCTTGCGAAGTTTTGCTCCCCGCGCTGAGGGACACCGACGAAAGACGAGGGAAACCCGAGCGTGAGCCTAACGGCCATGTTGTGTTTTGATTAGACTTTATGCTTGGTTAGAGACCTCATTTTTACTAAATGGCAACCGGCACAGGCACAGGAATACTGCTAGGGCTCTGATAGTAATGCGGCGTCTCATTGAGTGTGGTGGCTCCGATGACATCACCGCCGGCGACCAGCAGCAGCCGCCGCTTGCGGTGGTGACGCAGCAGTGACGTCACGCTCGCGAAGCTCTGTTCTCCGCGCCGAGGGAAACCGAGTGCAAGCCGGCCGTCTGGCCGACGACGTACGCCGACGTTGTGGACGGCGTTGGAGCATGATACGCTTAGAGTGTATGCGTGGTCGGGCTGAAATAACGAGGCAAAAATTAGTAAGTATATGTACAAAAAACAGGCAAAAGCATCTCCCAACTGCATTAAAGAACCCTTAATGCAGTTAAAAGCTGTCCCGAAAATAAAGGTTTTGTTGATAATGCTCTACACTGGTGCTTAGGGCATTGGTTTTAAAGCAAAGTATTTTTCCATGACCTTGTCTATTATGTAACCATTGTCTGAGAAACGTACGTACGTACGTGATTTGTCTAGGTTTTAAAGTAGTTTGGGTATTTACAGTAACGTATACATATGTATGTTCAATTAACATAATGGATACTTATATTCCAATAAAAAGAAACATTGTAATAATCGTTTTAAATTGCTTTGTTTCAATAATCGTAATCCATACCCTGTAAAAAATTTAAATGGTCATAACTTTTTACTTGTTAAAGCTACAAGGTGGACATTGAAATACGTGAGGTTAGCAATCAGGAAGTAATTAATCAAGTAAAAATAATAACACAAATTTGAATAGTTTACACAAACGGAGAGTTGACCATCTATCCTGATGTCAGAATGGCTGGTCATTTTGAAGTCTCTTAATTTTGTTTCAAAGTTAGGATGCAATTAATTCACTAAAGGTAGTAAAAAGTAGCAAATAGGTAGCAATTATTGGTCACCAGCCTGACGCGAACCGATACAGATAACCAGCCATTCAGACGCACAGCAAATCACTATTTCAGAACAAAGGCAAAAATTGTAAAAAAAATATATTATGATTGATTTGTTTCTTTCGATATAAGCGTAAAAGTTAACAGCTATATCCATAATATCAATACAACGGAATGAATCTATAAAACCAACTGCTATCAAAAAGATATAAAATCCTCACCTGACTCGAAGGCCTCAGAATGAAAGTTCCATCCGCCTGTCCCCTTAGCAGATTCTGTGCCTCCCCCCTATCCACGTTCATGTAATAGGGCTCGTTCTCCACCGGCACGGGCAGAGGCCGGTCCGCCATGTTCGTGCCGGACTTACGCAGGTCCGGCCATTTGCGTACCGCCACATCGCTCGGTGAGCCCGCGGACTTATGGGAGTCCGCTTCTGAGTCCTCGGATGGCTGATCGTCATTTGTTTCTGGAAATAGAGGTTACGAAATAGTGAGTTCAAGTAAGTTTGGTGTGCTAAAAAATGGTGTGAGTGTGTGGAAACCATGTGGTACAATATTAATAGTGCACAAGCGTGTGCGCAAACGTAGGTGCACTCTCCGCCAACAGCTTTACGTGTTTCCGAGGCATGGGGGTTAGCATCAACTTTCAAACTCCGAGGAAGATGCTGAAATGGAATTTTTGGAGTTGAAAGGAATTTGCCCGACCCGGGCAAAAGGCACATGGAATTTTAGACAGAAACTGTCACTCTTGTATAAGCAACAAAGGTGATGTTTTACAAAGCCGAGCCATGACGTGTCTTTTCATGTTTTCTTTTAGATGGATTGGTGTCGTGGTGGCCCAATGGCTAAGACCTCGCCTGTCGTGCTTGAGTTCGTGGGTTCAAATCTGGGCAAGTACCGATGTGTCCTTTTAAATTCATATGTACTTTCTAAGTTTATCTTGGACATCACAGGCAACGGTGAAGGAAGTCATCGTGAGGAAACCTGGACTTATGTAGTTAATGAAAGTCTGAAATAGCCAAGTCGGAGACCTGTGGGGTTTCTAGAAGCGGCTTAATTAACTCTGACTCCAAAGAGAGTATCCAGAATCCAGTTATACTTTTTTATATTGGGCAATTGAAGCAAGCTAATTTGCTGCTACTATACATGTCCAAATAATTACTCTTTGATACGTTTATATTGCCGTCATAAGCCACTAAACATAAACTACACAGGCGTGCTCGCCAGCACGCCCATTTCGTTATCTTCCATAAAACAAATGATAAAAAACTTTTTTACAAAAATATACTACCGACTTCCAAATAAGAAAACTACAAAGTGAAAAATAACTTTATTTTTGGAAGTCGGTGTCTTTCTTAGGTACCATTTTTTTATGGTACGGACACAGACTGCCAAAATTAAAGTTATTTTTCACTTTTTAGTTGTACCTACCTAATAGTCAAGTTGTTTAGTATGTTACCTTAACGCCAGAAGAGATTAGCCGAATATCATAAAACTTGAACATAAAGGGTGAAATGACAGATCTGCTGCTCTCAAGAGCATACTGGCGTGATGTTATGTTATTAGATGGTATAAACAATAAACAGACATGCAATTGTAGCAATCCCAAGAGATTTCCCGTTATTTATTGAAGAGTTCTGTTGTATATCTTCGAAGTTCTTCATCAGATCTTCACCAAATTAAAATGCGACCAATTCCGAAACATACTCGTTAAAACAAAAAAAGAATTTTCAAAATCGGTCCACAATTGACGGAGATATCGGTGAACATAAATAAAAATAAAAAAAATAAACATACACGAAGTCGTACATAGAACCTCCTCCTTTTTCGGTAAGTCGGTTAAAAATTGTTGTTGAATCAGACAAGTGACTAAGAACGAAAGCGTCGCGATAACTATTGGAAGTAAGATAAATTTAAAATTTTAAAAGCTCCCGCGGCTTATTATCCCATGCTTTTTAAACTACATCATTTACAGTAGAAACGCTTCGATAACACGATCTCTAGCGAAAATACGCCGATTCAAAGAGCAAAATGCGCATAAAATTTGAAAGGCTGAACCGATTTTATCATCTAAGAACTCTCGACAAAGACATCTTTCAAACACAAACAATCGAAATCAAAGTCGTTTCATCCGTTTAGGAGCTATGACGCCACAAATACACAAAGACACAGTCAATCTTATAACACCCCTCTTTTTCCATCGAGGCTTAAACAATGTATTCGTCTGATTAAGATGATTATTTTTATAATTACTTCGATCGCACACGGTTCCGTTCCACGGCTATAGTTGGTGTTAGCAGCGACTTGCAAGTATAAAGGGTTTTCTCGGTTCGTGACTATTTTTTTCTTTTAATACTGTCATGATTTGTTTTATAGTATTTTTTGCACGTTTTCACAGTTATATTGTACGAAAATGTGTTAAAATACAAATTTAAAAAAATCGATGGCATGTTTCATCATTTACAACCGCGCAATCTATTGGAATCAATTTTTAATTATCCGTTCTAATCATAGAAATATAAAATACAGGAGAAGTGGCAAGGGGGCGTGTCGTTGTCCGCGCGACATGGACTGACTGTACATGTCATAGACAAATGGCCGTCTCCGCGAACTAGTGCGCTTTCGACCGTGATCGTGAAAAATTAAAAGAATGCCGTGTTGTTCAGTGGTTTCTTGTAAAAACCGAAGCCTAAACCAAAACTTTAAAAATCATGGAATCACTTACCATATGTAAGTACAAATATTATTCTATATTTGTCTTTAAATTCATGAAAAACAACATTTCGTAAAATATTTCTTGGTTCTACTATGTTATTTTGTTTTCAAATATCACAACGACTGTACTATTTTTGCGTTAAATACATTGCTTCTTAAACACTACCTAAGTTTGTCGCTAAGTGACTGGACAAGCAATGTAAAAATCACAAAACGATACTTTATTAAGCGAACGCATCGCGTAGTACGGCCGCTGCTTCTTGCGACGAGTTAGTGATGCGCTTGTGCAGATACACTAACGTAGGCTATCGACAACAATGTCGATTATCGAATGATATATTGCTATTATAGTTTATTTTTCAAATTGTTAACCGTTTTAACCCGGTTGGAAGATCGATGTGAAATAATGTCTATTTACTTATATTGATTATTTTACAGCGTAGTAGAGAAATGCACATAACCAAGTTTTTGACAAAAAATGCAACCCCAACAGTGTCAAGTGCTGCACAAATACCTCCCACTTTACAGGTCAGTGATTAAACACCATAGCACTAGCAGGGTTCAACAATACCTCCTGTTTTAATACGCTATGAAAGCCTAAACCAAAGTAACCGGATTTTTGATTGTTTGAATTTTTTGATTTACTTAATAATTTATATTTTTAGCTGCATATTTGTTTTAACTATAACATTTTCTGGACATACCGTTTTTTATTTATTTTCAAGTACCCAAAAAAAAATTGTACAATAATAAATGGGCGAATCGATAACTTTCCGATTTAGTCAATCACTAGCGTGTATGTAAAATAAATTGCTTTTGCATAGCACAACGATAGCGCCGATGTTTTTGTGTGCGTAATTTGTACGGTGATTGGTATATACACGCTGTGCTTGAAGGGATAAGGTTTATAATTTATTGTGTAATACGTTCCGATTTAAGAAATGCGGGTGTGTGCGCGACTGCGTATCTATTGCCTTTACTGAACTGCATGTGTAGTAGTTGCCGTGTGGAAGGGGCAAACTGGAGACACTGGTTTCCGATATATTTTCGTCTACTTCTATATCTCCTTGTTTATTATATCTATGGAATAAATATAATAAACTTTGAAATGTGAATAAAGAGCCCAAAATTCCATAATTTTATGCTTAGGAGAGTTGATTAAAAAAGAACATATTTTTTTATGATCAATTCTAGTAAACACATAACAGTAATTAACGTTTATTTTGCACACAATTAAATAACAAATCAATGCATATCGCGCCATCTAGTGAGATTTATTTGAACCAAATTTTCTTTGTTAGCGCTGAGACCCCGTGGTATGTGATTGCCAAGCACTATCGAAATGGCACGTGACATAGCTTATACAATGACACTGTCTGAACCCTCAGTTAGAGTTTTAGTTTTGACAGAAGTCATATACAACGTGTAAAAAACGCAAAAGCTGAAAGAGGATCTTATGAACAACATTTGCAATGGGACCCTAAAATCCTGAAAAATATATCAGCTATTCAGTATATTTTGTCAAGGTATGCAAACATACATAAATTAGAGACAGTTGATTTTTTCACATTATTGTTGTTTTTGTTTTCATTCTTGTATTTGTTGTTGTTGTGTTGTCATCTTCTTCTTTTCGTGTGAGGATGTGCCCACCTCTGATGTCAGAGTTAATTAAGCCGCCTCTAGGAAACCCACAGGTTCCCAGAGGCCTCTGACTTACATTAACTACATAAGTCCAGGTTTCCTCACGATATTTTCCTTCACCGTTGCCTGCGATGTCCAAGATAAACTTAGAAAGTACATAATTAATTTGAAAAAGTCACATTTGTACTTGCCCGGCTATGAACCCACGACCTAAAGCACGAGAGGCGAGGTCTGGGCCACCACGACATATTGTATAAATATATATACATATAGTAAACACTATATTTAATATGTTTCTTTTTGTATAAATTAAAACATATTGAATAGTGTTTACTAGTAATGTTGTACTATACCTGCTACCACATCAGTAAAACAGTGCACGATATGATAGAACATATCTACGACGCTAGTTCCAAGCCTGGCTCCCAAGTTATACATTAACGGTACACTCACTTTCAACCACCAGCACATTTTCACAACACCACCACTTTTAGTATGAGAGCCTTTTAGCTCGGTAAGTTCAGCGATATCATCGTTATCGACTAACAAGGTTTTTGTATAAGTTATCTCTTTGATTATTGCCTCCGTGTCAATAATTTAGGCAATTTAGTTTTAATGAATAATACCGTGCATTGGCCTGGTATTTATACTGCCATGGATAGCTACACTAGTTTCAGTTCATGAAAATGTTTTGTTTTAAGATTAAAGAAAAAAGGAAAGATCGTGACTCGTGAGCCAGACCAAAGATAAGACGACATTGTTTAAGAAGACGTCGATAGGAGAATGTTAAAAAATAAGTTCTAAAATTTAAAACCGACTACGAAAAAATGGAACACTGATAACTATGAATAAGAAAATATTATCGACAAACATTCTAACAACTTTACATTCTTATCAACAAACTATTGAATATTTTCATCCTATAACTTCCATCTACATTTTAATTTAATTCACAAAGATTACTATGCTGGCTTCCTGGGTGTTGTTTACACAACAAAACATTATAGCACTAGATAACTAATCTTTATTTGCTATACTGGTGGCTTACGACCCTCTTTTGCGTCGCCATACTCGAAAGAGAAGAGTGATAAAGATGATGATGCATACGGATGATGATGCATAAGGGAACCGAGAAGAATATCAAAGTAATAAACCTAGAAATTTCTCAAAGAGTGTATGACCTAATGTGTGACATTCAATTACAAATATACGCATACATGAATCAGAGGTGACACTGTCTCCGACACTTAAGAGCCACTTGTCACTATTCAATTAAGAGTATCAAGTTATTTGATCACTCAGATCTATGGGAAGTCGTAAAAGATAATATAATTGGAAGGAATTGCAATGAAGATGGTCATAGCTGTGACCATAAGAAGGATGAATGATGGGTCTGTTGTTTTAATGATGAATCTTAGAAGGTATGAAGACTCAAAGTCAAATTCTAAATAAGCCTGAAATCCTGTCAAATTTTGGCATTACAATAGAGTTTGACGTGCGTACTACATATATATCATCAGGGTTTGACACGTTCTTCACTACAAATTCTCAATTTATAATTCGTATGACAGTGTTTTGTCCAAGCCTTTGCACAGTCTAAATACTGTATCACCGTTCATAAATGGTATACTTTGTTCTACTTTGGAATCGAACCTACTACTCACGCATATCTACATTTTTTTAGGGACTCAGTATACTTTTCTCTACTCTACTCCTGAATAAATCTATATAAGAAAATAAATTATTCTGTATCGAAAAACACTATTTTTGACTCAAACACATTTCTCAACGTACACAAGAGGTGCACCATTGATCGATAACTCAAAAACCACTAAACCCACAGATATTCGTAAACTGCACTTTTATCCACTTTATTTAATTAAAAACGTAACCAACTGAAAGTAATCTAACCCAGCACGTATGGGGGTCGGTGTCACTCCCGCCGTACTAATAAGGAGTAAACAAATAATTGTTCCACGCTACCATCGCTTTTTTATTATTTTTTATGAAGACTAGCTTGCATCCGCGGTGGCGTTCGAAAATGGAACATCTGTATTGTGGGATTCGGTTCCTGTCTGTTTCTGTTACCCTGGTACTTTGAAGTAAAGTTTGAGGTGAATTATTTCTCAAATGGTCTATATAAGATCCAGTCTTGCCATGGGTTTTCGTGTTACCCAGTTACTGGGTTTAAGAGATCAGATAAGTAATCGCTCCATGTAAAATATTGATACTCCGGTTAGATTGGAAGCTGACAACAGCATACCTGTGGAGTTGGGAAAAGGCTACTCAGATTGGTTGGTTTCTAAAAGATTGAGATCTTCTCCTTCTCTTCCCTTCTTTTGTTTTCCTTATTCTAAGATTTTGTTTACATTATGCTTCTCCACTGTTGCCAGATATTTTATCCTCTCTCTCGAGTTTATAAACCCTTCCTATAAACTATTCAAAAATTATAGCAATATAAATAATTTCAACAAACAAACACACTGTCACTGAATATTGTATTGTTCATACACTATGCAAGTGCCACTATGTGTACAATGCATAAGGACGAGCCTTAGTCTTTAATCGCTTTATTATTTTATCGATACTAATGTATGTTATTTATTTATTATTTGCTTTTTTGTACACCATAACATACATTAATAAAAAAGAATCTTAAATACAATGGGCGGCCTTATAGCATTCCGCGATTTCTTTCAAGCAAACTGAAACCTATTTTGTAGTAAACCTTCCTCACTGTTTTGCAGATATTTAATTTAGTAATGTATATTTGGCGAAATGTTGTGTACTATATAATCTGTGCAGACTTTTAGTTATAACAGTTTAAGGCCATAAAATACGCTTAATTTTATCGATAAAAACCCACACACCATCACAGAGAGGATGCCTGTGTCCCAGCACTGGGAACATTATAAGGCTGAGGATGATGATGATGATGGATAGATTCCAGCACACCGCAACTAATTTAAACTTTATTATAAGCTTTTTACGGTTTAATACAATTTCTGAACGATTGAACTATATGGGCGATAATGTTTACAAGTATAGACAAAGATACAGGAAGAAATTCCTTGTGTGGGGCAACGTTTTATAAAAAGAAAAGAAAGATACAAACATATCATAGGCAACATTGTAAAAAACGAATGTGAAGTCATATTACTCCGCGAATTTGCGCGCACCCGAATTTGAGTGGATATGGAACACAATAACAGTACAGACAATGATTAACTTATATAAGGGGTTTAATCCCCAAACATTTTGATAGCTTCTCCTAAAATTCAGCAAAGAATATGAGGCAAAAATAAAAATAAAACTTACTAGTTTAGAGCTGTGATTCTTTTATCAGCGTGCAGATCAACTCAAATGCTAACAACAAAACTCATAAAAGACGTGTGTTTATCCCTAACATTTTGCATTATTTTAGGATATGCAATAAAAACTTGTGAAATCACGTTTCAAATTTGTCTTCGCTCAATACAAAAACATCTTATCTTCTGACGATTAGTTTAATATTTATTTAGATTCTCTATGATATGGCCGTAATAAGATAAATTAATGTAAGCCTCCGTCAGACCTAGATCCCTCTGATAAGATATCGTTATAAGTAAGTCAGGTACTACAATTGCCCTATCTTTGATGGTGTGGTGATTTCACCCCTTGTTTGGGGTTTTTTTACCTTGGTCTTAAAATTTTATTACTACAAGTCCATATACATTGTATTCTCTTCCTAACTCTTCGGGGAATACTGGCGTGACGTACATATTATGTTACGTGAGTACCTCCTGGTATCTACTCTTATCGTCATGTTCATTTTCAAGTACATGCAAGTATTTCTAATGCCTAAACATACCTACCTATTCCTTGCCTATATATTCTAATATAAAATAACTCCATGGCTACAATAACGAAAAACTTAGTCATTCTTATTTATCGATACTAGGCCACGGCGCCCCATCCCTACACACATGTCAACCACACGACACATGTTGTACAGAAATTAAAACAACAAAAAAATTATGAGAAAGTACGAGCTAACAGTATTGTCTGTCATTAATATTAATCGTCTACCTACAAAGAAAGATACTGAAATATAGGGAGAGCTGGCAGGGTTTTTAAATAGGATATTCAGGGCGAAAATCTAACTGAATGTTTTAATATGCTAGCCTTAAAACCCTGCACGTGCCCCCATAGCACACATTGTCAATGAATTAGACTTCTTTAAGACGAATCATTTCATCACCACTGTTCCCTAAACGGCGAAGGAAAATATCCTGAGGAAACTAGCATGAAATAGAACCAAATTTCTAAGATAAGCTGTCGTCTACGAACCCGCAATGTGGTGGATTCCAATCCATCTCAAAAAGTGGAGGCCTGTGTACCAGCAGTGAGAACATTATTATGCTAAGGTGAATCAATACCACCCACGCATGGTGCAACCGCTTTCACAATTTTATTTCAAATTAGGTCCTTCATTGGCTCAATTTTAGTCGTGCATGTGACAATTAAGTAACTGCATCGCTTTACAAGGTCAATTGATGAAATTGACATGTCGTGGTTCAAATCCGGGCAAGTACTTATGTGGCTTTATCAAACTAATATGTACTTTTTAAGTTTATCTTGGACATCACATGCAACAGTGAAGGAAAACATCGTGATGATACTTGGACTTATATAGTTAATGTAAGTATGAAATAGCAAAGTCAGAGGTCTGTAGGCTTTCCACCAGAGGCGGCTTAATTAACTCTGGCACTAGAGGTGGCAACATAATCAAATGAAAAAAAATTATGAAATGGCTGGAAGAAATTATTGATGTATCTACCACTGAGTGTTATAGAGTCAATTTTGTTTGTTAATTTTGTTTATAAACAGTTCAGTGGTATGTGTTGCGTTTTTCAAATACTTTTTGGTCTTCGTCATGATCAATAATAATGTCAATGTTTCTGTGTATACTAAAAAATTTGCACAACTGTCGAAAATTATCCCTAGTAACTATTAATGGGGTTAAAAGTATCCCATGCTGAATACTTAAATACTTTTAATTTCTTTCTTTGTCCTTATCCATAGTCTCTGGACAAGTAAGAGACATTCTATCCATGAAAGCGATAAAAGTAAAAATGTATGACAGTGCCAAGCGCTACCGAAATGTCAAGTTATCAATCCCTTACATTTTGGCGTTTCCACCATCACCATTGTATCGCTGATGATGTCACTTTGTCTAGTGCCTATGTATGACATAGATTCGTGGCGCCGCGCCGTTGAGTTGTGATTGAATAACAAACGCTCAAACATATAGAATTTTACGTTTATAATATCAAGTTGGAATTACGATGTGTAACTTACCTCTTCGAATTCCAAATCTATTCTCAAAGATGCTGAGAATGTACCCCAGAAGTGACTCTTCCTTCTCTCGCCTGTAGTTGACGTCACAATAGTCCTTGTTCAGCTGTACTGGTTCAAGATACTCTTCCACTGGTAATTTCGTCTGCTAGGGAGAAAATTGCAGTATATAGTAACATTGTTAATCTAAACACATTTGTTTTTTTATATTTGTAGGAGGATATCTCTAAATATTATTTTTTCCTTGCACTGGAATGCCTTGCAGAAATTGCACCAATAGAGCAGAAACTTATAATAAACTAATTATATAAGTCCATGTTTCCTCAAGATGTTTTCCTTCACCGTTGTCAGAGATCTCCAAGATAAGAAAATAAATAAAGTACCTACATAAGAGTTGAAATAGTCACATTGGCACTTGCCCGGATTTGAACCAACGAAGTCAAACACGAGAGACGAGGGATTAGCCATTGTACAAAAAACAGACATAAATTTAATCAGACTACAAAATATCTTAAAAAAAAAATGCTAACGCTGAGTGTGATTGACAAGGGTATTATATTTTTTATTAGTGATTGAACGGGCAACTGTACGGTTCCTCTGGGAAAAGCCATGGAAGCTAAAAAGGCAGTAAAAAGCTAGTTTATTATGTTGTAAGATTGTTGTAAATGTAGTAGATTTGGATGTCATTTCGGGATACATATTTTGCTAACATGTATCTGGAAGAGCTGTGTCTTGTTAAGAGAAGTCAATTAGTTTATACATAGTTCAAGCCGCATAATTATACTTAAGCGCCTATTAAAATATCAATAGTTGAACTTACTTGATCTTTAATTTCGCTGCCATCAACAGATTGTCTATTAACATGTACCGAGTCATACATATTAGCGACACTGTCACTGTTCTCGTAAATATTAGAAGACTTCTCATTCTCCACAATTTCCACAGTCTCTATCTTCTTGTCCTCTAACATCTCATGTTTCTTGAAAAAAGGCACTTTGAAGGATTGGAACAATTCTTGAATCTTCACAATACAAGGTTTAACAGTAGGCACTCTTGATTCCACAGGCTTTTCTGTTTCTTTTTCGATATCATTGTAACATAAGTCTTCGTAAAAATGGTCTTCTGGACACTTTTCACTTAACTCCTCAGGAGTTGATAGTGATTTATATTTGGTTCTTGATTCTGGCTTCTTATAAGTTCTAGCTATGTAGTATCTGCTGTTTCTCTTCATAGCGTAATATCCCTTGTCGTTTGAACTTTCTTGTCTTGAGAATCGAGCTCTTAAATCGAAGAAAGGATATTCGTATGAGCTTAGTCTGAATAATTTTCTTTTTTTTGGGGACCCAGCATCCATAGGCAAGTACGATGGTGTTCTTTCAGCCTTCTGTTGGTTTCTGTATAGAAAACTCTTTGCTGGTACGATTCTTCTAATAAGCTCCTCCACGGTGCTCATTGAATGTGTAGTCGTATGTACATTTTCTTCCTTTCTCCTGTGAGTTACAGTTTGATACTGACACTCAATATCATCTTTATCACTAATAACTGTACTTTCTGTTGGAATGTTGACTGTTGTTGGTTTTTCTTTAGCGTCAAGTTTATCCATTGTTGCGTTATTGCCTTTGTTTTCCAAATATTTGCTGGGATTCAGTTTCATGTCTTCGATGAATGTCATCAATTTCTTAGCGTTGGCTTTCGGTCGCCATAACTTGACGATTCCCTCTGTGACGTCCTGAAAATATATCAACTTTTAGAGCGATTCTAACATACAGAATTTTATAAGTATAAATTAAGTGTGTAAATAGTAGATTGTTCAGTTAATTGTTCAGGCGCATCTCTCTATATATATTCAAGAATTCAAAGGTATTTCAGATTCCGGTATATTATACTAGTTCATAGTAAGGCACTAAGTCTAGACTTAATAAATTAAATTAGCCTACCTAATTTGTTAAGGTTAATTGCCGTCCATTTAATTGTTTATTACAAGTGTCATGGCCGGTCACCGCACACATTTGAATTTCCCTACTTCATATTTTATGTTTCCTCGTAATATCAGCGATTACTAAAACATAAATATGTACATATAAAATTTCAACTACATATTTTTGTAATCTTTCTTACCAATAGCTTCCTTCCATCCAGGCGCTTCTCCCTGCCGAACTCCACAAACTCATCTAGATCCCATCGTTCTAGAAGAGTCACTACTCCTTCTTCATCTAGCTCTTCCAGTCTCTTATACTTCTTCTCATGTTTATCCATTATCTACCAATGAAAAATAGCATTACTTTATAAATTTGTTATTTATGAATATACTAGCCTCTGCCAACGTCTTCGCTCACGTCGCAGTCATAAATTATCCCAAGAAAATGTACCCTCAGGACAAAAAGTATTATATCCTTCTCTAAGGTCCAATTTATTTCAATAACAAAATTCTTCAAAATTTGTTCAGCCGTTAGGCGAGAAAGCCTAACAAACGGACAGGCAGTGTTTCTAGCATTTTTAATCCTAACTTAATTTTATAAATGCGAAAGTTACTCTGTTTGTCTGTCTGTTACCTTTTCACGCTTAAACTGCTGAACCGGTTTAGAGGAAATTGGAGATATGAATGTATGGAGATAAATTGAGACCCTAGAAAGGACATAGGATAGTTTTTAACCCGGAAATCATCCTACAGAAATTGGAAAGGGGGTGAACTAATAATTTCTCAAGTAAGGCAGTCCACACATCTACAAAATTATTACACGATATAAAGAAAAGGCTGTTCGAAGTACTAATGCTACGCAGACTAATTCGTGGGCAACAGCTAGTAATTGTATATTTTTGTTTATCCACTTAACACATTTTTTGTGGTTAGGTATGAATCTATCTCGATTAACATCAAACCGTCAGCTGTAGTCTTTTTCTGTCTTAACCGGAATTTATTCTCCTCAAACAGGTATATCACATTTTTTATACCAAGGTGAACGCTAATGAATGCAAATGCATCCAACCAACTACTATATTTCATTCATGTGTTTCTACTATCAAGGTTTTATTTAAATTTACATACCTGTTAGTAGTATAGTATTGTTATTCTAGGTCATCTAGGTGTATACTAAATGTAGTAAAACTTTATTTGAAAAGAGTAACTAAATAATAATAAATCTATCTTTGCGAATAGTTTTTTTTTTAATTTATGTACGGGGACATAAAAAGATATTTCAAAGAAATTTATTCCAAAATGGCCCCATTTAAATTAGGTAAAGATCTGATGAAGAACTTCGAAGATATACAACAGAACTCTTAAATAAATGACGGCGAATCTCTCGGCATTGCTGCTATCGCATGTCTGTTTATTGATTACACGATTTCATAACATACCGTCACGCCAGTATGGTCTAAACGGGTACGCAGATGTGTACAGTTCACCTTAGTACACTGTCATTCCACCGGTTATGTTCAAGTTACAAGTTATTCGGGTAATCTATTCTGGCATCACTGTGGGCATTAGAGGTACCTTACTATAGAACTTGTCCATTAAACACTATAAAGTGATATAATAAAAAATATATAACGTCAATTTCGGAAGTCGGTGTCAAAAACTAAGAAACGAAAGCATGAACACTTTTTTTTGGAAGTCGGTTGTTTTTCCGTAAATTTCGAAGTGCCTGTGTAGACCTATGTATACCCATGTAAAAAATCTCGACGACGGCGTTTAGTGACTGCAGATGTTTAGTATTATAGAGAGAAGTTAAATATTATTTTTTGAAAACCAGTGTCAGTGAATCTGCTTAATAGTGCAGATATTTTTATAATTAAGACTTCTACAAAAAAACAGTCCTCTACATAAAATAAAAATTAGAAACTAAGTACTTACTGAGAAAAACACAATTTTTTTCAATCACAACATAATATGTTTTTATAAACTTCACCACAACATTATTCTCACTCACACTTACACCTCTTTAGATAAATCTATCTTTATCGTAAATCGTAATTAAACTGGACAACCGACCTCTCTGCGGAGCCTCGTGAGACAGAGTCGTGCCTGACAATGGATTGGACACAATTAGCTTGATTGGTCATCAGCCATGGTAGAGATGTGTGTGACACTCGCGTAAAATTGTGCTTTGATTCTGATTTGGTAGGTATTTTTTTCCCGTAAAAAGACATCTTACTTACTTTTCGTGTGACTTGGCTATTTCAGACTTACATTTACTACATAAGTCCAGGTTTCCTTGCGATGTTTTTCTTCACCGTTGCCTGTGATGTCCAAGATAGACTGTGGAAACCCTAGAGGTGGCTTAATTAACTCTGACACCAGAGGTGCCACATTCTCACACGAAAAAGAAGAGAAAGCCAAGGGTGGTGAAGAGACAACATGGCAGGTGCATTGTTTAAAATAATTGTAGGTAAAATTTTAGTATTTTATAATTCAAATACTAAAAAAAAACCTATAATTATTTTACAATTAAAATACTAAAATAGGTAAAATACGCGAACATATATATTGAATAATTATAAAATATATTTATTTATACTTGGAGCAGTGCTAGCCCAGTGGTTACGGCCCCGAATTACAAGTTGTAGGTCGTGGGTTTGAACCCATGCAGGCGCTTTATTTTGTTTAATTTATTTCATCACCACTGTTCTCAAAACGGTGAAGGAAACCATTGTGAGGAAACTGGCATGTACTAGAGCCAAAAAGATTCACGTTCCAGAGAAGAATTTACTGGATATGAAAGGAAGAGCGAACAAAATGAGTAGTATGAGAAGAACAGAGTAAGAGGAGACCATTGAAAAACACCTATTCCGAGCGTGTGAAGAACATAGATATATGTAGATCTATTCAGTTGTTAAAACGTGAAAAGATATAAAAACTTTTTAACAAAAAATACTACCGATCTCTAAATAAAAACACAACAAAGATCGTTGTTTTTGGTAGGTTAGTAGGGTTCGTTATGGACACCGACTTCCAAAAAGAAAGTTATTTTTCACTTTTTAGTGTTTTGATTTGGAAGTCAGTACTATTTTTTCGTAAAAAAGTTTTTTTATTTTCACTTTTTAGTTGTACCTAATAGGCAACTTGCCTTTCGTAATGTATCTATAATGCCAGAAAAGATTACCCGAATACCATTAAACTTGAAAATAACCGGTGAAATGAGAGTGTACCAAGGTGAACTGTATACATCTGCGTACTCCTTTAGAGCGTACTGGCGTGATGTTATGTTATGAAGTGGTATAAACAATAAACGAACATGCGATTACAGCAATCCCGAGAGATTTGCCGTCATTTATTGAAGAGTTCTGTTGTATATCTCCGAAGTTCTTCATCAGATCTTCACCAAATTAAAATGGGAACAATTTCGCGCCAAATTGGTGAACATATACAAAAAAAAATAAAGAAACAAACATAAAGTCGAACATAGAACCTTCTCCTTTTTGGAAAGTCGGTTGAAAAACACACAGACAGGCAGAGTTCGTTTCGGTTATAAGTTGAATTATGCCTCACACAGTCCATCCATTGCTTTTTTTGGTCTTATTTCCCTATACTTTTTAACCGACTTACCAAAAAGGAACATATTCGACTTCATGTTTGATTTTTTATTAGGTATCCAAATTCATACTTAGCCAAATTTTCCTCGCGACATCTTCATCATTCCTCCGTATCACATGTCATCCGATAGTTGACCAAATTATTTCCATTTTCTAATTTCCTGCTTTCTAGTGCTGAAGCTCTTTGTTCTAATGTTAGATAGATAGTGAACTAGTTATCACTGTTGAGTAATGGACTGATAACATCAGATTAGATTTTTTTGTACTGAATGATAATGTTAATTAATCGTAACATTTCTGAGTAAATAGGATATACTTAACTTGCGATATGTTGTAGGGATATGACACATTTGAGTATCAGTAGAAGGTGGGGTCTGAATAAGGGATTGGTTGATAGGATACGAACATATTCGCAATGCCTGGTTTGAGGCGGCTGAGGAAAAGGATATCTTGAAGGAGTTAGGGAATATATAATAGGTAACTTCTAGGAAAATCTTCTTATATATATATATATATATAAGAAGATTTTCCTAGAAGTTACCTATTATATATTAGATTATAATCATGACTTATAGATTCCTAGGTTGCAGCTATCAGGAAACAAAGACTCTGGCAGGGAATTCTGTCTTCGTAGAGGTTACCTATCATAAGTACGAAAAACATTTTACCGAATTTCATTTCACCTAAAACTCTTCAACTGTTTTCGTTTCGTTTTTTTCACTTCATCGAAGTCACGTCTGCCACTGTCTCAGTTGACCTATAATCAATCCGAATTTTTTCGTTTCTCCGAAGTTTCATTTGGTCGATTTTTTTTTTACCGAAGATACGCTTAGCCGAAATAACATTCGTTCGAAGTATCATTTCACCAAAAGCCTAGAAAGTTTGTGCACACTATTTAATGGTACTTTGTCCATATGCATAAAGTTCTAATACATAATATAACATGGCATACTTTTGTTTACCCTTATTATATTTACGCAAAACAGCTTACGCATAATTATTTTGAGCATATCAAATACACATAATAATTAACTCCTAAAATGCTAAACACTAAAACACTGAATATTAATGTGTATTTAATATGTTTTATAATTAATATATTTTATATTCAGTGTATAATATATACTGAATATAAAATATATGAATACTGAAATGTTAATTGAGAGAGAAACAGTGGGCGAATATAAATGTTTAAAACAGCGACTTAAAAAAAAATGCCGACGGAGCCCCGCTGCGCGTGGCAAATACCTCATTTGCCATACCGAAAATATGGCAAATAAATCATTCGGCCAAAAGCAAAAAGATATTTTGTAAATCGGTGAAATGTAGTTCGGTAAAATAATACATATTATGCCACATGATACTTTGATGATCTGAAAATATATCAAATAATGCATATAGCAAATAAGACGTCGGTCAATAGTTTTCGGTAAAATGAAATTCGAACAAACAAATTTCGGAAAAGTGTCAGTTCCCGTCTTCTTAAAATCGACTATTATGAAAAATCTCTTCAATGAGAGCTGGTTACTAATGCAGTTTTAAGTAACATCTGTCACTTGCCTCAATGGAACCTTATGCAAACTCTCACACACATACTTTACAGGGTTAATAGAGTCACTAGTCACCACATGTATACCTGAACATATACCAACATTCATTCACCCACGTTACACCTTATTATAAGAGTATACAGTCCACAATTGCCAGTCACGACTGTTTCATTAAAGTTGTATACCTGCTGACGAAATACCATGTCTTCTTCAGTTTCAATAGATCCAATTGCACAGTTTTAGGGTTGATAATTCCGTGTGCTAGGTGAATAAGTAAAGTTGTGTTGAAGAATGAGAGTCAATTGGCGAGTTGATGTCATTATGTTTGATTGTTTCAGACTGCGTCGGTTTTATTTTGGTTGGTTGATATGATCGTCTTATATCATTGTAAATAAATAATGTAATTATTAACCATTGGAATGTAATTGTATGTGTATTGTAATTGAAATGTATTGTGTTCTTAACCCTATCTACTTGCGGTGAAACCTTGAAAATCAAACCAGCTATCAATATTTTTATGTACCTAGTAAGTCTGTTTCCCTACGATCTGGCTTATTCTGTTGTTGTGTTCTTTCCGTTTTATGCGTTCTGTAGGATGCCATATCATAACTTACTAGGTGGAAAAAGTTGATCAGTGTCGAGAAATTTGTATGCCTAATAGGTTAAACATAGCGATCCTGACATTAGAATAAGATCTTATTATATTATATTGTACCTATGTTTTTACAAATAAATAATTTGAATTTGAATCCTTTTTTTGTTTTTCGATCCACCTGATGCTACAGCCTGACATGCTGACAGATTCCTACAGGTAAGGTGTCTTTAAAGTCCTTAAAGAGTATGGAGAATAGGATGTAGAGTCCCGCAATCTCCATTGAATAGGAGGATCCTCTGACCAGACGGGTTGTGTTCGTCGCTCGTCGCTACATCCCATGATATTCTCCAGCCAGGTTCACACGATATATAATACCTATCAGATGATGCTATAAAATATCTGCAATAAATAAATTGAACGCACTACCTGTGAATTGGCATGTCGTTCTTTATCAGTGTTATTCGAGTCATAGCTTCCTAATCTTTTAATGCCAACCGATAAGATATCACCACCTACTTCAGCGATACAATACAAAGAAAATAACTTTATGCTCTGAAATATATCTCATTTATTTTTAATACATGTTTTTTATACGACATATTTTTTATAGTTTTCCTCTTACGTATACAAATCAGTCTTCAAGATTTGATTTGGAAAAGACACTTAACTTTTATCAAGTACTTGAATACAAAACATTTTTACGCATAAAATTGTCAAGATATAACATAGATTAAATCAATGGAAAAACGACAAAGCACTCTTTTTCAGCCACCCAATATTTGGGGCTTTGTAACCAATCAGCATACGAACCAACATTTCTGTCGTCATTCTGCTTTATCAATACCTGATTAGCAACACTTTGATAAAATATAAGCCCCTGATAAACTCAAGTACAAGTTTCAGTCTAAAATCACATTTTCACCTTTTTCGAAATCACAGTCCACGTCAAACAAATCAGCTGATCCTGCATAACACATCGTACATCTTGTGAGCCACTTCTTGTCCAGCAAACGCGATGTAGCAAGAGTTGTGGCTTGGATGGATCTTCCCGGGAGTTACTGACAGCTGGTACCTTGCCCTGCCGACGTACAAAGTCTCTCCGGACGATGTTCTGCCACCAGGGATTGCCCCTGGAGGGACATTGCCGTTGGAAGCCGGAACCCAGCGGAGATCATCAGGCTTAGCACATAAAACTTCGATGTTCTGCACTGAAATCTCTTTGCCTTCGTAGACGACTGAGGCGGAATTGTGTCTGACGGATAACTTACCAGGGATCAGGTCACCGTTATGCCAGGATCTGATCACCCAGAGAGGACTGCCATCCCAGCCTTCATGACCGCCTACAACCGCGCGTCCAGTCAGGGAACTGGCCATCATAGCAGTCGTGGGCACCCAGTCGAAGTCTCCTGAAGATTCCACTATCGATACTTCATTATTGTTGTCTGTGACGACAGTCTCTCCGTGATAGATGTAGTTAGTGATGTACGTGTTCGGTTCTGATGGTGGCGGTGGATGTGCTGGTGGTACTGCCACGGGGATCATCATTGTCCCAGGAACGTAGTACGGCTGGGGATATTGAGATGGAGGGTATCCATAATCTGGTGGTGGCGGGTACATCGGCTGCTGTGACGGCTGGTATGGTGGTGGCCAGCCTCCAGGAGGCGGCGGGGGAGGTCCATAATGTCCGTTCCAACTCATAATTGCACTGAATTTCACACAATACTGAAGCATTCCATCTGGTGTAGGGTATATATCAGATACTTGTATATCTCATATCTTATCTCCCTGATAAATGTCGATGATTCATGTGCTGTTCGTTGCTCACAATAAAACAAAATAACTTTCGCTTAGATTATTATTTATTGTTCAGTGTTAATGTTACTTAATAATAATAATTTATTACAACTAAGTTTTATAACTAACTATTAACCTTAGAAAAGTTAGAAGACATTTTGTACAAAAAGAAAGTTTGTTCTATAAATATATTACGACGAACAAGATTGATGTAAATAATCTTCATACGAAAAATCTGTATAATTATCTAATCTAATCTGTATACACTCGTCAATGCAGAATATATTTCATACTAAAAAGTATGAGGTGTGTTTTGAACGTGTTTCTATATTTCGGTATGCGTCACTAACGAATGTTTTAATTGGTGTGTCCGCTACGTACAGTTCAATAACAATAACAGCACGTACGAAAGAATAACGTCATTGTATGTGAATCATCAATATTTGCCTGCTCTCAAACTTAGTGCGACAGATTTCGATTATTATAAGAAGTGGTCAGTGGAGACTATAATCGTTAGAAATGACAAAGACTTAACTTTTTTGTATGGTATATATTACTATTCAACCATATAGCTTTCCTTCGAGCATTTGTATAATAATAACATCTAAAAATGTCCTGCCAAATTGTAGTTTGTTTCATATCTATGTTAATGATATGAACAGAATGGCATCAGACTTCGATATTAAATTGAAGAGGATGCATTATAACGTGCACAAGTTATGATTCAGTATTGTCAATGTTGTATATACGCTTTTTAATATAAATAAAACTGAAACATCACTAGTTAAAGTTGACAATATCCAACTGTAACGTGCCATAATTGTTGACGTGCAATTTTAGACGCCTATGTGAGTTGTCTCTCACATACTAATGTTAGGCAATTCTGGGAAATTTCAAATCAAATCAATCAAATACACTCTTTCTATTGCCATTCGTTGCTGGGTGTCATATTTACCAACAATTGCTAATGTTATAGTTGCGAGATTGACTTTTACATCTAGCTACCCCAAGAAGTGAGTTCACTTTACACTTGTGATGATCAAAAATGAGAAGAATAATAAATAATAGTGCAGCAGTTTAGATATCGATGATTCTATTGCGTCAGGTGAGGACAACAGCGCGGAAGACGCAGCGGCTGCCGTCCATGAGCGCCGGCCACACGAACGACCTGATGAGGTCAGAGCGCCGCTCGCGAGCGTCCGCCCGCTCTGATGTGAAGCGGACGTGCTTCTCTGGATTCATTACCACTGGAAATTAAGGGAATATAGTTTAGAGAAACTGTACCTATAATGTAATGCGGTTCTAAAAGAAGAAGAAAGTGAAATTCAAACTCTAACACCTATATTCAAACTTTTTGAAGGACACTTCCTCCAAACGACTCACTTGAAAAAAACCTCGATGAATGTTAATTAAATTGGCTATAACTGACAATTTGAGGGAGTCTTAGTCGAGGTTGAGTCGAGTGAGGAAAATCACTTCAAATAAAGCGGAAAGCATTTATTTCAGCTAAACCATCTACAGGGACTTGAAGAAATTTTGTTGTCTTTAAAGTGATGCGTTCTTGCATATTTACCACAGCCTTGTGAATTGGTTTCGGAGCAACCACAATGTATTACTGTGCAACTACCGATAAGTTACAAATAATGTATTTTATAATCATAGAAATTAAGTACTAAATAAAGTGAAAAAATATTATTATGCGATTTTTTATTTACATTAGGATAAGAATTAGGAGCCGAAGAGGCTGGAATCCTATTCCGTGGAAGGTCAGACTTCTTCTCGTCGAGATGATGGCCATCTAAGTAGTATCAGTCCCGCCCAGTAAATATACTCTAGCGTCATTTATTTCAGATCCCCAAACAAAAAGAAAAAAACAGTGTAAGAACATTAAAGTGACCAAAAACTTTACATACGCTTTTGTGATAACAGGTACAGACCAAGAGTGAGTGAATGAACTCTAATAATTGGGAATGGCCTATAATATTCGGTCTCACTGAAAATGACTGAACTGATACACGTGTTAGAAATGGCAGTACGTGTGACGTCATTAAATCATGAATTTTAAGTCACAATGGTTTGCTACATAATACATAATTTACTAAGCTCCTACCGAAAAATGCCGAATCACCTACCTAAATTATTATTGTGTTGTCAAATACCTACAATTGTACGAGTACCCACCTAAATAAATATTGTTGTGTGTACAGGAAATAACTCTAAATTTACATTTAAGCCACAATGAAGATATTCCTATAAAATATTACGTAATTTATAATGATCATTGTGATGTATCCTGGATTTTATATTGCCATTTTAGTAACATAAGTTCTCTGAGACAATTAGTACAAGACTGTCAGTTAGTATCAATATCCTTTTGAATATTGATTAAGAATGACTAAATAGGCGATATTAAATTCCTTAAGTGTCTTGATACGTTTTAAAATGGTTACATTACATAAAAATTGATTATTGACCTAATTGTGAGATTATTTATAGCACTGTGAAAAATGGTGGGGATACCGCGCCATTTTCTCACATTTGACGTATTGAGACAAGTCAACTCGATACTAAAAAATAGTGTGTAATTCGTAAGTTGATTTACTTTGTTGTGAACTACAAGACAGTACAGGCCAGATATTATTTTGTGAGTGTGATAGTGATATTGTCTACCTGAGTTGTTATATTTTATGAAAGATATACTAATCTACTACTAATGACTCACGTGAAGCTTGCTTCACGTGAGTCATTTAATATTCTATTTTCGATTATTGCTAATGATTGTGTTGAAACTGGATCTGTATCAAATTATGGCCTTTATTCTTAATAATATGATAAATTGATTTAAGGCTAGTCATGTTCTTTTCCCTGCCCTTGTTGTTTTCTGTAACATTGTGAAATGTTACAAGATTAATCATATAATGGTAATCATAGAATTAGATCTTTATAAACGATATTTATATAATTGTAAAATCGTAAGTTGATTTCGCCACAGAAGAACTTCTGTGGCGTTTCTTGCCCTTCTTCTCCACGAGAACTAGTTTAGTAAACGGGTGGTAAGCTGTATAAGCCTTCTCAATATGAATTAATTGACAAGCCTAATTGAAATAAATACCTAGCCTTGTCTTTCTGTGCTTTTCTTCATAAAAACTTTCCCTCATACACCACATATAAAGGGAATCTATTACACAGGATATAACCAACATCCATCTTCACATTCCAAGCTTGCTATCTTGGTAAATATCGATGCTTTCATATGGAAAGTATCGATATTTACCAAGAAATTCATATAGAGTTCCTTTATAATTCTAACACACTCAGTATATTCATGAACAGGGCCTGGGACTTGTCATCTCTTAATTGTGACTAGCTTATTTTAATCATTATACTTTTTTTTTATGTTTCCATAGTGCATGACACTAACCCTCTGTCACCGCGACAGTGACGGGACAGTGACGCTTTGCTCGGCAGTCAATCTTTTGGAATAATTTCTCACCTGGTGTGAAGTCAGTATCGATCCTGAGCGGTGGGCTATGCAGGCTGATGGTCCAGGCGGCGCGACACGCGGCCGCCACCAGCGCGTGCAGTGCCGCGCAGGAGGACAGGCTCGGATACTCGCGGAGTGTGCTCACCACCTGGGGAATGGAGCAGAGAGTACGTGGTGAGACAGTCGTGGGTTATCTGGCGCTGCATATCTTGAAGGTGCTAGGATATAAATTTCATATATTAGTTTCATTTCACATTTGCGATAAATGTCATCGATGGAACCATCCACAACGGCTGATGACATCTATCACTTCGGATCGGGGCGTGAGGTGTTGGTTTCCCCCCGCAACGTCTTAGAGGGGCGCGCGTAGTAACTCTACACACCGTCACCTCGGATCCTAAAGTGTGGGGGTGACGTCCCCGAGCCCGTCGTCCCTAGCGCCCAACGCCCTCTTCCAGCTATATGGGTCCATACCCATTGAGCTGGAAGAGGGCGTTTTCTCCCCTCCATCGACGCCTGGTGCATCTACTGCGGGCCGGGAGAGGGAACAAATTCTCCCTCTCCCCGCAGATTCCTACGACGAGATGACTTTTTCGCAGAAGGATACCACCGCATCCCAGGGGTCCTCGCTGTCGACCATCGACTTGACTACGGCCGGCAGCGAAAGGTCACTGCCTACTTCAGAGATGAGGGCACGGCGTGCCTCTTTCCAAGCGGCACACTCTGCCAGCGTATGCCACGCCGTGTCCTCCCGACAGTCGACGCAGTGATGTCACTGGGCGTCCGACTCCTAATCTGTATCTGTGCCAGCCTCAACCCGTGCCTTTCTGGCTGTGCCAATCAGATAATAATATTAACCTGGTTGATGACAGTGCGCTCAGCCTCCCCCAGTGGGAAGCTGTGTGCGGTGTTGTGCAGCACCCTGGTGGCGGCGGCCAGCAGACGCGTGACGCTGGGGTCACTGCCCGCGCTATCTGTGTCGCTCACTCCCAGCAGCGACTTCATCTCGTTCAGGCGGCGGTCGCGGAGGCTAATGACTGCGCGGAACGATAACTGAAATAAAATAATCATACATGTAGAAAATAATGAGCACATGTGTTCTATATAAAACTCTTCTCCTTTTTTGTGTTCATGGAAAACTCTTTAAATATTTTGGACCCAGTAGGTGGCTAGGTTAATTGCAGCGGCACGGGCGTTCATTAGATATTCTAGAGTATATGTCTATGGGCAACATGATCATCATCCGCAGCCCGGCTTCGCTCACTGCTGAGTATAGGCCCCTCTTTTATTGTATGGGCACTTAGGGTGAACTTAAAGACTGGAGAAAGACCCTGAAATGAGACAGAAAAGATGAAAGATGAATATGGGAACAATAACAAAACAATGAAATAGTACAATAGGCCCTAGACCCTAATAAAGCCCCTGGTTATGACCTCATAGCCAGGGGCAAAATCCTAAGGGAGCTACAAAAATAAGGGATTAAACTGATTTTCCTACACAACGCTTTCCTGCGAAGATGTATGGTCCCACTTCAATGGAAAGTAGCCCAAGTAATAATGGTTGCCAAGCCTGGAAAACATCCAATTGAGGCACAATCATACAGACCTATTTGCTCTCAAAAATTATGGAAATAGTTATCTGCCATAGATTGTCTCCGATCTCACAAAGAAATTATTACTTGACCACCAATTTTCGTCATGAGCATGGAACCATAGTACAAGAACACATTTTAGTGTAAAATATTAATAAAGCTTTTGAGTCAAAACAGTACACTATTGCAGCAGTCCTGTTTACATCCAGGAATTCTGCAACACTGTACATATGCCTGTGACAAATCATCGGCATTCGATCGAGTGTGGCATCACGGACTACTCTTTAAAATAAAAAAAACCCTGCCCTTAAACTTCTAGAACCTTATAGTCATATTTTTCATTAAAGTCATACTTAAGCGACATACACTTTTTTTTTAAATAAGGAGTAGAGTTAACATCCTTATATGCTATCCAAGCGGGAGCCCGCAAGGCAGTGTTATGGGTCCCAAGTTGTACCTGCTTTTCACAGCCGGCCTCCTAACGACCGATGGAGTAATTATTAGCACATTTGCTGATGATGCTGCAATTTTATCTATGGATTACTCACCGGACGTTGCAGCACAAAAGCTTCAAACCAGTCTTGAAAAAGTATCCCAATGGCTCAAAAACGCTCGTATCAAGGCCAACGAAACCAAACCAGTCCAAATCACTTTCACAAACAGGAAAGAAACATGTCCCTGTCACTCTAAACGGAATACCTCTTCCACAAGTAGCCTACGCCAAGTTTTTGGAATATATTTGGATGGACGCCTAACCTGGAAGAAGCATTTGTATATTCACAAAAAGACTAGCTTTGGATCAACAGTTGCGCACATTGTATTGGCTACTAAATAGGATATCGAGACTTCCATCCCACAATAAACTGTTGTTTTATACACATTAATTGTATTATAAACCCATATCCAGAGTTGTCGACGTAAGGTCTACAACTCTGGATAACATCTGCAAAGTCAAACATTGAGATAGTAAAAAGATTCCAGTCAAAATACTAAGAATGATAACAAACGCACCTTGATATGTCTCAAACAATAGACGCCATCACGACCTCTGCACTAAAACAGTTATAGAAGAAATCTCGGATAGGACAAAAGCGTAAAAAAGCGGATCACGAATCATCCAAAAACACTGGCGGTGAATTTAATGAAACCCCAAACAGACGCTCAAATATTAAAATGAAAGATCCCCAAGACCATAAGTTAGAGGCAATATGAATAAACAGAGGGTTTTCGTACAAAACCTTTAATTAAAATCTTACACATATTACTAAATATCTGCATGATTGATACAGCAATAATAAAGATTTAAAAAAATACACTTATGCACATTGACCACGCCACTTGGTGACTAACTCAGAATTAGTTGGGTGATGTACACCCTCAACTTATTTTCAGGTGTATTCAATAACACTATATTCCGCAAAGCAGACACAAAACAAAAGCGGGTAGTACATGGTGAAAAAGGTATGTATGACCACTAGAAATTAACCCATGTTTCTTTATGTATCTTGGGTAATGCCAAAGATCATAATTGTTATGACAGGTTTTCGATATTAGGCATCTTAACCTGGTTTTACTGATAAGTGTACAAATGGTATGATTCACCCACTTTGCTTGAGTGTGCGATGCAGGATTTTCTGATTTTAGTTCGTACGTTGCGTCATAGATGTCGCTACTAGAGGAAAGATATTCACCAAAGGCTTCAATCTTTAACTT
Source organism: Orthosia gracilis (assembly GCA_947562075.1). Taxonomy (NCBI): domain Eukaryota; kingdom Metazoa; phylum Arthropoda; class Insecta; order Lepidoptera; family Noctuidae; genus Orthosia; species Orthosia gracilis. The sequence goes on along the minus strand of OX387274.1, from coordinate 25,244,942 downwards.
TTCGTCAGTGAATTTTGAGGGCCTCGTACTCCGACACCAGCTTACTTCATCTGTACAGCAATATACTCACAACAACGACAGAGAAGACGATCTTATACTTGAGATGTGGCGTGTGCCGCAGCTGCTCGAGAGCTGCCAGCGCAGGTATGGCCTCGTCGGCTGCTCGGGACCACACGGCCGCGTACTGCGACACCAGCTTACTTCTGGAAACAGCAAGAAGAAGGGTCAATTATGGTGAAATTGTATTTTAAATAAGTTGTAGGTGCATTGAAATGGATTCACCCAAATCAAAAACTTATGTAAATTTAAAGTGCTTCGTTAAATCGTTAAAAACCCCAGGATGCAACTCCTAGAGCGATTTTTGACAAAATAAGGAACCAGTTCTACAAAAGAAATTTAAAGAAGGCTTGTGTTATCTGCTATGATTGGCCCTCTTAAATTATAACTAATGAAAACTTGTTATTTGCCTCTAAGTTAGTGCTAAATGAATATAATGTATAGTCTTCTTTTTTCTCTTTAATTTGTGTCCTTTCAGCAATTAGGCCGTTTATACCTCTCAAAAAGAGGAAGGTTTCGTCCCAGCAGCGAGAACAATATTGTATGGTTCTGCTTAACCGATGCTAAAGTTAGTTAAAGATGAAGGTGTAGGAGTCCGTGGAGCGAGAAGTGGCCGCGTCTCCGCTGCTGCTGCGCTCCTCCTCCGACATCAGTTATAAAAGAAGGAAACTGAAGGTATACCTGTCAGGATGCTGCTGGGAGTCATCACTGTCGGAGTGGTAGCCGTCGCTGGCGGAGTCCGTGGAGCGAGGAGTAGCCGCGTCGCTGCTGCTGCTGCTGCGCTCTTCCTCCGACATCTGGCCCAGCACTGCAGCGCATCCGCGGGAGTACGTCATCAGAACCCCTGCTACCGGCCTGGAAAGAGACGTTGTGTTTATAAACGTAACTGGCAAAATGTGGGTGTGTTACAGGTAAACCTCTGCCCAACCCTTCGAGGAATGCAGGCGTGATGTTATGTCATTTGGTAGGCAGAAACTACAGACCGCCACTTGCTACGAATCTTACATATTGCTTTTGCTTCATTTACGTTCATACATCTACACATACACGCATAATAATAATATATTTTTATTATGCGTAGTAATAGTGGCTAGTCCATACAGGGATAATCGCCGGTTGGTGTCATTTTATCCTACATTTATAACAAGGCCTCTGCGAATTTGTTTCGGCCCCTAGTACGCCTTTCAAAGGACTGGGACCCTAGGGTCCCGAGATTTTCAAAGCATACTACTAATATTATCTAATTGCAAACAATATTTCACATTAAGAATTGATAAGAAGCATAAGAAGCATCATTTAACTGATTTTAGGGGATTGCCTCCACTCCACTCGACTCATTCGCCATCTCAACGTAAAACTGTTGAATCGAAAACTTTAATATCAATCAATAAAGAGCTCTCTATCAATTTGATCAAGCCCGGCCGAGTCGAGATTGAGTCAAGTAGAGGCAATGACATATAATATACGGGTGATGTATGTGTCCATGCACCTACATTCTAAGCAATTAATTCGACATTTTCATTGGATGAGCAGCTACATAATAAACCAATTCCAACTCAACCTACCAACCTCTTTATCATCTCCATTGTGTCCAGCCACACCCATAACTTACGGTTACGACATACTCAAACATTTCTCAAGCAGCCTTTTCTCCGAATCTTCACATAACCCGAGTTTAACCCTAACATTAACCACAGCTTTTAAGGTACCTATACAACTCCGTTTCCCACGACTTCTGATCGTAAACTAGATCTGAACAATGGTTAGTTCTAAGACGAAGTAAAAACTTATACAACGGAGAAATGTATGGGAAACTATTGTTGACGAGCCAGTTTCATAAGAGGCGAGGAATCTTAATTTGATTTTGTGGTTCCGTTGTTGGTAACGGGGTTTGTTCTTGAGGTGGTCTGCTTTTGCTAATTGATGGCTTGAATATTCTCTGAAATTGATTAGGTATCATGGTCATCAGGTTATCTCTTTTCTGGTTTAAGAAGATTGCACACATTACTTACTCACCTTTAACGAGAATAAGCGGGCGTTTCCCCATAAAGATATCGACCCAACACGTTCCTGTGGGAAGTTTCGCTAGCGTACTTACATAATATTTGTTAAGAGTATTTTTATTCTAAACCAAATAATTTAGAGTTGTCTTATCGACATCTACAATGTATATTTGTGCTCTTGTTCTAGAACAAAGTTACTCTGTACAAGTTACCTGTACTACTAAAAGTTCCAAAACATGGAAAATAAGGATGAAAACTAGAATTAACAAAACCGTCAAATTTGATAATGTTCGTTTAGCTAAAAAAAATAATAGCAATGAATCGCTCGCATTAGTTTTAGCTCTATAATAATGAACAGGATCTATCTACCGAAGAATTACTACCAGAGTGAACTGAGGAACATAAAACTTTAACAGTTATCTTAACCTCTTTAATTTCTAATTAATTGACAGTTCCCTCGGTCGTTAAAAACGTCACTTACCACAGTTTACGATAGACTTCGCCACATAAAATGTCATTTCAAAACACGAGTCAGTTACTAGTGCCATAACAGTTTACTCCATCGTTTCTCAGACCCTTAGGTTACGAAATACTCAAGTAACGATCTTAAACAAAAGGTTCTAAAGTAAATTGACGTTTGTGTGAATTTATCTAAGTATTGCCAATGGTTATGTGGTTTCCTAACCAGTTTGGAAAGTGGAAACTGACTTTCCATGTCTCTGTTGAAACAATACGACGTATGGTACGATAAATTTATCTTTTACTTTTCTTTACATGTGTGTCTTATTGAAAATTCGACTCAATCATGCTGGTGGTAAGGTTAGGTTTCAAATGGGATGGTTTTCTGACAGTTCAACGGTTTTTATGGTGGAAAGTTTTAGAGGCAATCAATACATTTAGTGAGATTTATACCCAATGCATTTGTAAGTGACACTTCTACGACATGAGCTGGGGACAGTGTATATGCTGGAAGAAAATATATTTTAACTAGTAAGTTGGATGGGTCGATAGCTCACTTAACAGCCTAGACAAACTTCATTCACTGCAAATTCAAATTTGATGTGACTGAAAGAAAAATTCCTTAAAATGTAACTACCAACTAGAAGGACCAAGAATGGTACGTAGTATTGAAGGCCTCTAAATATTTTTAACCATTATTTTATAAATACTCCGCATACTAGAATATGTAAAAGAAAGTAGGTGCCTGAAATATTTATAGAGTGGCACTGACTAATAGGCTTCAGGAAAGATTCTCACTTAAAGAGAAAAGTTGTGAGCACTGTGTCTGGTGGGGTGGTTGTGATGACAACTCGTACATGTTTACTCTTTAATGCGTTTATATTCCCCAATGTTAACGCAGTACTGGTCGTGCGCCCACTCGGTGTCAGAATATCAATATTGAACCTCCTTTTGGACAGTTTCATTAGCAATATATTGTTTGATTTACATATCCAAAGTAGGTTAAGAAGAAATTCTAACCATCAATTCTTCTGTGTATTTTTTTTACATCCAAGTCGTTTTGGAAGAGTTTGCTAAATAAGTGAAAAAATATCGTGTAATATGTGTGTGCGTGAATTATTTTATTAAAGCAAAAGCATTAGTTATACAAAAAAAAACAATTTTTCACAAACAATGTACATTAATCTTTTTTTTGTCATGTCTTTTAGTCTAGCCGTTAAGGCACTAAAGAGGAGTAACAACACGAGCCTTAACAGAAAATACAACATATGCCTCTACAGCGAGTCAGAAGCCCGAAAGTTTGACGAATAATCATCCCGAGGAATATTCTATACCCCAGTAACTGGGTAATAGATGACAGATACGAACTGGAACAATCTTGCTTCTGTTCATGTTACCCAGTAATTGGCCTGTTTAAATGAGACAGGCACGCGTTTATAAAGTCCCACAACCAGCTTTAACCCCCCTTTTTCACAGATGGGAAACAGCTAGGAAATACACACTATACAAGAAGAACCCTTATGGCTACAATAAGTCTACATACAAAAAATGCCCCGTTTAATTACGTAACTCAATCATAATTGGGAAAAGGTTAAGTAAATCCTACCATACACGTGAAAACTCATTGGGCAGGTATAGTAAGTCGTATACGGCCTCAGAGGGTGACGGGGACCGCATGAATACCTGGCCGGGGGAGCGTGATGAAATACGCAAGCACTACAGTGCACCGGCCGAAGGTAGCTGCAGAACACGTGTTGTTTTAATCAGTTAGTCTGACAGACCCCTCCGCTCACCCCGGGATGGTAGACATTCATGAGGATTTCCACACGTAAAAAAAAGTTAAAGCAAGTCATAGATACAAAAAATAGCCCCACACAGTGACGGGGCTATATAACTTGCCCAGCAAGGCGATTCACTCACCCCTCATCATAGTCACAGTGTACTACGGGCAACTTCCTTCTTCTCCTGAGTGTGGTCCCTCCCTTGGTGCCAGATTCCGCCGAGCTGGGATAAAGAACTTCAATTGTAAATATTGTTCTGGAGTGTTTCCTCCGGAAGGAGAAGACAAAGGTAGAAAGGTGATAGAAATAAGTGCTAAGTGCACTTAGACACATAATTACAGAAATATGGATATAAAAAATATGGATATAATAATAAAATTAATGGATGATTTCATCGAGCTGGGCTTCGAACCCAGGACTTAATTTTCGGCAATCGCACTTGTAACAAACGCCTGTAGGTATACAATCCGGACACAACTTAGGACTCATTAGATAGAGCCATGATGTGCCTGGGCCATAACATAGGTACGCAAAAAATACAATGACATTTATTTTCTAAAATCTGAAAATCGAACCCAAGTCCCTGTTAACCTCAAGCCACACATGCTACCACCAAAACAATGGGCCCTACCTCGTATATATTTATTACGAAACCCTTATTTATTCAACCTGACTCATCTTAGAACTTAAACATGCATTAATTATTTAATAAATAACAGGATACATGCATAACTTTACTGAATGCATCAATGATTTGCGTTTTTTGAGAAAGATTTCACTAAACGCACAAAATAATTCTCATAAATAATGTGACGTAATGTGTCACACGGTGTGCGAAAGCGCGCTTTCTCTCTTATGTCACTGTTAAATAATATTTTAGGGTTCCGTGCGTTAGTGACGAACCCCTGTTAATTTAGTCTATCTTTTGGCTTATCACAGAAATTATCGTAACCATCGACCTTACTAACTAAATCAGGGGCACTCAAACGAACGCGAAGCGATAATGATGGGAAAAAAAAATAAAAAAGCCTTATTTTATCTTTTCTTTGTCCATCCCTTACTTTTTGGCACTTTGATCAGCGCAATCGCTAATAGAATGACACTTTAGCCTATGGTTTAAAATCGAAAATCTTTATATTGATTTATGAAAAATTGATGGTATTATTTATCATGACACTTAACCTAAGTCTTAGATGGATTGTGTGATAGATGATAAGTATGGCTAGAAAAAAGGTGATTATTGATATGACGGCAAGGACATGCATGTAATATGTATAAAGAAGACATGGCGCACCGAAGTCAATTGATTGATATGAAGGCAAGAGAATGATGATGAATGAAACTTGGTCTGTGAAAAATACAAACTGTGATAGAAAAAAACAGTTGTTTAGTATATTTTGTCGAGCTAAGCAAATAAACAGTAGTAATAGATTATTTTCATGGTATTTCGCTTTTTAAACGTTGTTCATAATATTTAATACAGTTATTATATTTTAGGTATTGTGTTATTTCTGTTTCACCTACAAGGTGTGGTAGCATTATAACTCTTACTGAAGAAACAAATCAAATAAGGTTATGGAACCCTCCTTAATTCCAGTTAGCAGTGCACTTGTCAGTTTTTATAATTACTAATGACAACAACACATCTCTGATATCAGTTATTAAATATTCATCTCCATTCATACATTTAGACATTCTTATCACAATTATTAAACATCATCTTTAAAACATTCTGAAATAAAGTTGATTGTTCAATGACGAGTGTCAGTGGTAATTTTAAAGTGATAATCGCTGTGTTTAAAGTAACTGCAGACAATTGCGCCGGCGCATGTGATGTGTATGATACGTATAAGTAACTCTCATTATAATAGTTGAGAGATTTAATAAGAACTATCGTTGTTTAACGGCCTCTGTATGGGAAGTACTTTGTTTGATGAGAATAATGTATAATTGTCATGTAACGCTTTATATAATTTACACCTGTCTTGGTAGTTAGTTCGCAAATAAAGTAACAGTGGAGTAATAATGTAAATATGAGTGATGGTTTTGTTATGTTTATCATGATGGCATGGAGGTTTGCTGACTTTTTAAGTACCAGGTGGTCATGTATACCTAACACTAGATATATTTTGAGTAACAAAAACTGGACTGTTTTTGATGTCTGAGATTTTAAATTAATTATTACACCTAGCGTGTACCATTAGGTATGATCAATGAAATATAAAATGGTATGATCTCATGTCTTATATAACAGTGAACTTTTACTCTTTTAGTGATTGAAACTTGGTGAAGTAATTTTACAGGATAGGGATCGAATAAGATTTATTTCATTTAATTGTTTATCCTCGCACTGGAACGCATTGCAGCATTTACAACAATGAAGCACAATCTATACTTATTTATAAAGAGGGAAGATTTGTATTTTTGTATGTAACGAATTAACTTAAAAACTACTGGACCGATTTTTCACCGTTGGGAAGCGACACTATCCCCGGGTGATATAGGCTACTTTTTATCCCTGTATTCCCACAAGACCGGAAACTACGCGGGTGAAACCGCGAGGCGTCCGCTAGTCATGTAATAAACCAACTATAAGTCCAGGTTTCCTCACATTGTACCTGATAGGGGCTGACTAACATAAAGTTTCACTTACTTAGCAAGCAATCGTGACAACGTGAATTAAAAATTAAGGGACTTCACTGATAACGCGTCGCAATTTAAATTGCGTCGATAAGCGACATCAAACATGTATTTTCTATGAAAATTTCAAGTACAAAACGGTCCAAATTGCATCCATGATAGGTATAAGAATGCGTCGTGCCATCAGGTTAGTCCCTAAGCTCTAAAAAGACAACATTTTTGGCTAAGGAGAATAACCAGCAAGATTTGGACACAAATTCTGACAAAAACAATAACAACAAAGATTACATAAATATCTCCATTCAATGCCACACCACACCTACATCAATCACACAGTTATATTAAAATAACAGAGTTACATCCAAAAATGAACGACTATTACTTTTCACGGCGATCACGTTGTTATTCCGATTCGATGTTCTCACGGAGTCTGATTGTATGTCGAATCGTTACTGTTCTCGTAAATTTTCATCACCCATCGTAATTAGAGGTTGATCGTGAAAGAGAAACTTTTTTGAAGAAAAACTAATTTTAGAAGTATTCAGTAAAAAAATTACACCGAACGCTTTTTCGTGGACAGAAGCTAAGAGGCCGTAGACAAGTGCCGTTCTATAATCGAAAGCATAGCGATAGCGATTGTCAATTTTTTTTATCTGAGTTTAATTTATGAATGGAAATGATGACCGACTAATTGTTCTCACCCTATCCTTTATTATATCGTGACAGTTATTGTTTAAGCATAGTTATTTTTAACTTTGCTCCACATAGTGGTGGTGTTTATTATTGTGATACTGTAGCACATTAAACTATTTATATTGCAGTGCCCTAGCAGGGTTCATGTATGAAGCCTATATACTTGTAACAACTTGTAAACAACATGAATGCAATAAAATGATGATTATGATTATGGAATTGACAAGTGATATCGAAAAATAACGTGATCAATCTCTTACATTTTGACATTTCGTCTATCGCCTTCGCTGACATCGAATGTCACTTGTCTAGAGCCTCTAGACAAGTGCTATCCTATCTACGAAAGCGTCGCGATAGCGACTGGGAAAATGTTTGGGAATTCCAAGCGCTATCGAAATGTCATGTGACCATTCCCTTACATTTTGGCATTTCGACGAATGACACTTTATCTAGAGCCAACAGGTCATTTATTACACAGTGAAACTAAAATCGTTTTGCAAAACAAAAATTACGGGTTTTTTTGGGTTTTCGATACAGTGTTGAACATTATTGATAGTATCATGAAAAGCCTGCACCCAATATGTAATTCGATTAGCATTGTTTTACAATACCACGAGTCTTTGTTATAATAATCTATTATTGTTATACTAGGTAGGTTCTAGAAGATTCAAAGGTTTTTTTTCTAAACCGTGACTATAAAACAGTAGCTACAACCATTAAGGTTGCACTAGTGGATCATTCTTCCATACAAACGTAGTCTGGCGATTACTCCACAGTAATCGCCAGACTACGTTTGTATGGAAGAATGTTTGACGATTTACTTAAAAAAAAATGATATCAATTTGTCCCATCATTATCTATGTAGTGATCGTCGGAAGTTCCATATTTTTACACTAAATTTAACGCATATTTGGGCGTAAATAAATACCACACGGAGAACGAAAATTGCAAATCAGCCTCCATACAGGGATAGATGCAAATGTTATTATTTTGAAAATTTACATTTAGTCGTTTTTTTCATGATATCCATACTCCCAAAGGTCTGTTTATAAAATATCCTTAATCATCATCCATTTCGCTACAAATTAGGAAAAGTGCTAATTCGTACGTGAACTAGCTTCTTACTGCTCATCACAGCATCTATCTCTTTCGCACATTTTGTCGGATAAGATAGCATGTATTTAAAACCCGCGCACAAAATAGTTCGTGCCGTCGACAAGTGCAACCTTAAAAAAAGACTTAGCTGATTATACAACCATAAAAACAAAAAAAAAAACCATTCAAACACACATTTCTCCAAGAAAGTAATGCGAATATGTTTATTACAAACAAACATACTCACAGATAATTATGATTACGTATGAACCGTTTTTAGATCACACACACATTACATGCAAGTTTTACATAATAATATAATTATGTGTGAAGTAAGTTCTTCCTTTTCCTTGATGGTATCAATGAGGTCTTTCTACTGTTGGATAATGGAGAAATGTCGAGCAATTGTTTGAAATGTGCGGTTACTCATTTTTATTGTCTTTTTGTGGAGCTTAGGTACGTGCATAGGAAAGGCATTATTGATGATGCTTAAGCACATCGGAGGTATCTTTTGTACTCGGCCTGCTACGAACCTCAAAATCTAGGTAACCGTTAATGTGGTCCAATGAAACAAAAATAATGAAGATGGGCTTTTTTAAAAGCTTAACTTATGAGTTGAGGCTGTATATGTAGCCTATATATTTTGTACCGATAGCAAATAAAGCTCCAAATAGCGTGATTTAGTAACCGAAGACTTTTTTAGCATACATGAAACCTAGCACACTACATAATTTGATCTTCTGTCAGCATCAATGATTCTCAAAGTGCAAAATATATGGAGTTAACCACGTGACATTTAGGTAACGCATGTCCATCCCATACTTAGTACAAATTCTTACAATCTGCTGCATATCGCTGATATAATTATTGTCACTTTTTCTAGGCCCTCTTATCTTAATAGAATATATTTTTAGGGTTCCGTACGGAACCTTATCGCTGTCACTCACGTCACGCTTACGTCATACGTTTTAAACCGAAGATTTTTTTAACTTCCCAATGACCTATGAATTTCAAATTTGGTTATAATGTTTGTGTATTATCAAGTATAATTATTATACTAATGAAATCCTTAATGTACGAAGCTACACGCACTTGGTTGGTTTCTTAAGATAATTAGATTACTCTAAGTCATGTTTATCCTACATTACTTTTCAGACAAGTGAAAAAAATATATCATTCAAGTTAAACACACACGTCGTCTCAATCTCATACTTATTTTAACTACCAAAATAAAAATAATTTAAACACATGCAATTAAATGTGCCGTAATCAACGAAGCATTACAATTAATATTAATTGCTTTAGGAACACAAATAACACAAACAAATTGTTATAATAAATTTAATTAAAGGTACTTTGCTCTGGTTATCTTTATTGCTATCTTAAGGACGGAATCATTATGGCGGTTGTAACACTCGATTAAAGAACTGTTAACTGCACGATAATGAGGCTTGTAGATTTCTTGACTTAAATTTTAATTCAGTAACAAATTCTTTTAGTAGGTTAATAAATTTTAGGGCTTTGTGAAATAACGACGTAAATACAACAACCTTATTGGAAGTTACATATTTGAGCCTTTTGGGGTTGATACTTTAGGTCAGAGTGCTCATCGAGTTTTTCGAGATGTAAGCAAACGGTTATTCGACTCTTTACGTGACCAAGAGGGCTGGGTTTTTCTTCAGAGAATCAGCATTACACGCTGACAGCAGCGATGTGTACGAATTTTTTGTCGCCCTATGACCCCTGCCTTTTTATACGCTTTCGTAGCTTTTTATTTAAGTTTTTATATCAGTAGTTTTTGTTAATGAGGTGATATATATGATATAGTATAGGTGTTAATACTATGTAAATTTATATTTATGTAATTAATTTGTGGATTTCATCTAAGTCTGGATCCTGTCTGCACCTTGATTTATACTCAGTATTTAATTTTTATATCAAATCAAAAACCACTGGGTTATGGAGGTCAAATGGGCAGTGTCGCCATGTTAAGTACTTATCTCAGGTTTGGTTCACTGCTTTTTGTTCCGGTTAAGCTGGAAACCAAAACCTTTACCGGCTAGATTGATTGACAAATCAATAAACACGGAGTACCTCAAGATTTCATTGAAGAAAGTTGTTCAAACGGGCTTAAGTTTATTTTGCCAACCTGCTTAATATATTATATCTACATCTCCGGCAAACCAGTTTTCAATCAATCTGATTATGTCTTCTATATTACGTAATATCATTACCAGATGACACAACGGTATGGGAAGAAAGTCATCTAATAAATCGATAAATCAGTCGGGACTTAATCAAAAGTTAACAGCTTTTAATTTGAGACCTAAACGATAAACTGGCAGAAAGTCGAGCGACCACTTTCTAAAATTATTACGATTTAAGATATAAATCAACTTTTTGAGAATGATTTAGTTCCTCCTACAACTTATTATTCGAGGAATTTTACAGTAAATGAGTTATGAGCAGCTAAATAAATACTAGGAATACAAACATTTTATGCTGTTTTACAGAAATGCAGATGAAATAAATAAAAAAAAATGTAAAAATGTTCTTAACGAAAATGAGACGTTATACGTATTTCGATCTTGATAATCATTATTAGGTAGTACGGTAATGAATGTAAAACTGATGATAATTTAGTATTTTTACAAAAAATAACTCCTTGTAATAAATTATAAAATATTCCAAAGTTTATAAATAAATACCTTAACTCCGTAACATGAAAAATCTAAACGCATTGATTATTCCTATTCATATCTTAACGACAATTTAGTTTCAAAACATGCAACACAGACCAAGGATGACTAAAATGAAAATGATGAACATGACAAAACCCTTAAAGAAAGAACAATCCATTCACGACAAACATTCAAAAATTCTTACCTCGTATCAGTCAAATCCAGTGAAGGATCACTCCTCTTAATCTGGCCAATGCAAGCCAGTACAGCTTTGTCGCTCTCGACCCTGGCTGCGAGCGCATCCACCAGGGTCGGCAGCTGCCTCAGAGCAGGCTTGTCCACGATGGTGAGGAGTGACTTGTTGTCTATCAGTCGCCGCTCCACGTCAGCGTGGGATAGCGCCAGAAGACGCTGGTGGGATGATGCTGCTGGGTCTTGGGTTATGGTGACTGGAGACTGTAAAAACAAATTGGAGAGTAATAAATAAAATGCATCTTGTTTTTGTTTTTTTTTGTGACTTAGAGTCTTTGGTCAGCTGGACCCGCTTGCTACTGGACCTGCGAGTCCACTTGCTCCTTTACATTACAAAATGTGATAAGAAGACTTTCCAATATGACAAGTGAATGATGAGTATTAGATAATGTAACTGCTGAATCGTAATATCGGTTACATTCATGTCTAGCGGGAGCATAGTGATTCTGTAAATAATAGTGAACGTGCATTTATTAATGCAATACTTTATATTATAATTGCAAAAGAAGGTGTGTCTGTTTTCGGCCTAAACTGCCGAACTATGAATTTAGGTATAAGACATACTATATGATATTTTTATTACGGGAGTACATACATTCTCTTGGAATATTTTTTTGCAAAACAATGAGTGACCTGTTGAATGGTCTATTTATATTGTGGTAATCTGCGCAATATAGCTCTATAGAAGAATCCAAAATGGCATGCTATTAACTAACTGCAGTGGGCTCTGTTATATAATGGATTCTCTTACCAGCTCCTCCAGCTTATGCAGCGCTTGCTTGTAGACCTCCACGTGCCGCTGTAGCTCATTCTTCATGGCAACGTGCAGCGAGATCAGTGAGCCCGTCGCATCCGCTGTCAGACCGTGTGTGCCCAGACCTGGGAAGAAGAATAGATATAGTGGACGCATAATCATCATCAGCCTTTTAATTTTCCCACTGCTGGGACACAGGCCTCATCTCTGTGAGAGAGGGAATGGGCCATAATCCACTACGTGGGTTGGTGGATGTCAAATGTCTTAGAATTGTTGATTCTAGGACACGCCGGTTTCCTCACAATGTTTTCCTTCACCGTTTTGAGAGCAGTGGTGATGAAATAATTTTCATAAATCACCATTGCCAATAATAAATTCCAACCAATAACATCCTTTGATCCATCCTTTGACAGAAGGAATGTTGGTCATCCAGCGGCGAAATGAGTAGATGACAATGTTGCCATCTGGGATAGATCCTGGGTGAGTTTGTCCCAGAAAAATAGTCAATACCCTGCAGAGGGTGAAGTGGGCTATGAATGACGTTGATAACGGCTTTTGCAAATGCAAAACATTGTGAAGAGACCAATTTTGAAACTGATTTTAGAGTCATCTTCATCATTTAAGACAAAAGATGACAACTGCTTGACATAGGCCTCCTTTAAGCGTAGCCCGTCATTGTCACATCGATTTTAGTTTAATATTCCCTAAGTTCTATTAATACTCGTACATATCGTTGAGTTAGACAAATATTTTAAAATACAAATGGCCTTAGCTGTTTTAGTTAACCTAGAACTTCACGAACCATTTATAAAGTCAAAAGGTAAAACAGTTAATTACAAATACAAAACAGACAGTGCATTCACAGTTCCAGTCCAAAACCCACGGACGATAAGAAACATCAAGCTAAGTTAAAGGAAACAAACGTAATTAGTGTAATATTTCCTCGTTCAGCTAATTTATAGCATCCGTTGTAGGATGCCAGCTATCCGTCAGCCATCTTCTTTCGCCAGCTGATTCATCGCTAATCGGTTTCAGATCGACCTTGTAGCATCCCTTGGTGTTAACACATGGAAGTTGTGGGTAAATATTGTGATGGATATCTTTCACGGGCTGGTGGTTTATTTAGATGATTATTTAAGGCAGGCTTTTGTTTTTTTTTAATTTGAGTTTTTATAGTTGGTTTGTGTTTTTTTGTGATATGTATAAAATAAAGGTAACTGTTTAATGGCTCATCCGCTTCTTGGTTCTTTATAACTGTAATGGCTTTTCTGCTGATTCAATCTGAAGTTTTTGGTTACCTATAACTATAACTTGTCTTACACTTATTAGAACTTAGCTGCGTTGCTTTTTAAGTTTCTTTCAAAATCTTTACCTACTTCCACCACTACGGTACTTTTTTTTTCTTCAACCTATTTGACATCTTTGGCAAGCTTCGCCTCGATGTCAACTTCGGATCATCAAACCCAGAAAGCCTTGTTATGTTCCTTAACTTACGGTTAGTTTTCCTTCTTTCTTCCTTCTCCTCTTTACCTTATCGAAAGTCAGATCAAAGAACTTTAGATTAGAAATTTAGATTATTGATTTTTTACCCTGTACTGCAGCATCCAGCTGCCGCCTCCTCGCGTCGATGGCATCCCTGGTATCTGGCGTGTAGTGCACCAGCGATGATGCCAGCCGCGCCGTCCTGGCCCTCAAGCCGGAGCCCTGGTCCACTCCCAGCAGGCCTACGAGTCGCCATGCTATCGTCTCGCATTGGACATCTGGACGGGGAGATACTTCCAAGGAGATTAGTCTGTGAACAACATTAGTAATTTTAGCAAAGAACAATGGCAGGTGCCCATACATTTTTTAAATGAGATTAAATTCCTACGTCATTAAATGAAAAATATCTGGTTTAATTCAGGGTGATGTTCTGAATTAGATTGTGCAAGAAGTTTTGTTCGAGAATGTCGAGAATACTAGAAATTCAGTCAAAATCTTTTGTAGGTTATGTATCGTAACTTTTAATAATGTGTTTATTAAGTATTATTATTCATTTTCGTGGAGGTAAAAGGGCAATATCGCATTAGTATTTCCCTTAACTAGTTATTTCAGCATGAAATGTATAATTTACTCTTTGGAAAGGTTACATTTATTTAAACTATAAAGGCGACTTTGACGTGTATGAAAAGTTCGTCGTCAACCACCAAGCTATATTTTTTGACTTGGACTAGTCTTTTTGCCAATCATTAATTGAAAGGAATTCATTTATTTCTACTACACTACAATATTCTTACCTACCTGCAAGGAACATCAACACTTAGACATAAACTGTATTGTTAACTCATTTACTGTACTACTTGTCACTTAGCAGATAAAATATATAATGGCAACACCAGGCTAAAGAAATTAACTGAAAAATCAAAATAATAACTTTTTATTTATAATGATTTTTCGAATCCCTTTTGAACCAGCCCAATAATACTTTAAAAAACGTAGACAATTAATAGGATTTCTTTCGTATATAACTCACTTTCAGATGCTCAAATTTAAGTCAGCTAAGATTTCGCCATTGTTCTTTATACGTAGAATAGCCTATTTTTGGACCAAAACCTATCATGAATTCGACAGTTTCAGAAATATAGAACGGAGTCTGTTTTCTGATAAAGTCAATAGTGAATAGTCAAAATATATAATAGATAGATAGATAAAGTCAATAGTGAATAGTAATAGTCAAAAGTGCTTACCATCGAGTGAGAAAGAGGTTAAACGTAAGCCTAGCAATAATAAAAAAAATTGAAAATTTAACTGTCGTGTAATATAAACCATATCATATCTGTTTTATATTGTTAGCCTGTATTGTCCCACTTCTGTACAAAGGCCTTACCCTATTGCTTCAAATTCTTCATGTAAAACATTTTAAACAGAGATTCATTTGAATGTCTATGCAGACAAATATTAGATTTTTCTGTAACTGAATGTTTATTTCATAATCTTAGCATTATTCAATGTTTTATCTAGACTTAAACGGCGCACTAAGTTACTAGCCTAAGCTATGAAATCAATCCACTCCAGCTTTAAAATTCTCACATGAGAGTCGATAAAACTGCATTATTAATGCCACAGGCGATACGATCGATGTAGTTAGCACGAAAACGATACGATAGGCACTAAATTTTCACAAGAAATACTGCTTTTGTTGGCATATAATAAAATAGAATATTAAAGCAAGTATTGCATAAAAAAAACAATTAGAAATAACTCGCTAATAAGGGCATCCTTTAATTAAAAGATGGCGGATCGATACGAAACCATTGCGTCTGTTTCATTAACATTCTTCATAATATCATAAAAATGGCTGCTCCCATTCCGAACATCTTAATTGCTACATATTTTGATATACATTTTTTTACATTGCGTATTCCGTGTTGTTGCAAGGACGAACGCACCACTGAGTTTAACGGCCTCGAGTAGTTTTTATATATCCTTTAATAACGAGAATGAGTCATCGTGTTAGACGTTCTAGAAATTATGCCTACACACAACAATGTTTACGTTTACATCAAAAATACATGATCACCAAAGATTACTTAACAAACTGCTTAAGGCGAGTATGCAACTAAAGTTCTCGATTTTTCTGTTCCATTTATATTAATAATACAAATGGTTTTATTGTTTTCATCTTTAAGGCTTTGTCAATATTTTGATATTATCTTATTCCTTATATCTACTAGTTCTACTACTACCATTTGTCACCTAAGTATCAATTATAGTAATACACTTTGCTACCGTTCGGAACAGCAGTGTCTAAATATCCATGTTCGATTACCGTTTACTTGCTTCTATAACAGCCATGATTACTTCAGTGGCACCATTATGAACCATAACACCTACTGATCATACGCCATCAGATATGCCACCATACCTAACTGCGTCAAATAACGGTCCATGATCCAGATGCACATCATTAAAGTTGTTCCTATTCCCACATCATATATTCCATGATGAATTAACAATAAGAGTGCCAAGAGTAAAACAGCAAAGATAGTGGTAAGTCTTTTTCAAGATAACCAACGTTTAAAGCTAATGAATCAGTTTTTATTGGCTTTTCTGATTATTGTTTGATTTGATTCTATTGTGAATTGTGTATTGTTATTGTTCGTTTGTGTTACAGTTCATGCGGGTCTTCTGTGGATATTGTTTCTAACATTCTGTTGTGAGATATGGTTTGTGGTTGTGGTATGGGAGTCGGAATTGTTGACAAGTCTGGGTAATAATTAGCAATACAGAGTACAAGATTTTTTTTTGAGGATCTTAATTATATACGGTTAGACGTAGACTGATGTGGTTGGTTGGTTACCCATCAATGGTAGAAGGTAGGTACTGTAACAAGGCTCAGTGGTATCGGCCGCGACTTACAAGTTTTAGGTCGTGGGTTCGAACCCAGGCAGGCGCTTTACTTTGTGTAAATTATTACATAACTACTGCTCTCAGTAAATAGTGAAGGAAAACATCGTGAGGAAACCGGCATGTCTTAGAACCAAAAGTTCGAAGACATGTGACATCCACCAACATGCACTGGGCCTGCGTGGTGGATTACGGCCCATTCCCTCTCGCAGAGAGTTGGCCTGGACGTACAACGGACCAAATGCGAGTCTAAGTGTGGAAAATGGTCCATCTATCCTATCCTATCCTATACTGGTCTGTCTATACTGGTATAAATTGCGCCCTTTTTTTAAAGTTTGCACATATTTCGAATTAATATTTGAAAAAGTTAGAACGCAGTGATCTTGTTAAGGACATAATTTTTGTGATGGCCTTGTGAGTCATAATTCATGTCGAACATACTTGAAATTTGTGCGTGGTTTAATTTAGTAGTACAAAAGACCCCTGAACAGTAACAGCTTTCTAAATGTAACCTTTTTAAACAGTTAATTGAAATCATTGGTCTTTAATTACAGTTAACATAGCAAATAGTATTGATGCCTTGGTTTTTTGGGCAATAAAGTCTAAAATGTGTAGGTATTTATGTGGGTTCCCTATCCATTTGCATAAAATTTTAAGACCTAATATATCTTAGCATAATTTTGTTTGGCATAATTATATTTACGCATAATATAATTACGCATAACAGCTTACGCATAATTTTTTTTAGCATAATTTCTCTAACCATAATAATGATTAAGCAGAATATTCTAAAGCATAAATTTATTAAGCATAAAGTTCTAAAGCATAACTTTTTTAAGCATAATATCCTAAAGCATAAATTTATTTACACATACAGCATGCAAGCAAGCATACAGCATGCAAGCAAGCATACAGCATGCAAGCAAGCATACAGCATGCAAGCAAGCATGCAAGCAAGCATGCAGCAAACAAGCAAGCATGCAGCATGCAAGCAAGCATGCAGCATGCAAGCAAACATGCAGCATTCAAGCGAGCAGGCAACATGCAGCAGGCAGGGTTTCTGTCTCGGCTCCGGCGCTGCGGGCTTCCGGCGGCCCCACGCGTGCTAATTGTCGCAGACGGCTTTCGCTCACCACCGCAGCTTCGTCTTGTTTGCCGGCTTCGCCGGCCAGCCTCAGACACGGCGCCTCGCTCGCAGCCGCCTGCTCCTCAGCCCGTGGGCCGCCTCGACCCTACGCGCCTACGCGATTTTAAATTACACTCTAGGGGTAGGACAAATAAGACTACGTAGAGTCGGTTTTGCAGCAATTCGGTTCTGTCACTAACTTTTGTTGCACATCATATTAAATTTTTAACCAACAATATTATTTAATTGTTACAGAAACTATAGCAAATTGGTTTGATCAGAATTATGTATGGGGCACTACAAGTTCACTACCACCATTTCCACCTAAAGTTTGGAGTACGTATCTACTAGAAAAGGAAAATAGACCTAGGACACAAAATCATGCAGAGGCATGGAACAATAGATTTGCACATTTTGTGGGAAAACACCATCCTGGATTTTATTTTTTGGCAAAAAAGATCGTTCAAGAAATAAAACATCAAACCATTGAATTAAATAAACTGGATGTCGGAACATCACTTATACCAAAAAAAAGGAAAAATACACGGACAAAACCAAAAGAATTGAAAAAATTATTAGTAAAAAAGATGAGTATACTTCTAAACTAGCATATTTACAAGCAATTGCTAAAAATATACACCTAAAATAAATAATTATACATAATTAAGGACCACTGTTTCAATCAGTTAACTTCTTTGTGAGGAATAACCGACATATTTATTTCTCATAATAGAAGTTAACTGATTGACATATTTTTTTATACAAAAACTGTCAAAACATCTAATATATTCTTCAGATAACAGTTATCTTGCGATTGAAAAATCGTTTAAATTACATAATGTTATGTATAATAAATCATTTGCATGAAAATTGTTTTTGTTATTTATATTAATTGTATGCCTAAATATTATTATGCTAATAGTCATTAGGCCTACTAACGTTATGCTAATAGTCATTAGGCCTACTAACGTTATGCGAATCAAATTTATGCCAAAACAAATTAGTCTTTAAGATGATTATGCCAACATAAAATGTATGCCTAAAAAAAATATGCCAAAGTATTATTATGCCAAAACAAATTGTGCCAAAATCGTTATGCCGAAGTATATTAGGCTAAAGAACATTATGCGAAAAGAAGGGATCCCATTTATGTGCCATTGCTATCACAATCTTATTGCCGAGTTTCAACTTCAGTACAATGTTGTTTTTAAAAATACTACTTCTCCTTAATTGAAACAATCCAACTGCAATTCTCTAATTAGCAACTGATTTTACCTCTTACATGCGTACATTCGTAAATGCCTTTTAGTTTTCAACAGTGAGTGAAATTGTTTAAAGTCAACGACACACGTACATGTTTCTACTACATTGTCAACAATTTCTATTACTATACATACAACTGTTGTGATGTTCGTCTGTTTATTAACTTCATTGTATTTGTATATTGACTCGACTAATGGCATTACACCTTTACCTTGTTTGAGTTTCGCAAGAGACTCTATTACATCTTTACTTGATGTTTTATTTGCAGGAGTGGCCATTATTAGTTTTATTCATAAAAGTTACGTATATTTTTTACATAATATGTTTATTTTAACTCAAAACGAAAAATTTCACGAACTTCTTCTTGTTCTCGTGCCAATGACCATTTGAACTTCTTTTGTAACATATTTTAGTAGGTCCTCTAGTCGACGATGGGTGATGCTAAAAATGAATCATGCTCTTTATAATCAAATCAATCTGCCTAGCCTTTTTCCATCTGTTTTGTAGTAGCGGAATACCTGTATTTACCAAGGAGCGTCTACCTGTCTGACGTCCACAACCAGTAACTGGCTAACACCACTCCCCTTGGAAAAACTTGTGTCTTATTTTATTGCTTATGATAGATACCCGTATCGACTGTCAAATATCGATACATTATTGCCGGTACCAACGGTTTAACGTGCTTTCTGAGACAATGACGTGTCTCGGTACGTAATGGTGGTCACCCATCCACGGACCGACCTCAGCAAGCGTTGCTTAACTTCTATGATGACCAGTGCGGCTGTTGTTATTTAGCCATGACCTCCTATATTATTAAAACAACCATTGGAGTAAAAAAATGTTGTCGAGTTACAGTACTCACACCAACATTACAACCATCGTAAGCAAAATCTCATAAGTTTTATTACAAAATAACAGGCAGGTGGTAATCTGTTCATGCTTCAGATAACATTAAATTTACATTCGAGATATTGCACGTCTGGATGTAATACAATGTAAAGTAGAGTAAGATGTTACAATAAAATATGAAAGTCATTAACAAATAAATAACAACATTACGATATAGTGCCTGTTCTGAACACGGCGGATCTGCGCGATCACCACGCGAAAATCGCATGGTTATATCTGTACGAATATGAAGTTGGTCATGTAAATAAGAACCGCAAGGGTCCAGAAACGCGCGGAACCTGCGCGATTTTGAATACACGCTTAGTGCAAAGGCTTGTTTAGAAGCAGCTAACTCTATGACTACTACGTTTGCTTAAATTATTAAATTATAAAAAATGCAGCTGTAGGAGTTTGCATCTTAAAAACTTCAGCCTTAAAACAATTAAGACTTTTGTTAGTGAAAACTATTTGAAGAAGCTGAATCTTTTGGGGCGATTAATATTAAATTGGTTACAATTTCAGTCGATTGAGAGACGCACATCCTATTAATTCGTAACTCTAGTAAGCACAATACAGGTACGATTTCAAATTCTCAAAACATCACCCCTTTTTGCGATTACTAATATATTCATGTAGCTTTTATAGTACCATGTTCTCTATCTTTTATTAGTACATTACACCTCCAACATTCCCATCATGGAATAAAGCAACATATTACAAGAAACCAATCAATACAGGTTCATAAATTTCACTGTAACACCAAATCCGAGGGTCGGGGAACAGGTCCGACCGGTGCACTTTCACCCAAGAACAGCCCAACATATAATTATTCGATTATGGAGACCATTCACGTAAGTTTCGGTAGACTCAAAGGCGGCGGGGCTTGTTTTTTTTGTTTTCATATTTTTAATGATTGGTATTTGCGGATGTGTAAAGTCAGCTAATGCTTAATTAAAAGCCACATTACTAGATGTATTAGCTGATTGTCAGGTCTGTATCAAGGTGTGTGTATCTGATTTGATTAGCGATTTTAGTGTAATGGTACCGTCGGTCAAAAAGTTCAAATCAATGTTTAATTCGCTAGATGGTTGAATCGTATGAGGATCATTTAGTACCTCGATATTCTTTCTTTGAAAAAGTTTGATACAGGGTTAAGATTTTAGCCAATCTCTAAAACGTTACGTAAGAAAAGAAACGGACAAATTATAACATCCGACAACGATATTCAATCTTCGATACACCGATTAAATATTACATATTCATAAAACAAATCTTGCAGAACTGACGTATGCAATCAAACATAACTGACAATAAACGTATCATCTGCATTAGGGACCTTTCTAGAAAGTGAAACTTCATGAACTGTCAAAAATCTAGGCAGTAAAAGTGAATGCCTTGCTCCACACACCACAGACAGGTACAGAACAAGATGGCGATTGTGGCGGGAGACTTAATAAATTGTTAATGGTAATCCGACATCATCGGAGCGTAGCCGTGTAATTAATAGTTGTCGCGAATGTATTTGAGCTTTCCAATACCATGTCTGAGTAATGTAGGTTATATTTTGGAAATTTGTTATTACATTTAATTATCCTTTCTATTTAGTGATACGGTAGATGATACTCACATTGATTAATGAACCTTTGTTAAGAGGCACACATACACATTAGTCTAAGAGCTAGCAACGTTTTTGAGAGAGAATTTCAGATAGGCCAGTTTTTGATATGCTATCTCTCTCACTCTCCCGGACGTCATACGGGCTATCTGGCCAGCGGTAGTGGTTACGTTTATCAGTGCGCATCCTACCTGTACGGGTAAAATATTAGTTTTTCAAATAATTTTAAGAAGTTTTTTTTCTTTTTTATTATTTTTATTGAACTTTTTGCAACATAGATCTATTATTGCCAGATATTTTTATTGTTGTTTTAACTGTGCCAGACGCTTATCTTGGATTAAAAAAAAAAAAACAAAATATTTTAGTATGGCTGAAATTTCTAAATGATGTTATTTAAGTATACATTAATGAAGTTCTATTCCATCTGTTTTCAAACACTTACCGGTCTAAAAAATCAGATGATAATTTCGAAAAAAAAAACGTAATTTTGACCCATCAAGCCTACCACCATGCAAAGCTGAATTGTATCAACATTCACTACGAGTTCGTTACGTCACAAAGTTTTGGAGAAATGCTCATTTAAAACACCCAACATCTCTATCACCTCAAATCTTCCAGCTGGACCATAAATGACGATAAATATGTTTTTAGCCGGTTTGTTGGAGAGCAATTATTATTATTAAAGGAAAAAATTAAAAATAAAATACTATTTTTTCTTTTTTGCCGAAAGATAATAAAAATTTTCATTCTATTACAGATAATAAATTATTACAAGACGATAACAATTCAAAAGACGCTGATGACAATTAAAATGACATTAGTGATGAAGATGATGATGATGATTATCAAGATATCTCCGTTTTTGTGATACAATTATGGATTAAAAAATCAAAGCTTACTTTTCACACAACCATCCAAATTTTTGTTCATTTTCATACTTGAGATTGATCATTATCTTAATTTTTTACAACAATAAATTATTATTTTGATACCGTATTAATCCAATGCAAACAAATTAATTCAATGGTTTTTAATCCTTTCTCTGTAATTTATTCAACAACTATTTTTAGACCAAGCAAAATGATACCACATCATTTTTTCACTTTTAGATCAGTCTGGCTGAAGATTTAACAGTCGAATTATTGTTTGACAAATTAATTTTGGGCTTTTAGATACTTAAATAACATCATATAGAAATTTCAGCCATACCAAAATATCTTGAAAAAATAATATGATGATTATGTTTTAATCAGAGACCAACTATGCCTGTTACTCCGGTGACGGAAAACCAAATTTCCATTTTCTGTAGTCTATATCTACTCAACTCATTAGACCAAGAACAGGGAAAGAACATTTGCGGTTAAAAGCTTGTACAAAACGACAATACTAAGGTTCAAGAGCCTTTACAAATGATGCATACATCAACGTGCCTTTGCCTGCAAGTCATGTGCTTTCGACCTTTGAACTCGCTGAATCATTTCGCGTAACTAATGTTATTCAATATATAACAATCACTATAGAAGATGCCGTTATATTCACTTGATGAGCATGAAGCATATAAGTTGTTACTTAATCATCCCGTAATGTGTTATGTATTGCTTAAGAGTTATCACGCATTTTAGTGGATTTTGATGCGGTAATGTAATTGTAATGTCATAAGCATGACAACGGTTATTCGTGCTGTTAATATGCACTATGGTATCTGGTCCCAGAGTACACTGAGCACTTCTTCTTCTGCAAAAGTATATATACCCACTATCAACTATCCCAATAACCGTTTGTGTATGTTTTTAAGTGAAGTTTGACAGTTTATGAAAAAATTAATTAGATGAAAGAGGTAACAAAATAAGAAACATAGAATACGGAAGGTAAGGAAAAAAACTAAGCAGTAGGTAAAATAATATGAACGGCAAAAGCAACGGAGATTGTTTTTCTCCTAATATCCTCAGTTAATTCTTATTTTTTACAACTGAAAGGAGGAAAGAAACCAAGTAATTTACATTATTCAAATGAAATTTTAGTAGTGCTTCTATGGATTTGGTTCGGAATACAAATAATTTTTGCTAGGATCAATTGAGTTTTAACTCTAAAAGACATCATCTCTTGTTATTAATGGTCAATAATCTATCAAGTAATTTCGTTCTAGTATTCATATTATCAGTAGAGATTCATTTTATCAGTAGAGATATTTCTGATTCCGTTGCAGCTTTTATAAGCAGACTAAAATCAACAGTTCCCTATAATCCATGCAATGGACTCAAAACCTGCCATGAATTACTCAGGTTCCTTTAATTCTCCATTTTGAAGGTCACTATCATTTTAAATCACGTGAAAGTAGTCTGAATACCAAATACCAAGGAACCGGTCGCCTGGCACTTTCGTTGAGAATCCCGTAAATTAACTTGTATGACATCCTTTCATCCTTAACACAAAGTATTTAGGACTATTTTTGCATGGCTTTAATACTTAAAATAAATTAATACTGTAATGAACACGTTGAGTGGCCCAGATAATTCATTTTGGAGTTTATGAGGCATTTTTAGAGTCGATTATTGTTTGGATGTTGTGTAGCACATGCAGGCATGCAAGTAATCTAAGATTGAAGATAGTAGGTGAACAGTATTGGCAGATAATCTAACTGACATTAGGAATTTAGAAATTATAGCGTTTTAGTTCATCGTGCAGAATTTGTGGAAAGTAATCCACTAGTATGACAGATTCCGTTGTTAATATTCAGATGTGTTACGAGATTTATTTGTTTACCCTCGCACTGGAACACCTTACAGCAATTACACCAATGGAGCACAAACTTACAAATACTATGAGTCTAGGTTTTCTCACGATGTTTTCCTTCACTGTTGTCAGCGATGTCCAAGATAAACTTAGAAAGCACATATGGATTGAAAAAGTCACATTGGTATTTGCCCGGATTTGAACCCACAAATCCGGGCAAGATTAATGAAGATGTTGACATTTTAGTTACATACGTTGAAATTATTAATAGCAGCACGTTATTTATGTATAGCGATTTAATTTTTATCGGTTTTTATCTATTTGATGTAATTCTTGGAGCTACATTTTTCAATATTTTAATGTTGATACATTTATCAAGCAACTCTTAAATAAATGACCGTATTTAATTTTAAAATTGAGACCATAAATAATTGAGATAGAAATAACACTATGAATTTTATTTCCATCAGAATTGGTTGTGCAATGTACGATCAGAACATTCACATCAACAAATTTATTTTAGCGTCGATTTTATAGCAATTGATTAATAATATTAATAACAACCAATTTTCATCCTTATCATACAACCTTTAATTGTATACTACTATAATATTAATATTCAGTGATAACCACCACAATGAAAGAGATGTTAACATTATCACAACACCTTGCGCATTTTCGACTTAACATAGCAAAATATGCAACAAGCATTTTTCTGAATTTCCATCCTCATCTATTTTTTCGACCCTGTTCCGATCCAGCTGCTATCCAAATAAATTCTTATACAAAAGCTTTTAAGACACCATCTTTAGACTATACATCACCCAAGCAGACCACAAGTAAACCCTTACTACGTTTACTGCAATCCCGCCACAGTTGACCGCTGTCGGCCCTCAACCGAAACCGCGATCGGAGATAACGGACATCGGAAACATAGATACCACAGTAACCAGTCAAATGAATCACTTGGAACAAGATGACTTAGTTATAGTACTGAGTAGATAGTTGCAGAATGTCGGCTCCATACTATGAACTAAAAAGCATACATGGACACGTTACTCGTACTGCAGTGCAAGCGCATTGGCGATCGGCATTTCGACAGTTTGAGATAGCGAGACTAAATTACAACAGCCGCATGGTTCGATCTTTAAGGTTAAGCAAAGCCAAGTCAATTTGTGGATCAGTGACCTGACCTTCGGTACCGCGAAGAAGTCTTAAGGTGAATACGCACCTAGACGCACCGCTAGAGTCGCACCCGCCGCAGTCATCGCATTTTATAAATCTTTATATGAAATCGTATGCAGCTTCGTCGAACACGAACCGCATTTCAGCAAAATGCTGTAGGTTTACGGATTCTACCAGCGCGTGCGGATGAAGTCATCAGATTCAGCGCGTTTGATGCTTGCGAGCGTAGCGAGTGCGGTGCGGGCGGCGCGGAGACGTCATCCGTATCCGTATAGAAAATATTGATATAATAATATGTACAGAAGTGGATACGATGCGTACGGCGCGGCGGCGCGGATTTCGCGGGGCCTTGTGAAAATGCGATGACTGCGCGTGCGGCTCCTGTTGTGCGTCTAGGTGCGCATTCACCTTTAAGCAGATGTTCTCAGCTGCCATTCGTAAAAGTTGACACCTTGATAGTCGTTACGGATAGTAAGAAGGCCGAAAATCTGGCAAACAGTTTTGTCACGTGGTATGGGTACCCAGTAACTGAGATGTGGTCACATAGGTATCGCTCTATTTAAAATATTGATATTTAGTTGCATCATTTGACTGGAAGCCAATTCCAACATAAGCTTAGGCAGATGAGGCTGTCAGCTGGCGAGTTTCTAAATACTGTGTGGGTGCTACAGGTACTCTGTTGTGTGGGTGTGTGAGCCGACCTTCTGTACATATCTATTTCGAGGCATTACTTAACAAAATTGTTTTACTAATCGTTTAGAAATTCGTCTCGTGTCATATCGGTTGTAAATGCTACTTTCTAGTATGGAAAGAAAGACCTTCACTAATCGAACTATGGTCGGTTAATTAACTTAATCTGATGAAGTTATGAAGATATTACCTTAATAATATTTTATATTGTAATTTATTGTTATAAGGTAATGAAAGAAAGTGTTAAGAGAAATGAATCTTTACACTTTCTTGACGGTTACATAGGAGGTGTTAATCATTAGAACAAACTTCGTTTATTGAAAGCTTTTGACATTTTTTCGCGCGTATTCGCTGTTGCTAAGTAAAGGGCCTTATTTATAAAAGTCTCAGATATGTTTAACAACTGATATGCAGATTCATTATTTAAATTCTTTATAGAAATATTTGAATATAGAATGAGATAAGCAACGACCACACAGCCTGGCTGTATGCTCGTTGGTCCTAAGCAATCGCTAAACAGCGACAAGATTTCTATAAAACAAGGGTGTAAAACTGTAAATGTATACCTAACCTAAGTATCTACCTATGGTTTAATCACAAATTGTCGTCATATAGACTGTTGCAGAAAACAGATAAATTCAGCAATCTGCTGAATATACAAAATGAAAACATTCGCAAGTTGACTCGGTTTTTTAAACTTGGGTTGCCTAAAAAAATGGTGTTGCCATAAAAGGCGACATGATAAAGGCAAGGATTTTTGATATAATATATTAAAATACTCCGGCTATTTTTTGGTCGATTTTTATTGTCTGGCCAAGGTTGCACCGTTTATCAAGAAAACCCTAGCTTGAGACTAGAGTTATAAAATAATCAACACTAACCTGTTCAAAAGAGTTTCAATAAGATGCGCCGAGTGTGGCAGCGCCTCCACCAGCAAATCTATGGGCAGTTCCGAAGCCACGCTTTGCAGCACTCCAGGTCCCAGCCGGGACAAGATGGCCGCCGCCTCACGGAACTGTCGGCCCTCAGCCAATAGCAGCACGCGACGCAGCGCGAGACGGGGAGAGGTGTATGTGTTCTTCTCCCTCTCGCGCTCCCGACGGATTCTCTCTCGGCTTTCGTTCATGATTGCTTCGAGTTCCAGCGATAGGGCGAAGTGCCCATTGTTTAGTTCTTTCGATTTTTGAAATGAAGTTACGTCTCGATCTGCGAAAGAATTTGTGCTGTTAGTACACTGTATGGTTATGTTATTAGATGAAAGTTCATAAAAGATAGAAGGGTGATAATTATCTGATGTGGCTGTTCCGATCAGATCAAGAATTTACGAATTACGTCTTTGCAAAAAGGTTGTTGATTATGGACTTGCAACGTGAAACCAACCAACAAGATTTGTGTTTCAGTCAATAAGACTGAAAAACAAATCTTGTCTTGCAAAATTGCAATTTGCAAGACAAGACCGAAATGACCTCTAGGTATAGCCCACCTATTCGGTTTCTATCTAATTTAATTAACCTTCATTCTTCAATTTATATTATCACGCGGATTTTGCAGGAGGCGACATAGTAGCCGAATTCATTTTCATACGCCTACTCTTCAATTAACAACACACAAGATATCACAACACCTCCAATTGTGCTGAATTCGTGGACGTAAACGATACGTCACCCACAAACACCAGTTATGTCATAGAGGACGAGCCTATTGCTACCAACCGGGTACAAAACCACTCTCCAGGCTGCTATTGAGAAATTCCAGATGGAACCCGACCCGGGCATCAAACCCAGAACATCAACGACGATATAACCACTTGACGGCGCATACAGTGCCCCGACGCTCGAAAACTATTAGTATTTTGTCGCCTATGTAAAGGCTTCGGTACTAGTAACCATTTTAGTTGTGTCCAGTTATTAGACCTGTATGCACGCTAAATAAATACAAATTGTTTTATCTTTTTATTGCAATTATAACGCATAAAAATGCCCTCATGCGCCGTAAAGGGGTATGGGAGACATGCCAAGACATCTAGTTACAAAAAGGATGGCATAACTTTTCATCGGTAAGTAAACAGTACGAAAATTATTTTTAATTTAATCAGATTATGAGACACCGCAGGGATCTAGTTAAAATGGTGGATGGGGTAAACGAGCACAATTTTGAGTCCCGCGTTGATGTCTTTTGGAAAAGTCTCGCTCTTTCACTAGACAATTCTAATGCTTCTATCCCTTTCTCTCCCTTTGTATTTTTATCGTAAATTTCTGTGCTGTTACTTTTAATAGCTGAAGTCGATATCGATAATAATAAAATTAAACTTAATAAAAAATGTATGAAAAAATATCTATCTACTTTTAAACGACTTAAAAAAAGGAGGGTGTTCTCAGTTCGTCGAATTTTCTTATGTATTATGTTCCCGGATTACTCGTAGACGGCTTGAACGATTTGGAAAAATACTTTTTGTTTCTCTATGTCCCCGACACACATATTTATATTTGTAATTGATTGATTTTTATTAAATAATATTTATATGATTTTAATTGAGTATTTTTAATAATGTTAAAATCCATTTTATCGATATCGACAATTTTCCCTTAATCGAGTTGATCAACCCTAACGATAGCCATACCTACGCAACTTACTTTGAACTGACCAATTGCAGCCGCGCGTTCTTCTTCGTCTCCCGGCCCGCAGTAGTGAGTCGTGTGCTTCGAAGAAATCGGCCTATAAGCTCTCTACAGAACATCATGCCCAGCAGTAACGCGTGCGACCACTACAGCAAACTTAATTAAAACTTTGCATAATTGTAAGGCTTTATTTATTGAAAACTTCAGCACAAAGGTACACTGGCGGACTTAATGCCTTATGCATTCTCCACCAGTTAACCACTTCATCATTCGTCTCATTGCCTTTAATACCCATAACCGTGTTCAGTGGTTTAACAGTTGGAGGGATACTAATGATACGAGTAGTATTGGCAATTCAACTTGCGGATAGTCAAATACCTCAATCATCCAGTAGCTTTTTTCACGACGTTTTTGCCAAGTCATATTTTTTCTGACAATTTAGACAAACGTTCTCAAGTTAAAAATAGAAAAAGAAAACATGTCTAGTGTTGCGATGACCTACAGAGCATTAAACCAGTTTTTACTAACCTAACAGTTGACGGAAAAACGTCATAAACTTGTAATAAGTACCGTTGACCAGATTAAACTGAGCTGCTCAAAAAGTTTGTTCGATTTGTGAGAAATTACAGAAATTTAGTGTTGAGTTGATTAAACGTAATAGATGATAACTGGAATATAGCGGCGGCTAAGTAATAGGAAGAAGCGAACAATCAGTGACAACTTTTTTAATGTTTTTTTAACAGGTACCTACAGGATTTATGCCCTAGTCATGTTTATTTATGTAATTAGCGCTTTGTTAATACATATTGAACCATTATTCTTTTTCAGTTATATTTATTGTTTTTTATTATATTTGTTCAAAAATAATAATTAAGTATTAAATGCAAGAATTGCGAAATTCACATTGCTCGCTGAACGGATAACAGCCGAAAAGTTGTGGAATGGCGACCGCGAACCGGAAGACGATGCGTTGGAAGGCCTCCCACTAGGTGGACCGATGACCTGGTTACGGTTGCGGGAATGCACTGGATCAGTCAATATAGCGACGCCTGGGGAGGCCTATGTCCAGCAGTGGACGTCTTTCGGCTGAAATGATGAAATGCAAGTGAAACTACGAATCAGTGCAATTAGGTATTATCTATGTTTTAACTGGATTTTAATTATTAGAACGGCGGCGATTTGAATAAATAACTTTAATCCCTTTTGCGTTACCACATTACCACAGTTACCATAGATATAATAAACAAGACAGTTACGCAATTCAATGCACTGCGCTAGAAGCTGAAAGTAGTAATGAAAGTATGTATTATGTAATAAAATAATCAGATAAGATCTGTTTCGTTTCATTAACGGAATGTTTCGTTTTGTTGTAAAAGCTAATTGCATTTTTAAATTAAATACATTTCTAGTACCTAATGGAATTTTGGTAATTTCCATTTCAAGTGTTAATTAATAAAATAATCACATAATATCGGTCAGCCAAGCAATGTATCACTATACAGTTTTTTAAACCGACACAGAATAAAAAGCAAACCGTCAAACGAAATTATTTGAACAAAACATTTTATTTTAAGGATAGATTAGGTTTTTCGAAATGCAATGAAAATCCCATTCTCTTTTAACCAGCTTTTAACTTATACCACACAACAATGCCATAACTGTACCCTAATGACAGCCAACAATTGTCATCGCATCGACACCTGATCTTTTCACTATTCTACGATTGTCATTAGTACAGTCGCCATTTTGTTACTTTTCAGGTCAACGTCTGCAATTAGCTTCGATGAGATTAAAGTTTTCCGTATAAACTTAGCTCTTTGAAATTGTAATCATTAACTGTTATTACTTTTAGTTAAATATTGATTACTCAAGGTGCGTTTCAGTTGGTGTATCCGCATTGAACCTAAAGCGCATTCTAGATTGGACAAATTGCAAACAGTATCTTTTATTTTTGGGTTCCGTACCCAAACGGGTAAAAACTGGACCCTATTACTAAGACTCCACTGTCAGTCTGTCTGTCACTAGACTGTATCTCCATGAACCGTGATAGCTAGATAGTTGAAATTTTCACAGATGATGTATTTCTATTGTAAAAACAGAATAAAATAAATATTTAAGTGTGGTTCCCATAGAACAAAAAACTATAGGCGCTGACTTAAGCCATTTTATTGGGCTTGCTTTTCTGAAAACCGCAGCAACATGCATGCATCAGTAGCATGTTTAACGGAAATATCAATTATGCTGATTAAGCATAACTGATAATTGCCAATGTCGTAATAAGTCAAACAATTAATCACATAAGTCAACTTTAAGTTTAAAACTCCTAAACTCTTTGCAGCTTGACCCAATCGAATCAAACTAACTGGCCAGAAACAACAGAGATTGTTCTGCCTTAAAAAATAATCAAATAAATAAAAACATAATGACATAAGTCGCCGCGCGAAAGTGATTCGAACGAGGTAAAGAGGTTACTATGCTCATAGATTATAGAGTAGCGTCTAGTTTATCTATGGGCTCGGCAAATTGATACTGCAATCTGAACAAGGCCTAACGTGATATGAAAGTAGAAGAAAACCGCTTTATAGAGTCGTCCTAGATAAACTTACTCTCTTATAAAAGGACAGGTTGTGAAGGTACGAAGTAGTATATTTAGTAAATATGGAAGAAGTTGATTTTCTGGTTTTCTCGCTTTAAAATGGAAAATCCTCACTGAAAAAATACTATCTTTATTATTATTTTTTTAGGAAAGCAGGCACTGGCTAACACAGTTCAAACACTTGAAATTGAAAATATTTTTTGAAGTCTTAGAAAACCAAAAGTTGATTGTAACACATGGCAGTGGCCAGGATACGTAACATTGGCATGTTTGAATAAGTTCTCTGTCTAATTATGTTACGGATATTCCGGTAATTAAGAAAATATTACTACTTTTGGTCATATGCTTTTTTATTCCACAACTCATTTATTATTTTGTGCAATCATGCAACATCGTCTTTGCCGGTCTTAAAAGAATAACAAGAGCTCTTAACAGATAAACCAAGCTCGAAATTACATACGTGAACAACCAACAGAGAGCGAGCCACACTGCTTTCTTGCGCTGCAATAGTCAATAGCAAGACAGCCAACAAAAAGTAATATTCTTTTAGCGGTAACGGCTGTCAAAAAGTTCGAAATGTATTAAATTGAACGCTAACGAAATATAATTTGAGGCTCTAACCAAGTGACATTCTATGAACAAACATGTCGTTATAGCGATTATAAAAATGTCAAAAATGGGATTGTCAAGCGCTATGGAAATGTCATGGGAACGATCCCAAACATTTGGCACTTCAACCATTGCCATTGTTGATATATCGCATTACACTTTGAGTCTTTGGTCAATTATTTGACATTTTGGGCTATAGACACTTGGTATTGTTGATAAAAAGTCCCCTCTGAAACCCAAGTCCACTCATCTATTCTTTGCACCTTCTACCGCAGAAGTACTGTTTGAAGCTTGATCTCCATTCACATATCTACTCATATACCGCTAACCATTCACACACTTCCCAAAAGTGGCCATAATCGTAATCGCACAAGTGCCGTCTCATTGTTGGCTGAACGTTGCGGCGCGACATTTGTCGACGGGGCGGCTAAACTATGCTGCGCCGTTAGTTGCTAGGTGTTGCTATGGTAACGGGATGAGCTGACACATAGTTTTGACAAAAATTGAAATGTGGTTTCATCTAATATGATATTGTTCTACCGAGGTAGGAATTTCTATGAAGGCTTGTGTATTAGTATATTGGAAGTATTTGTATTTATTGTTTGTTTTACATAACGTAAATTATAATATAAACTCAAATCATAAATTTCAATACTAAACTTTTTAAGGCACTTTTGAATTGTGAAGGTGGTCAGTTCAGAAGATGAAGCTAGCTACGTAGGTAGATCTCTATGGAGAAGAACGTGCAAGTAACTCACAACCATTTTGTTTCCTTTATCCCAATTCAATACATCCTTCTGTATTATTCGTCGTTTTCTTATAATCGGGTGACAGACATCTTTCGTAATTATAGATTTCAGATTTTCAAAACAACCGTTATGATATTATAGCAATACCACCTGTAAAATCCCATTCTTTAGATATTTTTAATGAAGGAAGAGCAAATAGTTTGTCAATAATCTTGGTCTTTTTACAGTTACGTCCTATCAGGAAAACAAAATGTGAAAGTACATTTGACGGATTTCCTTTATCGCAACGATTGGGACACCTACTATGTAATATGTACAGAAATAGCACCTTTTTATTTGTAATTGTGTAATTATAAAAACACCGGTTTGAAATTTTATTCCACTTGTCTAATCTGCCCCCGTACCCTGACGTGTCAAAACTATCATAGTTCGACTGTAAAAAAAGGACAGATGTATACAAGTCAAATACATCTGTCCCTTACGCACACTCAAAATAACCTTACTCTAAAATCTTATGGTCAACCCCCTGGTCTTCATTTAACTTAATATTATTACAGCCGACTCCTAGTCTATAAACCGGCGCCTTTATATAAGGTTTTTCAATGCTGTCGTTTGTCATAAATTTCGCTATAAGTATATGTTTAAGCCCCGTCCAAAAGGTGGAATTTATTGTCATCAACCGTACTCAAGTCCGGGCTCCGGGCTGCAACCGAGATATTCCAAAAGAAAAACCTTAGTAGTAACGCTTACAACCACTTGACCGACGAGGAAAATTTCTAAACAAAATATGACATTTTGAAACGGTCTAAAAGGGCGACAACATGGATAGTTACACTCAAGGATAACGAAAGAAGGTGTGGACCTAATACTAGATGGGGTGAAGACATAAAGAAAACAGGAGGTTCTGACTGAGTTAAAATAGCCCAATCTAAAGAAGACTGGTTAGCGTTCGAGGAGGTCTTTACATGACGAGGGATTGTTGGAAGTGGAAAACCTTAATTGGCTCAAAATACCTCTACTATTGCCACAGTTGATTTTCAAACAGTGAAGCAATTATAGTTTTTTACGAAATCGCAGCGATAATTCTATAAAACATGTTTTGTTACACTTTATATTGTTATTTTAACAAATGAGAAAAACTCACGATTTTTCATGTGAACTTAAACTAACTCTCATGTTTGTTTTATAATTACGCAAGTGTAGATAACTGTAGTGTTTTTTTAATTGACTTACTTGTTTATGTTGTTATACGAATCATTGTGTTTGTATGTGAAGATTATAATTAAATAGGCTAATATAATAAATAGGCAAAATTATTTGATTCTATCTCAGTAACAAGCGCGACCTTCAAGGTTAAGCAACGCTTGCCTAGGTGACCATCTTTACATAACGAGTTTCCTCCGTGCCTCGGCAAGCACGATAAGTCGTTGGTCCCGGCTGTCATTTGAAGATCTTTGACAGTCGTTACGGGTAGTCAGAAGCCTGAAATCTGGCATCAGTCTGATCAAGGGATATCGTGTTATTTATTTATTTATTATACGCTTTATTGTACACCATAAAAAACATTAATAAAAAGAAACTTAAGTCTAATACACATACAATGGGCGGCCTTATCGCATACCGCGATCTCTTCCAGGCAACCTGGAAAACAAACCCAGTGTTACCCAGTTACTGGGTTGTGGAGGTCAGATAGGCAGTCACTCCATATAAAATACTGGTACTCAGCTGAATCCGGTTAGACTAGCAGTCGACCCCAACATAGTTGGGAAAAGGCTATGCTATCTTACATAAATTATTTCAATGTTAGGAAGCTACTCTATCGCTGAGCGACATAGGTTATTGGTATTATTCCAGATAAATACAATGTTCCTGTGGGCCAGACCACGGTAGCGAAGCAGCTGAAAAAAGTTAGTACTGAATAAGGTTTGTTTTTAACCGACTGCCCAAAACGGAGGAAGTTATCAATTCGACTGTTTTTTTAGGGTTCCGTACCCAAAGGGTAAAAACGGGACCCTATTACTAAGACTCCACGATCCGCCCGTCTGTCTGTCTGTCCGTCTGTCACCACGCTGTATCTCTATTTCTGTTGCCGCTATAACAACAAATACTAAAAGCAGAATAAAAATAATATTTAAGTCGGGCTTCCATACAATATTTTTTTTGCCGTTTTTTGCGATAATGGTACGAAACCCTTCGTGCGCGAGTCCGACTCGTACTTTTTTTTTGGGTGTATTTCCTCAGAACTTTTTACTAGGTGAACCGATTTTGAGAATTATTTTTTAAAAGAAGAGAGCTTGTCATGTGGTCCCATTTAAATCTATCAATATTTTTAACAAGATCTGATGAAGAACTACATCAAGAAGATATACATCAGAACTCTTAAAAAAATAACGGCAAATCACTCCGGATAGCTGCAATCGCATGTCTTTTTATTGTTTAAACCATTTCATAACATAACATCTCATTGGTACGCTCTAAAGGTGTGAACAGTTCACCCTGGTATACGCTCATTCGACAGGTTTTGTTAAAGGTTCATGTTATTGGGTTAATCTATTCTGACACCACTTTGGGCATTATAGGTACCTAGCCTATAGAACTAGTTCATTATGTACCACAATTAAAAAGTGAAAAATAAAATCCTTTTTTTACAAAAAAAATACTACTGACTTCCAAATAAAAGCACTGCAAAGTGAAAAATAACTTCAATTTCGTAATTCGGTGTCAAAAAACGAAGAAACGAAAACAGGAACATTGACTTCCGAAATTGAAGTTATTTTACACTTTGTAGTGTTTTTATTTAAAATTCGGTTATATTTTTTGTATTTTTTATTATGGCTTATCTATTAACACGTGACTTGTTTCGCTAAAAATGTAATTTTATCGATTATAATTTATACCTAGTTATTAAAAATTTGATTGCATCGTTATCTCTCAATAGGTTACACAATCTCCAATATAATTTATAACTTCATTTTCCTGAGATATCGAATCGAGAATGTATTGAGAACGGAACCATAATACTTATATTAATATTGATAGTAAATAAACTCGATCACTTGTTTATCGTAATTGCATCGAGTGCAAGTCATCGTGGTCGATTATGTATAACGTTATATTTCAAGTTTATGTATCGTTATTTAACGTTATTATTCGCGGAATCATTTATTATCATAACAGTTAAGTCGTTTTTTTGTTTTTTTTTTAACAAACACTACTAAATTGCTTCAAAGTTTATTTAACGCAGAGGTTATTTTGTTAATGTGTATTTTATCCTTTTATTTTAGTTTCTTTATCTAAAATCACACATATCTTGCAATTATACGTTGTTCAGTAGTTGATCCCTTCCCGCTGATATGATGTTGATGCTGAAGTGCATATCAAGAAAAAGTAAATTTAATTTAACAAAGTAATAAAACCAAAACTGGTGATCACTTAACACCGATAAAATGAACACTTTAGTCACCTTGACACGGAAACTCTAGCTTTCGACCTACACAAATTAAAATTCTACACAAGTTCAACGATTCGAATTAGCATAATTCTCGCGGTGTCAAACGGTAAGTGGTATAATTTCCTGTGTTTGCACGGAATTGATTAACTGTTCTCATTTCACTGTGACGTGTGAGCAGATTATGTAAATTAAGATAAGCAATTCAGTTATCTACACACACAAGTAGCAGGTAAATTACTAAGGTTTTATCTTCCTTTATTCCTATAAACTAAACGGTAGGATACTTGCCACAAATCTTGGTAAGTGGACTAGGCATAGTTAACCAAACCATATGTAACCTATTCCATGATATTTTTGTTTCATGATCATATATCTGACACCTGAGCGGATCAGGCATCTCTCTGAAGATAAGCATGCTATGCTTTAAAAATCACTTTAATTTCGACCAGCAAATGATCCCAGTCAGGATCATTAATTAGTAGCGGCGTTCCGGAATATCTTTCCAATACAAGTTTGCTGACCATGGAATTAAACAAAAGAATCTTGTCACAATATGTCGAGACGTGAATATTTTGTCCATTTCCATGGTCAGTTGCAAGTCTTTGTGAAGTTATTAAGCCACGTGCTTAAACTTCAGCCTTTTGTTCGTCACTTTCCAGTCTTCACTGTTTACTTCATCTGTATATTATTCTACAACATATACTCCGTCCATTTCTCGTCCTATTTGTACTCGTACAATACAGATAATGCTACACATACATTATGCATGCGCGTCACCTCAGACTAGTGGCAATATAACTGACGCCTAGATCAGTCGCCTAAATACCACGACATATCGGTAACTGATTCACGTTGTCGCCTACTTATGGGAGATCACGCATTACTGATGCGGTTGACGAGAACTAGGTGCGATTGACCATTGAGCTAATAAGCCGAACCCATATCTCTTATTTTTTAATAGTTTATCAAGCTGGACACAGTCTGAAATAATAAACTGACAATCAGAATAACACCAAGGACGGGTAGCACTTGCTTTAAATTAAAGAGAATTAGAGATTTAAAGAAATCATAAAAATAAGAGATTATATAGGTCAGCCACTTCCCATCCCGTCTAAGTAAGAGTTAATTGAGCCTTAAGAGATATACGAGGAAATTATTAAGAAGGTAATAATGGAGTGGGATGAATTAGTTTATGATTGGAATATAATCACCCATAATGATGAGAGTAAGAAAGTGGTTAGTAAGGATGTTTAAAATAAAGATATTGGAAAGATAGATCAGGAAGATGAATATAATGCAATAGGCCAGACAATACTAAAGGCAGATTTGACTACTCGTACTTGCGATTGCTCACATGAAACCACGATTACAAAAAACACTTAGGTACACCGAAGTAATGGAATCTTCAAAGAATCAACAGAGAAGATACGGTAGCTAAGTATAATCTTTAGATCAACATGCTGTGTTTGGTTTATACCAAGCAATAATCTTCAAATAAGCATCGTCTGGCCTTGTTGCTGATAAGGCTACTTCGTGTAAAACAAAAAATATGTTTTCTGGAACATTTCATAATCTGATTCCTCGCCTAGGGTATTAATTCCGCTATTATACTTTTGTGCGTGAAGTTTAAAATAAATAATTCGCAATTTTGTAACATTCAACCTCAAAATCCTGATTACGCCATTTGGCTTCATGCTTGCTTAGGGCTAGTCTGCATTGTCTGACTATAAAA
This sequence comes from Orthosia gracilis, assembly GCA_947562075.1. Taxonomy (NCBI): domain Eukaryota; kingdom Metazoa; phylum Arthropoda; class Insecta; order Lepidoptera; family Noctuidae; genus Orthosia; species Orthosia gracilis. The sequence goes on along the minus strand of OX387274.1, from coordinate 25,206,886 downwards.
TGGATTCGTTACAGCTAAGGACACTGTCAAAGTGTCTTAGGCAACTCCGCAACATTTTTTCATATGTTTATTTTAAAAATCATCACACATATCTTCCTTCCGATCTTAGTTCATGCCACAACCCTGCAGGCCACAGCATCATACAACTTTCTAGATGGCTCCACCTGTTCAGATCCCTCGTCAAGTCATATATGTATAGTGGCGCAAAATATGTATGTTACAACCAGCCTCCAGCCGTATATATAGCAGTGAAATGTTCCAACCTGCCCGACAGGACGGGCTTTCATTTTGAGTCTCCAGTGTGGGACATTAATCGTTTCTAGTTAACACATGGAAATCTAGATGTGTTCGGTTTTGCTTTGACACTGATATATGTGCAATAATGAAATCAGATGCGAGAAGAACAGGTTATTGTGGAGATGCTTTGGCGATTAGTTCTTCTAACTTAACAGAAAAATGAATTGCTGGGGAGTTTGATTCGCCACTTTTGCCCAGATAAAAGACTAGGAAGGGACGATTATTTTTGTAATTTAGTTTGTGCTTTAGTAAATGTTTTTTAGGCCTATATCAGAATACGTCTAAGTACTAAGATTATGATGGTGGTGAATAATATCGTTTATGGTTATAACTAGCTTATTTTCTACGAGTTAACTAACTGTCTTATTAACGACTATTTCGATAAGTACTTTACTAAATTAGCATGAAATATTACTGACCGAATCAAACATAGCATGCTAATGAAAACATTTTTGAGAGACAACCATTACAAGCTATTTTTGTGGTCATCTGATGCGCTGCTTTCATGTAGTCCCGAGCTTGAAAGTGGGGGTGCGATATCCTGATTACAAATTGCTCTGATTAATAAATACGTCAGTGTTGTCAGTGAACGGTCTAAAGATCCCCGAGGATTAGCACAACGACCTGGTCCTGCATGCTACCTACATCCAGTGGACCTTTCTTTGTCCCATTTTATACTTGCAGTAAACGTAACATGTTTTCTTCATTCATCTATACTTTCTTTGGTTTTTTCCTAGATAGAAATGCTAGATCAGATACCTAAACAAGAAAAGCATCGCTCTATTTGAAACAAAGGCAGTAATTAAGTTTCATATCTCTGCGATGCGAGATGCGGACGATGTGGTGCCGTCGTCGCCGCGGAATCGAACCCGCGACCTTGATCTCTACTGAGGCGAAGCTGTACCCGATGGAGCGGCAATTGTTCTTATAACGACGAACAATTAATCGACTTTTAAGTGCTAATTGATTACCCACTTGTTTTGCTAAGAAGAAAGTTTGAAGTCTGGTGTATATTTATAGGCAAACTAGCTTTTGTTAGGTGTCGGTAATTATTCCACGGAAACATACTAACGGGATAAAAAATAGCCTATATATTATTCCAGACTATAATTGATCTCTGTACCAAATTTCATCCAGATCCCTGCAGCCGTTCTGACGTGATCAATCACGCCAGAACGGCTGAAGGTAACAAACGTCCATCTATCCAAACTTTCGCGTAAATGGCTTGGCCGATAACTATAGATATAAAATATAAAACTAGGAAACTTTTGCGGTAAAAAAGATTATGTTGCTCCTGAAATCTTGATTGTAGAAGACCTAGGCCGAGGAGAAAAAAATAATCTGATCATCTCTGCATTGTTTGTTATTTTTGACGGTTTAATAATTATTGTTGTTTTATGTTGATATTTAAATTGCTTATGAATAAAATTAATTATTAATTAAAATAATAAAAAAACAAAACTTACATCACGTAAACGAGACAAATCCAACAAAAATATTTAAAATTCCAATCACAAAATACACTCGAGTTCAGTCCACAGATCACAGACAACAGAAAGAGAAAATAATTAAAAAAATAATAGTTTTCAAAATTCGAACAATCGAACGCCGTAAATACGCGGCGCACGGATGAGCGTGCGGCGTGCGCGGGAGTTGATTCACGAGTAGCTCCGATCCGAAGCTCTACGACTCGTTCAGACGCGACGCGAGAAAGCTTTGGGATCGCATTATGTATGATAGACTGAATAATTTATTCGACTGTTAAATGAAATGTACAATAAATGACATCAGAGATAGATTCGTGTTTATGTTTACCAGAATTTGGAAATAACAGTATCGTGTAAACAATTATTGTTCTCGAATTGGTAGGCTTTTTGTGTTGATGAGACTTGTGATATTGTTATAAATGACGTGATTCACCTTTGATAAATGTGGATATTCTTTTATAAATAACAATGAACAATACTGGAAAATAAAATAAAAAGGAGTCCATTAATAACGGTTGGGAGATTCTAACTTACAGCTGCACTTTAGAGAATCTTACGAACGCTATTGTCGCTGTAATTGGCGTGAACACCTACGTAGAGTCCAAAGTATTTCAAGAGTTTCCAATTTGCCATCGACTCGAAAAGAATAAGATCGCCCGCCGTGGTCAGTCTGTCGATGGGTGACAACCACCCAGCCCTCCATTGAACGTTAATCAGCAGACACAATAGAAACAACAGCAGCTTACGCCCACATGGTGTGCGCGCGACATTTCAGAGTTTAAATACCAAGAACCCGCGAATCTTAAATAAAAGGGAAGAAATGGATTCAAACTGTTTGGTTTGAAATTCCTAAACTCATTCCATTTTACCGAAGGAAATGCTCAGAAAGTTCAAAACAATAAAAAGATAACAACAATGTTATTCAATAACAATTTCACAACCGTTTGTACTAGAGATACTATTATAAACATCCTACATAACTGTTTACGCCGATAATAGTAGATATTATGCAGTAAACGTACAGAAAGACAAATATTTAACTACTAACATACTAACTAATGTCATTACTACGAGTTAGTAAACTAAAAAAAATAGAAAATAATATAATTTCAAAGAAGAAATAAAACATAAACATTAATAAATTGATCACTTCATCTTGAAAATGTAGCTTTACGACTAGAATAGTACAACAACAATGGGTTAAATCATTCAATCAGCGATTCTTTTTCCCAACTTAGTTCGGCCAGTCTAGCCGGATTCAGCTGAGTACCTACCAATATTTTATGAGATTCACATGACATGATTTATGATCCGCTGCGGCGATCATTGAGCCGTTCGATCACCGAGGCTGATCGTTAGGCAAGTGTAGTAGTACGCTAATAGAGCTCATTTCCTTCATTAACTTGGAGATGTAGTTTAGACCTTATACCTGATTAGTGCTACTTGTCTCAGATAAGTTTGAAATTGGCTTTTACTTCCCCCTACTGGCTACATACAACATACCACCGTCCTCAAGCGACAGGTGGTCGTGGCTTCCGCGGCAGTTTCCCATGCCGCGATGCGCGAGCGTCTGCACTGACTACAGTCTACAGCAAAGACATGATTTATGATCCGATACAGCGATCACGGAGCCGTTCGATCACCGAGGTGAATCAGTAGCTAAGTGTAGTAGTACGCTAATAGAACTTATTTGTTTCATTAACTTGGAGCTTGCAGGCTTATTTGTAAGTATTTTAAGCACTGATTAGCAGATTCTTAATTTATTATTTTTTAGAGAATTTGAATTAAGAATCCGTTAATCAAATATTGATTAACGGATTCTTAATTCAAATTCTATTAACCTTACCTAACTAATTATGAAGCTTGTGTTCAGATAAGACTGGATGTTTGATAGTGGCGTCAGTGACGGAAAAGTAAAAACGGGAGTCACTTTTTCTTGATATGGGGTACCTTTATAGGTATCCATCTCCTTTTTTTTCTTTTATGTGATGAGGATTCATTTACTTTTTGACAAAAGTTCGATGAATCTGGACGCACGGTAGTGACCCCACCAAGAAAAGCAAAGGCCTGGTTCCTTGCACTACCTACCTTTCCTCAAATATTTTATTTACAACCCTATGGTGATGGAGACCAAACAAGATATGGATAGATTGTTAGAGGGATCCATGAATGAAGAGGATCTCAATTACAGCATGGTATCAGAAAGCAGTTTTCGCCTCCTATGGCAACTTGAAATGCCTCATTGCATCTGTAATTTCAGAAATACAAACAGAAAACTGTGCTATGCTGTGTGTGTGAACTGTGTATACTATTGGTGCACCACTACCTAACCCCTCGAGGAATACCGGCGGTAGTATGTTTAAGGTGCAAACAGAAAACAGCCCTGATCTGATCTGATCAAGAAACCGTTTCGATCATAAATATAGCCCCTGACTTCCAAAACTGCGTAATTTTTAATACCAAAACAAAAATTAGTATTAATAAGTTTTAAAAAAACAACCTCAATATCTTATGTTAAACGAGGCGTGCAATACAAAAGTTATATAACAAACATTTGTACCAACCTTCCTTCAAGGTCAGAGCACATTACTGGCAGAACATTGAAGTTAATTACTTACATACTATTAATTATTACAACGTGAAGAGTGGTTGTATATCATCGCGGCAGCTTCCTTAATCCGGTGTTGAAAAATACATAAATAAAGTATACAGATAAGATGCTGGATTGACGTTTTCCCTTTTTGTGTAGTACCTCTACCTAAGTAAAAATATACAATTGTGAAAGACTAACAAACAGCGATCCATACTGAGAAACTTTCGCATTTTACTAGAAGATAAGATTTGCCAATACTTTTAAAATTATTTACCGCTATGTTAAATTGGCTCTGCTAGGCATTAGCATTACGTAATAAATGGTCATAATTTCAAAGAAGTTAACACATAACGGGATCAATTCTTTTGTCTTAATCCATATCCATACCCCACAGCTTTATTACCAGTGTTTTAACAAATATGATAATTGCAAGATATTTATATGGATTTTAACCTTTTCAGTATTCTTTTTTTGTTTGCTCACCGATATCTCCGTCAATTGTGTACCGAATTTATTTTATTATTCTTTTTTTTGTTTGAATGAATATGCTCCGAAATTGGTCCCATTTTAATTTGGTGAAGATTTGATGAAGAACTTCGAAGATATACTACAGAACTCTTCAGTAAATAACGGCAAATCTTTCGGGATTGCTGCAATCACATGTCTGTTTATTGTTTATATCATTTCATAACATAACATCACGCCAGTACGCTCTTAAGAGGTACGCAGATCTCTCATTTCACCGGTTATGTTCAAGTTTCATGATATTCGGTTTATCTATTCTGACGTTATAGGTACCTTACTAAACAACTTGCCTATTAGGTGGTTACAACTAAAAAGGAAAAAAAAACTTTTTACAAAGAAATATTACCGACTTCCAATTGAAAAAACTACAAAATGAAAATAACTTTATTTTTGGAAGTCGGTGTCCATAACGCAATAAATTGGTACCTACGAAAGACACCAACTTTCAAAAATAAAGTTATTTTTCACTTTATAGTTATATTATTTGGAAGTCGTGGTCGTCGTCGTCGTAGTATTTTTAGGGTTCCGTACCCAAAGAGTAAAAACGGGACCCTATTACTAAGACTCCGCGGTCCGTCTGTCTGACTGTCGGTCTGTCACCAGGCTGCATCTCATGAACCGTGATAGCTAGGCAGTTGAAATTTTCACTGATGATGTATTTCTGTTGCCGCTACAACAACAGATACTAAAAACTGATTAAAATATATATTTTAGTGGGGCTCCCATACAACAAACGTGATTTTTTTGCCATCTTTTGCGATAGTGGTACGGAACCCTTCATGCGCGAGTTCGACTCGCACTTGGCCGTTTTTTTTGTAAAAAGTTTTTTTTTGTATTGAAAAGCTTTGAAGAAATTTTAAGGCATCAATACAAATCAAACAACTCCAATACACGTCAGGTGGGTGTTCGTAGATTTCCATCTTTATACTGAAAGTCGTTAAAATGGTTCCTTTAAACCACACGCTATACCTTGAAAAGTTTTGCGCTCATGGTTCACGCTTTTTGACGCTACAAAACTTTTTTTTTCTTCCAGTGCGCCAGTTCCTGTTACTCGGGGTCGGCTTGTCTGGTCATGAGGCGTCACTTGTTCCGCTGATAAGCGTCGACAGTAGATAGACCGCATTTCTTCATGTTCTTCTGGACACTCGTCATCCAAGATGTCAGCAATCCACCTCTCCCTCTATTTTGTGTCGGTTAGGCATTTGTTCACAACGTGTTCATCGGGTATCCGTACCATCTAAGTCTGAATTCGGGATAAGGAATTGTGATATATAAAAAGATCCAGGATCTCAGTGCTGAATCTATTGATGAAAATCAAACCCAATTGAAGACCAGTCACCACACGGAATCCAAAACCTAACTCCAACTTGACAAGTCAACCTCCGATGACCTCATAGCATCACGATAACCACAGCTAACTAAACGCGAGTCTAATGTGACTATAAACGGCGTATTAAACCGAGATTACATGCAGTGCGATAATGTTGCGTGAACTTACAGCGCTACTCTGTGGGAATCGTTTGCGGGTGGTTATCTTTATGAACTTCTGGGTAAGACAAAACAATTAGTACTGAAACGGGGCATGGAAGGTGGTTCAAAGTTAAATAAAGTCTCTAATGAAGGGCACAGGGCATGAAGTTGTGTGCCTGCGTCTGTCTGTTTTGTTTTCGAATGCATTCAACCCGAATCTCTTCAAATTTAGAGTGAACAGGCTTCTTCTGGTTTAGCTCACTCCATCGTCGGCTTTTTCTCTGTCACCTCTGACCTAGACTACAGTCAAGAGCAAATCTGTATAAAATAAAAAAATAAACTTGGGCTTTGTCCAGCTGTGGGTTTCTTTCGGCCGAATGACATAATTTCTGCTGCTGTAAAAAAACATTTCGATGAATATTGGTGCCGTGAAACTAATTCTTTTCTCAAAGGTCTCAAATCTGCAAGCTCAATTCCATGTATCTGTAGAAGGTCGTTACCACTTTCCATCAGTTTACTACTGAGCATGAGGTCCTGGGTTCGATTCCTAGGTCGAGCAGAGAGTCTTTGGGTTTTTCAGTATAACTCAACTGCCCGGAGCCTGGTTGTGTGCTCGACTGATGATTTCTTATCATCAGTAAGATGCATGCTTCCCCCCTATTAGGAAGGTACATGAAACTTAAACTTAACTTGTGAAATGTGGTAGGTAAACCACTGCCAAACCCTTTGGAAAAGACAAGCGTGATGTTATGTTTCATCAATGATTTAGTTGAGCTTATAAAGCTCAATCAATCAGTGCTCAATCCTTATCTTAATCGGTGATGAAACTCAATATCAGAGTTATTTATCTACATACATAAATAAATGCATCGTCCATTTTATTTTATGGTGTTCACCAGCAAGTAATTATTGAAGTGTGTCATCATAACGGTGCTTCACAGTTTTATTTCTTTAACAAAAATAATGTGTTTTAAATCGACCAAAGAATAATAGTATCCTAGCACAGTGGGTCACTAAAGGTTACATTATATCACACCTAATGTTCAAGCTATATTCATCTTTATGTATAATAGTAATAAGATGGGTAATGGGATGGATGTAAATTTTGGGTGTGTATAAAGTTGTGTAACTTTCGGAAGTGCCGCTAATGACTAAACGCAACACACTTGACCGTCGTTATCACATTTTTCGTCTCTTAGCGCAGATATATCCGTTTTTCTTTGAAACTGATTTTGTAATACTGACGTTTGATATTGAGCCTGCTATTTAAAATAGAGAAAATGAAACAGGTTCGCTTTCTATTAGAGCTGGGGCAAACAGGAAGGCATGGTCGAAGACACCGATGCCAGCTGTCACATTACTCATAATTCAAAGCTCACGAAAAAAAATGTCTGGTTAGCTACCACAATAACTAAAGGAAGGACTTCAGTTCCAGTATTCAAGCGTTTTCAGTCAAATAATATACGGGAAGTTGCCCCACCTGAGTTCTATTCATGCATCGTCATTGTAGCCGCAATCCGTCCAGTTCTGAACAAATACCTCTCCCAAGTGTCAGTACATCGACCGGTTCATTGCCTTTGTTGTGGTAGCAGAAAAACAAAATCGAATCGACATTACCCAATCAACCATACCACAAATGTAATCCTAAGAAGCATCGCCAGGAAATGTGTTAACCCTTCCTGTGCTACACACCACACGGCCGGTAAACGAAACGAATTGATTTCACTCAAAAAGTAAGACATTAGATACGCGACGTTTACTTTTACGTTCAGACGTGACTGCATTGACTGACAGGGTTGACGGTTACCACAGGAAGTGCATTGATGTGCTTGTAATGCAGGAATAGTTTTTAGGAAACAAGTGTTTTTGTGCCTTTTATACGGGTGTAAGCTACCTTTGGAGGACATCCATGTCGCTTATTAATATGGATAAGCGATGACCAAGACAATCTCCAACATACCGATGCCTTTTTATGGTGTACCACTCTATTAGTGGCAAACAAGCAAGGTTCATCTGATCGTCATCTTAGCGAGTTAGCGTATCGATGACAAATATAATTATTTATACTACTAAAGTTAAAGTGGTCACTGCTGCCTATGGACATCTGCAATACGAGAGATACCACGAGTGTGTTTTAAATGTTTGTAGCTTTCTTCTAAAAGAAGGGATTAATAGCCGCCCTTACCTAACACGGAAGCAACGCCGCATCAGCTCTGCCGGAAGAAAGCCCCCAGTAAACTGCAATTAGCCTTTTGCTTTCCCTAAGTGCTATCGTAATGACCGCTTACACTTTATACAAGTCTAACAAGCGATCTAGGGTAATCAAACTCATAGTTACTTCACATGCACCCAGGTCATAAAGAGTCAGTGCTCAGCAACAACATTTCGCGGAAGTTCATCGGCATTCCTCAACGCAACTCTTTCGATCGACATCTGTTCCCGCGCTAAGCACTCTCTTGTAAGGCGGTCTCTTGTAAGGTGGAAGCAGTGGCGAGCGCGTTTAGGTGGCCTCTTTGCATATTGAACTTTTATATTCATTTTTTTACTACTTTACTTGTACCTAAGACTCATTGTAAGACCAGCGATAGAAAGCTTCTATCTGGCAACACTATTGAAATTGACCTTCTGGAGCAGGCTTAAGACACATTATATTATTTTGAACGATTGTCATATTGTGCTGTACTCTTTGGTCCGATTTTTTTTTAGCAGTAGGTTCTAATTTTTTATTGATAGGCATTTGACCCGCTTTATCATCTTAATCTTAACTAACGCGCAAGCTACACTAGCTGCAATGCAACTAGTGTGCAAGTAGTAACTTTAATGACATTATGTAAGCGGCATGATTTTGATCCTTTCATAACAGGTGTGTCCTCGGCCAGAAAGTGCCTGCGCCTGAGCTTTTTAACTTAGGATTTTGTGTGTTTTTAATTGAGATTTTGTATTGAATATAAAATGTTGATTTAGTTTAAGCTTGAAAGTTACACTGCTTTGCTTTTTCTTTTTTGGTAGCTGTGTTGAGTTGTTCACTCTTTCTTTGCAATCAATTTTTAGAAGTGATGATTTTTAATTGCCTGTCAGCCTGTTCTGTTTATTTTAGCTGTAAGTCGTCCATAATTTTTAAATAAATAAATAATATTTTAAGTGACGTTGGGAATTTTATTTTATTCGATTGTAACGTTTTAGTGGTGCTTGAATTTTTTTACTTACCACAAATTTCGACACAATATATTATATTGTTACAAAATAAACGACTTATGAGTTATTTGAAAACATCATGCACGCTGTTCTATCGTAATATGTGCATTAATTTGCACAGATAGAATTTGTGAACTTGGAGAATTAGTAGATTATCTTACAGCTTACTTAATAAAAACGTAATAAATCATTACCTAGATCCGTGCCTAGATCGACTTTTAAAAGCGCCCGCAGACAGGCCCAACTCGACAATAAGACACCGATGCTAATAAGCAACGACGTCGCATCGACGGTTCGTACCTACAGCTGCCTTTATCAGCCTTAAATTAAACACCACAATCTAAATAGATATCATATTATCACATCCATTACATAAATCGGCCATATTATTTCTCTTAAATGATCATTAAGCTGTAAATAGCCCCAAAACATTAGATAACCTGTAATTGACACCGTATCACCAGGATAGCATGGATGTGTGTTAGTTGATCGTTATACAACCGACAACTTTCGTTCGACAAAAACTGTAGTCGGGTTACTGCGCGTTACGTCAGCGATGCACGGGTTAACTAAATAAATTCGATGGATTTTTGAGCAGATTCCGTATGTAAATAAGATTCTATCTTCTCAGTATTTTTTTGACGAACTGACATATCTTAGCTCTTTTTATCAAACTCACTTTAAAATTTAGGATTTGAAAAATTGAACTTTTTAAATTTGAACTTTTGACTCCAAAAACACATATTTAAATTTTCTGCCAGCCAAATAAACCTATTGCAGCCTGTATTAGCTAACTAATGTATAAACTCTTAAAATGAAAAGTTATTTTAAGTGATCTTCAAACTGCTACCTTTTCCTAGAGAGACGACCATTGTCACCCTAGAGTATAATATTATGCTTCGGCGCAATCTGTTTTCACTTTAACATTAAATACATTCGCAAACACTGACTTAATTAACTTGTACTGACGTGATATATTTCTCAACCGCCATAACAACTTGAGCTCACTGAACCATAGACAAAATATATCTAATTAGTTAACTAACTAGATAACGCGATTGTATGTACTTCGCGTGCCAAAAAACGGAGTAAAGTTACGATCTATGATCGTAATCTGAACTTTTCATTTAGCATTATCGCCACCGAAAATCCACCGAAATCTAGAAAAATGCCTTTTTATACCATATTGAGCTGTAAAGAATGCATAGAAAAAGTTGGCCGAGCCATTGGAAATGTTTTCTTTAAAGGGTAAGTAAATTGGTTTATAATTGTTTGTGAAAAAGTGGCACGCTTGGTTTTCATACAGATGGAGGGACTTGCGTTATCTATTTAGATTTATGTCTGTGCACTGAACCCAAGCACCGCCAGTCAAACTGCTCAGTCACGCACGCGCGTCGCCCATCGATGCGCCGGCGCAACCTCTCGACATGGATGCTCAAGACGAGCACTGTTACACCACCACTGTGGTTAAAACAATGCCGAAATTTTACTAACACCCTAATCATAGACTTGGATATAACACGGATTTACGCGGACGTGAAAATATTACATGTGATTATAAAATTTTAATGTTCTACGTGTTGATACGTCCTTGATAGTAAAAATATTTTACTTTGAAAAATACTTTTAGGGCTGTCGCACGTAAAAGGCGGTGTTATTGTCAAAGTCAAAGTCAAATATATTTATTCAACTGGGCCAAAAAGCGGCACTTTTGAACGTCAGAATTAAAAGTAACAAATCATAAAATAAAAATTGATTCTACCGTGCATTCGGAAAAGTAGCTTGTTATGGAGAAGAATGCACAAGAAACTCCATACTTACTCTTTTAAAAAAAAAAGTGTTTTACAATATTTACATAAGTACATACATAAATAAATTCATGTATGTGAGGACGATGCACCCAGAATAGCACTATACACTATACTACGTACAGATATAAAGTATTAAAAGCATTAACAGGTAAATTTATTAATGTGATAAATAGGAACATGGTTCTCACATACTTACAAATATTGCTAACATAGGTAAAATACCTAATTCAACACCCACGGAACAGTGTGTGAGTCAAATTCTAAAAAAAAAAAAAATCAATAACTATGAATAGGAATATAAATTAACAAATTTGATTTTGTCCACGCTAAAGATTGCCCCATGGAGCAGGACCAGCATCTAAAGCAATGAATGAGAAAACTGAGATAAGCCTGTATCGTGGCTTAAATGATACAAAGCACATTGCGCACAGAGCTTTATAGAGTTTTAAAATCACGATAGCATCACCCAAAATCTTAAACCTGACCAAACCAAACTGATAATCATCATCCAACGTGACCATCAGTTTTTACGAAAATGTTTAGTTTAACCATGAGCAAATATTATTGTGATTGATTTACCAAATGAAGGACCACTAATTACACTATGTATAACTCAAAAGACTGCATGCAGAGTTGAAGCCGTGGAAGATGTTTCGATTATTTTTTGTCTACGTACAAGCCCTATAGCACCTTGTCAGCGGTAAGCATGAATGAAATCACGTCCAGCTTACATAACGAACGTACTCGAGTGAGCGGTGGACCAGTCACCAGTCAATGAACGTGCAGAACTATCGCAGTTCAAGCCCGGCTAATCGCTTGAGACAAATTGTATCCGATTATGTAGCTAAGCTTCGCCGCGTTCTTGATTATCGGAGGTCAGATTGGTAGGATATTGTGGTTTAATTAATTGCTTATTATATAAAACGGGTGACCGAAAATGTCTTTCGGATATTGTGGTTAATTAATTGGTTATTTAAAACGGATATAGAGTTATCGGATTCGGAACAAGTTCAGGTTAAAGTTACATAAGACTTTTGGAATGGCTTTTTTTTTAATAAATGCAGAAAAGCTCCCACCAATCATGACTGAACTATGCCGTTGTCCTAAGTTTATTATATTTAATTTTCACAAAAAATTCTACTAATGAAGATTATACTAGTGGTCTACAAGTAGACTCAAACTTAATGGCGGCTCAGACTAAGAAACGAGTGGAAAGTGAATTTCACAATTGCCGTATTTAAGTTTGAATTTACGTGTACCTGTAAGTACGCCCAACGAGCCCAGAACAAAACCAACCATACTGACTGCTACTTTAATTACTTAGTTATTTTGCTTGCTTGCATATAGCTTTTATCGGAAGATAGAGACGTACAAGAAGCAGCCTGCTGCCGTCCAACCTCGACACCAACCATTTACAAGAAAAACCGAAAAGCAGCGCTTATCTCGACCAGTGAAAACCTATAACTATAAAGGCAAATAGTACTAAAAATCCATCTTCCAAGAATAAAGATATTTAAGTGGGTTCAGTGCTCCCTAAAAAGTCAGGTCATCTGCGATTAATCTTATCGTTTCCCCATCGCATATTATCATAGCTGACACGAGATTATCAAAGTCAGAGTGCACTTTGATAACCCCGTAAATCGTTCAGGAAAGTTTTCACCTTTAGACATTCTAGGCTTTCTAAGCCTTACATAATGCTGCGAACACATTAAATTCATCTTTCAACTACTTCAAGATCACTTCAAGATTAGCATTCGTTAATCATTCGCCGACAGGCGTTACAGCAGCATTTCTATTACTTTCCTCAAATTGACAGCCTTACTATATAGCAGATAAGGATCAGTATTCATACGATAGATTTAATCTATAAGTTACGCAAGTATGGCAGCTAGGGAGTTGAAGCACCCGGTTTGCGATCGATATATTTTAGATTTATGAAGCTTCAGATAAAATATTACGTATTAGTAATAGTGGATGAAGAAAGTGGCTGGAACGAGGTGATATTTTAAACTCAGGTAGTTCAAGTAGACATACAGGACGGAACTTTTAAAGAGGCCAATGTTTTGAAAAGATTAGATGACGGAAGATGAAGATGAAGTAAAAGAAAACTTTACGGAACAGCACGGTATGGCTAGCGTACCTTCTCACGTTAGTATATTCAGCAGTAGCCTTAGCTTACCCGCAGATTATGAAATGCAATGTCCACGAAAACGGCACAAAGATACTCTTTAATGTATACGATAGCAAATTAAAATGTTGAACCTATGAAGAGAATAGGATGAGAGATCATGGATCAATCGACTTGATATCGATTCGTATGATTGGCTGTAACTTTTTTTAAATCCAATTCAGAAAGCTCAGCATTTTCATCTCTGTCATCAATTTTATTTGATTGTGCCCTTTAACTCTGACATGCACATCTTGAACATCTCTTACTTAATCATGATTCCCGCCACACCCCATAAGCCGCCTGTTAGCTTGTCATGATAAAAAGCCCTGGCATTCCGTCAGCCGTCAGCGGTCGTCAACGTCGCAGGCGCCGCGTTTATCTAGAATCAATCACCTTTCACCGCGCAACAGCGTTTATTATAATAATTAATTGTCGCATCGTGTGTGTTTGTGTGTGTGTGTTAACTTTCACTGCCATGCTTGTTTTGCCTTTTGTTGCTGTCAGCTGGACGAGAAAATTTGCAATATTGTGGTATACTTTTCAGTCCCAAAAACTTTTGCAGCACCTGTGCGTAAGCCTGTGCTTTGATACTTACAGTGGCTTGGCATCTCAATGACTGATTTCTAAAGCATTATTTAATAACATATTGTTAGTCATCTGTTCTTTTTATCTGGTAACTTACTAAACAAGTTAAGGAGATCTTATGTCCAGCACTCAAACTTTGAGCACTTTGAAGATATCACACTTCCTACAGTATTTTGGTACTGCGTATAATTGTGACCATAGTTTGTGATACAATTAAGTTAAGCATGTGTAATATTATTAGAATTAATATTTGTTTCGGGATATTTACCTATGTATATTTAGGTTTTGGTTGAGAGCTCGATATTTCGGCACCGTTACAAGCGCCATTACACATATACACACATACATGGTAAACATCCCAAAACAAATATTAATTCTAATGATTGTGACCAATAAACTAAACTTATAATGTGTAATATTATACTCAGATTATTTAAAGTAGATTATATGATCGAACAATGTTATAATAAAAATCCCTCTGAAATATGGCACTTTGAGCAGACTGTATGGTGGTGATTGCAGCTATCTGTCTTTCGTATTTTTGACAATGGTAAATTATGTAAATAACATTACATGCTGCAGGTATATTTCGCAACATTCGCAATTATAATCAGCGAACAAATCTCCCATTCGTTACGCATTCATATCTATCTGCAAAAAGAAAAAAAAACCTCTTTCGTTTAAATCTCCTTACACAACTATCACCATAATAATTAAGTATTGCCAAATCAAATTGATCTTTATAACTTGTATGAATTATTTGCTGAAGTATAGAACAGTGTAAAAGTTATTTTAATTCCATGACACAAAATGGGTTTTGAAATCAATACTATGGCTTCTAAGGGGTGTAGTTAAAGAGTGTTTATTTTTTGTTGGAAAAGCAATTCTTGTATTGAAACAGATTCAGAGGTTTCCAAAATCTTTTGCAACAATTTTTAACCGTGTCAATAGCCCGTTTCGCAATAGTCGTAATTAAAAACAACGACTGATAAAGCGTTCTGATTCTGAACAATAATATTTGATTTTTTAGGCTTCTTCATAATGTTGACTATAAAATATTCATTAGCAGAGGCCAAAGCACTGCCCATGTATATTCAGTAGTTCTATATTTATAAATTATAGCCTATATATGTGTTATTGTGATGTATAAGTTATGTTTTATCATAATCCATTCAGTATTTGTTTTGCATCGAAGAATAACAACTATAATAATAATAAAGCAGTACTGCTGGACACGGCTCGTATTGTTAGGAGGTTCCTTTCTCTGGAGCCCTGACCGCCGGTAGCTTGGACCCTGTTCCCGATACCGGTTGGCCTCTATTTTTTATATTTTTAACGTTTTTTTTTTTGTAGTTTTTTTATAAAATATTTAAAAATGTAGAGAATAAGAAATCTGTTAAATAAAGATTAAAAAATTGTTGTGTCATTAGTAGTATTTTTTTTTTTTCCCAATTTTTACAACATTCCTCATGTTGTAGGGTCATGATAAGTATATAATGTTATGCGCGTCAGCGAGAAGTGCCACTCGTTACGCGACAGTTATAAGTGAACACAATAAACGGTATCTACTAGTATCCGTCGTTTGATTTACCAGTCACCATACCTAAAGACATAATAATAATAAAAATGTTTATTTTATCTCCACAAATTACATCAAGTACATACATTATACAGCTGACATTATTTTTTTTTTTCTTACAAGTTTGTAATTTGTGGGAGATCTGGAGTCTAAACTAAGCCGAGGCCTGTACTATAGATCTCCATTTAAAACATTGTACAGATTGTCAACTAGTGAGATGCGAACGTGAGTGTACTGAATGAGTAAGCGTATATGTAGTTTATATAGTTCATGTGGGCTTTTTCAATTTAAACTTCATTCAACAGTACTACTTAGCCTGCTTTTAGATCCCTCTTCAACAAAGCCTTATTTAAATTTCTTCTACATTCCTATTTATCATCTTTTACATTATTTCCTTCCTTATTAACTTGAACAACATACATACTGCTGACCTATAGCTAGAATACCGTTATGTATCAAAAAAAATCCCGATTTAAGTTTAATGATGCCACGTCATCAGCAAAAAATTCACTATAAATTTGACTAAGGAGAATTTTTCTTCTGTTTCCGGGCAAAAAATAAAAAGGGTTCCAAAATTATATGTTTATAACCTATACTTTTATTAGAGATGAAGTCACTGATTTAAACTAACAATATGTACGGTAGACGAGGCTCTTATGAACCACTTTGGGGCCATAGTCATGGCAGTAAAGTTGTCTGGAGCAAGCGAGCTTGTCCTCGTCGGAGACGTTAACCAGCTTCCATTTTTGGACAGAGAGAACCTTTTCGAGCTTAGATATACCCGTCCAGACCTGGTGGCTGGCATCACCCAGGAGTTTCTCTGCACACACCGCAATCCAATGGACGTGGCGTTTGTACTGAGTGAGATATACCCCGGTATATACTCCTCCAAGTCAGCATCGAGACGAAACGAAAAAATATACATGTAAAGTTGCATGGTGGAACGAGTCAGTCATACTCAGCTTAACATCCTAACGACGGGGTTCTAGAACGGGGACCGTCGGCCGGGACTGGTCTGCTCGCACTGCCATGCATCTCCCCCGAAAGTGTACAAATAGAAATAAGTAGACAAAATAGTAAATAACATAAGCATTGTATCAATAGAAATCAGTAAACAAAATAGTTAATAATATAAAGATAAGTAGTAAATAGAAATATAAAATTGTAATGCCAGTGTGTAACAAAAAAAATAATAATAATAATACATATAGTTTTTAATGAAAGATGAACTCACGTAGACTTAAGTTAGTTAAGTAAGACTAGAAATAATGTCCGACGTAGGAGTCCAATAATTGTAATATTATGAAAATTTATTAAACAAATTAATACAGTAAAAAAGGGCGCGGACGTCTATGTCCGCGGTAGAATATACGAAAAAAACTAACAATATTCGAAAGAGCACAATTAGATTTTTTTTTGAACTCGAATATTTATCTAAACTAATATTATAAAGAGGTAAAGTTTGTGAGGTTGTAGGGATCTCTGGATCTACTGGACCCGATTTAGATGAAATTTGGCATGGAGATAATTTGAGACCCTGGGAAGGACTAGGAAGGTTTAGGAGTTTTAATTGTCTTGGGATGATAAAATACTTTTTACGCGAGTGATGTCGCGGACAGAAGCTAGTAGTTGCAACATAAATGACATCGATTTTTATTGTTTCGTGGTTCTTTTTGTTTTTAGTCTATAACTCAAAATAAGATTTTATCAGATAGCGGCACTCTAGCTATAGGACGGCAGCATAGTCAAAGCAGACAGATTACATTACAAATGATTCCACTTTTTATCCACTAGTACTTGCCTCCGTGGGAGTGGGACCCATCAGAGACCTTTCACATAGCTGAGTAATTACATAAAAACCTCTGCTATATACACCTGTCATGCTCGTCACTTTGTTGTGTTTGATACTGACGGTTATTACATATAATAACGAGTCAAGATGGGCAATAATTAGTTTAGACAAATCATTACTGGTAAAGCTTTTAGAGATTTCTCTACCAAGATGTGTCTTATTTTTGAGTAGGTATGATAGTGGTCAGAGAACATTATACTGAGATGAAAGTCATCTCTGTGCCAAAATCATCCAGATCCGTTCAGCCGTTTTAGCGTGATTGAATAACAAACATACACAGATCCATCCAAACTTTTGCATTTATAATATTAGTAAGAAAACATAAAAAACCTTTTTACAAAAAAAAATACTAGCGACTTCCAAGTAAGAAAACTACAAAGTGAAAAATAACTTTGTAGTTTTCTTATTACTATTTCTAAAAATTAAGTTATTTTTCACTTTGTAGTTTTCTTACTTGGAAGTCGGTAGTCTTTTTTGTAAAAAGGTTTTTTATTTTTCACTTTTTAGTTTTACCTACCTAATAGGCAAGTTGTTTAGTAAGTTACCTTAACGCCAGAATAGACAACCCGAATATCATGAAAATTGAATATAACCGGTGAAATGAGGGATCTGCGTACCCCTTAAGAGCGTACTGGCGTGATGTTGAGATCTAATGACGCTTGCGAATTTGCAACTAGAGTCATATGTTTTTTTGTTTGACAATTCGAAAGTACCTCTAAGGTTTATTTGAAATAAACTACTTTGATTTTTGATTTTTACCTATATTATAAAATGGTATAATCAATAAACAGACATGCGATTGCAGCAATCCCGAGAGATTTCCTGTTATTTATTGAAGAGTTCTGTCATATATCTTAGGAGTTCTTCATCAGATCTTCACCAAATTAAAATGGGACCAATTTTGAAACATAATCTACCAAACAAAAAAAGAATTAATAGACCACAATAGACGGAGATATCGGTGAAAAAAAAAAGACATACAAGAAGTCGAACATAGAACCTCCTCCTTTTTGGTAATTCGGTTAAAAATTGTAAGATATGCTTATTTGTTTATAAAACGTAATGTCTTATAGATTCATCCGACTCCAAAATAATATTTTAGGTAGAAACTCGTATTACTGCTGACTGTCAAAGGCGACCTTTATTCCCGAAAAATGCACGATTCCTAAAGGATAAGTGAAGCCGCGGTAAAGCTAGTCTGTTATTAGGGCAGATCCCAGCCCGGACCGATGATTTGGAAACGTGCTACACTGCTATTACTATATATATATACTTTTAATTAAGTAAAGTATAGTAAAGTAAAAGTTTATTTGCATGCATTGTAGGTACAGTAAATAAGATGTGACAGTTAACCATTGGTGATCCTTGTATAATCTACCATAAATTAGGTTGCTTGTGGTTTCGGTAGTAATGTGGTTTTAAATCCGCCATCTTTTGTAATTTGCTTCATTTTTTTTTTGATGGGCTTGCGTTTGACCACTATCTCGCGTGATGGTAAGCGATGATGTGGTCGACGGTGAAGCAAGCTTGCCCTAACAATTACTAAAACTACCACTGTTAAAATAGGTAGCTACCACGGATACAATAACGTATAAGTACCAACACATCATCAGTTTAATCACCACCTCTTAGTCCTCATTCCCTCAATGTCAAGTTCGACACACAACAGATGCCACATGTCCAATTACAGGCCGTGCGCAGTAATTATGTTGTCGAGCACATTCGTCACTGTCAGCATGCGGTTTCTATTGTGTGTCGTGGTGTGATGGCTGTAATTGGCTGGTGATGATACGTTGTTGAGTCAAGGAGAAAGATTTGTTTGTCATTTTGTTTGAAAGGTGCAGGTGGCTGGTGGGTGTTTTATTGTCATCACCGTTATACAGCATATTAACTGAGTAAAGTATTTGATGATTATTTTATTTCTCATAGAAATCTATGTAGGGGCCGGTGTCAAAAACACACAATGTTTCAACCATCTAATTAGAAGAACACAATATGTCTACCCTCTATATAAAAGTAAAACCAAGTCGGTTAATGTTTGTTTGTAACCTAATTATTAAGGTACCTCTGAATAAATCATCCGACTTGGTTTTATATTCGATTTCAGTTTTTGCGGTAGAAGAACTGTGCCGCGAGACCTGTGTTTTTTAAATGTTATGTTTTTGATGGGATTGTTTAATCATCATCAAAATGAATATGGAATATGCTTTTCAGAATTCAGAATAGGTAAGTTGAGCGCATACATAGGTACATCTAACAAGCCTAATTTATTTACCCACTGCAGGCACACCTCGCCCTTTCTACTCAATTCTTTTTTCTTCTAGTGCCACCCACGTCTCGATCTGCCGCGTTTTCATAGGGCGTTTAATGATACCTATTTGGTGATTATTTTTCCTCAGTTCTCATCTGACATGCGGTAGGCATATCCGGCCCAATGCCACCGGCTTATCGGCTTTCTTAATAACGTCCCTAATTTATTCAATGCAAGTCTTTTTACCCTATGCACTTTATTATTACGTCTTTCAAATATACATTGAAGAATACTTCTCAGTCCGTATGACTCACAAAAGTCAACGAACTTCCAAGGTTAGAACAAGCTTAAATTGAGAAAAATGTAAATCGATAAACTGAAAAAGGTAAGAACTAACACTGTTCCGATCGCTAATTGATTTAGTTAATCCATTATCTCGATTATGTCTGCGATAATCGATTTCTTTTCTACAATTTACACGTTAGTTCGATAAATTCGCGTGTTCGAAATATAACGCACTGGCCGGGCAGAACTTTGACGCTTTACTCAAGAAATTCTTCAGTAACTTCTTTCTAAGGAACTAACGTATCCTTTATTTTATTATTTACTAGTTCTGCCAGCGATTACGCCCGCGTGAATGTAAGAAATCATTCCAAGGGAAGTTACACCCGGAATAAAAAGTATCGGCTAAGGACGTGATCTAGTTGTGTGCCTTTAGTAGAGCCGTTAAGACAAACACATACATATAGAGTAACCAACTTTCGCATTCATAATATGATGGCAACGACGATATAACCACTTGACGGCGCATACAGTGCCCCGACGCTCGAAAACTATTAGTATTTTGTCGCCTATGTAAAGGCTTCGGTACTAGTAACCATTTTAGTTGTATCCAGTTATTAGACCTGTATGCACGCTAAATAAATAAAAATTGTTTTATCTTTTTATTGCAATTATAACGCATAAAAATGCCCTCATGCGCCGTAAAGGGGTATGGGAAACATGCCAAGACATCTAGTTACAAAAAGGATGGCATAACTTTTCATCGGTAAGTAAACAGTACGAAAATTATTTTTTATTTAATCAGATTATGAGACACCGCAGGGATCTAGTTAAAATGGTGGATGGGGTAAACGAGCACAATTTTGAGTCCCGCGTTGATGTCTTTTGGAAAAGTCTCGCTCTTTCACTAGACAATTCTAATGCTTCTATCCCTTTCTCTCCCTTTGTATTTTTATCGTAAATATCTGTGCTGTTACTTTTAATAGCTGAAGTCGATATCGATAATAATAAAATTAAACTTAATAAAAAATGTATGAAAAAATATCTATCTACTTTTAACCGACTTAAAAAAAGGAGGGTGTTCTCAGTTCGTCGAATTTTCTTATGTATTATGTTCCCGGATTACTCGTAGACGGCTTGACCGATTTGGAAAAATACTTTTTGTTTCTCTATGTCCCCGACACACATATTTATATTTGTAATTGATTGATTTTTATTAAATAATATTTATATGATTTTAATTGAGTATTTTTAATAATTTTAAAATCCATTTTATCGATATCGACAATTTTCCCTTAATCGAGTTGATCAACCCTAACGATAGCCATACCTACGCAACTTACTTTGAACTGACCAATTGCAGCCGCGCGTTCTTCCTCGTCTCCCGGCCCGCGGTAGTGAGTCGTGTGCTTCGAAGAAATCGGCCTATAAGCTCTCTAGTGGTTATATTCTCTTTGTATGATGGATATGGATAGTTTCGCATTGGACCACTATCTCACCTGATATAAATCAAGACTGCCGACGGAACATGAATGCTATTAAAGAATTCAGGCGATTGTAACTGATGATGCCATAATATGCATGGCTTCCTACCTAATACATTTCTCTATTACGTCGACCTCTTAACTAGAAACCGCACATTTCTTAAGAGCACTTTAAGAGAAACCATAAATTAATGTTAAAGGACTCTTCACAGCCACTTCAGCTTCTCCGTTCAACTGGACTTTGTTACCGAATCGTTAAATTATTTCACAAAATTTACCAGATATTTTACAAAGGAACTTTGAAGATACGTCATCCGAGTATAACACGATATAAGATTAAGTGCTTGTCCTTGGTCTCTAGGTGCAGTGATGACCTGATTAAGGTTGGGGGAGTCCGCTGGATGCGAGACGCATAGGATCGATCGATGTAGCGTCCTTTGGGGTAGGCATATGTTCAACAGTAGACGTTTTCAGCTGATGATGACTTGTCGGACTCTATTTTTAATATTTTATTTTTATTTTATATAGGCTCGCTCTATATATAAAGTTGATATTTAAAGTCTCTTTGGGCCGTGGTCCGTTAATTTCTGATAACTTCTTTTTCTATTCGTGTGAGGATGACACCACCTCCGGTGTGAGAGTTAATAAAGCCGCCTCTGGCAACCCCACAGGCCTCTGACTCAGCTATTTCAGACTTACATTAACTATATAAGTCCAGCACCCTAATTGCGTAAGTGAACATGCGAGATGAAAGACGCGTTGTGGATTTCTGTCTATGTGATTGGTCGATTGATGGGATCAAATCCTTCGTCTTGCCGAATTCACTTACGCAATTAGGCTGCAGGTTTCCTCACGATGTTTTCCTTCACTGTTGCCTGTGATGTCCAAGATAAACATAGAAAGTAATTAAGAATTTGAAAAAGTCACATTTATACTTGCCCGGATTTGAACCCACGATCTCAATCACAAGAGCTCGCCTCTCGTCTTCGACTTAACTACTGGGCCACCACGACACATTTTGACACGATAACTGACAACCGGCAGATGTTAAGGGCCTTCCACCGCTTTAGTGCCGTAAAACGGTTACTTTCTAAAACGTACTCCTTAGTAACGGCTTGGTTAAAAGGTTTGAAAAAAATGTATATTCATTGTTGATTCATATACATTATTTTTGAAACAAGGTTTTTTCGTTTATCTAATCGTTTTGCTTTAAAAAAATTATTAACAACACGATATTTTTCGCAACTTTTGGATACTCCTCCAAAACGACTTGGACGTTTAAAAATATTTTTACACAAAAAAATTGATGGCTGGAATATCTTGGTAACTGAAATAGCATATGTAAATCAAATAATATTTTGCAAACAAAACTGTTCAAAAGGAGGTTCAATATTGATATTTTGGCATCGAGTGGGCGCACGGCCAGTATTGCGTTTACATTGGGGTGTATAGGTATATCGCCTTAAACAAGTGCGTGAATAGTTTTTAGGATGAGTGAATAGTTACTGATAATAATTATGGTTGTTATAGCGAATGTGAGTACAAACAATAAAAAACTATAATCTGAGGTTCATTGAATGAATATGCAACGAGGGTTCTACGTAGAAAACTTCACAGTTTGGAACTTCAACTTAGAGTTGACGTTCCATTGATTCTTGGAATTTAGGCTACACTGATTGCAAAAGTAAAGAAGAATCCTTACTATCTAAATCTACCGCTGCAATCTAAGCATCCAGTGCGTCCACCAAAGTAAATAGCGTGTACCGTTGAAATCGCGTGCGCGCACCGTTGTGCGTTGATCGGAATGATGCTCATCTGCATAATGTCGTCGTCATCGTCGCGATGAGCAGGTAATAGTGATACTTTACTTGTACGCGGAATGTAGCCACGAGCCACCGCGGTTGTGTGGGTTTGGGACACAGTGAGAACTGCCAATCTATTCTGTTAAAATTTCGTCATGTAACTCATGTGAAAAGAGCTTGAAGGTCATTTCACCAGAACCTATGTATTGAAAGCTCACTTCACCTAAGTTTTCACGATAAAATCAGCTTTGTTGTTCCGTTAGACTGTCGGCAATAAGTAATGATAGTTTTGTTTCTAGTGTGTGACGTCATATTCTATTTATCTGCCTTACGCTGCTAAACGTAAGACTTATAGAAACGTCACATCCCAAGCAGTATCAGTTCTCAGCCATTTTCTTTCTAAACTCCAGTGACTTCACAACTAGACTTCACAAACCAATATGACATGTGAAGACTCACTTGTAGTGGCATAGGTCGAGTCCAAGAAGACAGTTTTAAGTTTGTATACTAGCTGAGCATACATTACATTGTAATCTAAAATGTGTTCAGTAAAGGATAATCTAACTATCCATCTTTATGTGATATGATCAGCTCTCAGCCCAGCTACGTCAAAGCACAGGGATTCCTGCCCACACACATACATTCTAGCCCAATGCTGCTTTCCAATCAATACCTACCTCAACTGTGTTGACACAACCAGGTAAAAGCATTACCGTGGTAAAACTCTCGCTTCTTCAACCATTATATAAAGTTCTTTAATCATTACGTGGTGTTTGTACTACGGGTTGGTCAATATTAGAGTGTGCTGTTTGACTTGCAATTTGTAAAGCGAATCAAGTCCTTACCGAGGTGTCTTGATTAAATAAGATAATAGTATTTATGCAACGGTCATAAAATAGGGGTTATTAAAACACGAGTGTGGGTTGTGATAATAGTATCAAACGAATATTTTGATAACTAATTATATGCCGTTGCATACTGTTAGCTCGTACACGTGTTAGTTGTGTTAGTGCGTGAACAAATAAGATTTAGGAAGAGGTGTCGATTGGTGCGGTGGAGTCCGCTGTAGCGAGTGTCCGCCGAGTCGCGACGCGTCTCCGCCGCGCTGCGCACTCACATACAATTGTCGTGTGGATCACGCAGATGTGTGTGCAGCGTAGACAGCGCGCTCCGGCCGCCCGAAGTGTTGGGTTGAATTCCCAATGTCAGTCTGACTTCAGGATCAGACTTCGGAACCTATTCTTCTGCAGCGAAGTGTGAGACAGGGAGACGTCATATCTCCGAAACTGTTTTCTGCTGCACTGGATGTCTTCAAGGTTCTGGAGTACATCACTCACCTTTGGTTTGAGATCATGGAGGATCTCAGTACCATGCTCGGTGACCTCAGTAGAGCTTCCGAAAGAGTGGGTCTAAAAATGAACATGGAGAAAACTACGGTGATGTTGAACGCCCATGTTACACCCACTCCTACCAAGTTCAGAGACTCTACACTTAGAGTTGTGGACGATTAGTCTACCTGTGACAAACGGTCCAGTTAGGTAGGTCTAACTTCGAGAACTGTGAGATCGTAACACGGTTCCTAACGCTTCTAAATGTATTTATTTCAACTAGGCCATTAAGCGGCACTTTTGAACGTTAACAATTAAAATTTACAAATATGTCTCACAAAAAAATCAACCGTGCATTCGGCAAACTAGCGTGTTATGGAGAAGAACGCACAAGAAACTCCATACTTACTCTTTAAAAAAAAAATAAGTGTTTCACAATATTAAAGTACATACATTAATATATTCATATACGTGAGGACGATGCACCTAGTACTACTTTACTACATAAGTATTTCAAGCACTAACCGGTAAATTCCTTCACTTCATAAAATAGGAACATGGTTCTCACATACTTAAAAATATTGCAAACATAGGTAAATTACCTAATTCAACAACAACGGAACAGTGTGAGAGTCAATATTTTTTAAACAAAAGGTGTAGAAATAAAATAAAAATAAAGCGTTACTATAATTATGAATATAATACAAATCAACTAGTTTGTCTACACTAAAGATTGTCCTATGGAGCAGCACCAGCATGTTTCCAAGCATTCTTATCTTGAATATACGATAATCATCTAATTTGTAATATGCTTGTTTACAAAGTATGCTTTTAACTATTGTTTTAAATTTTCTTCACAAATTAAATCCACATTTACGTAAATCAAAATGTCATTTTACTATCAGTTGAAAAATCAATCAACCAATCATAGCTGACAACGCATCCTAGGACAATTTTAATTTAAGAAATCGGTCCTTGATTGTCATCATTAAAACAATAAGTTAATACTATAACTACGTTACTATTTTCAATTTAAGTCACTTAAGACTTACGCAGAAGAAATTCAATATTCATTTTTAATCTTGAACAAAGTAAAGTCTAAAATGTGCACGAGGAACAGCGTCCAAAAAATAATCATAACTAGCAATTAAAGGTCTCTAAAGGTCCACCCTTCAATGTGTAGAACATCCAAAATAGTAATCAATATGTTTCATTAAAGTCCTCTCAAAGTCCAAACTGCACTGTTTATTTATCTCCCCCACTGCACCCTCAACCTAATGTCCGACCGTCCCGCTAGACGTAAGTGACCGTTTAGCGTCGCACGCGCGTGATCATCACTCATCCTCTATCATGACTAGATCGGTTACCGATTTAACGTATGTAGTATTTATGGGTGATGGAAGTTACTGCCACAGTATCTTATTAAAGTACGCAAATATTGAAAAGCTACAAGATACTCGTAAACTTAAGCTTTGGACATGCCAGAGGTAGGTTTGCCGTGGAGAGACTTTCCTACAGCAGACGCTGTATTAAATGCCAACGCCATCATGATTCTGTTGTGAAAAAGAGACAACGCTATTCGTTATTCTCCGCCATTTTCTCACTCCGGAATCATGATGGTTCAGTGCACAGAAATATGTCGTAAAAGGTGTCTTATACTCGGTTTCTGAGGCCATCATAAAACTCCTAATATCGATAATGCGTGCAAAATAACTTTATATTTTGTTGCGTTTTTCTTCTTGCACCAAATGTATCTCTTTATACTCCTTGTACATCGCTGCTTTAGTTTCAACTGAGTTTTAAGCCAAAATCTTTTTTTTTTTAACTTCACGTAGGCCTACATGGGCAATAAAACGTCGACAAAAGGAGCACGGTTCCATGTTACAACATTATCACTTAGATATGGGGGGACAACGTAGGCCCGACAAAAAGTCATAAGAATCTAAAAAAAGATTATATATTAGATAAACAAAAAAAAAGAAAGAAAGTAAAACGAAATAAAAAGTTAACAAATATTAACAAGCATCTAGAAATCTAGAAAGCCTAACATATTCACACATTCACAAAACAATCGGTAAAAGAATCTATACAAGGGTAAAAAAGGGAGATGCCAATGGCATCCTGGGACTTCTCCCAAGATTCCAAGATGTGTCTGATGAGTTTTAGTCCCCCGTCCGTTGTCGACCTACCTTTCGTGAAACTAAACTGTTGACTATGCAGGATCCCATTTAAATTGAAGTGAGACAACATCTGGTCCAGCATGATTTTTTCATAGATTTTACTCAATGCTGACAGCACGGATATAGGTCTATAATAATTAGAGGGTCACTCTTACAGCCTGATTTCAAAATTGATACTACTTTACATTGCGTCGCTGTCCAAACATTTATTGAATATGCCTGTTAGGACAGGAACAATTGAGTCAATAATATTTCCAAGAACCATTACGGATATCCCCCATAAGTCTTCAGTATTTTTTATATTGAGATTTTTGAACGCGTTTTTAATTGTATCATTCCATATTGGTTTAAATTAAAGGTTGGTATGTCTTTAGTAAAGTTTTCTTTAGGAAGAGCTTCAGCTAATTTAGATGAGGAAGGAAGAGACTTCGTAACCTCTAACGGAATATTGGTAAAGAAATTTTCTCATGTCTCAGCGACTTCTTGCTTATCAGAAATAGTTTGATTAGTTATTTTCAAAGACAACTCATTCTGATTGCGTTGTTGTGTCTTTCCAGTTTCTCTATTAATTACTTGACACAGTTTTTATTTTATTATTAGGAACACCAATTTTGTTAATTATTATTTGAGATTTTGCTTGAGCGCAGACTATTTTGGAATAGTTTCTAACATAAGTGTGAAAAACTTGATCAGATGTCAAATTTTTTTCGTAATATAAATTATATAAGATATATCGGCTTTTTCTTAAGCCCACAGTGGCCCATTCACTAAATTTCGATTTGGAATTGTTGACTTTAACTGTTTGTACAGGACACGTTTTACTGAATTCTTGGCAAACTGTAGAAAAGAACGTGCCGTAATTTATATTGGGGTCTGTTGAATCAAAATTGAAGTATGTGAAGAAAAACAATGACAATTTTGATGCTGGTGGTCTGTGAACACACAAGATAGTATGCCCCTCGACCTCTGCACATGCTACCTCACATTAGCGATCAACATAGTAAGCAGTGATATCCTTCCTTTCCTTATATTTGAGATGACTATTACAAAGTATCAGGGTACCACCACCCACTGTGGATCTGTTGTACGCGCTGGCAACTGAAAAAATATTGCATTCATTTATGCATTCCGGAAAATTTCCAAAAACTCGCATCTGTTTTGAGAATACTTTTATTATGCGTACAACTAAGGAATAGAATTCCCTGCCGGCGTCTGTGTTTCCCGATAGCTGCAATCTTGGCGTCTTTAAGTCAAGAGTGAATAGGTTACTTCTAGGCAAGCGTGCTCCACCGTCGACCACATCATCGCTTACCATCAGCTGGGATAGTGGTCAAGCGCGAGCCTATAACAAATACATACGTGTACCTCAATCTTCTTCGAATTATAGGCAGAACAGTTACATTGTGCGCGCAAGTAGACATTTCAATGATGTATGCAAGGAATACGATTTGGATCCATTCACAACCAGTGTGAATTCGGCCAGAAGGTGCTTAAGCCTCAAATTTTTCAAGTAGCTGTATGTTATATTGTTTGTTTCTGTTTTTATTCACTTATTATTTTCTTTGTCATCGGTCATATAATTGCAAACTAAGTATTTGCTTGTTAATTTAATTAAAGTGGTGAGTTTTTTGTTTTTGTGCTCACACCATTACTATTATAAGTCTATACGTGAGGATTTGTAATTGGCTTTCTGTTGACTATAGTTTCCTTTTTTGTCTGTATTTATTAGCTGTAAGTCCTCCATGTACTAAAATAAATAAATAAAAAAAAAAACCTAGACCAAAAGACGTGACACAATTGAAAAGTTTTTTGGGTTTAGTAAATTTTCATGCCAAGTTTTGCATTAATATAAGTAGCGTATTAAAACCATTACACGATTTGCTAAAGAAAAAGTCAAATGGCAATGGAGTAAAAAATGTGAATTCGCATTCAATGAAATAAAACAATTTTTAAGCAGAGGACCAATATTAGCGCACTATGATGCAACATTGCCGCTCATCCTTTCTGTAGATAGTAGTGCGTACGGACTGGGCGCTGCGCTCGCGCACCGGTACCCGCACGGCTCCGAGCGGCCAGTCAGCTGTGCATCACGTACGCTTAACGCTGCCGAGTCCAACTACTCACAACTGGACAAGGAAGCTTGCCATTATTTTCGGTGTGACGTGGCATCACCATTATTTGTATGGAAGGCATTTCTAATTACGAAGCGACCATCGTGCACTTAGCTATATATGTATTTGGAAAAATAAAGGCATACCTCAAACAGCAACCAGTCGACTGCAAAGATATGTTATTCTGTCTGCTATTGGCTGCATATGATTTTGACATCGAATTTGTTCTTTCAAGAAATATTGCTTTGCCGACGCTTTATCTCACTTGCCTTTAAAATGTGCGGTTAAAGAAAGCCGCGATGACTTATTCGATAGTAGTTACCTCAATTTTTTTAAAGAAAAATTGCCAGTTACTTTTGAAGTAGTCAGAATTGAAACAAAAATAGATAGTCAATTGAACAATATAATAGGTTACGTAAAATTCGGTTGGCCTAATCGGGCGGAGAATGATCAGGATAATATCTATTATTCTAAACGAGAAAATTTATTTGTTGAACGCGGATGTTTAGTTTGGGGTTACCGGGTAGTTATTCCTGTTAGTCTTCGCACCATAGTTTGGAATGAGTTGCATAGTGGACACATTGGGATCGTTAAGATGAAACAAGTAGCTCGTAATTATTTATGGTAGTAGGGTTTGGACGCGGAAATTGAGCGCATTTGTCGTGAATGTGCCGCCTGCAGCTCTCAAAGAGATAATCCTGCACCGGCACCTCCTCACGCATGGCCGTCGCCCTCGGAACCATGGACACGTTTAAATGTTGATTTTTTAGGACCGTATCATAATAAATATTACTTCATCATAATAGACGCGCATTCTAAGTGGATAGAAGTTGAGTGTTTATCTAGTACGTCAGCATCAACAGTCATAGCTTGTTTACGTGAAATATTTGCTAGGTTTGGATTCCCAAAAAGCATAGTCAGTGACAATGGGCCACCTTTTTCTTCAGCCGAATATCTGTCATATTTTTTTTTATTTTTTTTTTGATGCGTTTGCTCTTGACTCTAGTCTAGGTCAATGACAGAGACAGAGTCGACGATGGAGTGAGCTTACCCAGAAGAAGCCTGTTCACTCTAACTTTGAAGAGATTCGGATTAAATGCGTTCGGAAACACAGACGCAGGTAGTGAGGAACGCCTTGCAGAAATTACACCAATGGAGCGCAATCTTATAATAAAAATCACTATAAGTCCAGGTTTCCTCACGATGTTAGAACGGTTTGTTAATATATTTGAATAAAAACGGGATTAGACGTGTTTTAGTAGCACCTTACCATCCATCAAGTAATGGTGCCCCTGAAAACGCGGTGCGTCAAGTTAAACAAGTCCTAAAAAAGGCAACCGTTGCAAACGAAGACTACAATGCTGCTTTATGTAAATTCTTGTTTTCATACAGGAATACTGAACATTCAACAACACAAAAAGAGCCAGCGGTTGCTCTGTTAGGACAACGCTTACGTTGTAGGCTAGACCTGCTGCGGCCTTGTACCGAGGATTTGGTTCGCGACAGGCAGACTGAACAGGAGACTAGACACAGCGGCGTCATGCGTGAAGCAGTGCCCGGTGACTCGGTGTTAGTTAAGAAATCAAATCCACAGTTCAAACGTTGACAGCCGGTACATGACTTATAAATTGTTATTGAGATATCACAATAAAAACACAAACACTACGTGTGTCCCTTTATACGTTGATTCTTATATAAATAAAATATTTTTAACAAACTAAACACAATTAAACAATAATTTTAAAATAATTTTGTTACAGTATTACAATTTGTCAGTAAACGAGTAGAGAGAAGTATTTAGTAGACCCATATAAAGCAGTTATTTATTCATTTAGGTATTTATTAATTTATTCTCGCACTGGAACGCCTTGCAGAAATTACACCAATGGAGCGCAATCTTATAATAAAAATCACTATAAGTCCAGGTTTCCTCACGATATTATGAACGGTTTGTTAATATATATGAGTAACTACGTCGACGTGCCAACTCGGTGACAAGCCTTTTTGTCCAAAACTCTCGACAGCATCTTTAGATTGGTTTATCAAATATGTTATGTCATACAAAACCAGTTCCTCTGTAACTACTTAAGCTTGTCAGACAGGTTGACAACATTTTACCACTTTCTCCACGCATAAGTACTTAAGTACCTACGTGTCTACAAGAACCGATAATGTAAATATTTTATCAAATAAACCCGAAAATTCTGTGAGTGTACCGCAACACTAGACAAAGTGAGACTAGATTAGCGATGACGATTATCGAAAAGTCAAAAATGTATCTCAATCCCGAACATTTTGGTATTACGATAATTGCCGTCGCTGATAAAAAGTCACTTTTTCTAGAGTTATTTATAGATTAATATTTCGCTTTTATGTAGGCCCACCATCCTACTTCTTACACTACTATTATAAACGTGAAAGTTTGAGACGATGGATGGATGGATGTTTGTTACTCTTTTCACGCAAAATCTACAAAACGAATTTTGATAAAACTACAGAAATATATCTTATACATCAGAATAACACATAGGCTATAATTTATAAAGATATTAGGAGAAGTAAGAATACCACGCGGGCGGCTGAGGTCCCTGGTTCGATTCAGGAATCGTTTTATTGGGTTGTTCCATCTGGAATTTCTCAAAAGCAGCCTGGATTCTGGATTTGTGGCCGGTTGATGCTCATATTACATGGAATTTAAACATAACTGGCGAAACTGGGTGTACTACAGGTGCACCGCTGCCCAACATTTCGGGGAATACGAGCGTGAGTTTATGTTATGTTAACAACAAAGAAGAGGCTCTAGACCAGGCGACCAGGGGTCGCCTAGTGGCGGACCGCCGACCTATTTTGTCTATACCTTAATACCTTAAGTAAACAGTACAATTAATTTACTCGTGTTAAAAGCCACCCTGAAGTACAAGCCGTGCCTTACGCATCGGAAAGCCAACTTCAGGGCGACCAAGAAATTTTGCGAGTACGTAGTTTAATCATTTATTCCTCGCTTTGTCTTTAATACCGTCGATTCTTCATCGGATCAATTATCCCATCAAAATCTTCATTGATATTGTATCTATTTTTACATATAACATAAGAAAAATTTTAATCTTAACAAAGTAATTAGGTACTTACACGTGGCTTTAAACCTTACGGACTATGATGAACATAAATAAAAAAAAACGGATTCCTGCTGCGGATTCTAGAAAGTGTAATGCTATCAGTGAAGGCGATGGTCGAAACGCTAAAATGTAAGAATCTGATCACGTGACACTTCGACAGCACTTGCCAATCTCATACATTTTTTCAGACGCTGTCACGACGCATTTTTTCATAAATGTCCTTTGTCTAGAGTCTTAGATGTACCATAAGCCTTACTTTGTTGTCAACTTCATCTTTAGCCAATCCACCAAAAGTATTGTGTTTCAACAACAAGCTGCTACACGTACGTACGTATGCGCTGCTCATTTGTCATGCATATTACGATTTCATGCACGCGCATGCACTTGTTATCTGATGTCATCTCACGAACTTCTCACAGTGCCGCGAAAGTGGATAGCAAACAAACGAACAAACATAAATATAAGATGTTCACGTTAGACTATGCACTTGTCGCCTATCCTAGATTTTATAATATTTTCCCTAAAGAAAGCACTACCTGCTTTGTAGGATTTGTTTTATGATGGATGAAGAGATAGAGGAAGGCGAACAAAAAGATGGATGGACTGTGTGAGGAGAGATATGAAAGAAAAGGGAGTCAGTGATAGCGTGACGGGGGGCAGGATGGTATGGAAGAAGATGGGATAAGGGCAGGAAGACGATGCTTTGTAGGATTTGTCTTGTGCAACGAAATCTTCTGCTTTGGTTTAAGAACCTATTATTTTAAAAGGCATGACGCCATCATTAATATCATACCATCATCATTTTATATCTCACTATGTCACAATCATATTCATTTCATACTCGTATCTTTACTCATCTACTACAGCTTAAAGAAAGGTGACGTATAAATTTTGCGTCCTATTAGATACTGCTTTCGTGTGGGACTCCAATAACTACTTTGTTGTCAAAGAATCTATATCGATCATAGATGAAACCCACTTTACACATAAAATGTATATTTCAGAAGACGCTATTCTTTGACATCTGAAAACTAGGCTTTGCGACCCAGGGTGTTCAATGATAACAATATCAATCTTTGGTGACCAAAAACGCTCAAACTTTGTAAATATACCTCAATTGAAGCAACTTCCATGGCTCCTTGAAACGTTTCTGATGGTAAACATACGGTAAGCGAAAGAATCAAAGAAAGAAATCAAAAGTAGAGTAAAGATCTATCGGAAACAGACCTGAGTCGTAACATCGGTTATCTGAACTAGTACATAACACAGCCGCAGTAGGTCGCCGGTATAAGTATGCCGTCGCCATTTCAATAAAATTTCAATAATTGTAGCTATTCGCCCCCGCCCCTTCCCGCCGGGCCACCGGTCGATACGTGCCTCATCCCCGCGCTCGTCCGCTAATAAGTGAAAGTTTATCACTGTGATGGAAATATTAGTTTGGTGTGTGGCACAACGTTGTGAGCAAAGCGGATTTGTATAAAAAAATTAAAATTGTATAAGTCTTTTTTTAACTGAACTTTGCTCCACACTAGGCATTTCTTGCTGTATCGTAACAAACATTAACATTCACATAGATAAGACATCCAGATCTGTAGGCCATACAAATATTTGTTCCGTGCGGGAACCGAACCCGCAACACGCTGCGCAGCAGTCAATCGCGAACCACTACGCCAACCGTGTCGTTACCTTGTTTCAGTAAATCTCTTCATAACATAAAAATATTAATTTCTTTCTTTTCCTTGTCTGTATCCCTTGTTTCTTTATTTCTGCCGCCAACGAACAAAAAGTGATAGATCTTGATTTCTCTTCATTATGATTTCGTTAGCCCAAACTACATTCTTGACAAAGTTTGGTCCAAATAATACATTTCTGAATAGTAAAGAGAACAACGTCACCGTCTGCCTCTGTCTGTATCTCCGCTTCTCCGCTTACTTTTTCTTAACTGCGCAGTGGATTTTGATACGGTTTTAAAGAGCGACAAACGAGGAAGTTTGTGCGAAGCTAGGGCGGGTCGCTACTAATTGATTAACAGAAGTTCAGTATTGCTCTAGTTATGTCTGTCGCCATTTTCCTAAAAATAAACACTTTTTACTGTTTCCTATTCACTCGCTACAGCTTATAATTTATACTCGCTCCTATCAAATACATTAACCCATTATAAGGAATACCTACCTCTCTATACCCATATGCTAAATTACCATAGACTATATTATTATAAACAGAATTACGGATATTTGCACAGATAAGATAATTGTCGGCCAGTAATGTCTTTATGCGGAATTCGAAGTATGAGCTTGCAAAGTACGTGATTTGAATTTGGAACATTTATGCCAGGGTTACTCATAAAAAGACTGCTACAACGAAACCAGATGAACAGTTGAAACAGTATATTATGTTAAGGGTAGGTATTATTTGTGGGCCTAAGATAGGCCCTTGTGGAAACCAATTAAGGCGCGGTGAATAGACGACTCCGCGTAGAAATGAAAGAGAAGCGAAAAGACGCCGCGATGGCGCGACGTTTCGTTCGACTCGTTCGAGTTATTTATCATTAAATACATTAATCCTAACAAATATCTTATTCCAATCGATAAATAAAAACAACAGTTCCCTTTATTATTATATATTACATCACTGTTATTATTAATATCAAGATTTGTTTATAAATAATACAGTTACAATTGCTACAATTTCAATTTAAATGGTTATTTTATGTTTTTTTTTATCGAGAAAATTTACCGAAAACGTGTTTTGAACACAATGGTCCACCCATAAATATGATCAAGATTAACGTATATTTTTTTAGCTGCTCTAATATGTATACATTTGGCTAAAAAACTGTTTAGTGAAGCCTATTTTGACTAAGTACAGCGCCTTAAGAACTCTCTTGTCAGCCAGGTATTCATAATAATTACGTAGTTTCTGGATGAAAACACGTTGAGACGATCCCAAATAAATTAAAATAAGGGCTAGGGACTGATGATGAAATTACACCTAATAAGTCATATTAGTTGGTTATTTTAACTGAATCCTGGTCTCCGCTAGCGTAGAGTGCCAAAACTTTTACCGTCTTATTAATAAAAATGGCGTATTCCCAGCTTACTCCGAAGTTACTCTTTGACTAGCTAATCCCGAAGTAACTAAGGATTAACATAGATCTAGCAATGTTATTAATAAACATGGAATAACCTCGGACTAACTATTCATTTCTTAGTCTTGGACTTACGCGTAAACTCTGGCAACCCAGTTGAATTTAAAAGTAAAAAGAATGAACTAGTGAATGAAAATAAGCAAGTTGAAGACATTATGTAGAAAAAAGAAACTAAAAATGACATCTGCCTTAGAGATTTGACAGTAAAGGCGAAGGAGGGAATTTTAAATTATCTTAATAGCTTTAAAATTAAAAATTACTTATAATGATGAACACATATAATATGATAACATGTCTTATCAAGGCCTACCTTAACAAATATCTATTTATTAAGGTGGTTGTCATTTCAGGACCATAACTATGTAAGCGCCATGATAAGTCTATCGAGAGAGGTAAAATTGGAAGAACATAAGAGGCGTATGGAGATGGCAGAAGAATTACACAAAAAACAATTAAAATGTGCCTTAATAGAAAGTGAAATCTTGGAAATACGAAAATGTTCGTGAAGAAAAACAGCTAACAAATGCATAAAACGTAATTACATTAAATATATTTTTACATTTATTTTCGTGTTCATTCGAACCTTCAACTTCAGATTGCAATAATCTTAAAACCTTAATCAAATCAGTTAAAAACAGTTTAACTACACTCTTTTACTGTATTCAATTCAAACAACAACAATATCACTGGATGCATATAAATATTTAATATCCGGTTTGCTTTGATAGATCTGATGCAGAGTATACCCCTCATACTAATGTTAATAAAATACCTAGGTACTCTTAGTACCTAAATCTCCTTATCAATCCTTGAATTATTGTTTCCTGTACAGTCATTTTTTTATTAAATTACCAGAATAGGAATGGATAAACAATAAATAAGAAATGGTTGTAAATGTGCGCAAATATATATTATTTATATTAAACTAAAAATTAAATAAAAATTAATTACTTCTTATATATTGTGTGTGTGTCACTGATACATTGCCATCATCTTGTGCATCTACATCCACAAATAGATCTTGCCTATATGTATTGCAAATATCCGTGATTTGTAATTTCGTTGTCTAAAGCTAAACAGCTGCCAATGACCTAATTTTTGTTATTTTTCACATTAACTAAATAAAAAATCAGAATTTATGTAATAATTGTGGTTGAGAGAGTGTTTGGCGGAATTTTTTCGAGCGTAGTTCAGCGGTTGTTAATATTATTTGCAAATTGATTCCTAGTGGATATTGTGATATAAAATTGGTCTAGTTTTGTGTCTCAACTGTCTACGCAACTGGACAATATGTGAAATCATTGACAGAAGCAATCTCGGGATAGTGGAGTGGAGAATTTTATTGTAGTATTGACTACCTCTGCAAAGTTTACTGGGAAGGCTGACTCGATACAATTTGCTGCCAAATACTCCAAAAAAACATTAGAGTCTGTTACATCCGCATTTTAATGCATACTAAAGAATTCAAGAAGGATATTATGCACTGAAGACGAGGCGGTATGGTCCAAGACCTTAGCCTGCCCGAGTAGGGCGAAGGAAAAAAATTGTGGTTGCCATAGTTACACTACTCTTATTCCGACCTTAAACTAGCTGGCACCATGGTTTAACTTTTAGTCCGAGACTAGTGTCAGATTAGTATAATCCCTCCTTCACTCTAATCTTAATTTATCCTATGATGCCACTATGTTCTCAAAAATTACTGGAAGACTTAATAATCATGGTATGAGAACTATAATGAGTAATATACTAATGCTAACTACCATTGTCCGAGAAGAATCTTGTATGTATATCGAATCAGAATTTAACCTTAATAATGACCCCATTGTAAACACAAACTCTGATTTTTTTCGTGTCTGATCACTTTTATATAATGCACCAAAACATAGCTGGTCTTTTAAATAAATCAGATATATTAACAGTTCACATTCAAGAACTACTATCCAAACAAATGAACATTGATGTCTTATGTATAACAGAGCATTTTATAATGTCTGGACAAGAGAAACTGTTACGCATTCCAAATTATAAATTAGCAGCATGTTACTCTAGAAATAACATAAAGCGCGGAGGAGCGTGCATATTGATAAA
Organism: Orthosia gracilis; assembly: GCA_947562075.1. Taxonomy (NCBI): domain Eukaryota; kingdom Metazoa; phylum Arthropoda; class Insecta; order Lepidoptera; family Noctuidae; genus Orthosia; species Orthosia gracilis. The sequence continues at coordinate 25,169,532 of OX387274.1, read as the reverse complement.
ACAAGGGCTTGAATACAAGGAACTACCAGACATAATGAGATACTCTGTAACAGGTATAATTGAATGTTGTGCCATAAAACTTGTTAAACAAAATGTCATCGTTCTATGTATATATAGACCTCCTAAAATGTGTAACCTAAGCAAATTTTATGAAAATTTAGACAGTATTTTAAAAATTATATGTACTAAAAATGGCTCTAAAATAGTATTGTGTGGTGATTTCAACATAAATACAATGTTGAGAAATAGATTTACATTGGAACTCGAATGTTTTCTCCTGAGCTATAACCTAAAATTAGAAATAAATGTTCCCACCAGGCTTAACAGTAACACTTGTTTAGATAATTTTGCTCACAATTACAGACAAAAATGTAAATGGGAAGTAATAGACTTAGCATTGTCTGATCACACAGCGCAAATTCTCAAAATCAAAGTTAATAAATCATTTCAGATACAATCTTGGCGTAAAAGTACACGAGATATTTCGGGTGAGAATCTACTCAAATTTAAAAACCATCTGCTATCATTAACTTTTTCAGAGGTATATAATAGCGAGGATCCAAACTTAGCATATGATATGTTCTTGGATTTGTTTCTTTCACTATACAATCTGTGCTTCCCCATAAAATACACAACTGTTAAATTTGGAAAATCAATTAAATGGATATCACGGGGTATTCGTATATGCAGTAAAAGACAGCGCTTCCTACTGTGGCAGCAACGAATAAAACCCACAGAGGAAAATAAACAAAAATTTCGTAATTATTCCAAAAAATTTAAAAAAATCGTCAAATTAACTCAAAAAGCTCAAAACAACCACTTACTTTTAAACTCGGAAAACAAATCAAAGACAGCCTGGCATATAATAAACAACAATAATAATATTAATGAACCCATCTCTAAGATAAATAATCATGGTGTCATAATAACTAACCCTAAAGATATGGCTGAATCATTTAATGATTTTTTCGTCGATCAAGTCTCGGATTCACCGAAATCTGCATCTCATCGTGTAAAGGACATACATCATAATCCAAATTCGTTTTTCATGTCCCCAGTTGTACCGCAAGACGTATCAAGGGTGATAGGATCATTGAAAAATAAAAAGAGCTTTGGTTACGACGGCATTTCCACTAAAGTCATAAAGTTCGTTTCTAATGTGATTTCTGGTCCTTTAAGTCATATTATTAATGCAAGTATATCTTCCGGGGTATTTCCTAAGAGTCTCAAAACAGTAATTGTAAAACCTCTTCATAAAAAAAACAATAAAGAAAATATGTCAAATTACAGACCCATTGCTCTTATTCCTGTGTTCTCTAAAGTAATAGAAAAAATTATATATGAACAAATTTACAATTATTTGACAAAATTTAACCTACTTTGTGACGAACAAAAAGGTTTCCGTAAAGATAAAAACATCAATATGGCTATATTCGATTTATTAAAAACTATAATGGTGAACGTAGATAACAAAACACCAGTTTGCGCCATTTTCACGGATATGACAAAGGCCTTTGACTACGTAGATCATGAGACACTTATAAACAAACTTCAAGCTTACGGAATTCGAGGAAATGCATTAAATTTAATTAAATCCTATCTTACTGGTCGTATGCAGTATACTGAAATTTCTGATATTTGTTTGAATACAAAACGTGAAATAAAATTCAGATCTTCTTATAGAAACATTAAATATGGCGTCCCTCAAGGAAGCATTCTCGGTCCGCCTTTATTCTTAATTTATATCAACGACCTTCCACTTCAAATAGACCATCCAATCATATTGTTTGCTGATGACAGTACAGCACTAGTTAAATGCACAATTAAAGAAAACTATGAAAATGATATTAACAACACTCTTAAATCTATAGTAAACTGGCTTGATTACAATAATTTAAAAATAAATATACAAAAAACTAATATCATGCATTTCTACCAACGAATTAATCCCAAAGACTTAAACGTCAATTATAATGGTCATAAGATTGAAAATGTTAAGGTAGCTAAATTTTTGGGAATATTAATTGACAATCAATTAACATGGAAATCTCAAGCTGAATATATTTGTAAAAAGTTAAGTACTTTCGCCTATATGTTATACAACCTATCTAAAAAAGTTAATACCAATACAGTCCTTGTTGTTTACCATGGCCTCGTTATTTCAACGTTGAGGTTTGGCATCATATTCTGGGGTAATAGTAGTGAAAGAGAAAACATTTTCAAGGCCCAAAAACGATGTGTTAGGTCAATTTTTAACTTACATGTTACGGACAGCTGTGTTCCTATTTTCAAATTACATAAATTACTAACCTTCCCATGTCTGTACATTCTAGAAATAGCCATTTTTGTAAAAAGCAACCCGCATCTGTTTCCATCGTTACGTGAGATACGAAAGAGGACAAATTGTATGAGATCTCAGTATCAAAATTTATTGCACACAGGTAGCTATAACACCACCATGTTAAAAAAAAACGTTATGTGTATGGCGCCAAAGATATACAATAAGTTACCTGAAGTTATAAAAGAACAACCATTTAGAATATTCAAAAAGCGACTAACTGACTTATTGTTGCAAAAATGTTACTATTCTATATCCGATTTTTTGAATGATGACTTGTGATAGTATATAGGAACATATTTTCGTTTTTTTCTACGCTGATAACCTGCTATGTCATATGTATGTACCGGTGTCTACCCATAAATGTTTGCATGCCGAAAGGCAGGATGTACAAGGATTCTTGAACTTTTGTTAACATCTTATTGTAATACCTACATTCTATACAAATAAAAACTTCTTATTCTTCTTATTCTCTCCTTTTTCCGTGTTTATTAATACGGAAATTTGTTAGTACCAACCTAATCCTTGGAATAAAGTTAATCTTACCTTAGTCCACGTTTATTAATAAGACGGTTAGAATTTATATGAATTAAGCAGTAGGTGAACAACCACGTACATAAATCGCATGAGTTGTTCCTTTATTAGCGCATTAACAGACATACAGATATATTGCGTTTTCTATAAAGTGTTACCACCTTCATAAGCGAGGTCATAAACCCACAATAAGCCTTCAAGAGACGTGTCAAAAACCCCAAGGCTATAAGTGATATGGCAAAATGCCATATCACCTATCCCAAGAACAATACAAATCTTTTCCATCTATCAACGTTTTACGTTTTCCAAGTAACGTTAACATTTGCCCCTGTTCCGAGGGAAAGCCATGGCCAGCCACGATGGAGCAGCATGGTTCGTGGTTCACCATCGTCGCCCATACATCATGCATTGGAACAACTTTCGCTTTTGTCTCGCGTGATGGCTTCTATAGACTATGGCTTTTTATTGCCGCGGAGATGAAACTATCGGCTGTTGTTTTATACAGCCTGGTTTGTTGTTAGTAAATGAGTAAAGGTCGTTTAACCCTAAAGCGTGAAGCCTGTTTTAAAGAAACGTTTTATCATTATGCTGAACGATATTTGTAGTGATTTTTGTTGTTTGTTGTATTTATTGTGTTGTTGTTTGTTGTAATTCTATCTGTTTTTTTTTAATGTCTATTATGTAAAAATAACAACTATGAATAATACTGCTTGTCTTTACAAAACTACACTGCTATTTTTCTTTATAAACTGAGACACATAACATTCCTGACATTCATAAACATATTTTTTTCTGAAATTTTTAAAAATCAAGCCCGCGTGCTAGGTAAACTACCCGAAATCGACGGTAGTTTTTTTAATTATCCTGGCCCCAAATGTCCCTTAACGGAAGACTTTTATAGGGATATTGCAATCAAATGTTGACTTTGTATATACTTCGATGTTATTGCCAGAAGTAGCAATATAATCCAAGATAGAATTGCTAATGTCATTCATTTCCATAGATACTGATATTATTTATCACAGACTCATACCCTCGTTACTTGAAACTTACGCACCTCTCTCACTCAATGAACTTCTCTCTCCTCTTAATAAACACACATGTAACAAGTTTCCCACTTCTAGGCACGCGCACAATAAATGCGTGGCTATTTTTATTGTAGCACACTTAAGACCTGTCGGCCAGGATTATTGAGCTCGCGGTAGAAAGCGTCTTACTTCTCTGATAACTTGATGAGACAACTAAATGTAACATGATTTAGGAAACGATTAATCAGTAATATAAAGGTTTATAATAAAGAGATTTTTACTGATATCTTTAACCTGTCAAGAGTTAATAGGTTACTTCTAGGCAAACGTGCTCCATCATCGATTCCGTCTACGCTTGCAACCAGATGAGATAATGGTCAAACACGAGCCTATTAATACAAAAAACAATTTATTGAATTGTTCATACTTTACACATTATATCCTGGCGATCTTCACATATCATTTAGGAATGTGCCACTAGGCTAATATATGCCTAGTCCAGCTGCAGCGAGGTCACGAACCGAAACCATTTATATTAAATCAAGTTTTTATCGAAAATATCTGGCATACAAAGCCCCGGTTGTCATGTGAATATCTATGACAAACGCATATAAGAGCTCAAAACCTTTCAACTGCCCAGCGTTCCCCGCGATTTAAGATTATAGCTGTCGTCTCTAGATAGTGTTGTTAAAACTACACACACACTGGTGAAATCCTTGGATTCAATCGCATCTGGAAGCATAATTCAACATTATTCACATATACGGGCTTGTTTTCCCCGAAAGACTAGGCATAGGTGTACCTTAAAAAAATCCAAATTTCGTCGGTTATATTTTAGTCTCCGAGTCTCCGAGCCTATTACCGTCAACCGGACACAAATCCAGATTCTGTAATTTCAGATACAGATTCCAGACAGAATCCAGATTCTGTGAAATTCTAGGCGGCAAACCCAATAACACTTTGATCGACCCGACTATCGGAACCAGGACCAGCAGAAGCGTTTGCGATCCCTTACATGTTTTATAGTAGATAGTACTATTATTTTAAACTAGTATTCATACCATTGAACTTATAAACGCTACTGTCAGAAAAGTATTTCACTTGAACATACATTTTCCAAAAATATTACCACAACATACTAAGACTGACAGTGCCCAAGTCAAGAACGGTAGGTACCTTTCTACTAACCCCTAAAAGGATAAAGCGTGAATGCTTCACATTGACCAGCGCCACATTGTGGAGAAATATGTTTGTAGTTTTAGTTGAGGTGAGTCGGTACCAAAATATGCGAGAATGTGGATCAATGGCCGACCGAGTTATTAGCCGAATTCATCACTGATTATGTTAATATAATTCCAATTAGATATATTTCGTCGAGAATTTTAAAACAGAAATAATTTTCCAAGGTTTTCAGAGAGAACATTTTATCTGGTAGATTTATACATCGCAGGGTTCTTAAGTTCTGCTTCATCATCATCATCACCATCTCAGCTAAAAGACGTCCACTGCTGGACATAGGCATCCCACAAGCCTCGCAACACTGATCGGTCCCATAAGTCATCACTGGCAACACACACTGGTCAAAGACTTCCGTTTTGAGACACTATGGTGTAGTCTTCGACCTTGATAGGAGTGGGTGAGAACATTTGATTATTTGAATGTTGATATAGACCACTCTTTAGAGTATTTCGGTTTTTAAAACAAAGCTCAATATGCAGAAAATATTTTAATTCAGCTAATTAAATCTTACGAAAGATTTTAGACTTTCCAGCCTGATGTTACAAAGGTAAGTTGTCCGGGCCTGACAACAAACTTGTCACTGCTCATATCAGATACGCAGCTGTTCCGGCAAATATGAATATTATCAGTGTGTTACATCACGCGGAGTGGGTTAGCAGAGACGCAGGTCTCTTGTCACACACGACTGTAATTATGCAGACAACGGCCTGGTGAATTAGCACTGATTGTCAACATTGATAATATTATGAGGAGGATAGTCGCTGGCGAAATACAAACAAAACATTGGTTGGGAATGAGAACATTTAAAACGTATCCTTAAATCAGAGAATGAAGGATGGTGGTGGTGGAGGAAAAGTTTTCCCACGATGACGGGGGAATCACAACCCTCAGTAATTAGGAAGCGACGCGAGAAGGATCGAGGAATGCGTTCGTTACAGGATACCAATTAAAAGATAAAAGTTAATTCCATAGTGTTTACTGTGCATGCGACATAAACACATTCGCCTAACGAGTTTTCTCGAAATTCTAACCTTGTAAACAGTTCACCAACAACTTCATAACTACAGCATCTCTACAGGTGGGCATCTATAAGTGACTTTGACCGTGACTTTGATGGATAACGTCTTCCTATTTTTAAGCTGAGAAGCACTGACTCAACAAATCTATTTCTGCCGATATAATACTGGAATCCAGTATTCGTAAAGCTGCCTACTGTTTACAATCATCATTTCATCTCAATCCTCACACAATGAGGTCTTGTTTCAAATATTTTGTGTTTCTGTTCTACCTAAATTTTATCGGTGAGTTCATTTAAATTTATGAAGTTAGTAGTAAGTGCGTTGGTGACGTTTTGAAGTTTCTGCCTAACCCCATGGGAAAAAGGCGTGAATTTATGTATGTATGTGTATGTACTTAATAATTTGAACAAGATCGCCACAAATCAACCGCTAGCACTAGATTACAACGAATTATGTATTAATTTTGTTGACTGCATGAGATTATTTAAAAAAATAGAATCAATCTGTCCAGCCTTATCCCAACTGTATTGAAGAACACATCAGAAAAAAAAATAGAAACAAGAAACCGACTATTTAAGAAGCGAACTAAAAAGATTAAAACAAGAAGAAAATCATGATAGCAGTCGGAAGATACATATTCGCGAGCTGGCTGACCAAAGCCTTATGTATCCTCCGACTGCATAACATGATTTTCTTCTTTCTTTCAACAATAAGTTGTCTCGTGGACGCTGTGGTCAACTTTGATTACCGTCTTTAGTGACAATAGCAAGGTTAAGTCGAATCGGTTGACGTAAGAATCATCAAAATCGGCCCACGCTCTAAAACGCCACATAGGAACAAACATAGACTGATAAAAACATTACCTTTCTTCGGCAGTCAAGTAAAAAAGCCCCATCCTTTACTTACCGAGGCTTCTCGGTGCCGTCTAACCGTTTATCTCGGCTATCTTTTGGAGTTCTTTGACAGTTGTTACGGTACTCAAAAGCAAGAAAATCTGAGAGTATTCTTACCATGGGGTACCGTATCACCAAGTAACTGGGTTCTGGTGATCTGGTCACTCCATACACGTCTGCCCAACTATGTTGGGGTCGGCTTAGTACTAATTAATAATTTCGTTACAGTGGAGTTCTTATGGTTTTCCTTGTATTTTAGAGGGCTCGTTCAGATGTGACTACAAATACAGTATCGCAGCCAAAGGATGGTTCAAACACTTTGAAATGCCAGTGAATTGGTTCGATGCTCGGCTCCGATGCGCACTGGAAGGTAAGCTCTTTTATTAAGGAATTTAAGAACTACATTCCTACCTTCTATGCTATGTGGATCAGCGTATACAGATTTCTATTGTACCCAATAGGTATGAAAATATGAACCCAGGACCTCATGAAGTCATGACCCAGTAGCGCTTAAGCTAAGATAATTATGATTGATTTTATTCTGCCCGCAGGTGCTGTTCTATCTTCTCCAACCACATTAGAAATGAAATCTGAAATGATAAAAATCATGAAAGATTCCAGGTCGAAACTAGAAATCTTTACCGGGATCCATGCCACTCTCTCTCAAGGAGATTATCATTCCGTTGAAGGTACTGTACAATCAATTTGATAAATAAGCATTTATCTACATCATATCATCACCACTGTACTCCCTGAAAAGTCAAGGGAAACCCAGGACCTCATCCTCAGCGGTAGTTGGAGTTGTTGGTCTAGTGACCATCGAGACATCACACAGAGACTAATACAGATTTACAAATTACAGGTATACCGCTTTCGAAAATTCCAGTAGTGTGGTCTGAAAATGAGCCAGATAATGAGGGCAATAAAGAAAGCTGCATCACTTTCAACGGTAATGGAGAATCAGCAGACCGTCCCTGTGGAGACTCTCGACCTTACATCTGCTTCCGTCCGGAGAAGCCACAAGTAGAAGTCAATGAGTGTGGCACTGTAGATCCAGGTAAATAACTATTTACTTTCGTAAGGTAAGCCACAAGTAGAAGTCAAAGAGTGCGGTACTGTAGATCCAGGTAAATAACTATTTAGTTTCGTAAGGTAAGCCACAAGTAGAAGTCAATGAGTGTGGCACTGTAGATTCAGGTAAATAACTATTTAGTTTCGTAAGGTAAGCCACAAGTAGAAGTCAATGAGTGTGGCACTGTAGATCCAGGTAAATAACTATTTAGTTTCGTAAGGTAAGCCACAAGTAGAAGTCAATGAGTGTGGCACTGTAGATCCAGGTAAATAACTATTTAGTTTCGTAAGGTAAGCCACAAGTAGAAGTCAATGAGTGTGGCACTGTAGATCCAGGTAAATAACTATTTAGTTTCGTAAGGTAAGCCACAAGTAGAAGTCAATGAGTGTGGCACTGTAGATCCAGGTAAATTACTTTTTACTTTCGTAAGGTAAGCCAAAAGTAGAAGCCAATAAGTGTGGCACTGTAGATCCAGGTAAATAACTATTTAGTTTCGTAAGGTAAGCCACAAGTAGAAGTCAATGAGTGTGGCACTGTAGATCCAGGTAAATAACTTATTACTTTCGTAAGGTAAGCCATAAGTAGAAGTCAATAAGTGTGGCACTGAAGATCCAGGTAAATAACTATTTACTTTCGTAAGGTAAGCCACAGGTAGAAGTCAATGAGTGTGGCACTGTAGATCCAGGTAAATAACTTTTTACTTTCGTAAGGTAAGGCCATAAGTAGAAGTCTATAAGTGGGGCACTGTAGATCCAGGTAAATAACTATTTACTTTCGTAAGAATGCTCGAACAAAGATATCTTTTGAATTTGGTGCTTTTGTTCTATCTTTTTATTTTTCGTTTTTTTTTTTTATTTTCAATAGGCTCGCGCTTGACCACTATCTCACCTGATAGTAAGCGATAATGTGGTCGACGGTGAAGCACGCTTGCCTAGAAGTAACCTATTCACTCTTGACTTAAAGACCCCTAGATTGTAGCTATCGGGAAACACAGACTCCGGCAGGGAATTGCACTCCTTAGCTGTACGCATAATAAAAGTGTCCCCAAAACGTTTTGTGCGATGTTCACCATGTACCGATGACGCATCGTCGTGCGTCTGGTTGTCCGATGATGTCTGGGCGGAATTAAATCATGCAATTCCATCACACACTCCCCGAAATGTAACCGATAAAAAACCGACAAGCTGGCAACTCGGCGACGATTTTCAAGGCTCTGGAGCTTTGATTTGACCAGTGCCTCATTGCCGATAAGTCTCTTGGCCCGCTTTTCGATCGACTCTAGTGCACCAAGCTGGTATTTGGCAGAACCGTCCCAGAGGTGAGAACAGTACTCCATGCACGATCGAACTTGCGCTTGATACAAGTTGATCAGCTGTTCGGTGTGAAGTACTTTCTCACACTCGCCCTTGCGATCCTTATCCCCAACTTTTTGAAAGCCAGCTGAACCTTTGCCTCAATGTAGGGCCCAAAATTGAGAGTCGATGTCAACGTAACGCCAAGAAGCTCAAGATGGTCCGTTATTGGCACGGTTACATCACGGGAAGTTGGAGCCGGGTGAAATTGGCTCTTTTTAACGGAAAAAAGACACGCCTGGGTTTTAGCAGCATTAAACTTGACCAAATTGGCAACACCCCATTCGGAGACTGCCTGCAAGGACAAGTTCAAGCGCTCCACCATGGCCTCACGGAGAGACCGGATCTGTGGCCCGGTAGCCCGTGCGTTGGACAAGTATCTCTCAGCAACAGTGCTGTCGTCTGCATACCCAAAGGTTTTAGGTTTTAGCAGATCGTTAATGTGCAACAAGAACAATGTTGCTGAGGGACCCCGGCAAGTCTTCCGATCTCTCAGGAAGTCTGCCATCCAATTACACAGACCACCGGGCAGACCGAATGAAGGAAGCTTACCAATAAGGCTTTCGTGCCAGACCCTATCGAAAGCCTTCGAGATGTCGAGGGAGATGGCAAGCGCTTCCCCGTGCCTCTCGATGGCCTCACTCCATATGTGAATGGCATACGCTAGAAGATCCCCAGTAGACCGATTTCGACGAAAGCCGTACTGGCGGTCGCTAAGGATATCGTTAGCTTCTAGGTATGCCAGGAGCTTAGTGTTTAGTACACGCTCCATACTCTTACAGAGTATGGACGTTACAGAGATGGGTCGGTTCATATGAAAGGCGGAATAGGCTTGTCAAGATCGGAGACAGATCAGGCGCGCAGGTTATAAAAACTATAGCTGGAATTCCGTCAGGGCCGCTAGCCTTGTTCACGTCGAGGTTGCGCAGCACCCTACGGACGTCCTTTTGATGGATGCGAATGTTCGACATACTCGTCTCGCATCCATCAAGAGGAGGAGGGGGCCGCGAATCACCAGGATTTAGACGCGAAGATTCCGCAAAAAGAGAGGCAAATAAATTTGCCTTCTCCTCAGCAAAGTGGGCCAGCGACCCACCTGGTTTAGGCAGTGGTGGTAATGAGGGACGGCAGAAGTTCGATTCGACCGACTTAGCCAGGGACCAAAACGCTTTACTACCTGCTGGGTAAGAAGCATGTTTGGTCCCTATTCGGCTAATGTGGTCAAACCGAGCCCTTCGCAACACCAACTTGCAGGGCTGCCAAGTCACCAGGAATTAGACGCGAAGATTCCGCAAAAAGAGAGGCAAATAAATTTGCCTTCTCCTCAGCGAAGTGGGCCAGCGACCCATCTGGTTTAGGCAGTGGTGGTAATGAGGGACGGCAGAAGTTCGATTCGACCGACTTAGCCAGGGACCAAAACGCTTTACTACCTGCTGGGTAAGAAACATGTTTGGTCCCTATTCGGCTGATGTGGTCAAACCGAGCCCTTCGCAACACCAACTTGCAGGACTTGGCAGCCCTCCAAGTTGGTGTTGTGATCTAGTCATCATCATTCTTTTTCGCATTAGTAGTATCAAGCAAAAACACTATTTATGAAAAAATAAATTCTTAAAAAACAGCTGACTCTAACTTTTAGTAGCACAATTCGACAAAAAGTAGAAAATAACTGATCTTTATCTAGAATCTTTTGGAGCGTGGCCAAAATCTAAATATATCATGATACATCCAAATTAATTTGTTACTCGGATCAAAAACGGCCACTCATAGGATAAAAGATTGTTAGATAGTTAGACACGCGGTAGTGTGTCAAGCCAAGTTCAAACAAAAAGGAACTGGCGACGCAGCAGCTGTATATAATATTACACGAACCATTTGGAGCCACTTTTGTCATATTTATAACTCAAAATCTATTTAACATAAACACATCATTTGGTTTATGTACCCTTAAATTAAGTAGAAACCAAAATTTTATAAAAATAGCTTAAACGGTTATTGAGATATAAACGTCGATTTTTATTAACACCTAGCGCGCCTTTTGTTATTATAATAGCAATCTAGACACGCGCGGCAGCGTGTCAAGCCAAGTTCAAGCAAAGAACGAACTGGCAACGCAACCGCTGTGTGTTACGAGTATTATCACGAACCATTTGGTGGCTCCAAATGGTTCGTGATAATACTCGTAATTTTGTTATCTTAATAACTCAAAATCTAACGTAAACATAAATGAAATTTGATTTTTGTATTAAAACCCCTAAGTTTAACTTGAACCCAAAATTTCATAAATATTGCTCAAACGGTTGTTTAGATATTATCTTCCAAAAATCATGACTGATTTTATCAATGACTGATGGATAGACAAACAACCCATTTCCAGATAAACTAGGACGTTGATATTTGGCCTACAGCTGGGTAATTGTGTGTATGCAAAGAAAAAAATAAAAAAAAACAGTGATTTTACACGATTTGAAATCTTTTTCAAGCAATTGATTTTTATGGGGAGGACTCGATAAACCTCAAGTCTTGTAATCTATTTCTGAGAGGGTGATCGACAGTCCCAGGTTGGTTTCGGGTCATAAGTCCCACGTGAATTACGTGGCGAAGCTCGAGACCGTGTCGACCAGGGTGGCGTACCTTATATTCAGAAAATCCCCAAGAAATTTGCTGAAGGTCGACACTGCCGAACGACAAAGTAGAGACAATGTATGGGAATATTTCTAAGACCATGCATGGTTTTAATTCATCGTGGTCATGGGGGACTTCAATGCGAAACTGGGCAAACGAGACGATGACCAACTGCAGGTGGGACAATTTGGAGCTGGACGTCAGAAGCACCGGAGTCACCTACTGGCCAGTTTTATGGAGAAGGAGGGTCACTATATAATGAAATCCTTCTTCAGAAAGCGTAAGCACAAAAAGTAGACCTGGCAGAGCCCCAATGTCCCAACAAAAAATGAGATCAACTTCATCATGTCAACGTAGAAACATGTATTCAATGATGTCTCTGTTATCAACGCGATGGAAACCGGGATTGATTATCGCGTGGTAAGAGGCACATTGATCTAAAATATTAAGCTGGAAAGGTCTCGACTGATGAGGTCTACGCTCCGACAAGCACAGATCCAAATCCAAAACCCCGAAAGCTTTCAGCTCTAACTCCAGAATCGTTTCGAATGCCTAAGGAGCTCCGTGGACTATTACTACAATGGTTTTGGGGAAACTGTCCATACGGTCGGGTCTAAGATCTTCAAGACCCGTCGTACAAACAGGAACAAAACTCCAATCTCAAATCCCCCCAATCCAAACATCCTATTCTCAAGCTAGCAAGAAGGAGAGGCGTGAAATAATTCTGCAGTCTTCAGACGATGCGTGAAAATACTAGCAGGTTAATAGACGAATCTCAAAGTTCTTGAAAAGCGGCGGAAGCGTAGCAAGCGTAAATAATATATATATAGAACAAAGGCTGCAAGATCTTTGCAAGAGATCTAACTACTGAGCAGAGCCAGCTCACGAAACTGAAGATCGATGATGGCAGAATCGTATCCGCCAAGATTGAGAGGTTCTATGGGCAGTTGTAAACGTCGACAAGTAAACCCGTTGTGAATCTAGCAATTGACCCGACACTATACCGAAGACATACCCGGACTTCAGCTTGTATAACTGGTACTTAAAACCCTTCAGAAGCAGTTTGATTCCATCATACTCGGGGGGAAAACTCCACAGGCATGGTGCAGGTGTGTGGTAGTACTCTTCTTCAAGAAGGGCGAAAATGCCCGACTGAAGAATCATAGGGCGATCTCACTTCTTACCCATGTCTACATATTGTTTTCAAGAATTTCACGATCATTTACTGGTATATCCTAGGTTTTACTGGTATATCCTAGGTTTTACTGGCATATCCTAGGTTTTACTGGTATATCCTAGGTTTTACTGGTATATCCTAGGTTTTACTGGTATATCCTAGGTTTTACTGGCATATCCTAGGTTTTACTGGTATATCCTAGGTTTTACTGGTATATCCTAGGTTTTACTGGTATATCCTAGGTTTTACCTTACTTCGGGCTTTTACAGTAATATATATAACACTGAATTTCTTTTCAGAATACCACTTGGATACAAGAACTAACAAGTGCTACAAGTTTCACAAAGTAGCAAGGAAGTTCTCCCGCGCCGCGCTGACATGCTCAGCTGAAGGTGGTCATCTTGCGATCATAAACAGTGATGTCGAAGCTCAAGTCCTCAAAGATGTGTTCTCTAGGATTCCTGGCAAAGATATCATGTTTGGAAAACCTGCAGTATATCAAGATGTCACTTTAATTGGTTTTTACGATTGGGGTGAGCGTGGAGATTGGAGGACTATTCACGGTAGGTACCTGATTTATATTATGTTGCACCTTTCCAAATTTTGACATGAGATGATCAATAGTTTAAAATTCACTTTCGTATTGATACTTATCACGTGTGCTTAGCCACTGGCAAAAGCTGGTTTATTATTAAATGATTTACACTCGTCGGTATAGTGGTCGCAAGCGCTACTGCCGAGCAAGGGCTCCTGGGTTCAAGTCCCGGGTTGGGTAAAGTGTTATTGGATTTTTTCATATGGAATTTCTCAGTAGCAGCCCGGAATCTGGAATTGTGCTCGGTTCTTGACAATAATGGACAAGTGCGAGCCGATAGAATAAAAAAAAAAACATAGACTCGTGGTTGTTCTATTAGTGCACCTCTGCAATACCCTTCGGGGAATACAGGCTTGATGATACGTTTATGTTATTTTGCCTTTTTAGTAGCTTTCTACGATCTGGCATATATACGACATAAATACTTATCTAAGCTGTCCATTCTATAGACCCTAATATCTTTTCTCCTTTTCAGGCCAAACCCTTTCTGAAGCAGGGTTCAGCAAATTCAATGTAGGGGAACCAAACGGGGCCTTTGTAGGTGAATTCTGTGGTTCAATTCACCGCTCGGGTCTACTGAACGACTTACTATGTGACTATCCTTGCACATTCATCTGTGAGAAGAGTCCAGATGATCCTGCCGTCTGTCTCTAAATGCGAAAGTTTGCGAGGTTGGACGTTACTCTTTCACTAAAAAAATATTGAATTTATTTTGGTGAAACTTTACAGTAGTTAATAATTACATCAGATAAACACAAGTAATACAATTTATAAAGATATAACACTCGCGCAGAACTGCAGGCGGCAGCTAGTATAGTATTAATCTAGAAGCTTAAAAATAAAGTTTTGACTGAAATCGAAATTTTAATAATTAACTTTTAATGTTTGTGACTGGAAACTAACAAATAAAATATGTTCAGGACTTAACGCCTTCAATGAAAGCAATGGCAATCACACGATGCGTCCTACGAATAGCTCTTATTACTTAAGCAGGCGTAACTTTTTCTCTTCAAACAAAGTGTATAGTCATACATCCCTTGCCTTAGAACCAACGTCCGTGTAACATCTTTTTTTTTAATAATAAATGTATTATGCGATTCTTGGGACTTTGATTGGCACCAGTATAACCTCCAATTACAAGGTGGCCCATGAGGACAACAAAGAAGAATCCGCGGAAATAAAGAAATAAAGTTCAATTAAATTGGTACGAGTACGACACGCGCGCAGCGGCAACAAACTTCAAGATTTGGAGACTTGGAGTGGAAGGACAAAATCCACGGGTTCCAGCGTATGGAGGACTGTCGCCTGGTCAATCAAGTAGCCAAGATTCGAGCAGTGGTGCAGCCAAAGCATCACATCCAGCAGGGCGTCAACGTATCGCCTCAACGTTAAGTGCCCATCCTTTGTTTAAAATTATTTATTACTAGCTTCTGCCAGCGGCTTCGCTCGCGTGAATGTCGAAAATTATCCCAAGGGAAATATTCCTCGGAAAAATAGTATCATATGTGCTATTCCAGACTATAATCTATCTCTGTGCGTGGCGTGAAGAAGTAACAAACATACAAACACACACGCACACTCACAAACTTTCGCCTTTATAATATTACCTACTAGCTTCTGCCCGCGGCTTCGCCCGCGTATAAAGTGTTTTTTTTTTTTTTAATAAAAAGTATCCTATGTTACTTCTAATACCTCCAAGAATATATGTACAAAGTTTCATGATGATCGGTTCAGTAGTTTTTTGCGTGAAAGCGTAACAAACAAGCTTACATTCACATTTATAATATTAGTATAGATATAAGTATGATTGTAGTGTGAAGTATGATTTATTTAGTTATCATTTTAAAATCCATCCATTCATCCAAAATACCTGTAATACTTATTAGAATATTGAAAATAGCATTACGTTTGTGTAAATTAATGATTTTTCGTGCACATTATTGCCGAAATCCCCTGGGAATTGCAAATTTGCTTCAGATATTTTTTTTTCCTTTTCCTTCAACAAAAAATAGAATCGTTAAAAGTTTAGAATAACGTTAGATAACATCGTTAAATTACAAAGAATTCGAATTAAAAGTTAATATTCTATACTGCTTCGATATTAAATTCATATTTTATCGTTATCAAAAAATAGGCTCGGACAAGGAACTCTTCTATTAATTTTATTTTATGGTTCTGGCTTTTAGTTCACCATATTGTGCCGACTATTCCAGGACTTCGAGTGATACAGGCCACCCGGTCTGCCCCCTAGCCAAGTTACAAACATTACGTATCGAAATTCTTTCTGTTATTTTTTTTTAATTGTTATGGGCTCGCGCTTGAGGTGAAGGGATGTAAAGGTGGTAATACTATACAGGTAAAGGGATGTAACGGTGGTAATACTATACAGGTGAAGGGATGTAACGGTGGTAATACTATACAGGTGAAGGGATGTAACGGTGGTAATACTATACAGGTGAAAGGATGTAACGGTGATAATACTATATAGGTGAAGGGATGTAACGGTGGTAATACTAGACAGGTGAAGGGATGTAACGGTGGTAATACACGAAAACCAACAACTTTAGGCGTAAGTACAAAGCTCGCATCGCTGACGTTTTTATTTTAACTCACCCTCAAGATGGTAACGACGGTAAGAAATTAGAAACACACATAGTTAAACATAATTGATGCTAATGACGCTTTTATAATTATGAAACCCCTTTCCATATGTAGAATGTATAATAAAATGACATAAGTAATTATATCCGTTATTAGTTATTACTGTACAGTCAGCCGAATAGCTATGGTAACAATAACGAGTTAACAGTGACAGCGCTTTCATGTCGTAAGTAGCAGTAGGTAAGGATGATTCGATTTCTGACATGTGGTTGATTGTACGTATACTGCCATTTTCTAATTAGCGCCTGCAATTAAGCCAATAATTTAACCAATCATTTAATTGGTTTCGTGTTATTACGAATATCGCTCGAAACGTACGACTTATTAACGATTCACAGAGAGGCATCTAGGAATATATCCCTTCATCATAAAAAATGCATTGGTTTTCTTCGTTTACACACATACATAACATCAGCCCTGTATTCCTCGAATACAGACTCCGGCGAAAAACCCAACAACACGTTGCCAGACTAGTGAATCGAACCCAAGACCACCAGCAGCACTTGCGTCCACTACACCAACGAGTTCCGGATGCTCATACACGACTCATACTCAAAATTGGCCACACCTACCAGTCAACTGCCAATCAATCACAACTCTCGAGTTAGGCCTATGATTCTTCAGCTTGACAAATATGTACTCAATAGAGCAAGAGCCAAGACGTTATCGAACTCTTTTAACACAAAATGAGTCCAAGTTAGAAAGTATGAGTAGGTAAGTTCCAAGTACATGCTAACACTACTCAATTCCACTGATTTTGAGTTAAAAAGAATTCGGTAACGTTTGGGGCGTCTAGGAACTTGGACATGAGCACGTAAATTTAAAAAAAAAAAACAAGCAAACCAATCACAACCGGCCATTGCCAGTTTGAGTTGAGTTGAGCATGTGCACCTGGCATACAGGCCAAGTCTAATTTAATAGATTAGGTAACTGACTTCACATTCATTCCTTTTTCTATGCTCATTCCACACATACAGTTCTCAAACATGATCTTTGACAATTCAGCTGTGGTCCACTCTCGAGTTTTAGCAGAGAGCCAAGGAACAGAGTAAGTATTTTTGACGAACGACGGGCCAAACGCAGGAATCACGATGGCTTCCCCGTAAAGTAATATTGCAACAATACCCGAACTGAGTTGGTGGATGAGCTTAACTGCTTCAATAAGGATGTCGACCGGCAGTTTGCCTAGAGCATCGTGGTTTTCCACCACGAAGGTCTAGGCAAACAGCCGGTCTATTCTATAAAGAACTCAACGTGAAAATTTAGGTGGACTGAGCCTGAAGTGAACAGTCATTTTGCCTTGATTTGATGGATTAGCATATTCACCTCACCTGTCCAATTCGCCTAAGTTATCATGGTGAGAAATCAAAAAAAAACAAAATCAAAATCAAAAACGTTTATTTCAAATAGACCAATTACAGGCACTTTTGAATTGTCAAAATGTCGGTCAGTCAAACAAAGAAGTGAAGCTAAATTGCACGTTCCAAGAAGTAGATCTCTATGGAGAAGAACGTGCAAGAAACTCCATGGACACTCTTTTAAATCATATGTGTTTGAGATTTTAATAGAATAGGGCTACAGAAATAGAAGGAGTGTAGAAAGGCTTTTGTCCTGCAGTGGGATACAGGTAAGCAAACATAATTAAAAGCAACTGTAAGCCATCTCGATCGGAATACGACTCTGCATTAGACATGGTATATATTGCATCCATTATGAAGTGGTTCATTTGTAAATTAGTCTCTGCAAATTCGCAGACACGTCGACATTAATAAGCCTCTTAAAATTTCCAAAGTCAAAATGGAAAACTATTCAGGCAGTTATAAACATACAAAGACAACAAAATTTCTGAGAAATCTCAACAAATTCGTTTTCATATTCGGCTTGCCAAACTATTGGGTGGAAGACTTAGATTTGCCGAACGCGATCATGAAAATGATTCATCTGCTAAATAAATTCGGGAACTGGGCGATTTACACTATGATCTTTTTGGAATACTGCGCTTTTGTTACGCAGAAGAACTTGACAGACAAGCAGAGTTCTGATCTGGTTATTTTTATCATCTCTCATTCTATCAGCACTGGCTATCAAGTTCGTGTGACTTACCAAGAGGGACAAATACGAGCTGTTATGTACAAGCTGGGGATAGGATTGAAGAAGATCTACAATGATGGGGAGGCAGAGAAGCAGATGATTCAAAGATCAAAGTTCTTCTCCTGCGCTATGATCTTGAACGGTGTTATAACTCTTACCATGTACACGATAGATGCTGTTCGGAGGGTCATACGCACGGGTTAGTGTGCTTCTTATTTTACTTTGTAGAATCCGCAGTTCAAAAACTGCACTGAGTAAAACTTGGCTTATATTCGTAATGTTTAATATAAAGATTATTATTGAAAGGAAGTGAGGATCATATCACACTTAATATTATAAAGGCAACAGTTTGTGAGTGTATTTGTTAGATTTCACGCAAAAACTATTGAACGGATCTGGATAAAATTTGACACAGAGATACATTATAGTCTGGAATAGCACAAAGGATACTTTTTACCGTGGGAACATGTTCCCTTGGGATAATTTTCGGCATTCACGCAGGTGAAGCCGCTGGCAGAAGCTAGTAATGAATATTTTAATCTTACTTTCTTTTTTAACTGCCTCGTTAGTAGTAGTGGTAGCAAGCGCCACTACTGAGTAATCCTGGGTTCGATGCCCGGATCAGGTTGGAGAGAGGTGAGTGAGGCGATTTATTATAGATGTATCTCTGCCTAACCCACAGGGGAACACAGTACACGCGTGATTTATTATAGATGTATCTCTGCCTAACCCACAGGGGAACACAGTACACGTGTGATTTATTATAGATGTATCTCTGCCTAACCCTCGGGGGAACACAGTACACGCGTAATTTATTATAGATGTATCTCTGCCTAACCCACAGGGGAACACAGTACACGCGTGATTTATTATAGATGTATCTCTGCCTAACCCTCGGGGGAACACAGTACACGCGTGATTTATTATAGATGTATCTCTGCCTATCCCTCGGGGGAACATAGTACACGCGTGATTTATTATAGATGTATCTCTGCCTAACCCTCGGGGGAACACAGTACACGCGTGATTTATTATAGATGTATCTCTGCCTAACCCTCGGGGGAACACAGTACACGCGTGATTTATTATAGATGTATCTCTGCCTAACCCTCGGGGGAACACAGTACACGCGTGATTTATTATAGATGTATCTCTGCCTAACCCTCGGGGGAACACAGTACACGCGTGATTTATTATAGATGTATCTCTGCCTAAACCACAGGGGAACACAGTACACGCGTGATTGATTATAGATGTATCTCTGCCTTACCCTCGGGGGAACATAGTACACGCGTGATTTATTATAGATGTATCTCTGCCTAACCCTCGGGGGAACACAGTACACGCGTGATTTATTATAGATGTATCTCTCTGCCTAACCCTCGGGGGAACATATTACACGCGTGATTTATTATATATGTATCTCTGCCTAACCCACAGGGGAACACAGTACACGCGTGATTTATTATAGATGTATCTCTGCCTAACCCACAGGGGAACACAGTACACGCGTGATTTTGTTTGTTTTTAGGAGAAACATTCAACACAATAATCACAGCCTGGCCAGATGTTCATGATAAATCAGTGTTAAGCAACGTCGGCAGAGCAGTATTCTACATCTTCTGGTGGATCTACGTGACGCGGGTCTTCGCGGTGTACTCGCTGGTGATAAGCCTCACCATTGCAGTCAGCCATCAGTACAAGAACTTGAACAGCTATTTCAGAAGCCTCAACAGCATTTTTGAAGATGAGAACTTGAGTCAAAGAGAGAAGGAACAGGAGTATGAGAGAGAGCTCAAAGTTGGCTTCAAAATGCATTCGGACACATTAAAGTAAACTTTTGTGTTTTTATTTTTAAGTCGTTTGCTGATTTATCGTTAATTTGCTAGTTAATTGTTGTCTTTGGTTCTTTGAAAGATAGAACTGCTTGCTTGTCGCAGCAATTTAGAGGCAAAGGTATCTGCTGCTTCCCATCTGTATAACTAACAATAAAATTAAAATGGAATCTACCTCAATAGATGTGGTCACTTTTAAATTGTGTCCTTTTCATAGGTGTACCGGTGACATACAAGCGATATGCAGAGACGTGTTCAGTGGTCAGATCATAATCAATATAACCTTGCTGATCGTGTTTATGTACCAAATGGTGGTAAGTATCTGATTACTTGTTTGAATATGAGCTCTTAGGATTGCATTGATATTATTGTGTTTGATGGCACGGTTGGCGCTGTGGCTGAACCATTGGCTGCCGCTCTGCGTGACGCAGGTTCGATTTCCGCACGGAACCAATATTTGCATGGTCTACAGATAGTCGTTCCGGGTCTAGATGTTTATGTATGTGAGTTAAATATTTGTAAACTAACCCAGGATACAGGAGAAATTCCTGGAGGGAATATGTTTAAAAAAGTTTCAAAATACGCGTTTTGTCGTAGAGTTAGAACAATATACAACACCATGATATTTATTCCAGAATTCAGCCCGTAATCTGACGAATGTATTAACAATAATGATGGCGGCTACGACTATTCTGTGCAGCACTGGTTTCTTCATGTGGAACGCTGGTGATATTACCGTGGAGGTAAGACTGGCTGCTAATAGATACCTAGGTAACACCATACACAATTCAAAGAGAAATTGCAAAGCATCGTTTCAGTTACTTACATAATTATTTTTGTTACGCGATACATGTTGCTTACAACAAAAAATGCTGCAGTGTTTCTGGCAACATATACAGGCTGTAACGCTACAACTTTCTCCAATGAAGACTTTCGCATTTTTTTTTCTTTATTTGTTATAGGCTCGCGTTTGACCACTATCTCGCCTGATGTTAACTGATGATGTGGTCGAAGGTGAAGCACGCTTGCCTAGAAGTAACCTATTCACTCTTGACTTG
Source organism: Orthosia gracilis (assembly GCA_947562075.1). Lineage (NCBI taxonomy): Eukaryota > Metazoa > Arthropoda > Insecta > Lepidoptera > Noctuidae > Orthosia > Orthosia gracilis. The sequence continues at coordinate 25,148,018 of OX387274.1, read as the reverse complement.
AAGACCCCTAGGTTGAAGCTTTTAGCTATCAGCAATCAGCAATTTCCAAAAAACTATGAATTTTCCATACCAAGTTGTCATCACGTACCTATAACTTCCTTGGCAAAAGTGCTTATTTACATGGGCAGATGAAGCTTTAAAATATGATCGCACCTTTCCGTAACCGTTACATTACATCCTGTATAAAGATATTTTTAATTAGGTAAATGAATCACAAGATTAAAGAACACAGATATCACTGTTCAGAAAACAACAAGACTAAGGGCTCGTTTACACAGTACATTCGTATTTCCAGGATTGTTTTAAAGGATCCGTTGCTACTGGAGGTGATGTTCATACCATATTTACAGTACAGTTTTAGAGGATCCGTCGCTACTGGGGGTAATAGCACGCCCCGCGCGGCTTCGATCACATAAAACGGATCAGTATTTTAATACTGTTGCGTGTGTGAATACGCTCATACAACTACTTACGTCAGTACCGAATAAAAACGTATATGATAAAACGGACCTGTAAAACGGACAGCTGCATATTTTGTCGGATCGGTATTTTTACTGGATCTGGAATACTAATACTGCCATGTGTGTGAAGTCATTCATACAACTACATACTGTAACGTAGAATCGGTTCAGGGAAGAAAAAAACAGGTTCTCAATATACAAGTGATTTAGTCTGCTAATCTCCCCGAAACACGTCACAATAAAAATATATGTTAAGGTTATATAGGGTTGTTGGTTGCAGTTGGCTGGTCAAATTTATAAATGGAATATGTATTTCATAACGGAATGCCTGTCGCTCGGAAGGGTCGCAGGGCCGCCAGCCAAATCCGCACCTCGAAGCCCTGCCTCGGGCGGACGGCCTCAGCCTTAGCCGAACAGTCGGCTAAGACCGACTGTGCTGTGCTGCTTGGCTAAGGATACCTCCTGAAGTTACAGAATAAAAAAAACATCTTAGAATAGAAACTTAAATCAAACACATGAGTTTCCTGGTTACATAGTACATGCAATTGTGAAATCAACGTTAAATCTTATATTATACACATGGTTTTACATAGACAAACATAATTAAGGGCCATCCGAAACTCTCCATATATATTGGCACAACCTACAATAATATTCTACTCCGGAGAACACCATGTCCATACTGATCATTCATCACAGCATGACACAACACAGCTCTTACCATTCCTAATACATATGGGACCATGATTAAGGCAAAGCCTGTCCACAGACGCACGCAAATGCTAGGCCAGCTTTAAATAATACTATATGGGGGAGGCCCATACATTTTTATTTAAGCAAGCCCAAGAAACAAAATCCCAACCGACAAAGCGGAAAAAGACAAGAAAGTCGAAAAGTTCAGAAAATCGGACACATACCTGTCGGAGGAAGAACATTCAGTCGGGCAGATGAGTTGGCCCAATGTCAACCCCACGCCACGCCCTACAGGCAATGCCGGGACTGCCACATCTGCACCTTATCGTGCGGGAAGAGGCAGCCCTGGCCGCTTTTAGACTCCATCTATCAGGAACCCTAAATAAAGACTCCAGAGTTAAGCACACGCGCATAAAGGAGAATGCGATCAAGCGAAGACCAATGTTAGCATCACCATGTGACAAAGCCCCAAAAACACACCACTTTCATAGGCGTAGTGCCTAACATAATACTTACAGAAGAACGATGTGACTACTCACAGGCCCAAAAGAGTATACTCCGACGGATCGAAGACTGAGTCCGGTACCGGAGTCGGAGTCTTCTCACATGATTTCAATATAAATATATCCAGACCACTAGGAGGGTTCAACACCGTCTATCAGGCGGAGTGTATGGGCATCATACAAGCGGTCCACGCCTTTGAAGCCAGGACGGTTACGGACACCCACATACGTATACTCTCCGACAGCGCCTTAGTCCTCGCGAGACGCGGATCCAGTACGGCGGTCTATGGATCCGAACCTGTCGGGTCACCCAGATCTTAAACAGATGTTCTGAGGAAACCAGGAGCTCTAATTAACTTCTGGAGGGAGGTGACTGGTTGGAATAACCACCAAACGGCCGTCATGGCCCACGCACAATGGTCCACCTGTAGGACTAAGTGCGGAAACCACACCCCGTAACATAGAACATAGAACCCCACGCCACGTTGTCCTGAAATAAACCGACAAATCAGCGCACACAATTCACCACGAAAAGTTATGGGGTCATTTCCTTGAGCAAGGCGACTTACCGTGAAGGAAAATGAGTCCAGAGTAGGAACACAGTCCAAGTCATACTGCAATAAACAGCACCCAGGTCGCCGGCACATGGAAGACGTGGGCCAATCGACTCTGATCACACCACGCACCAGCACATAAGCAGCCCTTTTGTTCGCCGGGACGCACTCACGCGTCCCAAAGCAAAACCGGCCACTCTCAACAGCAACAATCAGCCCATCAGTACATTTCTATAGTCAGGACTTCGCCCCAAAAAATCTCGCGGCGAGCCGAGAACAATCGCGTACCCGGCCCTAGCACCAAGCAGAAAAAAAAAAGACATCCTCTCAAGAAAGGCAAAACGTCAAGTTGCGTTTAGCACGCATCGCACAAAAATCAAAACAAGACTACTAATTACAAATAACCATTTCAAGATTTTTTTATTCTTGAGCAAATCACACGGACCAATTACCCTTCAGTAAAATACACCATCCCGGGTTCCAATGCCATCCCTCAAGACATTTAAGTTCAATTTATAAATTAAATTCCATTAAAACATTATTAATAAATGTCATCCTGATCGACCACTCCGAACCCACCACGCCGCTCCAATCCACCTCAATGATCCGACAATTCAAAAAAATTCTAGGCCAAAATTCTGGAATAAATGCAATCCCCCCGATTGACACCCAAATAAAATCAGATGGACATGGAAACAATGGAACGTCAAAAAAAGGGAATGGAAGACGGTGTATCTCAGATAGGTACTAAAAAAAAAAAAAACTAATTTTCCCTTTACAAGGATTCTTTCTAACAAAAAAGATGTTACAATACGTCAGCGCAGAATAAAAACGTATACGGTAAAGCGGACCTGTAAAACGGACCCCCGTGTGAACGAGCCCTTAGGTCATACCTTGTTTTCCTGATTCAGGCGGCAGACCTCCCGACAGCTATGTACAGTTCGGGCTGGGAGAACTGCTGGCACGGGTCGTCAGTGCGCGTCAGGAAGCTCATCGTCATCGCCATGTTGCAGGCACAGGTATGATGATGTACTGCCAGTACTGCGTTAAGGGCCTACATCCGCTTTAGTGCCGTTAAACGGTAACTTTCTAAAGCATACTCCTTAGTAACGGCTAGGTTAAAAGGTTTGAAAAAAAAAATTATTATTGTTTCATGTAAATTATTTTTTAAACATGTTTTTTCGTATAACAAATAGTTTTGCTTTAAAAAAATAACTAGCAACATGATATTTTTCGGAACTTTTGGATACTGCTACTTGGAAATTTAAAAAAAAAATACACAGGTAAATTGATGGCTGGAATTTCTTCATAACTGAAATAGCATATGTAAATCAAATAATATTTTGCAAACAAAACTGTTCAAAAGGAGGTTCAATATTGATATTTTCACTACGAGAGGGCGCACGGCCAGTACTGCGTTAACATTGGGGCGTATATATCGCCTTAAGTATTTACTAATTTCATTGTATAAATCTTGTGCCCGTTTCCATTTACGGTAAATGACATCTAAATGAATGCCTAGAGCACAGTTTTGCTGGATTTTCAACTCTCAGTTAGCAATACCGTATGTTGAAAAACCAATGCGATAATATTTTGGCGTTTATTTGGGTGTTTAGTATAATTAAGGACTTATAATAAGGACTTATTTGTTTGTCGTCAGATAACTTTTATCCAAACCAATGCTTCAGTTACTTATCTGATAATTGTATTGCTTTATTTTCAGGAACCAGTAGTTCTGACTGGTCTTGGTATTATTGGGTTGTCATACCAATCTTACGTGTCTGTGAGTACACTTATAAAATAATTCTCATAATTTTTCAATAATAAAAATTCATGCAGTTTATTAAATTAATGTTTTATCTCTCTTGCAGATCGTGAAGTCTTCTTATTCCGTATTCTCTGTACTGTACTAAGAACATAGAGTTACAGCCTGTGTTTCTTTCATGCAAAACTCTCCAGGTTAAGTGGGCGGTTAAGTCATCTAGGGGGGGCGGAGTAAATAAAGGTAACAAAGTAATATTTCAATTATTATTAATAGCCATATGGGATAGCGGTAGAGGAAAAGGGATGGCGATATTCTCGAATGTGTGTCGTTCTTTCCAGGCGCTATTGTGGTTTTTGATTGGCTACTTTAATATGTCATGCACTACTCAATTCCTGATTGGCTGATTGAGTGCCACGTCATGTCCATAAAAGGTTTCCAGCTCTAAAATGATACCAGGTTTAAATGTTAACAATTTACTTCTTAATGAAAAAAAACCAAATGCATTAAGTTTACCCAACCTCACGTTAGGCAGGTGAAAACTGATGTCTTGATAAAGGGCGAAGAATTGAATCCTGAAAATAGCACAGTATTCTTAGGCTTAACTTTGGATGCTAAGCTTCAGTGGGGCCTACATTGAGATAAATTGTCAAAAAGGTTAAGCTCCGCAGCATATGCTGTTAGAAAAATTCGTAATTGAACTGACATAGAGACAGCCCGTTTAGTATATTTTAGCTAGTTTCATAGTGTAATGTCATACGGTATTCTGTTGTGGGGAAATGCCGCCGACATCCAAACTATCTTTGTTTTGCAGAAAAGATTTGTTCGATCAATTTATAAATTAAGCCCGAGACACTCTCTCATGGATAAATTTAAGAAGATTAATGTAATGACTGTGCCTTCTCAGTATATTTATGAAAATCTTTTATATGCCCATAAACTTTTTTTTTTTTTAAATACAGTGATATCCATAACACACATACTAGGAACGAACACGTAATACATACAACAAGGCTCAAGAAAATACATGGCTCGTTTAGATGTCAATGTGTACGCTTTTATAATAAGCTTCCAAGATAAGATCTAAGACTTAATAATTTCAAATCATTCATTAAACGTAAGTTGTGCCAGAAAGCTTTTTATATAAAGATTACGTTGAGGACAAAAAGGCTTGGGGTTGAGCTGCTCCAATTAATTTTGTTATTTTTTATATTTTGCACCGTGAATTTTGTTTTTAAATTTGTTTTTCTTGCAATGACAAGAATATTTACTTTATAAAGTATTATTGAAGTGAAAACTTCTTTAGCGGCGTTGAGCACTTTTGTGGGATGGGTAAAAACTGTGAAACTCGCGTCAGGTCACGTGTGCTGATCGAAAAACCGTAAGACGGTTGGAGAATAGTGTTGTACCATCGAAATCGATTAATCAAATTTTTAAATAGTGAATTTGGTTTAACTATGTCAAATGATCGCAATCTTAGCACAACGAAGTACAATAGTATATTATGTAACTAGTGAATAAGGGACGGTTTTAAAGCGAGGGCCATAGATGAATCACGAACAAGTGAAGGATTCTAAAAATTGAATCACGACCGTAGGGAGTGATTCATGATGATTGAATCACGAGCATAGCGAGTGATTCAAGTAATAGAATCCTGAACGACGCGAGTGATTCATGGCCCTCGATATAAATCCGTTTTATTCAAGAGTTGCATACTATATTTTATACCATGACTTCGAGAAAAAGAAGGATTTAAGCTAAAAGCACAAGGAATAATAATAAATAAATAAATGGTTTATTACCTTCAAAATTTACAGAAAATGAGAAACCTTAGGGCTTCACATTTTTTGTAAATTGAACCTTTGAGTTTGAGTTACCTAAACAGCACCTGTGTTTCAGGGGCCAGTGACCACCTCCGTTAAGTTAAGTACATAATTATAATTAATTAAACACCAATGCAATTAATATAAGAATTACAATCCAAATAAGTGTTCACTAAACATCCTAGACCAAAATAAAATCATTATCAAAATCCTAAATATAAACAAACTCAAAATTAAATCGACGAAGGAGTTTGAAATTCGAATATTCTTTGCACAAGAAGTTTGTATCGAGTATTTTATGCGCAAGTAGGTTGTATTGCATTGAGATGGAGGTCAAATATATATTGGTGTGTTCTAAATTCAAACACCAAAACAGTGATTAAAAGTGCTTTTTATTCACTGTTTTCAGTGAATAAAATAAGCTTTTTAGAGGGGGAATGGTATAAAACTACTATTGATGCTGTCTTTATAAGACATTTAAATAGGTTCGAATCAAAACTGTTCGTTTCTTACTTCAGCTATCATAAACCATCGTATCAGTTTTAGAGATTGGCGATGATGGTTCTGGTAATAATGATGGTGAAAAAGTAATCGAAATTATGGATGTAAGTTGATTTTTCTGAGAGATAAACTTTTTAATGTAATATAATGTATTTTAATGTAATATAAATTGTAATGTTTGTGTACGATAGCGCAATATATAAATATTGTATTCTACCACATAAATGATTGTACTTTTATATTTATATTAAAAGCAATTTGTTCAAAATTATTCCCTAACTATTCAAATAAATCAAAAATGCACAACGTTAATAATCAAGTTTTCACTTCTGCCGGCACTCCCGGAGTGCAACCCGTTTTTTTTATTTTAATTGTTGTGAATGTGAAGACTATGTGGATCATTCTTTTTTTATAATTTTAATTTATCTTAGTTAGTTTTTAATCATGATCTGGCAGTTTGAGTAGTTTATGCGGCCTACCCGAATGTCCTTTCTTTGGTATTGTTCGTCGAATCGTTGAGCTCCTTAAATTCTGAGTTGAGCTGCACGATTATTTACAAAAGCGTGCACTGACTGGACAGGTCCACTCTATCTAGCTGGTTCTTTCCTCAAAAGACCATTTCAGACATCAGTCTACATGGTCTTCACATGATCTAATCAAGATTTTGTCTGGACTTTAAAAGAGACTGTGACCTCTGAGTTTGTTTCGGCCTTTCTTATTTATTTATCTATTTCACCAACAATTGTTAACACTTAAATATTACAATTTATACACTTAATACTAAAGTCGAGTGTCACAATTTTTAACCGGTAAGCACCACTTATGCTAAGTTGTTGTACAAACATTTAGAAAAATAACTTAATTAATATGAATAAAAAATGGTTTTGAGTGATACCGTAGATATATTGACTTAAAAAAAAACAGTATTCAAATAAGTACATCACACTACATTCTTCTCAGAGTAGTCAGATAGGAAACGCCGGCCTCATCTAGTTTTAAAAACTATGATCGATACGTGAAAGTGTTTGTACAAACCAACTTACAGAAATAAAAACATTTATCATTAATCAAATAATTTGTCAAATTGTAGGGATATTCGTAGCGAATATAAGTAAATCTGCTGTAGACGCGCGAAAGTGTAGCGAGCGGTCACCTATTGCTATTGAATAAATTCCAAACGCCCCGGAGGGGAGGGGAGGGGAGGCAGTAAGGCTAGCCGAAAGAAACACTGGTTACAGCAGCAACAAAATTCATTATCAAGAATCTTTTTCTTCGCCCCTTTTTAGAAAACCTGCTTAAAATAAATGTTGTTCTTAATGCGCCCTGTGTAATATTTAAAAATAAAATAAAACATACAAAGTACATAATTTACTCTTTAATTGATTAACATAACAGACAACAAACACATTCAATATACACAAAATATACATCTAAATAAAGTACATACAGAGAATTTTGTATACTTTTATAAAAAAAAAAAAACAAAATAAATGCAAGTTAGTTATTATTAATTAAGTTATTCTTATTATTTTACTTGTTTACACTTTAAGCATAAGATATTCATTTGTGAAAATTTTTAAAAGGTTTGATAAACTTATCACACTTCTATATTATTTAAGCAATTTATAAACAAAAATATAAAAAGGCACATTCCCAAAACTCATACGTGTTTTTTCTTCGAATCAGCTAAGTTAATCGTCTATACAGCTTCATTGTCTTTTTTATAATGTAAGATGATAAAACTAAACTTAAATAAACGCGCAATATGGAAGTAACAAGTGTTTATTTAAATATAAATAATAATAAAATTAACAGACTCTATAAACAATATAAAATACTAGCTTCTGCCAGCGGCTCCGCCCGCGTAAATGTCGAAAATTATCCCAAGAGGACATATTCCCGGGATAAAAACTATCCTATGCGCTATCTCTGTGGCAAATTTCATCTAGATCCGTCCAGCCGTTTGAGCGTCAAGAAGTGACAAATATACAAACACCCACATACACAACACACTCAAAAACTTTCGCCTATATCATACTATCACATCGCCCCTCGCACCGCTTTACCCGCCGCGTGTATTTATGTCGCTCGAGCTCCATTCAAGTCAATCTTATCGTGATAACTTTTAAACTATGCGTTCAAATTACTTAGTGTAATAGACAAAGTTTATCTACATTAAATATTTAAAGCGACAAATGAATCGATTTTGATAAAAGTATGATAAATATTCTAAAAAGTGTATTGTAAAAAAGTATCCAGTATTAAAAGTTCACTATTTTCTATATTTAAAGTTCACTATTTTGGTCATAGTGGCTTCCACATAAAAGGTAGATATATGCTGTCGCGGTCTTTACATTATATTGGTATATCTCCAACGGTTTAGGCAGCGCACGCGAAGATAGCTCTCAGAGACCAGAATTTTTGTCGACTTACTTGATATTTATCGTTATATTATGACCAAATTACAAAAAGTCATTATAAATTGTAGCCTATGTGTTATTCTGATGTATAACCTATATTACTGTAAAGTTTCATCCAAATCCGTTTAGTAGTTTTTGCGTGAAAGAGTAACAAACACACAACCATCCTCACAAACTTTCGCATTTATAATGTTAGTTATGTTATTAGTAGGATGCATGTCCTAAGCTAAAGTCCTAAGTTCCTAACAGTGCGGCAGCGTCGCGTATCATGAGCCTTTTGTGTTGTTTCGCTCACGAAGTCAGCACAAGGAGCAAATGACACAGCTGCTGAGTCTGTATCCGATAAGATGCGGGGACAAGAGGTGACCGACCTAAGTCAGTGCAGAGTAGTGCTCTCGAACCGTACCGATCGCAGACTGCCTCCTCCATTGGAAGTCGCGTCGCCCCCGTGATGGGGTCACGGAGCTATGCTCCCTGTCCGCGGGAGCAACACCGGGGCTCACAACAATGAGCCCGTCCCTGTGTTGTCCTCTGGACTGAGCTTCGTGCGAGCGCGAGTTCTAAGCTTCGTGCGAGCGCGTGTTCTAAGCTCGCGCTCGCTATGTTTTCTTTTCCCTCTTTTTTATTCCTATTTCACTCCTACAATTGAGACGAATCCAACGACACCTCATACCTCATAATCCGTCAAGCCGTTTGGACTGCAGAGCGTGCTATAGAATGTACATACATACATACGCTCGAAAAACATTACCCTCCCGCAGTCGGGTAATGAGTTGAATGATATTCAATTAACAGAACTAAATTTAAAACTTGTAAGAGAACAAAAGTTTGAGGCATTATCTGCTCAGGTCGATGACTTGCAAAGTGAAATAGAGGTTCTGAGGCCTGCAAATATTGCGGCTGAAATTGATGAGCGTGTTAGAATCATGAATGGATCTCTATATAACAGTATTAATATCTACCAAGATAGCAAGCTTTGAATGTCAAGATGGTTGTTGGTTATTTACTCTGTATCTGGTTCTGTATCACAGTACCAATGTGGTGTGTAAGGGAAGGGTTTTATGAATAAAAGCACAGAAAGACAAGACTAGGTATTTATTTAAATAAGGCTTGTCAGTTGATTTATAATGAGAAAGCTCAGTGAGCTTACCACCCGTTCGCTAGACTAGTTCTCGTGGGGGAAATAAACCCCACGGAAGCTCTTTCATAGTATTTATTGATACCTTTTACAACCACATAGTATTTACAATATTATAGAATCAAAATAACAAGGATAAGGCAAAGAACATAGACTAGCCCTTAAATCAATATAACATATTAAGAATAAAGGCCATAATATTATGAATATACAGTTTCAACGGTTGCATATTAGAAAATCAAAACTTTTCTGAGCAAATTTCAAAAGAACAACGTACAAATCAACAAAGTTTAAAATAACGATTTGATCAAAAGTTCAGCTGACCAAAGTCTGGCATATCAATCAAATGATAGGTGGTCCTGATGACATTGTGGAAGTCGATGAAACACATATGTACACAAATAAATACCACAGGGGACGACTTCTGCAACGTCAGACATGGACATTTGGATGTATGAGTCGCCTATCAAAAAAGATAGTCGTCGAACTTATTCCTAACTTGCTCTTCGCCCGCGACTTCGTTCGCGTGATCCATGTTTTATCATACAGAAGATGACTTTTCAGTTTCATCCCCTTAAAGGTTGAATTGCCAAAAATCCCTTCTTAGTGGTAACCTACATTATAAAAAGAAGCCCTATAAGGTTAAATTCATCAAAAATCTTAAAAGCTCCCTAAATCGTCGTTTAGGAGTTTTGAAAAACTAATAATGAAAACTTTCACTATTTACTTAGTTAAGTATTAAGTCCAACAAATTTCCACCTTTTTACCTGCTTAGTGGTAGAATTTACAAAAAACCAATAAATACATGAATTCTTTTTTATAGTAACCAAAAGCGTAAATCTTTAATTTCACGTGTCACACTTTAAAGCGTAGAAGTTTCACACAAAATTTCAACAGACTTTTTGCTCGCTTAGGGGTAGAACCTCCGAAAAAAAACTCGTAGTTGTTTTATTAACCAAGAGCGTAAACCAACAATTTCAGATGTTTTACTTTCCAAACTGAAGAAATTAAAAAAAAAGCAACCCCTAATTTATCCCCTTAGGGGTACAATTTCCAAAAACCAATAAATAAACATGAATTCTTTTTATCAACCAAGAGTGTAAATCAAAAATTTCATGTGTCCTATTTACAAACTATTAAAATTTCATACATACTTTCAAGGCGTTTTTTACCCCTCCACAGGTAGAATCTCCAAAAACCAATAAATGCATAAATAATAAAGGTTTTGAAGCAGTCTTGAATATGAAGTAATTTATTTTGATAAGGATTAATACCAAGATACAAATAAAGAGCCTTTTCTAGCGGCGGCATTTCAATTATTTTAAAATAAAAGGAACACTTATTGTGGCATAACTATAATAGTTAGACACATGCTGCCCCGACCTTTTTTGTTAATAATGATGTGTTCTGCAAAGTCTTAGTACATTATTTTATTCTATCATCAATAGTTTTCGCAGCGCACGCGATGTAAAGAATATTTTTGGTAATTTTTACACCTTGGGTTACATTATTGGAGTTTTAGTAAGGATCCCTATTTTTTTTTTAAACATAATATAGCCTATGTCACCCGGGGATAGTGTAGCTTCCCAACAGTGAAAGAATTTTTCAAATCGGTTCAGTAGTTTCGGAGCCTATTCAATGCAAACAAACAAACAATCAAATCTTTCCTCTTTATAATATTAGTATAGACAAATCACGGCAGACACTTGACCCTATAATGGCGGCTAATGTACGACAAGGGTCATACATTATGTCCGATATGCACCGAGCATATCATGGAGTAGATTTACGTCTTAATATGGGGGGACAATATACTGTAAACCATAGTTTAAATTTTGTCGCAGGCACTGTCGATATCCCGGTGCATAGAAATTTAGGTACCCCGGTCTCCGATGGAACAGGTAACGTCAGGGTAAAAATTCATACTAACACAATAGAGCGGCAATGGCTAGAATTAAAACGCCATTGCCGCACCTGCAGGAGCCAGAACAAATTGAAGTGGTACATGGGCGAGTACATGTACCGTCACAATATTTTAACAGAATTGCCATCAGATGCCGCCCGATTTAGGCGTCTTTTAAAAGATATTTGCCGCTTATACCCGGGAATAGGGAGACGGGGTATCAGAGCGACTAATTGTAGATGCAGGTCATGCCGTTAGCTGCCCGCGATTTTTTCGTTCGTAAATTTGATGAAAATTTCTAAGTCCTAGACGCCTTCATAAAGAAGGCTAAATTTTGCTTCCAATCTCAGCGGTCAGTGACCTCACGAAAAAAAATCCCGGGTAAAAGTTGTTTCTTTTGATGTTCTCCATACGATGAAACCATAAAAAGAAAGTATTATTAAGTTTCAAAATTTCATCAATTTTTTTTTGTGCTTTTTCCTCAACATTTTTTAAGTCCCAGATGCCTTCATAATGAGAGGTAAATTTTGCGAGCTCGAGACTTGGGACACTCCGACTTGGATAGGTTAGGTTAAAAGGGGTGTTTTCATGAATCTGACCTTGAGGTCAAGGTCACTGACCACGAGCGTACCCCGTGTCTGCGTTTTTGTTAATTTGACCTTGGGGTCAAGGTCACTGACATCGAGCGTACCAAGTGCCAGCTTCTTTTTTAATTTGACCTTGACCTTGGGGTCAAGGTCATTGACCTTAAGGTCGTCCTCCGGTGTTTCCACACCCTAGTACTCCCACATCCCACCGGATCCCGAAGGCTTGATTAGGCGTTGTTTTTGGGTGAAATTTTTGGGTGAGTCTTTTTCATTGCTTTTTCCTCAAAATTTTCTAAGTCCCAGACGCCTTCACAATGAGAGTTAAATTTTGCCTCCTAGCTCAGCGGTCATTGACCTCACAAAAAAAAAATCCCGGGCAAAAGTTGTTTCTTTTGATGTCGGACGTTTGACGAAGGACTTAGAAAAATTTTCATGAAATTTACGAACGAAAAAAATGGCGGGCGGCTAACGGCATGACCTGCATCTACAATTAGTCGCTCTAATACCCCTTCTCCCTATTCCCGGGTATAAGCGGCAAATATCTTTTAAAAGACGCCTAAATCAGGCGGCCTCTGATGGCAATTCTGTTAAAATATTGTGACGGTACATGTACTCGCCCATGTACCACTTCAATTTGTTCTGGCTCCTGCAGGTGCGGCAATGGCGTTTTAATTCTAGCCATTGCCGCTCTATTGTGTTAGTATGAATTTTTACCCTGACGTTACCTGTTCCATCGGAGACCGGGGTACCTAAATTTCTATGCACCGGGATATCGACAGTGCCTGCGACAAAATTTAAACTATGGTTTACAGTATAGTCCCCCCCCATATTAAGACGTAAATCTACTCCATGATATGCTCGGTGCATATCGGACATAATGTATGACCCTTGTCGTACATTAGCCGTCATTATAGGGTCAAGTGTCTGCCGTGATTTGTTAGGAATAAGTTCGACAACTATCTTTTTTGATAGGCGACTCATACATCCAAATAACCATGTCTGACGTTGCAGAAGTCGTCCCCTGTGGTATTTATTTGTGTACATATGTGTTTCATCGACTTCCACAATGTCATCAGGACCCCCTATCATTTGATGGTCATCGCCACTTCACACACCTCACGCAGGTAGTGATATATTTGAATGGCCGTTTTCTTTGTCACTCCCACATCCCTTGCTGCTTGTGTAACCTTATCATTTCTAAAAAAACGATAAAGAAGTCGAAGGGTCGATAAAATTGACACCTTCGACTTTTCAAAGAAAGTACCCTTGACTGACGAAATTATTTCGTTACAGCCACGACGCCGACATCTCCAGCGGAAGCCAAACTTATAATCAGGGCGCCGCTCTGCTGACATATTCTGCCTACAATTAGGGCAGCGCGCCACCCTGCTTGGCATTAAAAGCCAAGCACGAGCAGCTTCTATTGCTTGCTCTTCGTTATTGATGCTAGCAGCGTAATTCCATATGTTAAAATTACGTGCTAAAATTATTTCTAGGATTCATGACTAAAACTAAACTACAACTACAACTAGACTATAAAGTAAAATATTCTATAAAGCAAATTAAAACAAACCTAACGACTAATATACAAAATGAAAAATAAAAAAGTAATAACTAATTAAAAAACTACAAATCAAACTAACGAACAAACAAACTACCTAACTAATAAAACAACAAATAACAATATAAAGCAGCGAAAAGCAATCCGAAACTCCGAGAATCACGAGAAATATCGAGAATTCTGAATAATTCAAACAAATTTTACCATCGGTATATTGATTGAAACTTTACCGTAACGAGAGCCGACGCAGCGGTCTCCATCGACTAAAGAGTCATGCGAATTTCAAACTTCATAATACTTTTTTATGGTTCTATCATATGACATCAAAAGAAACAACTTTTCCCCATGAATTTTTTTGAGCTCGGGTCATGGGGCACTCCGACTTGGACAGGTTAGGTTAGAAGGGGATGGCGGGGTCCAGTGAGCGAGCAAAGCGAGCGAACAGACCCCGCCATCCTCTTCGTGGTTATTTTTTTTATGACCATTACGGGCTCCGACTTTGCCCTGTAAGCAACTTAGTCCAAGAGCGAGCGAAGTGAGCTCGAGACTTGGGGCTCTCCGACTTGGACAGGTTAGGTTAAAAGGGGTGTTTTTATGAATCTGACCTTGGGGTCAAGATCACTGACCTTGGCGTCAAGATCACTGACCTCGAGCGTACCCCGTGTCAGAGTCTTTTTTTAATTTGACCTTAACATTGGTGTCAAGGTCACTGACCTTGGCGTCAAGGTCACTGACCTCGAGCGTACCCAGTGTCTGCGTCTTTTTTAATTTGACCTTGACCTTGGCGCCGAAGTCACTGATCTCCAGAGAACCACGAGTCAGCGTCTTTTTTAATTTGACCTTGTCCTTGGGGTCAAGGTCACTGACATTGGCGTCAAGGTCACTGACTTCAATGCGTACCCCGTGTCTGCGTCTTTTTTTATTTGACCTTGACCTTGGGATCAAGGCCATTGACCTCAAGGTCGTCCCCCGGTGTTTCCCCACCCTAGTACTCCCACATCACACCGGATCCCGAAGGCTTGATTAGGCGTTGTTTTTGGGTGAAATTTTTCTGTCTTTTTTCATAGTGCCCCGTTTCGTATACCATGACCCTGTCTGTTAGCTTTTCACGTTGAACCGATTTAGATGAAAGTTGGTGCGGAGATAGTTTGAGACCCGGAAAAGGACATAGGCTACTTTTTTTTTCATAAAACACGACGGGGTAGAACTAGGGTTTTTCGAACCAAACGTTTCGTTCCTCCTTTTGTTATTTTGTTGCAACACTGTGTCAGTTCGCTGTCATGGATTTTGACAGCTGTGGGCCGAGTTGACGGTTGACATTAGACTGAAAATTTGTGAGTAAAAGCGCAAGACGTAATGCGATGGTCTAGCTTTGTTTTTTTTTTACTTTTTATGGGATTGCTCTTGACTCTAGTCTAGGTCATAGGTGACAGATTTTGTGGTAATTGTAAAATTATCAACCCATCGCTACTCGAAATTATGTTCTCGAATCGCGAATGGTATTGTGGGTCACCCGTGCATTTGTTGGTATGTGTATCTTGCGCGCAGCGAAGTACTTTGTGTCGACAACATGTCTGGTTGTCTGCCGGAGATTCGGTCCAGAACACGTCGGTTGTCCCTTATTCCCTTAATATTATATATATTTCGACCGGCCACGAGATGGAACGAGCCCAGGGACCACCACAAGGACAAGGGTAAGTTATGCCATCGTACCATTTTCCACCTGGTTAACGCCAACCAGTATCGCCCAGACAAGGATAGACTTTTTATTCTACAAAAGAAATGCATATGAATTCTTGCCAATATAGATAATGCAGAAAGCTGCAGGCCATTCTATGTAAGATACAAAGTCCTTACACTAACTGGAATCTATATTTTTTAGAAGTTATCAAATATATAAAAAAACACCAGACACTGTTCCCACTCACTAGGGACCTTCGCCCGCAAAATCGCAGTATTAGGCGCCAGAACAAGAATGAATTAACCTTACCAAGCTCAAAATTAAATATATTCCATTCAGGACCTCTAGCCATGTGCGTTAAAATATATAATAAGCTTCCAAATGCAATTAAGAACATAGAAAACGAACATAAATTTAAAAAAAGTCTCCAAAAATACCTTATATTAAAATCGTATTACACTCTAAAGGAATTCTTTGACGATAAGTAAATTATGACATTGAAATTCGAATACACAATACACACAGCACTTACTACTATTTTGACTTACGACCTACCTATGTTATTTTATGATTATTATAATTCCATTTATTTATTATAGATACATACTTTTACATTTTTAAATATTGTTTTATAAAATTAAAAAACATTTAAAAATACAAAAATTGTAGCCCACCGGTATCGGGAACAGGGTCCAAGCTACCAGTGGTCAGGGCTCTTGAGAGAGGAACCTCCTGACTATGCGCGCCGTTCCAAAAGTACCGCTTTCTGTCCTTGATCCAGCTGCCCATCGAGAGCCTCTTCAGATGTTCGTCGAGGCTCTTGGTTATTATGCCATTGGCCATCACGACTATCGCCACAATGACTGCTGTATTCACATCCCACATGTCGACAACCTCGCGAGCCAGATCAAGATGCTTTTCTTATATCTCTCAGCCTTCACGAGGTTGCCAATCATTGCGTGACGCTCTAGTCGGTCTATCACCACTTGTCAGGCTTATTGGCAACAATAGTCCTGTCAGGGATGATAGACCGATCCCAATACATTGTGACATTGCCATTTTCGAGAACTGGATCGGGCACATACTTATAGTAGGCACTTCCGATTCCACAAGACTGTATTTAAGAGCGAATTGCTGATGGATAATCCTGGCTACAAGGTTGTGTCTATGCAAATAGTCTCCGTTAGCTAGACTAGAACAACTGGAGATAATGTGACGGATTGATTCCCCCGGCCGGTGACATGCCCGACAAATGTCAACCGTGCCGTCCTTCACAATGTATTTCCGGTAGTTGTTCGTCATCATAACTTCGTCCATAATCGCAAAGACAAAATCTTCGGTTTGCCCAAAAAGGTCACCAAATCGCAGCCAGGCCACGGATGCTAAAAGATCTACATCAGGCCCATGTAGGACCGCTAGAAGCGTCCGTGAAACTCCTTGCTCTGCCATACCTCCCAGCGGTCATTAGTATCTAATACTATAGGTTTGCGCCAGTTCTCGTTAGCCAAGGAGAGTGCGTAAGGCCCTTGTCCACCGCTACCACATCTCGATGCATACCCATGTCGGCGGCCTGGAAGTATTCCCTAAGACTGCATACCTCGCGTTTTATTGCTGTGCCCTAGCAGGATTCATGTATGAAAATTTTTAACTTGTAACAACTTTGTAAAACATGAATGCAATAAATGATTATGACTCCCAACAAGTACGAGTAGTCTCGTGGCGCGGCGGAGGCTAGCAACGGCAGTACGATCTCGCAAGTGCGGGTTCAAATCACAGTTGGACAGCAACGAAATATTTTTTTCTTTGTTTCTTTTATTGTTTGTTTATTCATTTGCAAACTAATAAAACCTAATATATTATTACCAATATGAACTTGAAATTGAATTGGATAACATTACAACTAGAAAGCCAAGACGGGCAAATTCACTTGATCATTTATTTACAAATAATTTGACATTGCTCGATACTACCATAAAGAGCTTGCCGGGCACGTCCATGAATGATTGCGACACTATGGTCAACCTCAACGAGACAGTTAGACAATTAACAATGGAACTTCAATCAGCACATTAAGAGTTTGAAAACTTGAAAAGCGAAAACTTTCGACTAAAACTTTATATAAGCGAAAGTCAAAAAATGATTGATACATACAAAAAGATTAATTCATTCGACGTGAAAAACATGACACCGAAAACCTCACGTACACGTGTATCTCGGTATCTGGAATCCCAAACCATATGGAACGAGTACACAAGTCGTGTGCAACTATGACAAATTATCAGAAAGACTCCAAAGTGACGACATTATCGTATATGGTATTGGAAGTAACGATAAAAATCGCTACTTACTTTTAACAGAGCTATTTTTTTCACTTCATAAACTAAAAAATAACAAAGAGTTCATCCTAAGCGTTCTAAATAATCGCTACTTAAATACTAATCTTTTAAATAAACACATAAAACTGATCGTGAAACTGCCAATTCATTGACACATCTGATGTTATGATGAGCGCTAATAACTATAATTTTGTATCGGAGCGCTTTATATGTTTTAAAATAAATATAGAAACCGACAACATTAACTACCTGAAATTAGTAACTTCACAATTGAAATCAAGATTGCTACAAAGATGTGCAATTTAAGTAAAAAGATTTTTATTATTTTGACCTTAACCCAATTGTTTTCCCTACAGCCTTTTGCCATAACATTACAAATTATATTGCAATACTTTGTGACAATACTTACATAAAATAAGTACTCACGTCTCACATATTTGCGTATTTCAATATTAGTTACGAAAAGGTTCACAATTCACGTACATAAATATATCATACATTTATTTATTTATAACAGCTTAAACTATCATTACAGGTTTTACCCTAATGCGACAGCTAAGAACTTAAAACTAATAACCTAAATTATATATGTACTTACAACTAAATTAGAAAAAATAAAATAAAATAAAAATAACAACATTATTAAAATTAAAAAACATATCAATACACAATTACCTACTAACAAAAAGATAGTACAAAAAATAAAGTTAAAATTAAGTATTATTTTGCTTGTAGCATAACATAAATAGTAATACCCTTGCGAATTCACTAAAACAACATGTAAACACATCAATCTTAGTTTGAAGTTCGTTGATGGTACGGATAGCTCTAGTAAGGGGTGCCTTGGCAAGCAGGTTAGTTCTGGCTGTAGGTACCAGTAGCAGCGGCGGGCTGCGCCGCCTCCACACGTAGCGGTCCGGCACAAACAGACTCAAGTTCTGCAATACTCCCGGGTGATTTTCCACTCCACGAAGCACCCTCACCAAGTAGGCGACCAGCGTAAACTCCCGTCGGACATGCAGTTGATTATAGCCAACCATGCTCAGGACAAACAGAGTAGGATACATCAGTGGGTAAAACGGATATACCCCATATAATTTCTTGTACAAATGGCGCGTGAACTTGTTCTGAACGCGCTCCAACATTACAGAGTACTTAGCTTCATGTGGAGCCCGACATTGTTGAGTTTACTTTGGTAATCGAATTCAGTTGAACTGACTGAGGATTTAGGTTAAGACTGAACAGTTATATAAATAAAAGTAAATAAAACGCTCCATTGTAACATTGATATGTTTTATTTTTCAAATTCAAATTCAAATTCAAATTCAAATTCAAAATTTTTTTATTTCACATAGGCCTACATGGGCACTTATAAAACGTCGGCAAAAGGTGCACGGTTCGGGTTGGTCGTTTCCTATGGAGAAGAACCGGCAAGAAACTCCATGGTTACTCTTTTAAAATGGTTTGGTTTTACAAATTGTATTATAGTACACATTTACAAGTTTGTATCGTTGGCAACTAAACTAATGAAACAACGTCCTTAAATACTTAGTGTATCAGACATTGCCTACTATTTACAGCTTACATCTAACTTAACCTTAACCTAAGGAAAGACAAGAGGACAGGAACAGAGACGTAACTTGCAACTGCATTATTCTTTGCTAAGCTTTTTCCCGGCTTTACATGCTGCGATTAAAATATTGTATTACTTACAAAAATACTCTATGAGCAACGCTTCAGGAAGCAGGAATGCTTGAGAAGCACTCCCTCAAGCGTTGCTAGCAAGCAGGGTTGGGATGTCCGCGGCGCCCTGTGAGGCGGCGGCTTGCTACCCGCCGCCCCGCGCGCCGCCCTAACCAAGCTCCCTCAGTCGCCTCTTACGACTTGCGCGGGAAGAGAAGCAGCTGGCCCTTCTATGTTTTTATTTCTTTCCCAGACCAGCATGGAAAGTCACGATTATCACGTTCAGTAAGATTAACACAAAAATAAAAATCACAGAAACCATAAACGAGTATTATCTCATTGAACGTGACGGGTAAGGGTGGGGCGACATTCGTAATGGACTAAGTCACCCCTAAAGGAAGCTCTTCAAAGAGTGATTATGTTGTTTTTATTAAAAGGGAAGACTTGATCATATCCATCATTATGACAAAGTCTTTGAAATGCGATAAAATTTACGAGTATTTACGGATTACCGTAAGTGCCTGTTGAGGAAACCAACTAGAAACACACTTCGTGCGGAGAAGAATTGCACTTAACATCTAACTAGAGAAATATTCAGTTACTCGAAAGGTGCAACATGCAAACATGGGCAACTAGAATTGGGCAATTCTTGACAATCTTTGCGTAGATGGTAAATTACTAGGTGATACCGGTACACCCTATTTAAGCAAAATTGCATATACTTGCGTATTTAATTGCCCGTGTAAGTGCACCTTTAGGCTTAGATTTTAAACAAGGGTTTGTCGCTAAATACAAATTATTCGTTGACGGTTATGGTCAGTTGCTTGCTCCTGTTGTTCTCGAAGCGATCCATCGCCTTGATGTCCAGGATCATTGTGATTGAGATGGCTAGACCAATCAGCATGAGGAACGAAACCATCAAGCCTGACCTGTGTGCAAAACAAAAGTCATTAGGTGACATTCTTAATTAATGAACCAAAAAATTCGGCGAGTCTGATGGCAAATAGCTAAACGTACCAGATTGGTACTGTTGTCCATCCGATGCAATCGAATGCATCAGCGAATCTCTCCGTGCTGTCCATGAACATCTGCATCTGTAACATAAAGCAAACATGAGTTACAATCTCTTATTTCAAAATAAGAAGCATAATTAATTATCGTCTTTATTACGTACCTGTATATCAGGCAGCGTTAGCGTAGCGTCTTCAGAGGAATACACGAGGGGTAGAGAGCAGTGGTAGGATTTGCCGAGCACAGCTGACGGGGCATCGGGCGCACTGGGTGCCTTCAGGCTGATGCCTGTAGTCTCTAGACCGAACTTCACCTCCACGCCTACTGCTGTCCACCATCCTTGTGATTGCTTGAAGCTGAACTCGAGAGTTATCTGGAAGATAGAATTAGAAGATTGAGTAAAAAGGTAGAAAATCGATAATAGACTTTGTAGAATCTCCGAGTCACACCTTATCTCTGATATCCCCATCCACGAATCGTACAACCATGATGGTATAAAGCCTGGTCGGTTTGATGGTGGGTTCTCCCACGGGAGTGCTGAGTCTGATAGTGGTGCCGTTGGTGCGGCGAAGCTCCGGCCAGCCTGAGGAGAATAGCAGAGCACCTTTGCCTGGCAACCCTGAAAAAGAAAAGCAATATTCTTAGTTAATATCAAAATTCTAAGACCCATAAAAAATACTGCCAGTCAAATTTGAACCTTACCTGTTGCATTATAAAGTGCAAACTTCTGCATGACCTTCGAAGGCCTCTCATCCTCAGGTGAGCTGGTTGATGACGCGGTCTCATTCAGCACTTGGCGTCGGACACGAGACCAGGGCTCTCCGTCAATGTAATCGGTTGACGGGCTCTGCGATACCGAGTTACCTATACGAAAATAAAAACAAAATGTGTAAATATTTTTTTTTTACTTTTCCTCACACTAGGAATTTCTTCTGTATCGTGGGTTCCTTTACAAACATATAGACTCACATACTCAAACACCCAGAACTGGAACAACTGATTTACAAGTATTTGGGAGCACGCAGCACACCAGCCGATCGCTTAACTACTGCGCCAACCGTGTCATCAAATCAAATGGAGTTAATGTTTTTTAGCTACGTCTGTAAAATGTGCCAGATAAATATGTAATAGGACCTACCTAAGATGCCTAGCACCCTGCCAGCGCCGTAGATGTCTTGCAGACGCGCGAAGGTCTCAGTCATCTGTGCATCCCTCTCCGACCAGGGTCCCTGCAGGGTCAGGACCTGGGGGTGTGATAGTGGGGTGTCCAGTAAACCAACGACAACCTTGCGATTGCTAAAAGGCGACCCTTAATAAAACAAAATTGCTTCGAGCGACCTTTTAAAGTAGCATAGCGTTCATAATATGTTTTTGTAAAAAAAAGTTTTATTAAATATTTTTTTGTATGTTTCGTCACAGTACTTATTCAAACAAGTGTGAAAAAGCAATATCTTGAATACTACAACCCTTTTACAAAGGTCACCTTCACCATTTTGTTGCATTACTGATCTGTCCTGTAGCAATCGCAAGGTCATCGTTAGTTAACTCGACACCCCAATATGATAATGTTTTCCCACCATATTGGAAGCCCTACTCTAACAATAGATACTTACTAATAATATCTTACTCACTAAATTAATAACTAATTTAAAGTTCTTATTCACTGTCATTTCTGTCACTGGTTCGACTAGCATAGTCAATTTAAAGTACTTAACTTAACTTATAATAAATTACATTGAAGTTATGAATAAAGATTAATTTGACCATTAATTGTGAAATTTAATTAATTAGTATTGTGAAACTATAATTATAAGTACACATGCATACATACACACATACATAGCCTCGTTGGTGTAGTGGTGTCATACATAACATCACGCCAGCATATAACAACTGTAATACTATTATTATCCGTGATCCAGACCGTTTGATGTTAACCCTGTGGTTTGTTCTGTTACAAATGTGAAAGAGCTCCATTAACACTAACCAAAGAAATAATTTCGAGTAAGTTCCGTGTTCCGTATGTAAGATACCACTCTCGTTATATTGTAAGCTGATCTCGCTCTCTGCTGGTACGCTGTACGCTTCCTACTCTGTGCAGTGCCTGCTTGCTATGTTTTTCGGTAATGTTGACTCAGTGCGTTTTGATGTTTGGACAAAACACTAGTAATTGTATTATTGTCTAGTGTATTGAGATCTTCGGTTTGTGGCACCCACCTGCGTCTCGTTGCTGATGTAGTCGGGATGCACGTCCAGGAAGTCTTGCGGCAGCAGCAGCGTGCTCTGGCGCTCCAGCATCTTCCTCAGGCGTGGGAAGTAGCCGCTGGACAGAGGCACCGAGTCTTGGTTGTTGAACACCACGATCGCCGCCTGCTCTCCATATATCCGCATGAGTTCATCTTGATCTAGGTACTTGAGCGCGGGTCTTTTGTATTTTTCTATAGACTTTGGTCCGAAGAAGAGAAAGGGGCCTTCTAAATTGGCTTGAACTGAATATAGGAAGAGCAGGAGGAGGCCTTTGGTCGGCATGTTGCTCGGGCTAGGCGCGGGCCATGTCTGCGCAGCCACCGGGTGCGGCCGGGCTCGACTGCCTATCGACCGCCGCGCCGCGCATGCGTCCTACGCACCCCCTTCTTTATGTATGCGCCCCCCTGCCGTATCTAAGGGTACCTGGAAGCGTCTAGACTCACCTATGTACTAATTAATTGGCAAGCCGAAGCTGCGAGAGGGTTGCTCGAGGGGAGATTGAATGTTATTATGATGTACTGTGTGTTGTAGACAGCTTTTTGATCAAGATGTTTGAATTGAAAATATTTTGTGGGGTGTAGTTTGTTTTTCAGTGCCGGATTAACCGTTTAATTATAGGTATAATGTGTTCAGCAATAACTACAAAGTCATGATAATCCAAAGGGCTGATAAAGGTAGGTATGTAAAAATAGAGGTACGAGAACTAATTAAAAAATAATCTTAAAACTTATGATTACTGGCCTTTGCCGTATGTAAGGACCATTTAATTATGCATAAATAAACTTTCTTGAACGATTCATTGAGATCTCTAGGTATTTCTCTGAGTCTGATAATAATATGTCTAAAATAATTGAAGCTAAATTCCTAAATATACTCTTATGGTTATTGGGTTACGACATAACTATAATGGAAAGATTTAAACTGAATTTTTAGGGTTCCGAAGTCAACAAGAAATCAAGGAATCCTTATAGTTTCGCTCTGTCCGTACACAGCTTAGCACAGAGACTCTAAGTACTTAAAAAGCTATAATTTGGCATGGTTATACATATTAATTAAGGTTGACTGGTAGAGAATACCTTGCTGCATTAAGACACCTATGTATCACCATTGTACATGAAGTTTTAATAAATTAATAATTACGACAAAGTGGTACAACAAAATCATGAAAAAAAATGATTTCACTTAAAGTGGGGATGTTTTTTTTCCTGTCTATCCCATGGTGTAGGGCTTTTTTTAGCGTGGGGAAATGCTCATGCATACTGCGCTACCACGGGGAGATAACGCAGTTATGAGGGACTCTAAACCCACTAAAACTCCACGATGTCCTCCTGTGCCGCTTATGGCGGGAACACGGGTACGCGTTAGCACTCACCGCGAACCCGCCGCGGCTGTCCATCACCGGACCCTCCTCCGGGGAGTACACCCCATCATCGGCGCACCAGAACACACTGTACACCGTGACCACCCCAAGGACTAAACTAGCACATGGGCGCCAGACGACCCCGTGTATGGCACCCTTAGTCTCCTTGTGACGGGTCAAGGTCAATAGCCCCGCCACCTACCATTTTTCGGCCGCAGGGGAAAGGGAGAGCGGCAAACGCAATACCGACACTCCTCTTCCCCTGCGGCTCCACCGCGTCCGCAATCAGACGGTGGCGACCCCGTCCAGGCCGCGGAATGTAGGGAGAGCGCTGCACCGCAATACCGGCGCTCCTCTCCCGCCGCGGTCTCCAACCCTCAGCCGCAATATCGTATGGGACCTGGGACGCTCCAAATAACAGCGCGGCCCGCCTCAGTTGCGATGACGCCTGTTACCCAACGCCAACGCAAGCTACTAGTTGGCCGCTATATCGTCGGCTTAATCGGCAAAAGCCCTGACGAGCGGCTACTGAGCCCCCCCGCCTCGACAATGCGGGGACCCATCGTGGGGGAAGTGTCCCCCTCCCCTGCCAACGAAATGGTTGCTATTGGCTATGTGAAAAAATTCACAGCAGTAGTATATAATAACGAAATTAACAGGAAAATTATTACAGCTAAGGAGGCTTTACGAGTAATAGGTCTTTTTTGTGTATGTGCAGAATTATTTTCGAAGTTTTGTAATCTAAAGTCAAATTAGATTCGATTGCCAAGCAAATGCCGCTATCCGACCATAGATGGCGGTATTATCAGTGGTCGCAATTATAAACTTAATTGCGTTTGCCGTAAGGTTGACATTCGTGTCATAGGTCGATATTTACTACTACTCAACCATGTGTAACATCAGTGCAATATAACACATTACAATTTAAATTACTTTATCCCTATCGATAGATACCCGATTACTTAGTTCGAAAAAATAAGATATGTTTTTTTTATTTGGAGGCTTGTATATATTTTAATAAATAAAATCAATTTGAAATTATGTACCAATTTAATTATGCTCATTGAGGCGGGCGCGTAGCAAAAAAATTCTAAATCTATGGGCGGGCGGGCCTCTTCATAATATTATCTAATTGAAATATTAAATTACTTATTTTCTTTTGTTGATATCCATCTATAAAGTCAACATTCGACCCGACTATATCACTAAATGAGTAGCATAGAACTTTCGAGAATGAAATAGTGAATACCGCAGATTAGAGGTGAATACATTCGAAATTTTTAAATTCCGAAAGAGTCAAGAAATAAACAAGGAGCGTGCGCGCGAGGATCCACGAACGAACCTTACCATTCCCCGTGGCTCCTTTCGCAATTGACGTACTTCCTGTAGATTATTTATTGCAACTTATTTGCGTTGGTTGTTTGCTCTATAATTGAATAATTTGATTTTACTTTTTGGTAGTTGAGTTTTTGGTACTCATACTAAAATATTTGTTATCTTTGTAAATATTTGGAGATTGTAACGAAGACTATCTTCGTAACGGCAATACTGAAGTATTCAAATTATAAAGTGACGCTGGTTATAAATCTTTATTACAAACGCTTTCCTCTATCCGCGGTGGTAATCAAATAGATAACTTTTTTTCTAACTTCACTTCTGTAGTTGGATTTTATAACTCCTTCTTCAGTTACCATCGTCCTATGTGGGCCCGTTTTTCGACGTTGTGAGCCGCTGAAACCGTTTTATGTCATGTTATAACAAAAAACCCTCTTCTTAGTCCGCATTATTATGCAACTTCGGAACCCCATTATTGCGCGTGGCCCGACACGCACTTGGCCGGTTTTTTAAGAAATAATTCGGTTGTTGTGACGAGTGTGATGAAGTTTAGATGAGGCGTGTAAGCTGTGAAGACTTTTCCACTGAATGATGTTTATTGTGTCAATCGAAAATTCTAATGATACAAATATTTAAATCATTTATAATCCAACTTTTTCTGTTAAACATATATTTTAAGACTGATGTGATACATGTTTGGCAGTGCAGGAGATGAATGAATACTTGCAAAGAGCGGTCTTAGAGTCAGAAATCAAAATCTGTATTTAGGTTTTTCTCTTTGTTTTTGGAATAAACTTATTAACATTTTTTTCTTTCTTTCTTCGTTCTACAATTTCCTAGAAAGTAACTAAAGCATATAGAAGTGACTTACGAAACTAAAGCATATTGAAGCTTTGTATGGGAAAAACCTTGTGCCCCGCAGTTGGACAGTATTACAGGGTGGCGCCATAGCATCGAGGCTACAAGACAGGCCACATAAGGGTTGATGAATATTTGATGTGATGCACGTGGCATTTGCGTGTCGGTAACCGGTGTGGAACTGTTTCCAACTACACCTAATGATAACTGCATCGGTTACAGATACTAAATTATTTACGTTCAAGACCTAAGTTGCCCAAACGTTGTCGTCTATGTTGGCACCTGCTAACATAAAATCACGCCTGTGCGCCATGAAGGAGGTCCTGGGTTCGATTCCCAGGTCGGCAAGGTGTTATTTCTCAGTAGCAAGCTGGAGTCTGAATGTTTGCCCAGTTGATAGCAAAAGGCTCGCCCCCTTTTACATGGGACTTAAACATACTGGCGAAATGTGGGTGAACTCCCGATATCTGCCTAACCTTTCGCGGATACCAGCGTGATGTTATGTTGTGTTAACTATGTAAGTCCTGGTTTTCTCACGATGTTTTTTGATGTGATTTAGAAGAATAAGATATAAAATTATCCACTAAAAATATTTTTGTGAAACAAGCTTTTTTCGTAGATATTCTTTTGCTTTTTTCGCAACTCAGAATTTAAGGAGCTCAACGATTCGACGAACAAAACCAAAAAAAGGACATTCGGGTAGTCCGCATAAACTAATCAAACTGCCAAACCATGATTAAAACTATTTTTTTTTTTTTTTCGTGTATTCTACCGCGGACATATACGTCCGCGCCCTTTTTTACAGTAATAATTTGTTTAATAAATTTTCATAATATTACAGTTATTGGACTCCTACGTCGGACATTATTTCTAGTCTACGTGAGTTCATTTTTCATTAAATACTATAGGTTTTTTCTTTTTTTTTTTTACACACTGGCATTACAATTTTATATTTCTATTTTCTACTTATCTTTATATTATTTACTATTTTGTCTACTTATTTCTATTTGTACACTTTCGGGGGAGATGCATGGCAGTGCGAGCAGACCAGTCCAGGCCGACGGTCCCCGTTTTAGAACCCCGTCGTTAGGACGTTAAGCTGAGTATGACTGACTCGTTCCACCATGCAGCTTTACATGTATATTTTCATTACAGGATTTAGACAGGATGATGGTTTGGGTTTGGGGAGGTGTTTGGGTTAGAGTTGTTGGATAGAATTTGTTAGGTGGCGTTTTGGTGATGTCTGCTGACCAGGGACTTCACTAGCGTGAGCAAGGCCTCTATGACGACTACGTCTCGATGCTGCATGGCCGTCTTAAGATTGTAGTTGACGACCGTTTTAGTTGGCGCATCCATCGTCCTCTTAGCAAAGCGGCCTGTGGCGTCATCGGCGTCGTCGGTGTAATAGACGCAACTAACTGTATGTCTGGACACCGCCACTACCGCGTGGGAGATGCTGTCGTGGACCTGAAGCCTTCTGGACTTGGTGTTGATGATGATGACACCTTCGTAGGTCAACCCCTGAGCCTCGTGTATGGTTAGCAGGCGCGACCCTTCGCCGGATCCAAATCCCTGGCTCGCAAGAGAAGCTTTCTCCCCCTGCGTATGAACCAGGAACAGGGTGTTTTGGGCAGTGCTCGGTATTTGCGCCCCTGTGTAACCTTTCACCTTCAGGGAGTGGACCCGCGACAGCGACGACTTGGAGGAGTATATACCGGATTAAAACTATTTAAGATAAATTAAAATTATAAAAAATAATGATCCACATAGTCTTCACATTCACAACAATTAAAATAAAATAATTTAATACTTTAAATAGTAAATATTCTTGTCATTGCATGGAAACCAAAAAAAAAAAAAAAAAAACAAAATTCATGGTGCAAAATATAAAAATATCAAAATTAGTTGGGGCAGCGCAATCCCAAACCTTTTTGTCCTCAACGTAATCTTTAATGGTATAAAACGCTTTCTGGCACAATTTACGTTTAATGAATGATTTGAATTTATTAAGACTTAGATCTTGTTCGTGGCTTGGAAGCTTATTATAAAAGCGTACACATTGACATCTAAACGAGCCACCTATTTTCTTGAGGCTTGTTGTAGGTACTACAAATTTGTGTTTGTTCCTAGTATTTATGTTATGGATATCACTGTATTTTTTAAACAATTTTATATTTTATGGGCACATACAAGATTTTCGTAAATATACTGAGAAGGCACAGTCATTACATTATTAAATTAATCTCCTTAAATTTCTCTCTGAGAGAGTGTACATGATTATATGGCCATGATTGCCCATAGAAAAAAATATTCGATTTTTTATAAACAAGCTATTCTTCCCAGCAATCCCTTTCATTTGATACCCATATCACGGCAGTGCACAAAAAATTACTAGACCGCTATTTTGGGCCGTCCGCTTAGTTGGTGGAGGATAATTGCTTTAAAATTCAGTTGCAAAATTTTACCCGAACACAATTACATGCATACATACATAGCAAGGTAAATAAATCCTTGTAAAAAAGGCGTAAGTTTCTGTATGTATGAATCTAAGTTCCCAGGCCCAGTCTCTGTGTTCGGGGCTGGGCGGTAATCCAACTCGAAGCCCGCTGCGGTTTAAGATTAAGTGACGAAAATAATGTTGAGAATGATGTTTTCATGACGCTTTGTCGTTGCATCACCATCCGCACGGTTTACGAGCTGCTGCAATCAATTTTGTTAGCGATGGTGATTCATAACAAACACATTTACAAATTACAATATACGCTAATAGCGTCGTACTAAAGCAGCTATTTAGTAAATTATGTTATGCTTGGATATTATTTCATCAATGGATATTGAGTTTTGAAATGTTGAAAATCTTAATTATTGGTTTTGGTTACACAATAAAACTTCTGTCAATGCCTCATTGGTCTTGTGGTTGCAAGCGCTTTTGCTCACTATGAGGTTCTATTACTGGATTCGAATCTCGCGTTGGGCAAAATGTTATTGTTTTTTTTTTTGTCATCTGATTTTTTAGTAGCTGCCTGAAGTCTCGATTGTGCGTGGTTGATAGCAATGGGTTAGCCTACTATTACAGCACAAGCAGTGGTGTTGAGTTGCACGGGGTGCGGAGCAACGGAGCACTTGTATTCTGAGTGTCAATTTCGTAACTACGTATGCAGCAGCTGCAGGCAACCGGGACACATGCGACGTGTGTTCCCGGACGGGGCGGCGAAAGCGGGCCAGGGCACAGGTCACAGGTGTTCGGCAGCGTATTACGGGGATGCGTGGGAACATCTACCAGAAGAGGATTATCATCATCTGTGCTTGAACGATTACAGAGCGGTAAAGTTGCCCACATGTATTGATAACGTTACTATTTCTATGGAGGTCGATACTGGTACCGCGGTATCGTGCATTAGTGAAGCAAGGCTCAACTTCGGTGCGTAACCAGTCTGCTAGGAGCTTCATATTTTTTTACGTATAGAACTCTTCTTGGAGAAAACTTTCACAGATTCAAGTCGCGAAGCCACATAGTTTTTGAGAAAAATCATCTTATCCAACACTTGCAACGAAATGTACAGCATAGTTATGTCGTGCTGGTATCTGAAACTCCGCATCCTAGCGCGCGTTATGCGTACGGGTGTGAGTAACCTAATGCCCACAAGAATACGATAATTCACTATAGTGTGAACATTAAAACTGAACATAAATTTGTTGTTGTTATTAGTACCTCCTTATTATAGGTACATGCTTTACTTATCGGGGAGAATAAGCGTGATGTTACGAAAAAAACTGCCTCCATATGTAACAAGCAATGTATTAAATATTCTTATGTACAGTTTGGTCCGAGCCTTACAAACTAGCTAGTCTACGGCTACAGTCTACAGGCGCATCAGTCTGGTCGCGGTGCACAGCAGCAGCAGCAGCGCCTGTTCTGGAGATGTCATTGTTGCTGATGATGGAGCCGACGAGAAGAAGTATGAATTCTCTGAAAATGAAAGGAGATTTTGTTATTTTAAAGAAAAATACATATGCTGCAGACTATAAATAAATTGGGATACTTAAGAATAGGAGGAGCTCGTGGCTAAATAATAACAGCCGCACGGGTCGATCTTCAAGGTTAAGCAACGCTTGACGAGGTTGGTCCGTGGATGGGTGACCATTTTCAACATACCGAGTTTCCTCCGTGCCTCGGAAAGCACGTTAAGCCGTTGACCCGGCTGTCATTTGAAGATCTTTGACAGTCGTTACGGGTAGTCAGAAGCTTGAGATCTGACACCAGTCTTGCCAAGAGGTACCGTGTTACCCAGTTACTGGGTTGTGGAGGTCAGATAGGCAGTCGCTCCACGTAAAACACTAGTGCTCAGCTGAATCCGGTAAGACTGGAAGCCGACCCCAATATAGTTGGGAAAAGGCTAGGCAGATTGATTGGGATACTTAAGAATAGAATAGAAGAATAGAACATCAGTAGTTCAAAAATGTTTAGTAACACTGACTATATTAGTAAGCACTGGGAGTATACAACAAATAACAGTCGACTATCACTGCGACAGTCTATGAAAGAGACTTCTTGACTACCAACTATTAAGCTTATATTTCAAGATCTTATCCAAATAAATCACAAGCGTACCTATATCAATTAAAACATCTTCCCAAAAAACTAGACTCATTTGTATACTTATGCAAACGAGTTTAGCTCCTTATAGGAAGCAGCTGCCAAAAAACCTGTTGAACTAAGGATTACTTATTGTGGTAGGTAAGGAACTCTTTATTTGGTTACCATTCCTATGGTGGTCGCAGGGTAACGATGGGTAACTTATACGTAAATAAACAAATAATGGCAAGGTGCCAGCCTGTTGACTATCAGAAGCTAAGTTGACTATGCTAAGTTTTTACGAGCTGAAAGAAAACGTTTATTGGTTTGTATACAATGTCCATGTTTTTATTTACAGATATAGCTGGCTTAAGATCGATATGTGCCCATCTTATCATTTAAGAAGGATACGGGTATGAAGGACAATATTGTGATGGCAGTGTTTTAGACTTGAAAAATGAGTGTCGAGAATTGAAAAACTTTTGTAATCTGTTTGAGCTTGAGCTTGTCTTAAACATTTTATGGTGTTTAACCATTCCAAAATAGGTAAATCTAAATCCAATAATGAGTATCTTAAAAAATACATACATTCATAAAAGTCCAAGCAACTAGAGACCACCCCAACAAACATTGAAAGTAAATACAAAATAAAACCGAACAAAATCGAACCGTTTCAATTTTCTGACCATACACCAGAATATTCCACTGCAATATGCACAAACCCGTACCCCTCCGATACTCCCTGTCTCCCTTATATACCACCCCAGACCGAACTTATGTACTAGGCGCGCAGAAGACCTAGGGTATTGATTGGTTCCACCGGCCGCGCATGCGTACCGCGGATTGTGCTTAAACAACAAAGAGATACACACAACTGCATGCTGATGTAGTGACCGTGTTCCTATGCTGTTGCAGGAGCAGTAGAGTGGCTGGGTGTGGTAGGCTATCTAGAACTTTTGTGGATATCTCAACCGCTATGATGCTATGATGATATGATAGTATTCTCAATAATGGAGATGAATGACTACCCCGACCTCGCTCGATCTAAGAGAATCGTGACAAAATTCGAATGGGCAAGGCCAAGGTTACGTAGGTGATAAAATCGATAGCGTATTCTCCATGTTTCTTTTGAAGGTCTACTGTGACAATAGGCAGTCCCTCAAAAACACTCTCAAATACTATTTTTTTTCTATATATTACATCCTCAAACACATTATCAAGGTTAATTTAGAACTAATCGATTGAGTCAAGATTGGGACATATTGACCAGGCTTAGTTTTACTGCTGTTTTCGCTATCGAATTAATTATCGACTTTAGCATTATAATTTTAATTGATTTAAAGTGAATGTTTTAATTGGTTTAAAAAAAAACATTAAAAGAATATGGATTGAACTAGAGTTTGTTATTCCAAAATGTTACATTTATAATCTCGACGTCTGATTTCAAACATAGAGACCATTGATAGAGATAACTATATCTAATTTCTTTCTCTGTTATCGTATTTTAAGTCAATACGGATGTAGCATGGTCTATTCTTGCACCAAAAGCTTTTTAGTTATTAAAAAAGAAAACCTGTAAAACCTTGGCATTAAAGTAGGATTTGACACGTGTTTAACTCTAAATACTCAATTCAGGCACCGGCCCTATAGCTGAAAAATCGTGAAATTACTTCGATTACAAAGAGGTGACCAAATTTCCTTTATTAGGTACTCATTGAGTGCTCATGTCCGTGCTTCAGTTTTACGGCGTCTACACGTGCGAGTCGTTCGACCTGCCGCGTGACGTCTGTTCTATTTCAAAACAAGCAAGCTTTCACGGAAAACACACGAGTAATAGATTTGGGCAATTTGGCTCAGTGTCATTGTAGCCAAATACACGAATTTTACGCACACGTGAAACTGCTTTCCTAACAAGCGCAGCGAAGAAACGTTGTGCAATTAGATTTGAGATTGTAACTGAATCATCATCGAGCATCGCGGTCGGCGCAACACGATTTTCTTTTTCCTTTCTGTCTTATCTATCAACCGCCACACTTCCATTGACCCCCTTTTGGATCATAACTTAGTACTTAAATAAAATAAATATTGTAAGCATTGAAACGCTCTTGTTGCTTACAGTTCTTCCTGATTTGTACTTCATAAGCTACTTCTATAGATTGATTCAATCGATAAGTATGCCTCTCGCAGGTATGCTGGAAGAGATTTCGTTAGAAATAAGCATATCTTTGTACCTATTTTCTGTTCCTTCTTCTTGTCTATTTATTATGTGTGTGTATATTAATGGTTAAATAAACAAATAAGTGTTGGAGTAAACTTCACTTTCTCTATCTTATGTCTCTTTGAAATCTTAAGCTACATAGGGTTATAAGTCGCATAAGTTGACCCTCCCTTTTTTATCATTATCAAGTAGGGTGAGGGGAAAGGAAGACATCATAACCCTCGAGTGCATTCTTCCCCCTAAATAATTTAAAAGCATCTCTTAATGATTCTTTTTTCACCTTTCATTTGGTTAAGACGTGTGTTCACGCGATCCACAATGGCTTTTATTTGGTTCGGTAATTACGGGCAAACGACCTGTTAAACCTTCGGCAAAGACTGGAAGCACGGTTTTTCTAGTGGTCGAACTTTCATCTTTACTATTTATTTTGGCTTTACGGAGTTGCAGTGCTGAATAGCTTGAAGGGTTTGCCCCAAAATAGAACCTATGGCACTTCTACAAAACACCAGACCCAACGTTTAACTTTTCTCACTAATAAAATGACACAACATTTACTTAATTTAAGAACATGAGACCCAATATCTGGATTCTTTCCGGAATTAATTTACTTTGTTACAATTCCAGTTCCATTCACTTAATAACAACTAACCTGGCATGATATCTGAATGTCTGCCTTATTTTATCTCTGCACCACCCTAAGGTCGACTGATAGAAAATGCCTAAAGCATTAAGCCCGCCTTTGTACTTTTGCATAAAGCTTTAATAAATAAATGTCAGAGTGAGATATGATATAATTCCGCGACTCTTCCCGTGCCATGTACCTGTGGTCGTGCGATATGAACTGCATCCCTGCGTCGCTCTCGTATCAAATTAATTGAATCGCTCCGAGCTATATCTATGGAATGGTGACTGTCTGTGTTTCGATGGGGAGTCCGGTGGCTCAAAGGGTTGTGTGTCGACTTGACGGTTTTCAGATTCAAAGTAATGAAACAGAATTTGCCACTCATACTATTTTGTTTTTTTTTTTAAATGTCGAACTAACTTTCAAATTGTCGATCCCAAATTCTTCTTGATAGTAGGTTCTCTCGAAGGTTATCAATTAACAATTAATGCAAAAACTTGGTGGTCTGAATTGTTTTCAATTTTTTCAGTTCAGCAGACAGATTTATCATACTTAGGTTTTTTTATTTATTTTTTTGTTCGTTATAGGCTTGCGTTTGACGACTAGAAGAAATAAAAAAATCTATAATAAATCTGCCTCCAATTCAGAACTCAGGAATAATAGATCGGTTTAAGAGTGATTTAGGAGACTTATGAAGTCAACCTGCCTAGCCTTTTCCCAAATATGTTGGCTCGGCTTCTACTCTTTTTTTTATTATTGAACGATTGGCTCACCATTGACCACTATCTCACTTGATGCATTGAAACTCATCAGATTGGCATCGCCCCATTCGGTAACTACCTTCAAGCACAGGTTCAAGCGTTCAAACATGGCCTCCCGGAGAGACCGAATCTGTGGCTAGTAACCTGTGCGCCGGCTACGTATCTCTTAGCAACAGTGCTGCCGTCTGCACACCCAAAGGTTTTAGCAGATCATTAATGTGCAGCAGCATTCTTACCCAATGCAGCCAAGTACCAGTATTTAACGTGGAGCGAATGCCTATCTGACCTTCACAATCCAGTAACTGGGAAACGGTAACATAAGAATCCTTGGCAAGACTGTTATCAGATTTTCTGCCTAACGATACATATGAAAACCGGGACCAATGGCTTAAGATACTTTCCGAGGCACAAAGGAATCTGAGTATGTAATGGACACCGGTCACCCATCCATTAAGACCTAAGTATAAAATTACTAAACTAAGAAATGAGTTCCCACTTACTTTTCCTCTCATTGGGGTCTGTGGTTCCACATGGTCGGTACGAGATGGTTCTTTTCCTCTTCGAGTTCACATACCCTGGTATGAAGATACTGGGTGAGTCAAGGCGACCTGATGCCAATAGTCTGGAACAAAACATCGTGATCACGGCTATGCTTTTGGTTGCTTTTTGACTCTGTCTGTGAATAGTTAATAATGGGAACGTAATATGCTGATGACGTCATTGTTAAAGAAGTAAAAATTATAAATCATGAGTGTACAAACTTGGTCTTTAGTGGCGAAAAAACAAAATAATCATCTTTGAGCGGTAGTCGGAAAAATAACAGAAATACTGCTGGTTTTTTGGTAATTTGTGCTGGCTTTCTTTTCATGCAGTTCAAGAAAGGAAGAAGAAGTGTTAGGGCGGTTCCGCACTCCATCCGATCCGTTTCCGAGAAATTTAGGTTCCGAAGTAGCCGTAGTACTTCTTGTAGGAAAACTTACGCACTACATCCGAAGTCAATTGGCATAGTATCTGTCATAATTCAGAACATTTTGAACTCGGAACTCAAATCACGGACACGGATCGGATGTAGTACGTCACCGCCGTTATGACCAGCCTCCGTACCCTGAAGTGTCAAAACTATCATAGTTCGTCTGTAAAAAAGGGACAGCTGTATACAAGTCATATACATCTGTCACTTACACTCAAAATTACCTTACTTTATGAGCTTATGGTCACCCCGCTGAGGCCCTAGATAGTGCAATTCTAGCAACGAAACTGCTGCGATAGCGATTCGAAAAATGTCACGAATGCATAGGAATGTTAAGCGCTATCGAAATGTCTCTTACATTTTGACATTTCGACCATCCCCTTCGCTGACATCGAATGCCACTGATCTAGAGCTTCTGCTTTGGTTTCGATTAACAGTAGTACCTGGGCGACCGAGCTATACTCGGGTGAAAATCGAGAAAACGATGTTTTCTAAAAATTAAACCTAGCTAGATCGATTTATCGCCCGCGAAACCCCCTGCATACTAAATTTCATGAAAATCGTTGGAGCCGATATATATAGCCTATAATAAATATCTTGTATATATATAAATATACATAACAAAAATTGCTCGTTCAAAGGTATTAGATAAGTACATTTTAGGTGTATCAGTTCAATTCGATTCCTACCGGCTTCCCTTCGGAAGCCTCTACTCACGATGTCAAGACTTTTACTACAGAGAAGTAACTAATTTTAATCTTCGTCTTTTTTACGAAGATTGAGCTCCCGCCACTGGTAAGTACGGTACATGGTACACACTTCGTAAAGTCCAGCTCCAGCCGGTTGGCATGCGGCCCGGTGAAGTGCAGCAGCAGCTGGATGCACGTGCCGCCGTGCAGCGTGCGCGTGCGGCGCGCGTCCACCGACATCATCCACTCGGGCACGCCCATCACGCGCCGCATGTCTTCCAGGAACATGCCGCTGAGGACAACATTATACAATTAGAAAAAGAAAATCTTGAAGCCTTTTCCGCGATCGGCTTTCAATCTAAACGGATCCTGGAAGCTGAATGCAATATTTTACACGGGCTGACTGTCTACCTGACCTCCATAATCAAATAACTGGCTAACAGATTTCCCTTGGCAAGACTGTGTCAGATTTTCATGAAATCCGTGACCAACAGCTTATCGTGATTTTGGAGGTACGGAAGATTCTCTGTAGGTAATGATAATGAACGGTCACCTGTCCACGGATCAACAAATTGGCCGGACGTCACGAATTAAATTAAATTAAATTAAATTATTTTATTTCACAATCAACAGGGTTTACATAAAAGTTGTAGAGGACCTCTTTTAGGTATGGATATACCTGTACCAGAGGACCTTACTCTTCCATATCCATACATCACTTAAAGAGCCTGTTAACAACATAATCATATCTAAACTAAAATGAAAATTAAGTTAAAATTGAATTACATACAATTAGAAATTAAATTAAATAATTGAATATTTTGGCGTCAAAGGTGCCAACTTGGCAAAGACGCGCTGTTAGCTCTTTAAAAACGCAATAGAAAGCGTTAAATGGTCGCTGTCAAAAAAGCGATTTATTCGGCGGCAAATTCAAACAAATCGCCGAATAATTTGAGACCAGGGATGTATAAACGTATTTCGCTGAAATGATTAGGTACCCAAACAAAAAAAGAGAGACAAATTCATACTTTTGATGTTATTAATAATTCAAATTAATGAGTGATTTTTTTTATTGAATAAAATATGTCAGATATAAGAGTGGCATACATTATAGTACTTGTTTAGTAATAATAAAATAATAACGTGGTAATAATGACGTCGGGTTCTACTACAAATTGCTTACGCCGGGCGCCGTCGAAGTATATGATTGGTTTTGATTTTATATTTATCTGTGGATGAAATTATCCGTCGTCAACACGTAGTTGGGAAGTTTATTAAAAGCAAACCCAAAGTTTCAAAAAGCGCTAGATTAAGCGCTAGGCGTTAGAACGCGCTATTGAACAAAAAACGATAAATCTGGCGTTGAAAGCGCTAAGTTGGCCGCAGTGTTTGGCGTTTTAAATTCACATTTTGAACGGTTAGGTCTTTTGAGAACTACCTATTTATTTATTTTTTAATATAATTATATTTATGTATATCCGTGCGAAACAGGTGCAGGCAGCTAGTAATATAAGAAATAGGTACTAACTATGTATTAGATTATGAATATAGAAATGATGATTTATTACATAAACATATTTTGATTATCATGAATAGAATAGAATAATTATTTGCACAAAAAGTAGGTACAAGAGACAGATGATATTTATTAATAAGTGATCCTGATACTATCGTAGCGTCATGTTTTGCCTGTAATACTTCACCAGCAGAAAAAAAAAACACGTCTTCATAAATTCAAACTCAAAATACTTCAGTAAACTATTTAAAAGTACTTTTGAATTGCCAAACAAAAAAAAGTTGAATCTAGTTGCACATTCACAAGAGTGAGTAGGTCTCTATGGAGAAGAACGTGCATGAAACTCCACGGACACATTTCGTGGGTTTCCCAGAGGCACATCAATATGTATTGATGAAAAACCACTGTTGGTTTTTCATAAAATATAACCGATGTACCGAGAGAGTAAACATACAGTATTTTAGGAAGTTCTAAAACTATATATTGACTAGCTTTTACCCGCGGCTTCGCTCGCAGTGAAGCCATTATTTTTTTTTTTTTTTTTGATAAAAAGTATCCTATGTTACTTCTTATACCTCCAAGAATATATGTACAAAGTTTCATGATGATCGGTTCACATTCACATTTATAATATTAGTATAGAAGTATAGATAATAAGGTATAGTGTGTGGAATAGTGAAAGCGTCCCAGCGGCATGCGGCACACAGATTAAATATAATGTCGGTGCTAGTAACGCCATCTACATTTCCTCATCATTTAAGCCGAAAGACGTCCACTGCCGAGCATAGGCCTCGCCCTCTCATTTTCTTAGGTGAAACTAAAGTATCCGTATTTCCTATAGTGAACTGCCAAATTCGCCCGCTAGATGGTATATTGCATCAGAACAAAAAATAACACCATTGCTTCTATCCCGTCTATGGTTTTTGAGATTATCTTCTATTTCTAAAAAGTGTCATTCATTACCTATATTATTTTTCTGTTGGCTTTTACGACTATGGTTCTGATGTCTTCTAATACAAATATAAATCAATGTTTATTTGTTCGTATTTTATGCAGTGCCATACCGTTCATCCAATTGCTATGAAACTTTGTCCACTTAATGTTTGCACGTGCACGAAGGTTATAGCCTAAAATTATTCCTTCTGCGGCAATTTTTATACAAGGTTAATTATAACGACGTCATCAGATACTCACAGCACAAACCGCGGCGGCTTCATGATATTGACGTACTTGATGATGTCCTTGTCGGGCTCGATGTTTGCGCACGCGAAGCGCTCCGAGCTCCTCTCGGGCCCGAAGATCACGATGGAGCGCCCGAGCGCGCTCACCGTGCCTTCCAGTGGGAAATTGCTGTCCATGAACATCTGGCGGTTGAGGCCTATGTCTGAGGGATAAAAAAGAGGGTGATTAGGTTCTTGAACCTTTCAGCTTA
Organism: Orthosia gracilis; assembly: GCA_947562075.1. Lineage (NCBI taxonomy): Eukaryota > Metazoa > Arthropoda > Insecta > Lepidoptera > Noctuidae > Orthosia > Orthosia gracilis. The sequence continues at coordinate 25,108,817 of OX387274.1, read as the reverse complement.
AGGTAAGGCCATAACATTGTATATATTTCCTTAAGTGGTAGAGACAAAACTACCTTGCACCACACGAATACTTCGCCAGTTAGGTGTGTTTAATGAATTTGTGCCCAGTTGCTGCAATTTTTCAGCAACAACAGGGCAACTCCATAACATTTTACGTGTCGGGTTCTGATGATGGAACCCAAGACACCATGTTCGACCAACGAGGCAGTTCAGAGCTTTAATCCTATATTCTATGTTTTTTTTATTCTAAGCTATTGAGAGGAAGCATTAGTCGACAATTTGCCGTTGTCATGGCGACTGAGTCGAGTGGAGTGGTGGAAGTTTAATTCAAAAAGACTGAAACTTGAAGGCATTTATTTTGGTACTCCACTAAACAAACATTCATCCAAGCTTGTGGTATAATGACGATGGTTGTACTTACTGATGGTGCCCAGTCTAGCGGTGAGGTCTCCCACGTCACATCTTAGTGGATTGTCGGCACCACACTCTTGATTGTACAGGTCATGCTGTTAACAGAAAACCGAATAACCACAGCATTAGTAAACGAAGAATGTGCCACTTTCTACTCGATACTAATTATCGAGAAAAAATCCATTGAGACGGCACGAGTAAAAATAAATCATCATGACAATTGGGTTGGCGATTTCCTACTTCATCGACGTTGTGGGTTCAAGTCTGGTTTGTGGGAAGGTAAGTACCAATGTGAGTTTTTCAATTCATATGCAGTTCCTAAGTTTAAACGTGGACTTATAATAAATATGGGGTTTTTAACACTTTAGCTAAATAAACCATCCTTACTGCTATGACCTAGGCGCAGCCAATCAAATTGCTACAATGTAAGTGTACTTAACTGTACCCATCGTTAACTTTCAATTAATATGACACTTACATTGAGCGGATCAGCCAGCTGCGTGAAGTACGGGTTCCAGCGGTATCCTCCCGCTACACACCGCGTGTTGGTCACCTTGACGGCTGCGTCTACACCCACCGGATTCACGAAGATCGCCCAGTTGTGGTTCATCGTCTGTTAACATAGTATACATAGCTTAACATCATAGGCATAACATCGCGCCTTTTCACTAGCCTTTTGCCCTCAATCGGGCACAAATCCAAGCTTCGAAAATGCTACTTAGAAGTTTCAGATGGGGGACCTTGTAACACTTTGCCCGGCCTGAGAATCGAACCTAGGACAGCACCAGCGCTTGCTCAGCAGTAGCGTTAGTTTATCTGTTAATACATAAGTCACTATACCCAATTACCCAGATGTATGATCGTAAACGAAGCAAATGGAGGAATTAATATGTAAGGATCGCACAGCTGCCGGCGTTTCATATTTACTGCCTACTCCCCGTGGAGAGAAGGCGTGAGTGTTTGTATGTTTATGTATAAATCAGTTTTAAACCGACTTCAAAAAGAGGAGGTTCTCAACTCAAGTAGAGAGTTGTTTTTTAATGTGTGACTTCGGAACTTTTTACAAGATGAACCGATTTTGATGATTCTTTTTTTTTCAAAGCTGTTGCTTCTGAAAAGCAATTTGGTGAAGATCTGATGAAGTACTTCGGAGAGAATACAACAGAAGCCTTCAATAAATGACAGCAAATCTCGATAGATTTGCTGTCATTTATTGAAGACTGCTGGATCCCGATGGATTGCTGAAATCGCATGTTTTTTTATTATTTACACCATTTCATAAAATAACATCACGCCCCATCGCCACGCTCTAAAGGGATACAGATGTGTACAGTTCACCCTGGTACACTCTAATTTCACCGGTTGTGTTCAAGTGTCATGTTATTCGGTTAATCTATTTTGGCATAACTGTGGGCATCAAAAATCGAAGAAACAAAAACAAGAACACCGACTTCCGAAATAGAAGTTATTGTTCACTTTTATTTGGAAGACGGTTGTATTTTCTTGTAAAATGTTTTTTTTTATATGGTCGCCAATATGATGGTCAAGTATTTACCGCATATAATTTAATTTTGTAGGTATAAAAATGTATACTAAAACGCATACTGCGTTATGCTATTATGCTTTTAAAAAAAGCTATTTTTGTAAGATCTTCTTAAAGATAACGTATCTTTCTATAAAAAACGAACAAAGTATTGGAATAAAACTCCGACAATACGTTTTTATGAGAGACGCTATCACCTACCATGTAGATAGGTACATACAGTTTGAAAAACTGCATGAATTTCATCATTATTGTTTCAGCGGCCTTAGTGCGAGTTTTATATTTACTCGATCGCTTTAATGTACACATAAGTCAATTTGTATACAAAATAGGGAGAGTTCTCTAATATTTATTATTAAGCCAGACAGTGCCGTATACAGTAAAAAAAAAAATTCACTTTAACGTGTAACTCATTTTTTTTGACATAATACGTTATAAGTATAACGCAACAGACGAAGTGGTGAGGGGCCATGAGATTAGCCTCCTCCTTGCGTCGTATACCTCATTACTGTGAGTCGTGATGTCCCCCCTGCCCCTCCCGACAGGAGATCAACTTTTCTCTGATGATGTTTCTCCATCTGTGTCTGTTCTTGGCGTCTTCCAAGACGCCAAGAACAGACACAGTGCATCGTGCAGCTTAGTGTTCAGCGTTGCACGGATTAAATCAAACAATCGGGTCGGGATCGGGCTGCGGCCTCTCGGTCTCTTGCCTTCGACTTCTCCAGTGGTAATTAGCTACTCGAGGCCATCCTTTCGGGCAATGTGTTTAAAGAACGCCTGGGTTCTTCGCAGGCAGGTGGTGAGAACCTGGCCTTGATATTCAGTTCTCGAAGGATAGACTGGGATTGCATATTTTATGTAAAACTTTTTGTATCAATAAAACTTTACTTTATGATGATGACTTACCCTGTTAGTATCCCTGACTCCAGGGTGCCTCAACTTGACTTCTATGGTGGTATCGCTGGCGCTACCATCGTTGTGTATGAGCTGCGTGAAGCGGATGTAGCCATGCGCGAACCCTCCCGGGTGGTGGAACGACGCGATGGCGCGGAGCTCGCGCGCCTCCGACGGGCTGTAGCCGCGCTCGATCGAAGAACACGCCCAGCGGCGGTTCTTCTGTAAACATAATGGGACCATCATAGCAATTATCATTCTGTGCCGACAGGTTTTTAAACACTGGAAAACAACTGGAACACTTTAATGGATTGGAATCCTCAAGGGAAAAGGAAGCATGGCCGTTCCCGTCAAACCTGGCGACGCACCGTATTAGCTGAAGCGACGAGCATCGGAATGACATGGAGCGACGTGAAGCGTAAAGCGCAAGACCGGTCGCGATGGAGAACTACTGTAGACGGCCGCATATTACATTGAGCCCATATATTATGAGCTATTGGGGACAATGATAACCAGAACTGCACCTTTCTATGCAGCACGATGGATCGCCCCAGGATGCTGTGCGCTCCGAACAGCGACACTTGCGTCTCGTTGTAGAACGTATTGAGCGAGCGAGACTCCACCAGCCCGTACTTAGCGCCCAGGTCGCCGAGCTCGTATTGGTCTGCTGTACCTGAAGTTTCAAAATCACTTATTGTAGTTAGATGCTCTTAATAAAGGGCCTTTTCTTTCATATCATCCGCAGCCCGACCTCGCCCACTGCTTGGCACAGGCCTCTCTTTTCTTGTATTCTCAATCCCTACGCTCCTGTATCAGCCTCATCCAGTTTCTGACCGCGATGGCAACAATGTCGCCGCCGGACGGCGAACACATAACGGCGAACATATAATTCAGGAGAACCTGCTTGTCCTTGGACGCCACTCAATCACTTGAAGGCTTACGAATAGAGCCTTTGAGTGGATCATCTATTTTTAGAAGCAACTATGCTGTAATGGTGCTTATTATAAAATCAACAATGAAACGGTACCTTTCATAGGAGGTGGGCTCAAACTCTTGTTGACATGGAACGGATTGAATGTGTCGTAGAGCGTGGTCTTCTCACAAGGAAACTCCAAATCTTTTTCTACCGGCACCTGAAATGTGAAACGAAAACTGAGTTATTTAGAAGGCGTATAACCTATGTGCTGCAGCTGTAACTACATTCTGAACAACATTGTCTTCAAAACTCTGAACTGTCAGCAGTTCCCTCTCTTCTTTCGTCACTTTATTTTGAGATCTGAAAGAACAATGTTCCCAGCCAATGAAGAACTTACAATTAGCCGTTTCAGATTCAGCCGGCACTAAATTTCCTTAATAATCTAGCCAAAGCCACAAACTCTAAAGATATTTTATTTTGCGAATATAGGTAAAGTTCAATACAATACAATGATGATATAAAGAATACCATATTTTACCAATAGGCATGCACAAATTACAAATTTATAAACTAATCTATCTACTCAACAGACAAATCAAAGAAAAACAAAATCCAAGCAGGATTCTTATTTTTAACTGACTTCCCAAAAAGGAGGAGGTTCTATGTACGACATTATGTATGTTTTTTTTATATTTTCACCGAAATCTCCGTCAATTGTTGACCGATTTTGAAAATTCTTTTTTGTTTGAATGAGTATGTTCCAATTGGTCCCATTTTAATTTGGTGAAGATCTGATGAAGAACTTCGAAGATGTACAACAGAACTCTTCAATAGATAGCGGCAAATCTCTCGGGATTACTGCAATCGCATGTCTGTTTATTGTTCATACCTTTTCATAACATAACATCACGCCAGTACGCTCTTAAGGGGTACGCAAATATCTCATTTCACCCGTTATGTTCATTTTTCATAATATTCGGGTAATCAATTCTGTCTTTATAGTTACCTTATTAAACAACTTGCCTATTAGGCAGGTACAACTAAAAAGAGAAAAATATTTTTTTTTACAAAAAAAATACTACCGACTTCCAAATAAAAAAACTACAAAGTGAAAAATAATTTTGTTTTTGGAGGTCGGTGTCCATAACGCAATAAATTGGTACCTATGAAAGACATCGACTTCCAAAACTAAAATTCTTTAAAGTTTTTTGTAAAATGTTTATTATTAAACATAATATTAAACAGCAATTTAAATTTTGTTTCACTTAAGATTTCCGTTACACTATAACTTAGATAAAGCACCTATTTATCTAAGCACTATAATATGCTTTGATGTCAGACTGTCAAAAAGCTTCGAAGCTTTTTTTTAAATAACGATGGCGGCGATTCTTTCCAACTTTTAGGTTTTATCATATATAACCGGCGCCATGCAGTAAACACTTTTGCGCATTAGTGCTGTAGTCTAAGGCAGTGAAAGTGACATGCTGCTTACCACATGTATCTTATAGTCGTTAATATCCACCAGTCCATCCAGCGTCACCATCACGTTGGTGATGTCATACTCCGACTGCTGCGTCAGCTCGATGCGGCCTTTCAATGGAGCCGGCTCGCCGTTCCCGAACCAGTCGCGGATCACCGCCTTACGACGATGGAGACCGTTTACACTGCAAAGACATACAGGAAAGAATATTGTAGTTTCAACGGTGAAGATTGTTTGAATGTTTTGGCTGTTGGAAACAAGTGGAAGCCAGAACCGTATTTGATAGTGAACATTTTACTGTTCAACAAGAACTGCTCTAACAGAACGCTCATTTTAGGACAACATACCCTCGCAACATATTCTAGATAGAGCCTACCGTTATCTTTACAGCAATGTCAATTCTGACAAACTGTTTTCTTAGACAGAATTAGACCAATACAGGAAAAGGATAGGAGCGCTTCAATTTTGTGCATAAAATTTTCTCAATACAGTTCTAAATCAATTTTGATGAAGTAAAATGCCAAAAGGAGCTTAATATCAATAAAATTCCCACTAGAAACCACAATCCTCATCAACCCAATATCTAGCTTGGTGCTGCTTCAGATTTTCTAGGCATTGTCTAGGCTTCAATACAATTAACTGACATTGAACACGCCATCCGCTCTCCTCTGGCCACAGGGCCGTGGTCGTCGTAGATGACGAGCGACTTCCTCATGATGGAGTGCTTCCCCGCCAGTCCTATCACCGTGTCGGTGAACAGGCGCCGCGTCAGACGCGCTGAGTCTACCTTCTTGCCTGCCACCTGAAGTGTGCCGTGTCTGAAAGATAGAAAGGCAAAAATGTTAATTTAATTATGACTGGTCCTTGCTTGTTTCATCCACGTAGTAAAATAAATGGAATGTTTTGTGATTATGATGCTGTCTAGGAGAGGCAGTCGTGAAATTAAAAAAATATACATACAAAACTGTTTGTTATATACCTAGTTAAAAAACTCTACATCTTTCACAGAGCCTTTATTTTTCAAACCAGATGAACTGGAATCACTTGACATTACGCTATTTTGCTGAAAGTACCTGGTAGTAAAGTCCCCCAGCCTGCAGAGCCCCTCAAGCCCCGGTCTGCAGTAAGACTCAGGGTGCCGTGTGTCAATGTCCAGGGCATGTGGAGTGAAGACCTTCCCTGCACTCAGACACCTTGCTGTCCAGTTGTAGTAGTCAGCTCCTGGAGCATGCTCGTGTATGGCCCAGCGGTGATCACGGGTGTTGTTCACGTTAGCACCGTCGGCGTGGACCTGGTGCAAAGAATGCGTTAGATATAATTGCGAATTAGACGGAGAATCAATGAATAAAGTTCACTAAAAGCTAGTCCGAAATAACAAATAAAAACAAATGCAAGACCAATACAATAAAACTATTGGTATGTGTTACTTCCACGCAATAAAAAACTAATCGAACAGCAACGATGACAATAAACGGCAAGCCAAAGAAACACACATTATCATTTCACAGGTGCCTTACTATGATGGGCTAAAGCCATCGTAGTTCTAGTGTGAGTGAGAACGGAGCTATACATAATGAATAGCTCTATCCCTTTCTCACAATAGAATCATGATGGCATTCACACGTCAAAGTATGGTGCCAGATATTCACAAACCATTACACTAAAACTTGCTCACAAACACACAACCGACAGTCAATGAGAACATACACAACAATACGTACATACATCTCACTGCACCTAGATCCGGAACTGCTTTCTGTAAGCCATACAAATATTTATTTCATAGACAGAAGTCAATCACTCAGTCACTGCGCCAACTGTGCCTACTGTGACACCACCATCCTCACCAGCGGGTAACGGAACACCACCTGCACTGTGATCATCAGCGTCTGGTTCTACTCACCATGCTCTCCACAATGATGGTGGTGTCCTCCCATGGCCTGTCCTGCGGCTGGCGGAACACCACTATCCCCACCAGTGGGTAGCGAAACACTACCTGCGCCGAGAACATTGGCGTTTGGTACTCGGTGTCTGTCTCGTACAGCAGGATCGTGCCGCAGATGTTCCGCTTAGGATGGCGTCTGAAAAGGTTAACATGGGGGGCTTAAGTTTGGTCAAGCAGAAGCAGGCAAGACACAAGGGTAAGAACATAGGTAAAGCGAAAGAGGTCGTAAGTTTGGAACACACCCGTTGAACCGGTCGCACTATTGACTTATTACACTCAATGGACCAAATAGGCACCACATTTCCCCCCCGGTGGGTGCCCGCTTTGCCGTGGAGGAAGGGGGGGACGGGGGTTTGTAGCCGTAGTTTATCAACAAGCCACGGTGAAGCAAAGACGAACCACTCGTCAGGGCTTTTGCCGCTAAGCCAACGACGTAGCGGCCAACAGGTAGGTTGCGGTGTCGCTTGAGCATCGCAACTGAGACAGGTCGCGATGTCGTGTATCGGAGGCATCGGAGGTCACCACCGTCTGATAGTGGATACGGTGGGGCCGCAGGGAAGGAAGAGTGTCAGTATAGCGTTGGCCGCTCTCCCTATCCCCTGCAGCCAAAAAATGGTAGGTGGCGAGGCCACTGTCCTGAACCGTTACAGGGGAACCAAGGGTGCCATACATGGGGTCGTCTGGCGCCCATGTGCTGGTTTGGTCCCTGGGGTGGTCACGGCGTACAGTCTGTTCTGGTACACCGGTGATGGCGTATTCCCCAGAGGAGGGTCCGGAGACGGACAGCCGCGTCGGGTTCGCGATGAGTGCTAACGCGTACCCGTGTTCCCGCTATAAGCGGCACAGGAGGACACCGTGGAGTTTTAGTGGTTTAGAGTTCCACATAACTGCGCTATCTCCCGGTAGTGAAGTATGCATGAGCATCCAAGCTAAAAAATAAGGTGGCTACGTTTTTTGCAGCGTTAGAGGCGTTGTTAAGTCATTTTCGAGTGCAGATAAATGCACATTTAGGTCACTGCAGCAAAAGAGACATAGTCTGAACCGCACGGCTCTTGGACTGGGTGTTTGATACAGTGTGCAATCGAGTACTCAAATAATGAAAGTCCTTACCTCTCCAGCACCATCGCCCTATGCACCACGCTGTTAACTCCCTGCAGAGGCAGGTAGGTGTCCCAATAGGCGCCGCTGAGCTCGTTGGCCAGGCCAGGCAGGAGGTACTTGTGGTTCAGGTACTCCGTGCGGTCCTTGTGCTTGCCCAGCAGGTCTCCCACCGGGTACTGGTCTTGGGTGCCCATGCCTGGAAATAATGGAATGATACGTTAGTAGAAAGTAAGACAGAATGTCTTTTGCGGGCCAAACTTCTAGAAACGCTGTCAATAAAGGCGCACCACTGTGATAAGAGGAATGTCAAATTGAATGTTTACTTTGCAAATAATAACGCGTGGATGCATACCTAAATTCGGATATGTTAAAGTTATTTGGGACTCACACTCACCTTTATGTACGTAAAAACTGTAATCCGGGCAAAAAACATTTTTTTACGAAACTAATAAGATATGTTTATCATCCTTACGTATCCCTAGTCCCCTTGGTAGTCTGTTCGTAAATCATTTTAATTATCTAGGTCAAAAAATTGTATCAACCGCATGTGGATCCCGGCAAATGCCGATCCCGGACGAAGGTGGGATGAGCATAGTTACCAACGACAGAAATGGTCCACAATTGCCCTACACCGGGATGATTGGAAGGAATTAATGGAAGCTTTTGCCCTACAGTGGGACATAACAGTCTGGAAATAAATAAATAATATCTGGTCACTCCACTAAAACAATTCGTCAGACAATAGTATTCATACCATTGCATAGTTATTTTGGAAACAAATGTCGATCGCAAGAATGCCTACAGACGCGTCATCATAGTGAAGACGTAAACATATCTATTGGCTGGTCAACTTGTTGACTAGTTGGCAAACCACCAACCGACGTCGCGGCCCGACGTAGCTATCACCAGATTATGCCGAAAAACTTCCATGACATTCCATAACACGTTTGACTGCATTGGTGAAGTTTTGGCAATATTATAAAGTTTGAGGTGACCTCGATCCCTGAGGAGCCCTTATTATGTAGATACTAGTTTCTGCCATCGGCTTCGCCAGCGTAAAAGTCGAAAATAATCACAAAGGATCATACGTTCCCTTGGGTTAATTTACCCGGGATAAAAAGTATTCCTAGTTTAAGGTCTAATCTATCTCTATACTGGCCAAAATTCATCAAAATTGATTTAGCGTGAAAACTAATGAAACAAACATGTATAATAGTTGGGGACGACAACCCCAACAAAAAGTTGGGGATCCTTGCAAAGGTGAGAAGGTACTTCACGCCATTACAGCTGCTGAACATGTATCAAGTGCAAGTTAGATCTTGCATGGAGTACTGTTCTCACCTCTGGGACGGATCTATTTGATATTTGTAATCGATTAAAAAGCGGGCCTAGAGGCTCATCGGCAATGAAACACTGGTCAAGTCAAAGCTCCAGCCTTGAACATAGTCGCCGAGTTGCCAGTTTGTCGGTTTTTTATCGTTTACATGTCGGGGAGTGTGCAATGGAATTGCATGATATAATGCCGCCTAGCCCGTTTCATCATCGGACTATCAGACGTACGGCGATGCGCTTTAGGTACACGGCGTACACCTATACGCAATAAACGATTTGGGAACACTTATATTAGGTGTTAAAGTATGAAATTGCCGATTTGTACTGAAAAATTGAAAATAGTTTTTTTATTTTATTTAACGTATTTATTTAATCCAAATAATTACCATTATTATCTATACATAGGTTTTTTTCTAGGTTGCTTCACCGTCGACCACATGATCGCTTACCATCAAAATAAAAAAAAGGATTTTTTTTTGTACAGTTAAACGATTTGTTTAATGCTCTTACGCAGTTGATTGAGGTGTACCTACTAGGTACTTAACTAGGGCTTAACACCCAATGAGAAACATGTAAAAACACTTCCTGCTTTCCTTGCTACGAACAATTTCAAGAAAGGGAAAAGATCGAATATCTCTAGTAGCTTTAGTCGAATTTCTATTTTTGATAATATCTAAACTGGGGCACTATTTTTAGGCGCACTGCTGAAATATAACCGGCATTGTACATGATTTTACCGAATGTATGTATGAGAAGTATGTATGAGAGTGGAAGGGCTATATCCAGCAGTGGGACTATAAAGGCTAGTTAGATTAGCCCACGTTAAAAATGACAGGTAAATTATTAAGGAGGATTTATTGTACTAGTACCAGCCAGCGGCTTTGCCCACGTAAATGTCGGAAAAGATCACTTACTAAAGCAAATAAAAAGAGTTCTGTGTGCTAATCCAGAGGACGTTCTATCCCTGTGCAAAGTTTTATCCAAATCAGTTTAGCTTTTATCGTGTAATTGATTAACAAAATATCCAAACATCCAGAAAAACAAAATTAATAATTGCATTAGCAGGATAGTCTTTTGATTTGTGTTCAGTTGCCAAAAGTTGCCATTATTGATCTCATACCGATTGATCATCTTCACCGTGCGATTTTCGAAAAAATCTTATGACAGCATGACTAGCATTGAACTATGAACCTCTTATTTCATAGTTCTGGAACGTTCTATAACATGTCAACGCAATCATGAAAGAGGGATAGTGCTCTTTGTCCTGTATAGCTCCGTCTCTGTCTCACAGTGGAACCATGACAGTTTTGACGAGACGGAGTAAGACTTCAGATCTCACCTGGCGGAGGCAGCTTATTCAAATCAAGCTCCAAAGGGTTGTAGATCCCTCCAGTGGTATTACACAAGTGGTCCACATCATCTCCGATGAGCTTTGGCGGTAACTCATAGACGCTGTAGTGCAGCATGGAGCTAACGAAGCGAAGGTTGGACTCGTAGTCGCCGTCAGCAGCCCCCAGCTGGAAGTTGGTCCACGTGGGGTCGAAGGGCGAGCGCTGCGTGAAGTCGATGGAGCCGCGGATGCCGTCCATGTTTATTAGGGCTCTGGAACCAGTAAAGGGATGTTGAATTATAGATCCAATAATTTTCTTAACTAATATTATGAAGCTGAAGAATTTGATTGTTTGTTTGTTTGAACGCGCTAATCTCAGGAACTACTGGTTGGAATTGAAAAAGTCGCTTTGTGGTGGATAGTTCATTTATCGAAGAAGGTACATACATTGTATAACATCACGCTACAATCAAAAGGAGCGGAGCATAAATGAAAAATGTTGCAAAGACAGGCAAAAATATTAATTTTTTAGGAGCTTCCGTTGCGTGCGCTGCGTAAACGGTTTAAGTTATGCAAATACCATGTATAATGGAATTGTCCCCATTTAAAAGTCCAAAAAAAAAATCCGCAACAGCTTATGTCTATCTTTTAAGATTGACCCACTATAATCTTTTATAGGGTAATCAAATTTATTCATTTGCGAAGGAGTTTTATGAAGATCTATACTAAGATTATAAAGCTGAAGAGTTAGTTTGTTTGTTTTTAGGGTAGGTACTCTACCTGCCTACCTACCATACCTACCCTACCTATCCTGCCTACCCTAAGGCAGGATAGGTAGGGTAGGTATGGTAGGTAGGCAGGTAGAGTAGGAAGAGTGGGTAGGGTAGGTAGGTAGGTAGTGGTAGGTAGATAGAGAGAGCCAGTTGACGGGAGCGAAACCGCAGGGGTCAGCTAGTGTAAAATAAAATGCAAGAATCACACGACTTTAGGTCACGTGCTGCCGTGCACAGCGAGGTTCAGGGGAGACGCTTTTCGTCTCCCCAGGGATGTGCCCTCACAGGCGTTGCACAGAGGGGGTTCCGAGGTGGTCTTTGAGACGTAACGGGACTTCTACGTGCTGCGCTGTGTCTGTGTGCTGCTTCCAGAAGCCTTTTGAAGTTGTTCCACGTCAACAAAAAAACCAGCCAAGTGAGTGTCGGGCCACGCGCAGTGATAGGGTTCCGTAGTTGCATAATAATGCGGACTAAGAAGAGGGTTTTTTGTTGTTACATGAACATTAAAACGGTTTCAGCGGCTCACAACGTCTAAAAACGGGCCGACATAGGACGATATAAAATCCAACTTCACAAGTGTAGTTTTTTTTTCTATTTTTTTTCTACCGCGAACATAGTCGTCCGCGCCTTTTTTTACTGAGTTGATTTGTTTGATTATTTTTCATAAAATTACAATTATTTGACTCCTACGTCGGTCATTATTTCTAGGCTTACTTAACTAACTTAAGTCTACGTGCATTCATCCATCACTAAATACTATATGTTTTTTTTATTTTTTTATTATGTATTACGCACTGATATTACAATTGAAGTTAATTGGCATACAAGTGAAGTTAGAAAAATATTATCTGTTTGTGTACCACCGCGGGCCAAAAACAAATATTTTAGTATGAGTACTCTACTACCAAAAAGTAAAATCAAATTATTCAATGATAGGAACAAATAACAAATTTAATAAGCTTTTTCACCTATTTTTGATGTCGGTTAAAAATAGGTGAAAAAAGACACCGTTTCCAAAAAGAAAGATTTTTTTCACTTTTTGTTTTGGAAGTCAGTTTAAAAAAGTTGTTATTTTTCTCATTTTTTTTATATTGTACGAAATTATAAGAGGCACTTCTTCTTCTTCAATTCTTTGTTTCTTATTTATTTATTTTTTTGTACAATACTCAGCCAGTTCGGTAGCCTTGGCGCTGGCATCGCAAAGGTCTCGCATGGTGGGTGTGTTGGCACTGCTTTTCTACTGTTTTATAAAGTTTTCAAAACATTTTGGACGTAGACCGTCAATAAGTCGTCATTGGGAATCTGCTACAATGCACATTCTGAGGCAGGAATGCCATAATATCCTTGATCTGCCTCGTGTTGTTGTTGATGCTACAGATTACTATTGTATACTGATTCTCTGGACAAGTGACGTTTTATCATCGAAAGCGCCGCGGTAGCGATGAGAAAAAAATTAAAGTTGTATGAGATTGCCAGCCAAGTGCTATCGAAATGTCACGTGTGTCATTTGTTTGACGTGATCAATATTTATAGGCATTTTCAACCATCGCCATCACACTGTTTAGACTTCTGGAGCCTCTGGTATGATACGAGTGCTGCTGAAATCGACGTTTTTAACTTTTGTCGAAATTATGATACAAAGGATGGCAGTAACTTTCTTAAATAGCTAAAAATGTACCCGATGCCATTAATAATACCTATATAATAGAACGATGTAGATTTGTAGATGCATTATTGTCTGAGCTTTATGAATAACTAGCTTCTGCCAGCGGCTTCGCCCGCGTGAATTTCGAAAATTATCCCGAGGGACCATATTCCCGGGATAAAAGTATCCTATGTACTAATCCAGACTATAATCTATCTCTGTGCCAATTTCATCCATATTCATCCAGTCGTTTGAGTGTGAAGAAGTAACAAACATACCAACACACTAACTAGCAAACTTTCACCTTTATAATATTATATGAAGTGTGATTTCAAAGTTTATAAGCTTTAGTTTGGCGCTTTTAGCAATAACGAAAGTGTCCAGAAAACCCTATAGTTCATCATAGTCTCGTGATGATGGTCGAAACCAGTTTGTTCTATATATTTTAAACAAGAATATTAATTTTTCCACGCTGAGGTTCCGCACGGTTTTGTTTGTGCCCAGAATAGCTTGAATATTATTCTTATGATGTTATTGCAGCCCGCCAGGGTATTTGTACACCCACGGTTTTCTCATAAACAACATTACGCTTGCATTATCTTGGGGTTAGGCAGAGGTGTGTATCGTACACCCACATTTAGCCAGATATATATTGTCCCACGAATTAAGAAGCGAACTTATTGGCATCAACTCAGCATAAATTCAAAATCTGGGCTGCTACTGAGAAATTTTAGGTGGTTAAACCCAAACACTACTGACCCGAGAATCCAACGCAGCATAACATACTCAGCTGTATTTGTTTAACGGTCACTAACTATTACTATCCATTTTGCCTAAACCTTAAGAATAATGAGCATACTCACTTTGTACTTTTCGGCGCCATCGGCCTTAACTTGGCGCACGCCAGGAAGCTATCAGTATGTCTGTTATCATATATCACGACATACAGGCTCCGTCTGGTCACCTCCATATCACTCCGCAGCACGTTGATGACGTCATCCTTGAACAGCGTCTTCGTCTTCATCACGTTCGCGTCTGTCGCCACCTTGATCATCCCCAATCTGCTGTCCAGATCCCCCACACTCATCCCATCACCGCTGTTCTCGGGATCAAACACTAGCTGAAGAACATTACAGTTGTCTTCGTAATTCCCTTTATCAGCGTCAAAAATGTCGGTCACAAATAACTTCCACTTATGTTCTGTAAATTCTACTTTTTCTGTTATTCCTTTGGTATGATATAAGTCTGCTTGGATGTAGGAGTCGGATTCGTCTGATTCTTTAGCTGACAGCCATCTGAAATGCAGTGTCCCCGCTACTGGGGATGTGAACCTTGCTATCGCATTCTTTTCATAAGTCTTGTCTGTTGATAATATTGACGCGCAAATGACCCTGTCTCGTTCAGCAGTTTCGAATACTAAACTCTTGCCCCAGAGTCCGTTGGGTCCAGTCAACGTGTTCTTGCTTTCAAATTCCGCGTGGTCCTTTCCTGGTATGATGAGGTAGCCAAGTTCTTCAGTGAGATCGATGAGTTCTTTGCCGAGGTTGGCGTCGGAGCACCGTGCGTCGGAGAGGTCTCGGTAGTCGACGGGGAACTCGTGGACGGACCACCGCCACACGCCGTCAGGGTATTGCAGCGTGGGCTTGAGGTTGGTCCGGATGCTGATGAGCGTGTCGTTCTTGTGGGAGAACTCCACCTCGCCGTGGAGACCATGCTGCGACAGGTACGCGCGGAGGACCAGGCATTTTGATATTTCTGGAATGGGTAATAAGTAGAAGTTGATTTAGAGAAGCAATGTGGTTGAAGGTATGAAGTGTAACAAACTTCTCTAATAGTTTCGATTCATCTGCGTTTACCAAAGTGAAATAATTGATTATAACATATTCAAGTATCCGCAGCTCTATATACTGATTTATTTTGTAAACAATATACCTGCGGTTTATTACGAAATGCGTATCAAAATCAGATTAGATAAGACGCTAATTCGAGTCTCTGGACTTCCAAGACGTTCGATTTCCAGATATGATAACTTTCCTTAATTAGAAAGCCATCAGTATTAACCCGAAAATCGGATCCCAAGTCTGTCTTTGATAATTTTAGTGCCTTAACCGGGTATTGTTGACATAGTTCTAAATAGGCCCTCATTTATGATCTTATACTGCAACACGTTTTAGCAAAAACCTGGTTTTATCCCCAAAAAAACTCGACAGCAGATATATTATGTTACTTAATTTTACACTCATATATAAACAAAATAATGTCCAGTTATGCAGTCGCTTATGATCATGCAACTGTCTCCAGAACGTGATCGGAAAGGTAACTAGTTCGACACCAGGCGTTGACTCAGTTGACGGTATGTATGCCCTTGAGTTCGTTTTTGTTGTTGTTGGACACTACAAAGAGATATCTTGTGCAGTTTCGAAAGTTCGTTTCATAATCATTTCGTTGCATTTATTAGCGGATATTGTTAATGACAGATAATGTTTTCTTGATTTGTAATCATTAATTACGTTGTGTTCATTAAAATGTAAGTTAAATGTAAGTTACGTCCAAGTTCAAGCAAGCTTGGTGATCAATGCTCGTCCCTTCTCTGTATGAGAAGAGACCTTGCCCTGCAATGGGGCAGTTCGAGGCTGGTATTATGATGTCCAAATTTAAAAATCCGGGAAAGTACCAATGTGACTTTTTTAAATTCATTTGTACTTTCCAAGTTTGTCTTGAACATTGCTGACAACCGTGAAGGAAAACATCGTGAGTTTATAAGATTGTTCTCCATTGGTGTAATTGCTGCAAGGCGTTCCAGTGCGAGGATAAACTAATAAATAAATGAATAAAAATAAATAAGTTTTGTGTTTGTTTGTGCAGCAATCAGAGAGTATTAAAGAAAATGAATTTTAAAAACAGGATTATGATAAATTGGAAAGCTCAATCACAATACAAGTTACTTAACATTATAATTAAGTTATAAATACTTCGCTAAGCAAAAATATAATATCCATTGATTTATCCTTAACTAAATCATGACTAACAATAGAGAAATTGGCTTAAAACCAGCCAAACCGGATTAAAAAACAAACGTGCACAAACTTGAGGTCAAACTTACCAACACTAATCAACACAAAATACACAATACACAAGAACTTTGGTCTCACATGACTAAAAGCGTAAATCATTTTCACTAAACTATGGTTAAAGTTAACTAAACTACGTTTGTATCGGATCGCATGATGCCACTGGTTTCTCTCGCCGAGTGAAAGGCACTGACATCACACACAAGACACTCAAGTACAACTTAGAGAACAAGACAGCCAGATAGTTAGAGCAAGACACAAGATGTTAAGGTCGTGTGGTAGGAAATGACAAGCCGTCATTCGATGATTTTCGCGGTAAACCGGAGACAATGATTGGATTCTTTGCGGAAACCAGGAAACGGCTACAAATGCTGGAATTGATAAACACGGCGGTCTTAACCTAAGACAGTGTCAGTTCACTTCACAAGGAAAGCTATTGGGCTTTAAGTAGAGCACAAGACACCACAGTAATCTGAATTTTAAATGAAGTAAGTTCGGATGCGAGACGCACGGGATCGGTCAATGTGGCGACATTTGGGGAAGGCTTATGTTCAGCAGTGGACGTCTTTCGGCTGAAATGATGATTATGATGAAGTACATAATTCCATGTGCGATCTTTAACTTTTGGGAATGATCCAATTTCATAATAAAAGAACATTTTCCATCTTAAACATCTTCTGATTTAGCCGTCTTGTAAAGAATTAAGTTAACAAGTGCAAATCGGACACGCACACTATGTTTTGGCACAATATGTTATTTTAAATACCATAGACTTCTTACAAGTTTTCCTGTAGCCTATAGGTAAATAACTATTTTAAAGCTGCTTTTTTTTCTTGTATATTCTGGTGTACAATATAGTTTAAGTATATACATAAATAAATAAACTATTTTAATTATTTAAGATATTTAATTATTATCTAATTATTTAAGATAATTAGAAATTTTTGATTAGAAATATTTTAGTGGAGATAAGTGAAGTGCTTTGGGCAAATAATATTTATACACTAACACCCTTTGGTAATGGTAAATTATCGCCTATTTTCTTAAATAACTTAAAAACTATTTATCTCAAAATTATAAAAAATACATACCTAAGTATTTGAGATACCCACAACAAGCCCTTTTATTTGATATGTCACACGATAGAGTTTGCATTTTTTTAATGTACCCCGCAAAAAGTGGCCTGCATATTTAATATTCATTTAGTAACGTTACACGTCCATCTTTGGGTCACCGTCTTACATATATTATGTGTACCAAATTTCAACTCAATCGGTCCAGTAGTTTCGGAGCAAATTGGCAGTGACAGACGGACAGACAGACAACAAAGTGATCCTACACGGGTTGCTTATCAGTATTTTCATATAAGTAAATACCATAAGTCTGGCATTGAGGCGAGTTAAGAGCATTTACCTTACTTGACCCTCTGACCAAAGTGTCAATAAACACAGTAAATTATGTAATAAGCTTCTTAACAGAAATATCAGGTAACTGTCATGCCACAGGCAAACAACTCTGCCCTAGAAAAATGTGTTGTAAATGAAGGCTAGAACCAAGGGCAAAAGCTGATAATGATAATCTGTGTTGCTGAAAAACCATATACCTGAGTATGTTACCCATAGAGAGAAGTAAAATGAGATAATACTCTTCCGTTCAGGGTCTGACCGGCACCACAAATAATATAATACTAGCAAACCGGCAATAAGACAATACATACCAAAAACATTTAATAATTCTATTTTTAACCTGGATGTTCGCTGCACACCAGTTCTGATGCATAGATAAAAAGAGAGGGAACAACATAATTAGTTAAGCTTTGGACTAGTAGACAGAAAATCTGTGAGGGAAGAAAATGTTCCCAACAGCTTTCTATTCCCCAGCATAAGTCGGCGACTTTCAGAAGCAGTTTTCGGTACGCAGCTACCAAATGCTGGAACAATATCTCACCTCCAATAAAATATAGTAGGTAATAGATGTTTTTATTAAATCATCAAAATTAATTTAAAGATGTTCGTTTGACACGTCAGCCATTCAAAGCACAATATATTTTTGTTGTTTTTATTTTTATTTCTTTTTATCAACTAGGTATATTGAGTATATCATTGTACCCTATGCATTTCTCAATTTTGGCATTGTTATCAATCAACTTTGTACATTTTTTAAATTTTATACGTCTTTCAATTTTACCAATATTATTAATTTTATATTTTTATCATTGTTATTTTTTGTTATGTTTATATTTTAATTTATCAATTTTAAACAATTTTTATCGATTTTATACATTGATCGATTTTACCCTCATTTTTGCTTTTATTATTGTATTTTAATTTATTTTAGTCAGCGACCTGCTCCCGCTTTAATAGTAATACAATACGTATTTAATTTGTTCTCTTTTGTTAGTGAGCACATAGAACTTTTATTTCTGTTGTGTTATAATTAAGACTTTAATAGTCGCAAAATTTTATTTTAGATATTTTTTTACAAGAAATTCAGTATATTGTAAATGTTTGGTGGTGTTTTCGAGCGTATGACACTCGTGGGCTGCAGCTGAATATCAGCGTCAGGTGGTATTATACCCTGTATTACCGTATGGCATTATGCTGAGCTGAGGCCCTTTTGGCATTAATGACTCGACAACTACTTAAGACTGTATAATATCTCAAATTGCTTAGCATGGTCGTCTATCATTAGAGTAATGAGCCGCATACTTTCATTACGTTATTACTACTAATGCTAGCTAATGTCCCACTATAAGTATCATTTGGAGCCAAGAAATTGTAAATTCGGTTAACGGCAATCATAAATGTCAAACAAGCTCAATGTCAAAGTTAATTTAGTTCTGCAACTGTCACGGCTATATTTGTTTCTGTTACAATACCGAAGGAAAAAGAGCGCGAGGCCGGTCACCAACACGATGATCTGACCAAGCGAAAGAAGCTACATCCTCAAGCAAATTTCAGGAGATGATGATGGCAAATTTGGGCCGGAATCGATGGAGGCAGATTGTCCGCTTAAAAGGGTCCAGTGACCACGATCCTCAGTAATGAGGGACCGATTGAAGAAGAGATCAAATCAGACAAATTTGTTATCAATTTGTCATAAATCTGCTTGATAGTAGTATAAGTTCCCACACACAACAGACCGAATGGGAGTCTAAATGCGGATAATGGAGTCCAAATACATAGTATAGCTCCATTTGAAACATTCTTCACCATCTGAGATCATGTAATAGATATAGGGACGTAAAGACAAAGAAATAAGAATCTACTGAATCAGGTTAGAACAGTAGTTCGGATCATAGTGGGTTTCAGAAAACAGTATTTATCTTACAACAGTATTTGTCTTATTTTGTATGTAGATAAAAAAAAAATATCGAAGAAATAACGTGTGACTCAAAATATCAAAACAGGAATAACGATTCATTCCTGTTTTGATATTTTAATCACATTTCTGTTTTAAAATAAAGAGTGCAGTCAGTAGGTGCATCTAAATGAAAAACAAAAGTAATTTAGAATCAGCACTTTTCTGACGTCAAAATTTACATAAATACGGCCCCGAAAACACCCACCCTCATTTCCTAGTATTTTATTCTATAAAGAAGCGGTTCAACAAAAGCCTCAACACTAACAACATATCTGTCTATTAAGATTTAATTTCTTTACAAAGCAGGGCAAAGTACATATTAGAAGAACTTGTATTTTCAACCGACTTCAAAAAGGAGGAGGTTTCTCAATTCGACCGTATTTATATATTTTTATGTTTGTTCGCGGATAATTTCGTCGTTTATGAACCGATTTTGATGATTATTTTTTGTTGGAAAGGAGATATCCCAAAGGTGGTACCATGATAAGGATCTGATGATGGCGTTCCAGAGAAATCGAGGGATCTCCTCAAATATCATAGGCATACACATAGCGATTTTGGTATTTACATCACTAATGCAATCATTTGCACTTAGAAAGAATCATTTGGTGAAGTGGAACTGATGAAGAAGACCACAGATGACCACTGAAACTCCTTAATACTAAGTATGTCACGGTATAAGATATATCGAATAGCTTACCGACTATGATAAAGCAAATACTTATAAACAAATGGTACTGATGAAAATTGTACCATCGAACTGATCTGATGATGAAGCCGGAAGGTAGGCAGTCGTTTTTGGGCTTATTAGAATTGTCAGGAGATTTACTTTGACTATAAATGATTTTCATGGTAATTGGAGGTCCCTACCAAAACTAAAAAGAGATAAATAAAAACTTCCAAAGAAAGACTTCCAAAACAAAACACTATAAAACGGCAAACAATAGATACCAAAGACATACACACATACATACCTACATAAACTTACGCTTTTTCCCATGTGGATTTGTAATAATCACATACGAATATCTCCTGCTGACCTTTTATAAATATACCGGTACTTAAAGAGACGACAGTTACTTGTAATAATTTGTATGAAGTCAACAACAGTGATTGATCCACCTAAAGTCACTCCATCCATCTAAACTCATCAATAATGATGTTTTCAGAATTCCAAAATATCTAAAACTGCTTTGAAGTGTTTCTCAAGACTATTATTGATTACTGTCTGCTCCATTTCTTCTTTCCAAGTAAAAGTCCGTGTAAGTTTATGGTGTGATCTACCTTGCTTGTCTTTCTGCTATATCTTCAAAACAATATATTTGAACCCTCCTGTCCCTCATCCATTTTATGAGAGGTCGGCGCAGTAAGACTTATTCATCCATTCTCTTCCAGCCGTCATCTCAACGTTAGCTTCCATTCTAGCCTCAGCATCTTTCGCTACATTATCTTGGTTCCTTCGTATCACACCTCAAGCAACAACAATACCTGCGTCATTATTATATGTTCCTTAGATTGATACTCCATCAATCGATCCGTCTAGGGTTTTCCCAGCTTTGGTGGGAAAACCCTAGACCCTTGTGGCTTCCAGTCTACCCAGATGTGACATGTGGACATGGAACGGCTGCCTATCTGACCTTCAGAACCCAGTTACTGGGAAACACGTCAATATTCCTTGACAAAAAGTGTTGCTACGATCCATGTCAATAGAAAATTAGGTAGTGTACCGAAACACCTTATTGCCAAAATACATGCATTTGATCTCGATTGTTACGTTCGAGGGACTGCATGAAATAGTTATTGCATAACTAGTAATTGCAGTAATTTGTAAATGATCGATATTTCCTGTAACGACTGTTCATGTAACGGAGATTGGGTAACATTTCAAGAACATAACTTTTCATGTGATTTATTTTCTGTATAATAAAAAAATATTACTTAATAACCTCAGCCGAAAGGCATCCACAGCTGGACATAGTCCTCCTTAAGCGGCGCCACACCAACCGTTCCTAAGCTTCTCCATTCCAGCAGACTCTCATAACCTTTCCAGCTGTACCTTGATTGCGTACCTTTCATTTTGGTAACTCAATAATATTCATGTTTTACGCTGTCAAGCAGACGGATTTTTGAACATATGAAGCAATTATTCTTTTTCGTGTGAGGATGCTCAGGCCACTTTTGGTGTCTGAGTTAATTAAGGGCCTACATCTGCTTTAGTGCCGCAAAACGGTAACTTTCTAAAGCATACCCCTTAGTAACGGCTAGGTTAAAAGGTTTGAAAAAAGAAAAAAAAATATTATTGTTTCATGTACATTATTTTTGAAACAAGGTTTTTTCGTGTAACTTATAGTTTCGCTTTAAAAAAATAATTAACCACACGATATGTTTTCCCAACAATTGGATACTCTTCCAAAATGACTTGGATGTTTAAAAATTTTTTTACACAAAAACTTGATGGCTGGAATTTCTTCATAACTGACATAGCATATGTAAATCAAATAGTATTTTGCAAACAAAACTGTTCAAAAGGAGGTTCAATATTGAAATTTTGGCTCCGAGCGGGCGCAAAGCCAGTACGACGTTGGGACGAATATATCGCCTTAAGACGCCTCTGGGAATCCCACAGACCTCTGACTTGGCTATTTCAGACTTACATTAACAATACTCTTATAAAAACTGGTTTCCTCACGATGTGTTCCTTCACCGTCGCCTGTGATGTCCCTGATTAACTTAGAAGGTACATATGAATTGTAAAAAGTCATATTGGTGCTTGCCCAGATTTTAACCCACGACCTCATCAAGCACGAGAGGCGAGGTCTTAACCACTGGGCCACCACGACAGCAATGAATGCAAGGGAAACAATCCGTACCCTATTCTTTGAACACATAATTAGGGTGCTGGTCATGGTCCACCAAGCTGTAGCTTATTTTCCTTTAATCAATTTTACACTTAGATTTTTAGTGTTTATTATCACACTTCTTAAAGATTCCGTAAAGTCAGCATATAGTTAGCAGATCGTTAATTGATTTGGGGGGTGACCATAAGCTCTTAGAGTGAGGTTATTTTGAGTGTGTGTAAGGGACAGATTTATGTGACTTGTATACATCTGTCACTTACGCGATATCAAAATAACCTTTCTCTAAGAGCTTATGGTCACCACCTTGATCTTCTCTTCAATAAAGGCTAATTACGATATTCTCTAGTTTATTGCTTTTAAAAACCCTGAGTGACATCTTCAAAGATCGATCAAGTCAAGTCGTTTAACATCTATGACAAGCACATGGTCATACATTATACAATATTTATGAAATTCACTGCAAGAAATCATAATGTTGTCTGAATGTTTAGGATGGCAACGTATCTGGGAAATAGCCGACCTTCGCATCACGCGCATAATATCGGAATAACACCAAAATACCGATCCTGATCAACGAATAACATAACACAGGTGGCACAGAAGAAGAAACGACAGAAGGTCCAGCAAATCATGAAGAAATGCTGGTACTACATTAGATAACTTAAAAGTTCTCAAACCACCCTCAGCTAGTGCTAGCTACCTGCATTACATGGTAAGAAGGAAGAAATAAAAACTAACATAGAATCTCAATTCTTTAAGTTATTAATCTTGTAGTGTACCACAGAATAAATACTGTACCTACATTTAGAGCAAATAAATTTCTGAAACTGATTCTGATTCTGAACGGGTCCTAAACTAGGCACTGATGGTTTGATATATATTTTACATTATTTTACCTGGCTCCGTTTCTTCTTGCACGGTGACGGCGCCGAGCCGCGCGCTGTGGGGATGTGTCTAGGCCCCTTATATTAACTATAAGTCCAGGTTTCCTCACGATCTTTTCGAAAAAAGTCACATAGGTAATTCACCCGGTTTTGAACGCACGACCTCGAGCAAAAGAGACGGATCTTAGCCATTGGGCCACCACGACATTTTCATATTTGATTCTATTCTATAAGTAAGAGGAAAACTTAAGTCTGAGATTCCTTGATAAAAGCGATGTTTTGGGAAAAGATGCCTGAAAGACAAAAACAAAAACTGCAGCAAAAGTCAAAGGGATCATTGCATTCGGTATCACAACATAAGCTTCGATGATGATTTCGCTTCTCTTCCTTCCATGTACTAATAAACGAGTTAATTGTTAAAGTTACTAAGGAGTGGAACTTCTGTCTCTATCTACTCAATGTCCAGTTAAAATAATCGTATTAATGACGTCGGCCTCGGTGCGCCCGCGCAGCTTGCTCGGCTATTCCCGGCGCAGACTGAGTCACGCGCTGAAATAAGGTCATTGTAATCCACACCGATGGTATCGCCGTTCGACTCCCGGACAGTTACGTGTACCTGCATTCTGGGATGTACGAGAATGATCCGGAGGTTGGGTGATGCATGCAATCGTTTTAATACTTGTTTCCCAGCAGGCTTGTCAAAGTCTAAAATAATTTTTATATTTTGTGAAACAACAGTAGAACTATACGTATAAGTAAGACAGACAATCAAAATAGTTTAACAATTCAATCTGCCTAGCCTTTTCCCAACCGTATTGGGGTCGGTTTCCAGTCTTACCGGATTCAGCTGAGCACTAGTGTTTTACGTGGAGCGACTGCCTATCTGACCTCCACAACCAAGTAACTGGGTAACACGATACACTTTGGCAAGACTGGTGTCAGATCACAAGCTTCTGACAACCCGTAATGACTGTCAAAGATCTTCAAATGACAGCCGGGACCAACGGCTTAACGTGCTTTCCGAGGCACGGAGGAAATTCGATATGATGAAAATGGTCACCCATCCACGGACCGACCTCGTCAAGCATTGCTTAACCTTGAAGATCGACCCGTGCGGCTGTTATTATTTAGCCACGAGCTCCTCCTCCTCAATCAAAATAGTTTAACATAGCGCTTATATAGGGAATATGGGTGAAGGTTTAGGCAGACATGTACTTACTTCCACATTTTGCTAGTTATATATAATAGGTGTAATAGGTGTAAATATATGTAATAGGTGGCCAGCCTAATGACACCAACTGTCCATAAATTCCGACTTCTTCCGGCTGCTACTGAGAAATTATATGTATTAAATTACAATAACCTTGTTGCTCGACCTGATCGTCGATACCGAACCTCATGCCCAGCTTTAACGCTAGCCACCACAGACATCTTTAAAAACGAAAGCACAAAAATCACGTATGTGTTACACCTGATCATCACCAGACACACGTAGATAACTATCTATGTTCGTTACTACGAGGAGTACTAAAGAATTTTACACATTACACACATCTTAAAATCTGCCGCAGGATTGTGAATGACCGACAAGCTAGCAAAACATGAAGTTCATTAAATGAAATATTTAATTAACATCTGTCACGCAATCTCCAGATGTCATCTACATCATGTACACGTGAAATTCGTATTTTATGTCATACAAGCTCGATTCACAGAAATATGTGACGTGTGGTGTTCAACTGAGCAAAAATCGTCTCTGGAGACTCCGTAAATTGTTGCTGGTATTACGAGGATTAGATTATACACTTACAGTATCTACATATGAATGTTTTGTAAACAAGCGGTGATATTAGCGAAAATCGAGATATGCTCTTTGCCGATCTTTCAAGAGATTGTCTTCTGAGCATTTCAGGGGGGTGACCATAAGCTCTTACAGCAAGGTTATTTTGAGTGTGCGTAAGTGACAGATGTATAAGACTTATATACATCTGTCACTTTTTTACATTCGAACTATGATAGTTTTGACACGTCAGGGTACGGGGGCTGACCTAGATTTCGAAATCACAATTGCAATGCCTAAATAACTCTTTAACTTAATTATTAGGTCCTCACCTATGAAATTGGCGTTTTGTCGTACTGGCCACTTTGATCTCAAATATCTCCTCTTTGGTTTGGAATTCCAATTTTAAATTTATACAGCTATTTACTCATGCTTTTGTGTTTGGAAAACCGTAATTCCTTTTTTTTTTCCTCTTTTGTTTTTTTCTTTGCGCCAGTCAGTTTACAAAATGGAAAATTTGAAATATCGCGTTATTTACGAGTACGAGTTCCATCGTGGCACCAGTGCTGTAGAAACGGCTCGAAGGATTAATGATGTGTATGGCGACGGTGTCCCAAAAGAAAACGCAGTGCGTTTTTGGTGTCAACGTTTTCGTTCTGGAAATTTCGACCTGCAGAACAAGCCCCGTGGACGACCGGAGACGAAAGTTGATAATGAAGAATTGAAGGCTATTGTGGAAGCGGATCCATCGCAAACCACGTCCGAGTTAGCTGCAGGCTGCGGTGTTAGTGATAAAACTGTTTTAATCCACTTGAAGCAAAGTGGGAAGGTGAAAAAGCTTGAAAATGGGTACCTCGTGAATTGAGTGCAGCAAACCGACAAACGCGCGTCGACTGCTGCGTTACATTACTCAACCGGCACAATAATGAAGGGATTTCAAAATCGAATCATTACCTGTGATGAAAAGTGGATCCTGTACAATAATCTGAAACGCTCATCGCAATGCCTGAACCCTGGCGAACCAGCCAAATCCTGCCCCAAGCGAAAATTGTCTCAAAAAAATTACTTGTGAGCGTTTGGTGGACTAGTGCCGGTGTCGTTCACTACAGCTTTCTTAAATCTGGCCAGACGATTACGGCGGATGTCTATTATCAGCAACTACAAACCATGATGGAAAAGCTAGCTGCTAAACAGCCGAGGCTGGCCAATCGCTCTAGGCCACTGCTGCTTCAGGACAACGCTAGACCAAACACTGCACAACAGACGGCTACCAAATTAGAGGAGCTTCAATTGGAATGCCTAAGACATCCGTACTCCCGGACCTTGTTCGAACAGATTACTATTTTTTTTCGAAATTTGGTTTGCTCCGATGGGGCAGTCCAAAGCGCCTTCAAAGATTTTATTGATTCCCGTCCGAATGGTTTTTTATTAAAGTGATCAATTAACTACCTATGAGATGGCAAAAGTGCATAAATAGCAATACTTACATACTTTGATTAAATATTAAAAAAATAATCGACTTTATGTTCCTGATTTACAAAACGCCAATTTCATATGTAATGACCTAATATAATAATGCCATAAAGACAGGCTAAATTTATCTTTAACTTAATTATACATAATAACGCCATAAGGGCAGGTCGATGCAGCATGTCTTCTTCTTCCAAATATCTCTATTTGTCATCATTTCAACATTCGCCTATTCACCTTTAAAGCTTTCAGAAGAAAGTTGAACTTTGTGCTGTATATTATTAAGAGAAACCAAACGGTACTGTGACTGGAAAAAGAAACATTTTTACTTAATATTGTAAAAACCAGCCAAGTGCGAGTCTGACTCGCGCACAGAAAGTTCGGTATAAACAGCTACATTCACCAAAATAAAAAGGTAACATTATTAACTTTCATAAACAATGAAAGCATTAGCTTAAAGAGAGCTTAGCAATTTGAAAACTGTTGTCCCCAAACATCAATACCTATACAATTTTTCATGGCTTTATTCGGCGTGATTAATATATATATCCATGCCAAATTATAGCTTTCTAATACTTAGAGTCTCTGAGCTAAGCTGCGGACGGATAGAGCGAAACTATAAGGGTTCCTTGTTGACTACGGAACCCTAAAAACGATCTGTGATGTTGATGAAGTATTTAGATAACTTGGCAAGCGTACAGAAATGTGTTTTGATGCATTTCTTCGACCACGACATTAAAAAATATCAAATGTAAAAGTGTCAAAGAGCTGGCACTTTCTTAGCATCAACGCTCGTCACATACTCACATACCTGCATTATTATAACTGTGATAATAACTTCACCATCACATACATTGTGAGTCAGCTTCCATTCTGTCAGGCCGGCTTGCCCGGCACGCCAGTCCTCTGCCAAGTGGCACTGTCCCGATCTGGTCTACAATTGTACATGTCGCAACGAGCCAATTGCCAGCACTTTCTTAACCGATACCATTGTGAAGTGTAGCTTGGTGTTCGCATCGCATTGCATTCTATAGCGTTTGCTAACGGCTGCCATAAATGCAATGATAAAGTCCCATTGCGGCACTTGTGATTCTGACTACTTCTTGTTCCCTATTTTCTCGGATTTAGTGATTGGATTGCATCTCTCAGACCAAGGACGTGGAAGTGGAAGTGTATTAGCTCGACTAAGAAGCTTCTCAGTCTATCCTGAAATCTGTATTTATGCCCGGTTGATGGCAATTGGGACTCCCATTAGCACATAGGACTGTTGCCTATGTTTACCCCTTTGATACAGATCTCTAATAAAAAAACTCAATAACACTGAACGAAATCGAACCCAAGCTCCTACCTTCAGCAGTTCCTACTTTAACAGTGAGGAAGGCAGAATTTTACAGTTTCACCAAAGAATGTCAATTTGACAATAATGTGTGCAGTTTGTAACAAGGAACTGAAACATGATACGAGTACCTATTCCAGAATCCCAGCTTATAATATCCATGTGTGAAATCTATGTTACCTATATACCTGAAATCTATATACCTACATTAACAACTTACAACGGATTTCCAAACTTGCTTGCTTGCTATTTTTGGCTTGCAGTGGAAGTTCAGTCAGCCTGTATGTAGACGTGGAGGCCGAAGTAATCCGTCAGCTGTGGAAGCCCTGGCCTCAATACGTACTTACCAAATGAGTCAGAACATCTGCTACAAGTGCATTTTACGTAATACATCATTATACAGGTCTACATAAATACTAAGATTTACTAGAGACCTTGATAAAGACTTGGCGGTGGCGGTGGCCAGTTAAACTTATAAATTTCTTGTATCAATGAAAGTTATGTCTAATTGACTTCTGTGCATCTATCAATCTTTTTTGGGGTTCCGTACCGAAAGTGTAAAAACGGGACCCTATTACTAGGACTTACTGTCCGTCTGCCTATCACCAGGCTGTATCTCATGGACCGCGATAGCTAGACAGTTGAAATGCACAGATGATGTATATCTGTTGCAGCCATAGCAACAAATACTAAAAATAACAAAAAAACCGACTGCGCAAGCTGGCTGACCAAAACCAGATTCATCCTCTGACTGCACAGCACGATTTTCTTCTTGTTTACGTGTTTTTGTTTTGATTTCGGGTTTTGTTATTTTAAAAGATTTTTTTTATTTACTTCTTTTTAGGATTTTTTTTAGAATTAGGTACATTTAAACATATAACTGTCATATATTTTTGTAATCACCTCTTAAAACCCTTTATTTTGATAACCCACACAAGGGGTTTGGAAAAAAAAATGGGCTCCCACAATATGGCGCCCAAAAGCCACCATTTTTCTATTTTCCAATTTTAATGTAACTCACTAACGTGACTGTAGTGACACTCGCAGGGTTTAAACGAATCGATTGACATAAGAATCTTCAAAATCGGCCAACGCGGTTGGTCTCTAGAACGCCACATAGGAACAAACATACATACATGCATATATACATACATACACACATACATAGACTGATAAACACATTACCCTCCTTCGGCAGTCGGGTAAAAACAGGATAAAATTAATATTTAAGTGGGGCTCCCATACAACAAACGTGATTTTTTGCCGTTTTTTGCGATAATGGTACAGAACCCTTCGTGCGAGAGTCCGACTCGCACTTGGCCGTTTTTTTAAATATCACTTGCCTAATTTCTAGACCAGACTGAATTATGGTATTGGAAACAGAAACACTTTCACGCTCAGACAAGCATATTAGCGATCCGTCAGCTCCGCGATGCAATTACAGAACAACATCCTTTTGATCTCATCGTATCCTACGTCACTTGACTTAAAGAGGCCGAGCTCTGCCGGGATGTTGTATTATGTTTATAACACAGGTTTATAATGTCCCAATTATGGTATTCGTCAGAAAGTCAAGCAGTACCTATTTGGTTATGTTATGAATTCTTATGTACCTCAATTTCAGGAGGTTACTGCACTAGAGGACATCTAACTTTTGCGCACATAGCCGTAAAAGTCGTGTTGTCCTCTTATTTCAGTCTTTATTATGTAAGTATAAGTATAATATAATTCTTTATTTGAAAACTTCATTTGGCTGTATTTATAACCCCAGAAAAAAGAGGGGTATTACAAATTTGACGTGTGTAACTGTGTGTTTGTGAATCTGTCTGTGGCATCATAGCTCCTAAACAGATAAACCGATTTCGTTTCTTTCATTTGAAAGGTGACTTTATCGAGAGTGTTCTTAGCTATGTTTGATGCTAATTGGTTTAGCCGTTCAAAAGTTATGGGCGTTTTATTGTTTAAATCGGGGAGTTTTCGCATGATATCGTGTCATAATCGATCGAAGCGTGTCTACTACTAGATAAATTATGTAGCATGAAATAAAAAAGGGCTTCTTAATTTTTTTAAATCTTGTTTCATTCTGTATCGTGTCGGACGTAAAGAAGATTACCATCCCATATCTGCCCGTGCGTGTCGTAAGAGGCCACTAAGGGCCTTATTTACCAGGGAATGGACAGCAGCGTTCTCTGTGCACTGTAACAACTATACTGCGATCGCCAACCCGCATACCAAGCGTGGCGCTTATGGCAAAACCCCCCCAATATTGAATAGGGCAACAAAAAAATGGCAGTTAATGCTGGGCAGCCTGTCTAACCTCGGCTATGGTTGCGGTACTTGCGGTTGAGGTTTCGGTATGGCAAGGGATGCTAAGAATCCCCAGAGTGGATCCGCCTACCCAAATAAAAACTGACGACTGGCCGTTGCAACCTACAACACGCGTATTTTCCGGACCGACGAGAAGAAGGAAGAACGAACTGAAGGAAGAATTGAGCACGTTACGATGGAGTATTGTCGGGCTATCTGAAATCTGAAGAGAAGGGGAGGACTCGATAATCCTCAAATCTGTTCATCTGCTCTACTTGCGAGAGAGTGATCGGCAGTCCTAGAGTGGTGTCGAGTCCATAAAGTCCCTCGTGAATAACGTGATGAAGATCGAGAGTGTGTCGATCAGGGTGGCGTACCTTATACTCAGAATATCTTCGAGATATTGGCTGAAGGTCGTACAGGTATATGCCCCGATCTCGGCACACCCCGACGACAAAGAAGAGATCATGAATGAGGATATAATCTCTAGAGCCATGTATGGTTTCAAAACTCACTTCAACGTTGACATGGGGGATTTCATCGCGAAACTGGGTAAATGAGCCTAGGATGAGCTGCAAGTGACGTCGGAATCACTAGCCAGTTTTATGGAGAAGGAGGGCCTCTGTATGATGAACTACTTCAGAAAGCGTGAGCACAGGAAGTGGACCTGGCAGAGCCCCCATGGTGCAACTAAAAATGAGATCGAATTCATCATGTCGACGAAAAAGCATGTATTCAATGATATCTCTGTGATCAA
This sequence comes from Orthosia gracilis, assembly GCA_947562075.1. Lineage (NCBI taxonomy): Eukaryota > Metazoa > Arthropoda > Insecta > Lepidoptera > Noctuidae > Orthosia > Orthosia gracilis. Next base: position 25,077,621 of record OX387274.1, on the reverse strand, counting down.
CGCAGAAGGATCACCACATGTTAAGAGGCACATTGAACATAAATTAAGGAAATGTTGCGCCTAATGACTACGCTCCGTCCAGCACAGATCCAAATCCAAAATTTCCCCGAGAACTTTCAGTTCGAACTCCAGAATCGTTTCGAATGCTGAGGGAGCTCCGTGGACGATTACAACGATGGATTCGTAAAATCTATCGTAAAATCTATCTACGGTCGGGTCTAAGAGTGAAGGATAAAAAGTGAAGTGAAGTGTTGTGTTGTGTGGCAACACATAACTAATCTGATCCTAGACTGTGGTGTACATCAGCTACATTTTAGATATTGAATAAGTAGGTACCTATAACAAATTCAATCAACTTGCCCACGCAATTTAGATTTCATTTTCATGCGAGCAACGCCGAAAACTGAACTGCTTCAGTCACGGCGTCTCCGTAGCTGGCATCCCGTCAAGAATGCTCCATATCCAACGAGTTCCCAATACGAACCGATATAGAATGTAGGACTGCGACTGTATCCATACGCTGCCGCGCCGCCGCCAAGGAGACGAAATATTTAAACATTATGGTAATGACAGCCTCACTAGTTCAGTGATCCCAACGCTATGCATGCAGAGCTAAGGGTCTTGAGTTCGATTCGCAAGCGACCTTTGGCCAAGTAGATCATATAAATAAATATTATTGTGATGTAATACTAAAGGAGTCCTTAGTACCTAACAGCCTGGAATCTTGAGATTTGTGTTAAGTTAATAACAATAGGAAAGTCTTTTTCCAGAAGTGTTCCGGCTGAATGCATAATTATTATTATGAATAAATAAGGGTAGACCCTTTTATTACACTGGGCTCCAAAATAATTATGAAATGTGGGTGCACTCTACACATTGGTCTACCCTTTTGGAATATGCAGACATGGTATTAAGTTTATGTATGCCTATTTTATTTATAGGTAATAAACCGGCCAAGTGAGAGTCGGACTCGCGCACCGAGGAATGCGTATAAACAGCAGCATTCACCAATACAATTAGATAACATAACTAACGTTCATAAACAATGAAAGAACCGAACATTGCTCTAACGAAGGGACGATATGAACTTTTCCGTTCGTAAACTGTCGTCCCCATACATTAATAATGGTCGCGATCAGTTTACCAACTGCATATAAGTTAAACATCTTTTTTTTTTGTATATAGGTACAATTTATAATTTTCTGATTATTTTCTATGCTTTATTTTCTTTGCAAGCGTGCTCCACCGTTGACCACATTATCGCTTACCTCCAGGTGAGATAGTGGTCAAGCGCGAGCCTATAATAAATAAATAAAAAATACTTATGCTGTCAGATATCGCTACTTGCCAAATTTCATGATTCTAGGTCAACGGGAAGTACCCTTTATATTTTGATTTCGTTACGATTCCTCAAATATGTGATACTAGCTTCTGCCAGCGGCTTTACCCGTGTGAAAAGTGTTTTCTTATCCCAAGAGGGCATTATACCGGGATGAAAAGTAGCCTATGGGCTATTCCAGACTATAACATATGTCTGTGCCACATTTCATCCAGACCCGTTCAGCCGTTCTGGCGTGATTGCGTAACAAACATACATCCACACTTCCACACACACACATCCATACAAAATTTCACATTTATATATTGATCGCTTTGATTTATAAGTTCTCAGCTTCAAGGGGTTGCAGAGCTGAGTATATCATATTCATATCAACTTGATACCTCCAGGCCTATAAATAAAGGATAACTTTTCTTTTGAGGAACGGAACCCTAAAAACCACAATGTTACCCACTGAAATGAGGCTACTGCATTCCCTATCTCAGCTCGTTGGTATTCTAAAAGAGATCATGAGTAGAAAGATTACCATACACTCTGATAGCAGGTCGAAATAGTACGAAAAGTGTAGTGTCTTGCGATTTTGCTCGAAGTGCAACGATTACTTACCCTGCAAATGATAATTGTAGGGCCTAACTAGTGGTTATCAACCTCATTTGTCACACTCGTCTAGTCTTAACAAGTACGTAACGACCAAATGAGCCAATTTCTAAATAGAAAAGCAGTTGTCTATGAAGCATTTCAAATATCTGAAAAAAAGATCATCACGGCCGATCATTTTGGGCTACATACCTATGAAATGATTCAGCTTCTATATTTTGGAAATGGAACAGCTAATTATTTAGATTGGCCTATTTGATTCGTATTACATTAAATTAGTAAAACCTACATGGTGTTGTACTCCTCTGCTTAACCCTTCAGGGAATGTAGGCGTGATGTTTTGTTGTATAATATAGTAGCGACTAGCGATTACAAATCGCATCATTCCGTACTAATATACCTCATCCCTGGAGGAATGCAGCATTCAGTTTTCTATGGCTCACATAGGCTCACATGCACGAGTTTAAATTGACAGTTTTTCATAAAATAGTGTATTTACTTTAACTGTTCAGACGCTGTATAAATGCGTATAATTACAAAAGGTTTGAAGCTATGTTGGCACTCCCCGCTATTTGTAACAAGGGATTAGACAATGTGCACGGCCCAAAACCACTGACAATATTGCAATTAGAAACACTATTGATATCTTTGAAACATCACGCTATACATTTCCCCAAGTTGCAGCAGTATCTGCCTCCGGCACCATTTTCCCATGTGGAAACTACAGTACACTTATTTTCCTTCTGTAACTCGTTTAAAATTACACTGATTGCTCATAGCTTTTGTACTTAAAGCTGCCAATTGCCATAACATAAACACTATACGCTATATTTGAACTAGAAGCCACTAACAGAATCGTAAATCACGAAGTTATTCTAAACACTTCAACATAAACAAACCCTGGGTTCCCACTACTTATGTTTTTCAGGATACTGTAGATGCAGGAAGATATCATAACGCAGATTTAAAATAAATAGGAACATCAGCTGATGCTGATCAACAAACTGACATAGTTTTGAAGAAACACGTGTCTTTACATCTAACTGTCTCTAAAGCCTGAGTTATGCGCGGATCAGAAGATGTCAACTAAATGACGCTCCGTGGGACGCTTCCGATGGGACGGAAAAGACGGGTGATGCTAAATCAGCAGATGTGGGGGACAAAGTATTTCAAGTGACAAGAGACCCGATCACGGTAAACTTCCATTCAATAAAGTTATATTTGTAGAGAATTGAGCCGTTCGTTGTACCCAGGAAACAGTGACAGGTGAGCTGATTATTTTTAAATCCAAACAAAAGCGTTGCCACGGCTGAGCCACCGAGCCGCCCAAACCGTTCTGATGCTGAGTCCTACACTATCGTATTTGTCGAACTAAAAAAGGAATGGCGAGCGCAGTGGGCAGTCGGGAGGGGAGAGACGGAGGGGGGGAATCTCCTGGATCTCCGAGAGGGAACGAAAACTCGGAGTCAGGGTGGGACTGCCGAGCGGAACAGTCACTCCTTCGTCGATCGTCCAACACACAACACAATGGTAAGCGTTAACACAGTGACACCCAGTGGATACACAAGTGATTGAACAGTGAATTGTGATGAAGTGGTGAACACTTTGCAGATATCCGCGCTGCACATACCGATGCAGAAGTCGCCGGTTTAACGTATACCAAAGCAAATAATAAGGAACAACGCCGCGATAAATGCAATAGTGAACCAAACGGTAGTGCTGGTGATAACTGTACATTGTATTTCAATACCGTAGTAAATCTTAACTGTAATCGCGAAGCAGAACTTAAACAAACAAGTCATCTACAAGTGCATTAGAACAGGAACATAATCGTAAAAGACTCACTCGTTACCGGTTCCAAAAGTAAAATAAGTCAAATGTAGTTGCGCGGAATACAAATACAAGATAATAAAACTCAATGCAACTAAATTAAAAAAAAAAAAGAAAATAAAAAAGTTAGTTCAAAGTCCGAACATGCAACAGTTTAATCTAAACCTTGAGGAAGTCGATTTAAAATGGAACTCAATATACAAAGAAGGGTTCGAAAACCATACAAAACAATCAAAGACAAGTCAAAAAAAGATGTAAAAGTAGCTAACATTAGTCATTAAATGATAATTTCAAACCTGAAGCTGAAGAAATGAGAGCACGCGCTCTGCTATAAATAACATGATGTAACTGAGAGGAGATGAGGCGGGCGGCAGCTCAGGCCGGACCGGGCTAAATATAGGGGCGCCACGAGCCACGCCTAATCGGGACTCAACCGGTGAAAACACGCGATAATTACTATGCAATCAATGACTGTAAAGAAAATTAAATCAAAACAATTAAAGCTAGATATTAAACAGTTAAAGAAAATTATTCATTAGGTTTTAGAAACTTGAAATAAAAGAATAAACATTAATGATGTCGAAAGGAAAAGTAGTTTCTGAGCCAAACATGACAAAAATAGCAGCGGTATAAATAATCGTTTCTACTGACGATGCAACGTGTAATTTGAAAAGCAGCATCTGAAATTCATCGATAGATGCTCACGTGGAAAATTGAATAGGTTGAGCATTGAACACATACATAATGACTTTAAAGAAGATTCTATAGGGGAGTTTGCTAATGAATAAAATTGTTTACAGGCGGATAAAGATAAGAAAGTAAAGAAGAAGAAGGTAAAGGAAGATGCACCAGCAGAAGAGGCGCCAGCTGCAGCTGCGCCCGCCGCCACTGGAGGCAGCGACAGGCAGTCATCGCGCGGAAGCCGCAAGGCCAAGCGCACCGGCTCCAATGTCTTCTCCATGTTCTCACAGAAGCAGGTTGCTGAGTTCAAGGAGGTAAGCATCGCCGTCATAAAACAACATTTCTAGAATTTTTCAAGTATGTATTCCAGGTAAGGAATCCTTGCCCTCCAGTACTTTTCAATAAGAAGTAAGGAAATCAAAGTCAACACCTTCGGAAAAAATGTAAAGCTGAAAATATGATTGCTGTAGTATCCAATGGGTTTTTTTTCTAAAATCGACTTAGTACCTGGAAGCTTGGTATTTTTCTGTCCACCTGGCACAGCCATTTCAAATTTTACTTGAGTGGAAATACATATCTATTTACAGAAGAATCTTTAAGTTGGTGAAGTGGAATGTGAACCCAAATAATTTATGACAGATGTTTTCAGAATCAGAATTCTCTGAACTGGAACAATAATCTATGTCAGTTGCCAAGAACTGGACGAATTGTGTCACAATCGTGTTTAGCTCGTGCTCGTCCGCCTGTTTTGTAAACATGGCCGGCCATCTCTTGTTAATAATGCACATATTTTCCAAATCATACGCTCGTGACATCATCAGTTTACAACTTCAGCTTACTACGTTGTTAAGGATGTCAGAAATAGCCGATTAAGTAAGGAGTTATAGGACTCTCAAATTAACAATATCCTTGCAGATTTTTTATTAAGGTCCTTCAAACCTATTTTATTCTCCATGTTCTGACGACACATCTCCTTGCCGCAGGCCTTCCAGCTAATAGACCACGACAAGGATGGCATCATCGGCAAGAACGATCTGCGCGCCACCTTCGACTCCCTCGGCAGACTGGCGTCGGAGAAGGAGCTGGACGAGATGGTCGGTGAGGCTTCCGGCCCCATCAACTTCACCCAGCTCCTCACCCTCTTCGCGAACCGCATGTCCGGCGGCTCCGACGAGGATGACGTCGTCATCAACGCCTTCAAGACCTTCGACGACGAAGGCAAGATCGACTCCGAGAGGCTGAGGCACGCCCTCATGACCTGGGGCGACAAGTTCTCCGCCGACGAGGTCGACGAGGCGTACGATCAGATGGAGATCGACGACAAAGGCTTCATCGACACCACGAAGCTGATCTCCATGCTCACCGCCAGCGCTGAGGAGGAGGAGGGCGGCGAGGCCGCGTAAATATTCCATCATTAACATCATCGAAACAAGGTGTTGAGACGCGCATCGCAGAACACCGCCCGGCCGCCAATCGGTTCCAACTCATCGGATTAAAGAACACGATGTGAACCGACAACATTTTTTATTTAATTTCTTTATGTAATTAATTTATTGTTTCCATTTTTTTAATTTATATATAATGAAAATATAGTTCTACTATTACCAAAATATTGTGTAGTACTGTCCCTGTACTATGTTTGACGTTTGACCAACTGCAGAAGAGATGTTTCTAAGGAATACTATGTATTCATATACTGTTTCAAATAAAGAATCTATGAAGTCTGAACTAAATGACATGTGTCCTCAAGGTCACACTTTTCCAGAAACATGAATGTTATCATTACACCACACGATGCACCTGCATAGTCAGACAAGACCCTTAGACTAATAAGATAGATTCACTAGAGGTAGAATTATATTTTACATTATACATACGAGTACTTAGAATATTTGGAAACTCATCACTCATAATCGATACTTTTATCTTAGCTAGGTAGGTAATGGACAACCATTCATGGACATCAAACAAACATAATAGAAGACACTTGATGTATTCTACTTGGGTGAGTTCCCTTAGGAAATTCAGGACAACTTTAGTTACTAGAACTCTTGTGTAGCTGGAGCTACAATCCGAGTCAGTTCAACTTTTGAAACCCAACACTCCAACGAAAGCAACACGTTGCTCTGACACAGTGAAGTAGAGATACCAAAATAAAATCCAAGCTGATTTTAGCACAGACACACACACCCACAGATTGGCTTATAATCACAATAGCTTAAATACCAGCTATTACTTGGAAAGTACGCAATTGCTGAACCTGGGTTCGATTCCCTGATCTTATTCCAAGTTGGTACGATCCGTATCCCGTCGAGAACATGGACAAAGTTACCTATTTACAAGTAAATAAATAAACTGCAATACTATACATGCACTTGGGCACTTGGTCCTTAAAGACAACCGAGTCCGGGCAATAGACAAAGTTATCAACTCGTAGTCTAGTGGTTGAATGCGCTACGGTTCAACATGAGCTCCTGGGTTTGATTCCCAGGTCAGTCAGTATTGGGTTTTCCCATCTGGAATTTCTTAGTAGCTGCCCGGAATTTGGACTGATGAAATGGTGAAATGTGGGTGTAGGTACTATACGAGCAGCTCTGCCGAATCCTTCGGGGATTACAGGCGTGATGTGATGTTATAGTTAGCTAGTAATGGATCACTATACCTTTATGGGAATACATACGAGAGATTGCCCTGTGCGATAAGACCGCCCATTGTACACTGATCTTTATAATGTTTTGTCCTGTAATTATTTAAGTGGTGTACAATAAAGTATATAATAATAATAATAAAATAAACACGTCGACGATAACTCCATCATGTCGGTCTCTCAGAATGGATGTAGGAACGGGTCCCGCGGTACTAAGGAGCTACTCCTCATAGATATAGCCATTAGCCAACAGGTTCGACGTTCCCGAAAGGATAGATTATAAGAAGGCCTATGACTCGGTGCCTCATACATGGCTCATGAGTGTGCTAGAATTGTATAAAATAGACACAACTCTACGTACCTTCTTGATGTCGTGTATGGGGCAATGGAGCACAGTTCTTCGCTATCCAGGATGTCGAAATATCCAGAGGAATAGCGAACCTGTAAGGATCGAGCGAGGTATATTCCAGGGCGATAGTTTGAGTCCACTTTGGTTTTGCCTAGCCCTGAATCCTCTAAGCATCATCATCATCATCATCATCATCAGCCTATAACAGTCCACTGCTGGACATAGGCCTCTCCAATTGCACGCCACTTGGTTCGATTTTCGGCAACTGTCATCCAGCTGCTACCAGCTACCCTGCGAATATCGTCGCTCCACCTAGACTGAGGGCGTCCTACCTTACGTTTACCAGTTCGCGGTCTCCACTCAAGAACACGTTTACCCCAACGGTCATCGGTTCTACGACTTATATGGCCGGCCCATTGCCACTTCAGCTTACTTATTCTGTGAGCTATGTCGACAACTTTGGTTCTCTGCCGGATCACCTCGTCACCTCTAAGCATGCTGCTAGAGAATTCAGGGCTGGGCTATCGGTTGAAGAGAGGTGGTCAGGTTATATCTCACCTCCTTTACATGGATGACCTGAAGCTCTTTGCCCCCAGCAATCTTCAGCTGATAGAGCTACTGAAGGTAACTGAAACTTTTAGTAGCGCTATCAGGATGGAGTTTGGTGTGGACAAATGTGCGGTCATGCATGTAAAGCAAGGGGAGATTGTGGAATCCGTGGGGATTCAACTCGCGGATTCCATAAACCTGATATCCCTCTCTCCAAACGAAACCTATAAGTATTTGGGTATGTCGGAAGCGTTAGGTATCAGCACTACTGACATGAAGCAATCGTTGAAGGAACGCTTCTTTGGCCGCCTGAAGAAGGTATTCAATAGCCTTCTTTCGGGCGGAAACAAGGTGCGCGCCTTCAACGGTTGGGTCATGCCGATATTGATGTACTCTTTCGGCATACTCAAATGGACTCAAACGGAACTTGACGCCCTGGATAGGCGGGTCCGTACACTGCTGACTGCATATCGAATGCATCACCCACGATCATCGGTCATGAGATTGTATATCCCGCGGAAGTGGCCGAGGCTTTTTAAATGCCAAAAACCTCCACAACCGCGAGATATGCAATCTCAGAGAATATTTTCTAAACATCGACGTGGGTACGCATCGAGATGTAGTAGCAGTGGACAAGGGGCTCACCCTGCTCTCCTTGGCGAATGAGAACTGGCGCAAGCCTGTAGTGCTTGATACTAAAGACCGCAGGGAGATATGGCAGAGTAAGGAGCTTCACGGACGCTTTTGCCGGGCCCTACATGGGCCTGATGTAGATCAATCAGCGTCCGTAGCCTGGCTGCGTTTCGGTGACCTCTTTGGGGAAACCGAAGGTTTTGTCTGTGCAATTATGGACGAAGTTATCATGACGAATAACTACCGGCGATTTATTGTGAAGGATGGCACGGTTGACATCTGTCGGGCATGTCACCGCCCGGGTGAATCGATCCGCCACATTATCTCTGGTTGTTCTCGTCTAGCTAACGAAGAATACTTGCATAGGCACAACCTTGTAGCCAGGATTATCCATCAGCAACTTTCTCTGAAATACACTCTCGTGGCGTCGGAGGTACCGTACTACAGATATGTGCCCGACCCAGTTCTCGAAAATGGCAATATCACATTGTACTGGGATCGGTCCATCATCACAGACAGGACTATTGTAGCCAATAAGCCTGATATTGTGGTGGTGGACCGAATCGAGAGGCGTGCAATGATTGTTGACATTACCGTCCCGCATGACGGGAACCTCGTGAAAGCCGAGAAAGATAAGCAAATCAAGTATCTTGATTTGGCTCGCGAGGTTGTCGACCATGTGGGATATGGACACAGCAATCATTTTACCGATAGTCGTTTCGGCCAATGGCTTAATAGCCACGAGCCTCGACCAACACCTTAGGAGGCTCTCGTTAGGCGGCTGGGTCAAGGGCCTGATCCAGAAAGCAGTACTGCTGGACACGGCTCGTATTGTTAGGAGGTTCCTCTCTCTGGAGCCCTGACCGCCGGTAGCTTGGACCCTGTTCCCGATACCGGTGGGCCTCTATTTTTTATATTTTTAAATGTTTTTGTTTTTAATTTATTTTATAAAAATATTTAAAAATGTAATTTATAAGAAATGTAATTAATAAAGGACATAATAATAATACGAGATTATCACGTAAAGCAATAAGTATAGGTATACTTTAAAGCGATTCTCCAAGTGCTATGCCTATGAAATAGGAGAGAATAGAGAGATCCCAGCCACCGTAGACCCCAACCTGGGGATCAAACCCAGAAACTATTAGCCGGTCGTGTGCCCGTAATAACTGAAACAATAGAAAACCTGTTTTTGTTTTTCTTGTGTCCCGCGTGGAAGCACGTCGTAAACACACGAAAGATTTTATAGTTCTCGCCAAACTTCTTGGCCGCCCTGAAGTTGACTACAATGGCTGCGCGGAAGTAAATCTGTACCAATATTATAAAGAGTAAAGACTTTTTTGTTTGTTTGTGTGTATGTTTGTTTGTTTGTACCATATAGGCTCCGAAATTACTGGTCCGATTTCAAAAATTCTTTCCCCGTTGGGAAGATACATTATCCCCGGGTGACATAGGCTACTTTTTATCCCCGTATTCCCACGGGAACGGGCAATACGCGGGTGAAACTGTGAGGTGTCCACTAGTCTCATACAAACACAGCAACGCGCCGCGCTTCGCCTTTCGCATCGGAAAGCCAACTTCAGGGCGGCCAATAAGTTTGGCGAAAACTATATATGCCTATTCAAATAATTGGAGGTTACTGGTTCCGATATATGTATATGACTGAAATAGAGTGAAAAAGAGGACATTTTTTTGTCACTGAGGAACATTTACCATTTCTGAACAAAGTATTATCTGTCACTGTCAAGAAGACGTCATATGAGACGTCATACCCATTGACTTGACTGACAGTCGGAGTTTTTGGCGGGATTTTTTCGAGTGTAGTTCAGTGGCTGTTAATATTATTTGCAAATTGATTCCTAGTGGATATTGTGATATAAAATTGGTGTAGTTTTGTGTCTCAACTGTCTATGCAACTGGACAATATATGAAATCATTGACAGAAGCGATCTCGGGATATTGGAGCGGAGAATTTTATTGTAGTATTGACTACCTCTCCAAAGCTTACTGGGCAGGCTGATTCGATACAATTTGCTGCCAAATACTCCAAAAAAGCATTAGAATGCATACTAAAGAATTCAAGAAGAGAAAAATACTGATGACTAGGCAGCATGGTCTCAGACCTTAGCCTGTTCCGTTAGGAAATAATTAAAAAAAAAAAAAAATTGTCTGACAGTCGTTCGAATCGAGTCGACTTGTCTGGGATTGTTGTGAATTTGTCATATACAATGACCGCAGAAATTAGCCAGAATATAACGAAGACGTTCAAGTTCTCATACCCGACATGTACGAACGAGGAGCTGCTGTTCAAGCTGGAGGTGCCGGTTGACATCCCGCACGCCGGCTCCACGAGAGAGCTCGTACAGAGAGTCATCAACATGTTTCATATTCCGGTGTATTTGGAGGAAGGTATGTACACTTTAATAATATGTTTAAAACCTTAGGTAATATGTGTATGAAGATGCATTGACGGGGATATTAGAAAGGTGGAGTGGTTGACCCCTATTTTCAGCTGTGATCTTGATATATCCACCCACTTTATAGTACTTATTCAATGTTACATGTACTGTACCGGTGTATAGATACAGGGTTATTTTAACGACTTCAAAAAAAAGGAGGTAATCATTTCGACACGTATGTATGTAATATTGTTAGAATTGCATAATATTAACATTTGTTTATCCTCGCACTGGAACACCTTACAGCAATTACACCAATGGAACACAAACTTACAAATATACTATAAGTCCAGGTTCCCTCACAATTTTTTCGTTCACCGTTGTTGTGTTCATGTTCAAGATAAACTTAGAAAGTACATATGACTTGAAAAAGACTTGACTTTTCTTACATATGTTACCGTTTATAGGCTTCTTAAAATGTGTGCCGAATTTCATAAATGTATGTTTGCCCACACATTTCTCCGAAACTACTTATCGGATCGTGTTTTCTTTGTGTTGGAATGAGTATCTCTCAACTTAGGGAATAGTGCATGTTTCATTAAAATCTGTTCAATAGTTTTCAACATATTGAGCATACAACTGAATTCCTTACCAACAAAAAGCACAAATGTGTAAATTGAGTTATTATTTTGTCAACCTTTTAAGTACCTTTATATATAAATTGCTTATTTTAGTGATAGTGTACTAAAACTAAAAAGAGAAGTTTTCAAAAAAAAAAATTCTGACTTCCGAACCAACTTGTGAAGAAGTTTTTATTAATGATGGGCAATCTATCAAGGGCATAAAAGTGCTCATGCAATCAAATAATTTCAAATCTTGTAATTACAGAATTAAATGAGAAGCTAGCACAATTTGTAGCAGAGGAAACTAAAAACTTTCACAATGAGAGAGACAAGAAGCTTCTGAACCAATTGAAGAACAGTGAGATCAATGTGGAAGGCATAGTCAAGGGCTGGGAGAAGCTGTTCAAGGACAATGTCATGGAGTTTGCAGAACAGAAGGGCACGTCAGACGAGGAGGTTTTTGCAGCCGCATACCACAAGCTTGTGCACTCACCAGCTCTGGAGACTATCCTGCAAGTTGAGAACTCATATGCTAAGACTGTCATGAACACACTCAAGAACAGAGATGAAGATATCAAGAAACTAACACAGAAGCAAGTATTTTAAGAGACTACTAAAATAAAACTTGACAGTATTAAAATTAGTAGTAATCTATTTAAAGTAATATAACTACTACTACATCCGACTACTACTAATAAATCTGATTCTTGATTTTATAATATTTTTGTGGAAAGTTTTAAAAGCAAATAAGTGGTTTTGCAACAACAACAAAAAATAACAATTTCCAATTTAAGAAATGGACGTAAACTTTGTTTCCAAAAATGAAACAAGCTTTTTTTAATAATCTTTTATATAAAAAATTTCACTGTCACAAGAAACAAGTGTGTGTGCATAATTTTAGCTCAATCGGACATTGGGAAGTGGGTCAAATTTAACTTGCAAGATTTAATTACAGACACCGCAACAGGTGAAAGTCAATAAAGTTTGTAAAAAGACTTACTTCAAACTGCCCAAAAAAAGTATATTATTTAATTCAATAAATCTAACTATATCTTCAACAGACAAACTGAAGAAATGGAAGAGAAAGTGCGCCTCCTAAACACCACAACAACAGAAGAAGAGATTAACGAGCTAGCAGCACAACAGTTTGAACAGCAGGCATTGGTGGCCGGGCGCTGGGGCTCACAGCTCGACGCCCTGAGGCAGACACAGAGAGCGCAGCACCGTACATGGCTCATGAACACGCTTGAAGAGTACCAGAGCACCTCAGCGCTTAACACACCCAGGTACACATGTCTTCGTAGAATACAGAACTATGTTCAATCAGAAAAATTATGGCAACAATAGGTATTGATTCAGGAAAAATAATTTGTAGTTAGACAAAGTGCATGGTAAATATGACAATATAAATTGTTGCAAGCTTTCGTCATCCTTGACGGTAAAGACGACACTATAGAAGGGACTCCTTTGCTGGCAGTTTACACTACAACTTTATTTTTGAATCATTTTCTATAGTGTTACTCATTCTTGGCAAAGAGGCGTATAGAAGAAGTTGGAGGAGGCCTTCGCCCCTTTGCCAGTACTAACATCTAGATAATAATTAAAACTACTAACCAAATTTTAACGTAATTTGAGGGTATGGAAATAACAGGCTTTGTTTTTATTATTTTATAGATATTCGTTAATTTTCATCTCTGTATAGCTAATATTTTTAGTTGAAATGACGTAAATAAAAAACAAGATTGAATTAAACTTACAAAAACTAACACCATTCCAGCAACTCGCCCTTGGCCACGTTCTCTCCGGAGGCGGTGACGGCCCCGGCGCCGGCGCAGGCGCAGGGGCCGGCCGCGCCCACGGGCGAGCGCCTGGAGGAGAGCTTCACCATCCACCTGGGAAGCCAGCTCAAGCAGACGCACAACATCCGCATCGTCGCCATGGACCTACTGGATCTGTGCTCCGTCGAGCAGGTCGACAAGTTAGTGTTCCTTTACTTCTGTACTCAGATTATTATATACTGCTTTTATAATTGTGTCCAACAGGGTTTGTTTCCCAGGTTGGGCAAAAACTGTTCTTGGAATTAGAAATTTCTTAATAGCAACCCGGAGTTTGAAAGTAGTTGGTGTGACACCCCCGTGCCTCGGTGCGCACGTTTAGCTGCAATCTCCTGCACCTGAGCTGTCTCCGGTCGTGTGACACCCCCGTACCTCGGTGCGCACGTTTAGCTACACTCTCCTGCACCTGAGCTGTCTCCGGTCGTGTGACACCCCCGTACCTCGGTGCGCACGTTTAGCTACACTCTCCTGCACCTGAGCTGTCTCCGGTCGTGTGACACCCCCGTACCTCGGTGCGCACGTTTAGCTGCACTCTCTTGCACCTGAGCTGTCTCCGGTCGTGTGACACCCCCGTACCTCGGTGCGCACGTTTAGCTGCAATCTCCTGCACCTGAGCTGTCTCCGGTCGTGTGACACCCCCGTACCTCGGTGCGCACGTTTAGCTACACTCTCCTGCACCTGAGCTGTCTCCGGTCGTGTGACACCCCCATACCTCGGTGCGCATGTTTAGCTACACTCTCCTGCACCTGAGCTGTCTCCGGTCGTGTGACACCCCCATACCTCGGTGCGCATGTTTAGCTACACTCTCCTGCACCTGAGCTGTCTCCGGTCGTATGACACCCCCGTACCTCGGTGCGCACGTTTAGCTACACTCTCCTGCACCTGAGCTGTCTCCGGTCGTGTGACACCCCCGTACCTCGGTGCGCACGTTTAGCTACACTCTCCTGCACCTGAGCTGTCTCCGGTCGTGTGACACCCCCGTACCTCGGTGCGCACGTTTAGCTACACTCTCCTGCACCTGAGCTGTCTCCGGTCGTGTGACACCCCCGTACCTCGGTGCGCACGTTTAGCTACACTCTCCTGCACCTGAGCTGTCTCCGGTCGTGTGACACCCCCGTACCTCGGTGCGCACGTTTAGCTACACTCTCCTGCACCTGAGCTGTCTCCGGTCGTGTGACACCCCCGTACCTCGGTGCGCACGTTTAGCTACACTCTCCTGCACCTGAGCTGTCTCCGGTCGTGTGACACCCCCGTACCTCGGTGCGCACGTTTAGCTACACTCTCCTGCACCTGAGCTGTCTCCGGTCGTGTGACACCCCCGTACCTCGGTGCGCACGTTTAGCTACACTCTCCTGCACCTGAGCTGTCTCCGGTCGTGTGACACCCCCGTACCTCGGTGCGCACGTTTAGCTACACTCTCCTGCACCTGAGCTGTCTCCGGTCGTGTGACACCCCCGTACCTCGGTGCGCACGTTTAGCTACACTCTCCTGCACCTGAGCTGTCTCCGGTCGTGTGACACCCCCGTACCTCGGTGCGCACGTTTAGCTACACTCTCCTGCACCTGAGCTGTCTCCGGTCGTGTGACACCCCCGTACCTCGGTGCGCACGTTTAGCTACACTCTCCTGCACCTGAGCTGTCTCCGGTCGTGTGACACCCCCGTACCTCGGTGCGCACGTTTAGCTACACTCTCCTGCACCTGAGCTGTCTCCGGTCGTGTGACACCCCCGTACCTCGGTGCGCACGTTTAGCTGCACTCTCTTGCACCTGAGCTGTCTCCGGTCGTGATCGATCACCGTCCCATCGGACTATAAGAGTGATGGAACAAAGAGTGCAGCTGTGTTTGCGCACACACACAGGATTATTATATGATTACAAGAAAAAGGTGGCGCCATCTATTGATGAGAGCAAGGCAACTAATAGTATCTAGTAGCGCCATCTCGTATCGAATAGCGGAAGTTACCGTCTCGAAAGGTCATGTTGAATTGAACTTTCCAGAATGTTCGAGCCGGTTCTCGTCACTTCGGGAACACTGGATTTAGTTTTTCTCGGTCGAATATCCTGGTAAGTTCTTGACGCATCAAGAACGGTCTAGAATATTCCAGAGACATTTCCCGTGCTATGTAAAGGGCTCGGGTTCGACGTAGGACAGTTTCGATTTGGAAGCGATTCGGAGCGATCAAAAGCGAAATAGCGCGCAGTAATAAAATTGTCCAAAAAGTGATTCAGTAATAAAGTGTGATCGATTGAATAATTAATCCCGGCTCGTAACAATATTAGGTAATTATTATATGTACTTCAATGGGTGGCACTATTAAACCGACTTATGCCGCAGTCCCACCGACTCGTCGCGGCGCCTGCAGACGTCGCTGTCGCTGTACTCGTCGGAGCTGTCCGGCGTGGTGCTGCTGACAGAGAGCCCCCCGCGCCGGCCCGCGCCGCCCACCACGCTGCTGCTGGACGCGGCGGCGCAGAGTACGGAGCACCACTTCGCCGACGTGGAGCACCAGCTGCGGGACATCAGCGAGAGAGTGCAGGAGCCCGTGAGTTATACAGTTACATCGTGAACACGCTACTGTCACCTTATTAAAACACATCTTTGATGTATGGGAAGAGGCACAAGATGCCATAGGTATCTTGTGCGACCTGCCGAAGGCATTTGATTGCGTTAATCATGAAACATTACTTCTGAAACTTGAGCATTATGGGCTAGGCCAATCAGCTTTAACTTTAGTAAAATCTTATTTGAATGTTAGACAGCAATTAGTTATAAACGGTGTCAGTTCATCGGGGTTTAACGTGAAAATGGGGGCACCCCATTGCTCAATTTTAGGTCCTCTCTTATTTTTAGTGTACATAAGCAATTTACCCCTTTTTATTCCAAAACGAACTAAACATGGTGTTACACTTCTTTAATTTTTAAGATAAATAGACATACAAGTAATGTTGACGACGTAAATAACGCCCTACGGCAGGTCCAAAATTTGTTCACTGCTAATAATATTGTTTTAAATGGTAACAAAACTAAGTGCGTAAAATTTTCCTTGCCGAGTATCAAAAGTACTGGTAGTGACATTATATTGGACAGGGAGAAGCTTGAATTCGTCGATAAAACAGTTTGCCTGAGGATCATGCTAGACTCAAGGTTACAATGGGGCAAGTGCGTCGCCTGCCGGTGGCCCAGGGGGGGCAAGTTGATATATGGACGATGGGCAATGTATGAATTTGAAATACAATCAAAAGCACATGAAGATTTACACAGCTAGAGCAAGTCTAACCCTGCGGCGATTGAGATAAAAAACGGTACAAAGTCGAATGCATGGTGTTTTGAGCTGTTCACCGCAATAAAACTTGTCAATAAAGTTAGTATATAAGTATGTCATGGACCAAGTGATTAATCAAGCTTGTATAGTGCCTGGCCAATATGAATCTAGTCAAGTCAAATCGGGCAATGTAATGAATACTGATTTACGTCATTATTTATCACATTGTCTGGTCATTATGAATATTGTTACGTAACTGTTGGACAATCGATATGGTACTATTGCTCGCGTTTTCCGCCTAATTACTTAAAAAAAAAAACATATAAATTAAAGTATCGTTAGATTCATATCAAAAACCAAGTGTCTTTAGGTAGGTGTTCTAAAAATAAAATAATATATTTATTTATTGTGCCATTTCAAAAGTTTTGTATCTAAATCTACCACCGACAGTAGATCGTAACTTTGTAAAGAATTACATCATTTTAAAAACTGTTTCTGTAATAAGGGGTTACAAGTTTTTTTATTTTTTAAACTTGTAAACAATTTTAATGTGAAAATGTCGACTTTGTTGCTTAAATAGTAAGCGTACTTACAGAGCCACATAGAAGAGTAGAAATTAAATATTTAGGAACTACAGAATTTTCATTTTCTGGAAACATCTAAAATGAGTACATGAGCTGTCTCAGTGAGAATTATTCTCGATCGGTTTCGTTGGTTTGTTAGAATTTTGGTTTTTGTGTGTTATTTCAGAGTGTAAACAGGAACACAGTTACATCTCATGTGTAAGATAATTCGTAGGAGTGCCCGTGAAATAATTTGTAAAGTTTATACACTGCATGGTGTATGGCCGAATTTCAAGCTGGAAAGCTGCTATTCATCTTCGAAGATGTTTACCATCGTTCAGCAGATTTTACTGGTAAGTAACTATTGAAAGTTGCACTAAACATTAATGACAAGCGATTAATACATTCAGGGAGCAAAATTTTTAGATCTAAATATTAATTACAAATTATTCGTTTCCATTTTTGAAGTAATGCTAAGATAAACAAATACCGTTGTAGTTATAGCGTGACTTAACAACTTTGATAGTAAGGCAAAACAATTAATGTGATTTATTGCGTATTACGAAATACATTTTGTTATACCATATTTGTTGAAACAACAACAAAACAAACATAATTTAAAAAAAAAAATCTCGTTATAAACATATTTTCCGCGAGAACTTCTTTTGCCGAACTGACAGTGGTTATAATAATTATAAGAAGATAAAAGCACTCATTTAAAGTTGCATCTATAATTATTGATGTTAAAACCATGCTTTGTTTGTTTAAGGTGTTTATGCACAGCGCGCAGAATCGCGCAACACGGCATGGAATACGGTGGGAAACAGCTTAACTCAGAAAGGATCGTTCCCCAAAGGTATTTGACGACTTTGACACATGTGCAATTCGGACGAAACGAACTTAAGCGATCCCATTGAAGGTGTAGAATATTTAGATTTTAATTTATTCGATTCGTATATCTTATTAATTTTAGTTTATATTTGAGTGAACTTGTAGTTTTATACAACTACATACCAAATCTGTTATCTACCTATCTATGCGGAACTTATTGAAAGTAATTGATTAATAAAAATACTTATTTTTTGTGAAATTGTTGTTTTATTAATACTGGATCTACCTTTTATAGCAGAACGTTTTATGTCATAATATTATTATGCATAAAAACGGATAGCATAAACTTAATTTCGCAGAAAATCGTTTGGCATACACTCATTTGTCATACATCCAAAACTCATAATTTTGTAAGTCAGAATCATCTTTAGGCATACATTTCATATCGATAATCATTAAAAGGCAGAACCATCATATCGCAGAAAGTTCACAGAATCGTCTTTTGGCATACATTTAATATCCATATTAGTTGAA
The DNA here is from genome assembly GCA_947562075.1 of Orthosia gracilis. Classification (NCBI taxonomy): domain Eukaryota; kingdom Metazoa; phylum Arthropoda; class Insecta; order Lepidoptera; family Noctuidae; genus Orthosia; species Orthosia gracilis. The sequence continues at coordinate 25,058,949 of OX387274.1, read as the reverse complement.
ATAATCATCTTTCACATTACAAAAAATTCTTAATTATTTTTAAAAAGATTCTATGTTTAAATTATTTTAACGTTGACTTTCGTTTTAGTATTGAATAGGTAAGTACGATTAGTTTTTAATCAACAAAGTCGACGGAGCCCCGCTGCACGGGGCACTTATTTCTGTCTGCAGAATCTAAAGTAACCTAACATGAAGGAGATGACCTATCCGTGTCGGGGTGCCCTATTTATTGACCATACTTATCAAATTGCCCAACCGTTACGTAATAAATAACAAAAAGGATCAAATATTATTTTTGTATACCAAATATTTGACTATGTATAAACATAATTATCATGTTACCTTGAATGCAGTTCATTTATATTTTTTTGTAGATCAACTAATATAGACGCAATAATTAATATTAAGATAAAACAAAAAAAAAACATTTATTTTGAAAAGTGCTCATTTACAGTAGATCAATTCGATTTTAGGAGATCAAATAATATTGACACATTAAATTATTCCAAATGAAGTTCTGCCATCTACATAATATGCAAAGTTAAATTATACCAAATAAAATTCTGCCATCTTAAAAGTATGCCATTGTAAATTCGGACATATATACATTTTGCCAAACAATCATTATTTTAAATAATTTTTATACCTTAAATATATTCGTTTGAATAAGATTATTCCAAGTGTGTTATGCCAAATAAATTTCGGAACAACAAGATTCTGCCAGATAGAGGGAACCCATTAATACATACGAGTATCAAATCTATTATCCATCTATTTACGCGGAACTTCTTGAAAGCAATTGATTGATAAAAATACTTATTTAAAATATATCATTATTTATAGCCAATAAATAAATAAAAATATTCAAGTATCAAGATCAGTTGGGTCCTACTAACTTTTTTTTTATTATTGATATGCTCGCGCTTGACTACTATCCCACTGAGGCTAAGCGATGATGTGGTCGACGATGTAGCACGCTTACATGAAGAAACTTATTCTCTCTTGACTTAAAGACTCCCAGGTTGTAGCTATCAGGAAATACAGACTCCGGCAGGGAATTCCACTCCTTAGCTGTACGCATAATGAAAGTATTCCCAAAACGTTTGGTGTGTATGGGTGGGATGTCCACCATGTACCGATGACGCATTGCCGTACGTCTTTTAGTCCGATGATGGAAAGGGCTAGGAGGAATTAGTTCATGCAATTCCAATGCACACTCCCCGGAATGTAACCGATAAAAAACCGTCAGACCAGCAACTTGGCGCCGATGTTCAAGGCTCTGGAGCCTAGACTCGTACTTGACAGATCCGTCCCAGAGATGAGAGCAGTACTCCATGCAGGACCGAACTTGCGATTGATACAAGTTGAGCAACTGTTCTGGCGTGAAGTACCGTCTCACCTTTACAAGGATCCCCAACTGGGTTGCTACCTGAGTAATTGTGGCGCCCTCATTTATTTTCTACTCTTTTATGTCGCACTGTACCTACCATAATGACTCTTATATTAAAATCAATGTGAACATTAAAATAATTTAATAAAACACATATTTTTATTACTCTGCTTAATAAGTGATGGGCATTATTCCCGACAACCCCGGTCAATTTAATTATTTCAATAGCTGTTAGCAAATTGACTACTAAAGGCGGAACCACATTTGCGTGGCGTGTCGTGGCGTAGCTCATACTGGCATGGCGCTGAGTGTGCATACTAAGCTGGCGTGTCGTGGCGCGCTCTGGCGCTATTGCTGAATTAGTATACATCGAAGCTTTGCAACGTGTAGACTTACATAATGTTTACTTCGGAATCGGATGATGATTTCGATGAAGGCCTTCAATTTATCTGTGTGCACCTGCCATATTATATCTCTACCATCCTTCGTTGACTGGTAGAGAATACATGCCCGCCATGAATTATGTCTCTTTTAGAAAACTACCTGGGCGATCGAGCTCTGCTCGGGTGAATAGAGAAAACGACGTTTTCTATATAACTTAGCTAAATAGAGCATACCTACTCAATTTCATGAAAATCGTTGGAGCCGTTTCCGAGATTCAGAATATATACATAAATACTAATATACAAGAATTGTTCTTTAAAGGTATTACATAAACAACAGTTAGATATGTTTAGTGAATGGACTTAGAACTTTGATTTCTTAGCATTTGGGTAGATTATTTTGAATCTCTAGGGGCGGGAAAGTTACCCCTCACTGCCCCTCCCTCTTGGCGACGCCAATGCAATGGGGTCCTCATTTAATATCCCCACTATGAATTTGGATGAAAATTTATTGTAAAATTATTTATTACATGTAAGTTGTTTATTTAATACCCGATACATATCGAATAGTTTGTACATAACAATTTCAGATGAGGATATTTTCTTGTTTCATACTTTTTAGAGCGTGCTTTTTCAGTTGTCGTGTTTTAGTTTTTTGACTTACAGAATGTTGGCAGTTTTACCATTAATCTTGAAACTCTGCAGTAAAATCCCAAATTAGTGAAGTATTTATTGAAAACAAGTCAGAGTCCAGAAAAATTTGCAAGTAGCAGGAAGCAAATTTTTCACACGCTTTTCTTAGTGATGCCACATTACACACCACAATCCAAACACACTACATTCTTCCACACGCCACATTCTTATTCTTTATACATTCATGGTGTTCCAGGTGGAACGGCGCAACAAGCAGCGCGTAAAAGAGCAGGCGGAGAGCGTCAACAACAGCTCGAACAGCAGCAGCAACAGTAACAACAGCGGCGCCCGCTGGCGCAGCAACAGCAAGCGCAACCTGCAGACGGGCGACATCTTCATCACTCGCCACTCCAACCTGGCCGAGGTGCACGTGGTGTTCCACCTCATCGTGGACGACTCGTCGCTACGCTCTGGTACGTACACGTACAAGGACAGCTGTGTAACGTGGCGCAGTTCACCCGAGTGAATTAGACTTACAACTAGCTGAAGTCCGCGTGGAATAAGTACAAGCCATATTACTGTCAAGTTTCATCAAAATCCTTCTCGTAATTTTTGCGTGAAAGAGAAACACAAACAAACATCCATCCTCACAAACTTTCATATTTTATAATATTGGTAGCATAAATTACAGTATATTAGCTGCGACTTCGTCTGCGTAAAATTAGTACTTCTTTATATCGAGCAATAATATTGTAGGTGTGTAGGCCGTCTTACTTCAGAAATTATTTGTGCACCATACAAACTTCCACGCCTTTACAATCCCCTTAAGTATGATATCCGAGATAAAAATTCATCTAAATCATTTCAGCGGTTTAAACGTGAAGAGGTAACAGACAGACAAAGTTACCTTCGCCTTATAATATTAACTATAATTATAGTTAGGATATAACATAAAGCTACATATTACAGTTCCCAATCACTGAGGATCACTGTGTTGCCCAATTTCTCACAGGGCATGGTAACTTTAAAAGTAAATTATTTTCCTTCAAGCTTGTTGCCTCGCCTTTGTCAGTGTTCTACATCTGACTGCGAATATGTACAATCTGCACATCATATCTTATGGGAGTGTATTCTTTGGCAGAATGAACGCAATAGGAGTTGAATTACTATACGGACCTTGTGGAAAATAGAACAAATTTCCGTTCAAGCGTTTTTGCTATACCTATTATTGGAACCAAATATAAAAGCTCACAATTTTAGGACCCATTATTATTAATTTTATCCGTAGTGCTAAGCAATTGGGCTTATCCCAGTTGTTAACGACCGTTTGTGCCTGTTGCCTTATTTGTTCTGTCTCCTGCTTGATATGGAGGAAAGTGGAAATTATGGTTTTGTTTTCCTACTCCTCCTTTATTCTTTTCTGATTAATTTCGTTGCGGAATCCAAGACATTTAAATTCATTCTCCGGGACTTCGTCGAGTTTCATTGCCTCGGCGCTTTTCTGGTGGTTGCCACTGTTGATTCTAGTTTTCAGGAGTTGCAGTGGTTTGGGAATAGTGCGGTGAATATTACAGAAAAAAGAATATTACAGTTCCAAATCTACAGCCTTGTGAGACACTTGTGAAATTCATCTGATACTTGAGTTGCAAACCCAACTAGAGGGTTTATACCACAAATAATATGAAGGGTATAGAATCAAAGTCAGCTAAATCCATACCCTGGTAGGTATAGAACTATGAATGCCATTTTATTCCTTATCCAAATTTGTACATGTTATGTAAACCGTTCGGATCAAACGCAGCTATTTCCTATAGAAAAATAACTTAACCCACTCGATTTTGGAATCAAAGTCAGCTCTATAATGTGATTTTTAATTTCGTAGACTACACTGACAGCTGCAATCGACGTTTTTTTCTTAAAATGTTGCAAGCGTTAAACATAGTGTTGTAGTATGTAATTCTAAAATGATTTATTGAATCGTTGTGACACGACTCCAAACTTTAATTTTACTTAGGTGTTTACCATCACACATTACCTCAAACATTAATTAAGTATAACAATAACTATTAATAAAAATAATACATAAACTGTCCTTGTAATAAATAAGAAATTAACAGTAAAATAAATGCTACAACTAACTTCCTATGCAACTCTGCAATAATTTTTCGGAGAAGGATGCGGAAGCGGAGGTGTTTTGCGGTTATTCTGCAGCTACGGAGGCGGCGGCGAAATTCCGTTACAACCTTACATAATATTAAGGTGACCAAAAATACGTCATCGTCTTTTTGCGTCTCGTAACTCGTCTTCTTTCTTCGCTCTCCATCCGCATCGGTTGATCGCCAGGTTTTTTTTATTGTTCCTGTTTTGTGTTTGTTGCTTTTAGGATTCCGTTCCTCAAAAGGAGTATAGTAGTCACAGCAGATCTTTGTGTCTCTGAAGTTGGCTCTGCGAACGATTGCGCAAGAAACAGTCTGTCATCGAGTATACTGAATGGAGTAAGCGAGATAGGAATATGCAACAAAAGTAAGCGAGTGAAAGAGACTGTTATACAACGCTATCTTCATCTTCAACATTGACACAAACATAGCCACTGCTCAGGGTCTTGCAACCAATTTCAAAGACACAAAGAACCACTGTGAGTATTAAAAAAGGATTCCTTATAGGATCACTTCGCTGTCTGTCTGTCTGGTGTCAAGACCTTTCTTTTCCTTCATGGAAGATGCTCAACCGAGCACCTCCGGCGATCGGTTGAGCATCTTGTTGTCTCATAGGAAAAGGAGACGCCCCGCTTCTCTGAGTGTCACAGAGAAGAAAATGGTAAATAACGCATTTAAATACGTATTCAATCAAAAGAAAAATAAATCGGATACGGAATTATCTGAAAAGCCCTACAAACATTACTGTGCTCAGAACAGAAGAGATTTACTATTACTCCGTGAGCACCGTGTTGCTCAACTTCAGTTTGCTCGAAACTGTGCTTCATGGACTCTGGAGGACTGGAATATAGTATTCTTTTCTGATGAAGCTGGAATCTCTTTGTGTGGAGAGGACCGACGCCGGCGAGTCCTGCGAAGTGTGTTTCAAAGAAATCACTCCTTATGGCGGAGGCTCCGTTATGTTTTGGGCAGAAATTAATTCGACGAAGCGTACGGAGTTAGTTTTCATAGAAAATGGAACATTAAATGCACACCGGTACATAATGGAAGTCCTAATTCCATATGCACAACCCGCATTGACTGCACTTGGGGAAGATTCCATTTTTATGGACGACAATGCTCGCCCACACCGTTCTGGCGACGTGGAAGCATACATGCAAGAAATTGGGATCCGTCGCTTAGATTGGCCAGCTCGAAGTCCTGACCTCAATCCAATAGAGCATGTCTGGGATGTTCTAAAGAGACGGATAAGATCAGTGCAACCTGCTCCACAAAACTTCAGGGAGCTAAAAAGAGTCATTGCAGAAGAGTGGGCACGTATTCTTCAAAACGTTATTAAAAACATCGTGAAAAGCATGTCCACAAGGATTCAAGCTGTCATTTTGGCAAGAGGAGGTCACACTCGTTATTAGATTTTTACATCTGTATCTTCAAAAAAATTCTTGTCTTTATTGCCGACCACTTCTTATTGACAAACCTGTAAAATTATTGCAGGTGCCTCCTGTTAAACAAATTATGTCTAGTGTTGCCAACAGATTTTTTTTGTAATTGTGGAAAATAAGTGTTAAGGGATTTAGCTGCCTTTGATTGTATACTCCTCAATACTCTATGATTTGATTTAATTCACAGGTGACATCACATCCCGCCACCCGGCGATCCTGGGGCTGCGCAACATCCTGAAAGCGGCCTGCAGCAATGACATCACCAGCATCTCCATCCCGCTGCTGCTCAGGCATGAGATGTCCGAGGTATGTCTGCCAGAGCGATGTTACCATAACTTGGCTTTTATGGATCTATTATTGATCCACTAATAGTGTCGCGAACGGTTTTTTTTATTTGTATATTTTCCTACTAGCATAGTTTGTAATATATTTTTTCTAGGACTGTAAGTGTTGAAACTTGTAGATAAATAATGTGATGATATAACTCTTAGGAGATGACGGCGGCATGGTGCGCGCGGCGCGCCGAGCTGGTGCTGAAGTGCGTGAAGGGCTTCATGCTGGAGGCGGCGGGCTGGGGGGGCGCCGAGCTGCGCACGCTGCACTTCGTGCTGCCGCCCCGGGCCGCCCCCGCGCTCTTCGCGCAGCTGGCCACGCTCACGCCCAACATCTTCCGCATCTCAAACCCCGTCAAGTTCAAGGCCAAAGCCTAACCCTAACCGCGCCGCCACCGCAGGCAACCGCCCCGACCACTACCAAATCAAACACATGCCAGTCTTTTTGCAAGCGACATCTTTTCCGCTCACGTTAACTGGGCGGTAAGGTCTGGCAATAAAGGCAGTCATCTTTATGGTCTGCAATTGACTGCGCAGACTCAAAATAAATTATAGTTTTATCGTAGATAGGATATTGTATAGATAAGATGTCAGCGTCCACTTTATGATACGAATCTGGCAGTCACTTTTAAACTTCGGAAAACGCTTTGACAGACGAGTAGCATGGTAGAACTAGAACGAACACCAACATGATAAAATGTTCGTATCCGGCCACACTGTCCACTATCACACTGCGCGCTTGACGCTACAGCGGCCTAGCGCGCACAGCGGCCGCGGCCGTGGCCGTGTTCGTGCACTGTCTACGAGATATTAGTATTGAGAGCAATTCAAATGTGACACAAACATTCCTTGAGGGTGACAAATAAAATCAACAATACATAGTTCACAAATTTATCTTTATTCACTAAAAGCTATGCAACAATATTTTTAAAATATCAATTCCAATTCTTATATTTATAAAAAAGTTGACGCGTGTCAACCTAATTCTAAAATATTGTTGTTTCTCAATCGATATACTTTGTTCCCGACGTATTGCTTTCATTGCATTCTCATTCAACTAGTTTTGGTAGGGGCAGGGGTCGAAACAAGATTGTTGTATGAACATTTATTTTTTCTACAAAAGTTAGTATCTTAGTTTGGACTGGACAGTCTATCGCTTTAGCCCAGCATTCACTTAAGGGTGGGGCAAAAGTAAGGAAACTCGATACGTACTGGGAGTTTTGATTGAGATATTACTAATTTTACTGATCAGTTTCGACCCCTGAAAGTGTCAAATGAAATAAAATCCTAAACGAGAATCTTGGGCATTGAGATAATGATAAAATAGTCCAAGAGGGTTAAAACATAATGTGCTTTCACCTAGCACCGACGATGTTTTCAATCATAATTAAATTCATTCCTTAGAATTCTAAACTGAATCGTACTATAGTAAAATATCACTAAAACTCCAAACGCTATTCTACGTTACACTTGATGTTACTAAAAAATAAAGAAAGAACTATCAATAGTGCTTAAAATCATAATTATAAATAAGTTGACGTCAACATGATCGATGTGAGGGTTCAGAGAGGAAACCGTTTGTGCATATGTACCATTGAGCTAAGCTAGGTATGTACTAGGAAGTTATACAAGTACAACACTAGTGTAGCGTGATGGTGGTCTCGTAGTCAGTTGTGTCCACGTGAGCACGGACGCGCCCTGTATGTGTGTGGCAATGCTTGGTTCTGCGCCAATAGTTGAACATCCAACGCTCCGCTTTTGAACACTGGAAAAGTGCTCTGCTGGATTCTCAACCTTAGGTCCGACACGCACGGTTTTCAAAGAAAAGCTCGTGTGCGAACGGCGGCTAACAGAGTGTAGCACCACCACCACCACGCGACACCACGACACCAGAACTACTGCTATTGTATAACTATATCAATGTATGTCTAGACAACTGACACATTTCCTACAAATTGTCCAAAGGTCTATCAATAAGAAATTGTAAAGTTCAATTACACTATTTAAAATATTCATGCTGTTTGCACCTCATCAGTGGCAGATAAACTATTCGTTGTCGACGAACAGTATGAATAGAAATCACCTGGATGTAAACTATTATCTCATATTTTGTACATAACATTGTGAAACATATGCATTGACCGCGGTGTCCCGGAGGATCGCTACAACATTAAACATACTCTTAATAAAAATTCTTCACAAAATATAACGCGCGGCATCTGCGCGCATCTGAAACAAACAATGTAATATGTCAATAATGGAATGTTATTATTCTAAACTTTATATCATTCTGATAAGGACTGTAAATTATAGTAATATAAATCTATTATATCAAGCAAAAATATATAAATATTATAAAACAAACGTTTTTTTTGTCCTTATTTCCCGTTTTTAGGGTTCCGTACCCAAAAGATAACGGGACCCTATTACTAAGACTCCACTGTCCGTCAATCTGTCTGTCACCAGGCTGTATCTCATGAACACATACAGTCCGACAATAACCGTTGGACCAGACACAACACCCATACTCTGGGCTTCTAGTCGTTCGTAGGATCCTCCCGCATCAATGGGGGTTTGTGGGATTTAACACCCTTTTCCGCATACCTCCAAACTCTTAATCACACCATGTAATAAGGGGCGAGCCAATTGCCATCGACCAGACACAAATCCATACTCTGGGCTACCACTGAGAAGTTCCAGATGGAAAAATCCAATAATACTTTGCCAGACCCGGGCATCGAACCTGGAACATCATGCTCAGCAGTAGCGGTTGTGACACTAGACACTCGAGGCAGTCCCCTTATTTTACAGTTTCTAAGATAAAATATACGTATAAATAAATGAATTTGAATTAGACTCACCTTATTTATATTTAAGTAAACTATTTGTACTTGAGTTACGATTGTACGATGCTGGCTCGCTATCTCCGGCGGCTGCGGCCCGCGGGCTTGCCTGAGCGGAAACAAACAGTCGTTAGAATACAAACAATATTACATGGAAACGGATTAATCTGCTATTTAAACGAAATACCAGAGGTCTTACTCTATTCAAACCAATCTGTCTAGTCGTTCCACAACTAGGGCAACCTGACTGCCAGTGCTTACTCAAAACAATTGATTATAATATCTAGCCAAAAATATATATTAGAGCTACAATAAAATGTGAGAGAGAGACAGCTCTTATGAGCAGCCTGGCGTGAACTGGTGTATAACATGGTAACCTATCCATCGAAAAATGGCGTCTCCTCCTTCTCTTAACTTCATAATTATGTTTGAAAAATTCGTCGTAATTTATTTTGTGGAATCGTCAAAATGAAAGGCATTACGCATTGATTGTGTAATAAAGCCTTTGGGCGCATTATGTCCAATTCGCAAAATGTCTAACTGTCCAATTCACAATTGGTCCCGCTCGCTATTTGTCCAATTAGGGGGCGTGCTTGATTACGAGAGGTGTTTTTAGACGACCCCCACGTGAGATTGGATGAGATTCGGCTCGAAGTAAAAATGCATATAATTTTTGATCAAACAATTTGATTAGAAAAAAAAAACATTTTGGGCTGATAAATAATAATATCGCTATTAAGAACAAAAAATCACGTAATGTAATAATTTAGGTCAGTAGTATTTTATATGTAGTCATAAGTATTTTATAAAATGTAATCAACAGATAATTATTATAATATAGTAAGGTAGGTATTTTTATTTTTTTATAAAAAGGAATCAACATTATTATGGGTACCTATATGCGGTTCTGACAGAAAATAATCTCTGTACTTATATGAAAGAGATTTAAAATACCTTAAATGGATATCTATACTACCTAATTGCGAACTGGACTAATTGCGAGCTGGACCAATTGCGAACTGGACTGATTGCGAGCTGGACCAATTGAGAATTGGACAGTAGGACATTTTGCGAATTGGACATAATGCACCCAAAGGACCTAATTAACGACTGAAATTTTAATTGGTCAATTTGCGAACTGGACAAATTGCGAATTGAACAATTTATGATTTGGACTTTGTGAGAATTGGACATTTTGAGCCCATTGAACATTTTGCTAATTGGACATAATGCGCCCAAAGGGGCTAAGGCAAAGAGAATATAACCACTAGAGAGCTTATAGGCCGATTTCTTCGAAGCACACGACTCACTACCGCGGGCCGGGAGACGAGGAAGAACGCGCGGCTGCAATTGGTCAGTTCAAAGTAAGTTGCGTAGGTATGGCTATCGTTAGGGTTGATCAACTCGATTAAGGGAAAATTGTCGATATCGATAAAATGGATTTTAACATTATTAAAAATACTCAATTAAAATCATATAAATATTATTTAATAAAAATCAATCAATTACAAATATAAATATGTGTGTCGGGGACATAGAGAAACAAAAAGTATTTTTCCAAATCGGTCAAGCCGTCTACGAGTAATCCGGGAACATAATACATAAGAAAATTCGACGAACTGAGAACACCCTCCTTTTTTTAAGTCGGTTAAAAGTAGATAGATATTTTTTCATACATTTTTTATTAAATTTAATTTTATTATTATCGATATCGACTTCAGCTATTAAAAGTAACAGCACAGATATTTACGATAAAAATACAAAGGGAGAGAAAGGGATAGAAGCATTAGAATTGTCTAGTGAAAGAGCGAGACTTTTCCAAAAGACATCAACGCGGGACTCAAAATTGTGCTCGTTTACCCCATCCACCATTTTAACTAGATCCCTGCGGTGTCTCATAATCTGATTAAATTAAAAATAATTTTCGTACTGTTTACTTACCGATGAAAAGTTATGCCATCCTTTTTGTAACTAGATGTCTTGGCATGTTTCCCATACCTCTTTACGGCGCATGAGGGCATTTTTATGCGTTATAATTGCAATAAAAAGATAAAACAATTTGTATTTATTTAGCGTGCATACAGGTCTAATAACTGGACACAACTAAAATGGTTACTAGTACCGAAGCCTTTACATAGGCGACAAAATACTAATAGTTTTCGAGCATCGGGGCACTGTATGCGCCGTCAAGTGGTTATATCGTCGTTGGGCTAAGGCCTCAGACGATGCACACGTTTTGAGTACTGAATGTGTGAAATTATAGCATACCTTCCGGCTGTGCGACCCTCGTCTGCTTCACAGGCGACGGATCTGCAGCTCTCTTACGTGTTGAGTACTGAATTTGTGAAACTATAGCATACCTTCCGGCTGTGCGACCTTCGTCTCCTTCACAGGCGACGGATCTGCAGCTCTCTTACGTGTTGAGTACTGAATGTGTGAAACTATAGCATACCTTCCGGCTGTGCGACCTTCGTCTCCTTCACAGGCGACGGATCTGCAGCTCTCTTACGTGTTGAGTACTGAATGTGTGAAACTATAGCATACCTTCCGGCTGTACGACCTTCGTCTCCTTCACAGGCGACGGATCTGCAGCTCTCTTACGTGTTGAGTACTGAATGTGTGAAACTATAGCATACCTTCCGGCTGTGCGACCCTCGTCTGCTTCACAGGCGACGGATCTGCAGCTCTCTTACGTGTTGAGTACTGAATTTGTGAAACTATAGCATACCTTCCGGCTGTGCGACCTTCGTCTCCTTCACAGGCGACGGATCTGCAGCTCTCTTACGTGTTGAGTACTGAATGTGTGAAACTATAGCATACCTTCCGGCTGTGCGACCTTCGTCTCCTTCACAGGCGACGGATCTGCAGCTCTCTTACGTGTTGAGTACTGAATGTGTGAAACTATAGCATACCTTCCGGCTGTACGACCTTCGTCTCCTTCACAGGCGACGGATCTGCAGCTCTCTTACGTGTTGAGTACTGAATGTGTGACACTATAGCATACCTTCCGGCTGTGTGACCGCGCGAGTGGCGCGCGTCTTCCTTTCCTTCACAGGCGACGGTTCTGCAGCTCTCTTACGCTTGCCAGCCACCTGGTCAGCAGGAACATTCTCGATATTGGCCTGCAACACAAATTACAATGTTCACAATTTCGTAGTCTAAAATATCTTTATATTCATAGACATTTTGTAAACTCAAAATTCTTTACGAAATGTTGCTCACCTTTCTACCGCGTAAGGTTTTCGGCTCGGCTTGTTTGGTGACCTTCACAGGCGCCACTTCTGCAGTCTTCCTGCCCCGAGTGACCTTCACGGGCGCCTTCTCTTCTTTAGTTTTCTTCGCCGCAGACTTGTTCCGCGTGTTCTTAGTTTCTGTGCTCACTTCCGCCACACGCTTTGTCCCTCTTGCCGCCACTTCCTTCGATTTCCTCACTTTAGAAGGTAGTTCGTTATCTGGGGGTGTGTCTGACTTGCGTTTGCGTGATTTAGCAGTAACTTCAGGAGCGATGGATACAGGTTTCGCTCCCCGACGACCTCGCGTGCTCGGCACTGACTCCACACTCTCCTGTGGCTCCACTTTCTTGCCTCTCACTGGTTTAGCTTCTTCGACAGATTTATCTTGCGTATTGTTCTTCGTCTTTTTAGCAGCCGGTTCGTCTGTCTTGCGTCCTCTCTTAGGTTTAGGTTCAGGCTTTTCAACTTCAGTAGTGTCCTTAGATTCGCTAACAGCAGTCTTTCTTCCTCTAGTTTTGGGTTGTACTTCAGCTGCTTGAGTTTTGCTCGATTTTCTTTGTGCTTGAGATTTCTTGGGAGATTCTGGTTTAGTATCTTGCACGGTGACCGTTTTTCTTGTGTTCCTTCCCGTTTGTTTCGTTTCTGGTCCACTCTGGTCTGCCGGTGCTCTCCGTGAGGCGCGCGGCTTCAGCTGCGGCGACGGCTTCATGATGACTACAGTGGCTTCCTGTACCTTAGCTCTGGTACTCTTTGGTGTCTTAGGCTTGTCTTTTTTTACAGATATGTTCTTGCGAGTCGCGCGGGTCTTCTTAGGACTGCCATGAGGAGTGGTCGTAGTTTCTGGTTCTTTCCGCTTCCGCGCCGCCCTGGGCTTGGGGCTCATGACGGGCGTCTTCTTGGCCACAACTAACGATGCTCTGCGCTTCTTAGTGTTTGTTTCTAACGTCGAGGCATTATTTCTGCGAGAGCGCGTCGCTTTCACTGGCACAGGACTGGCCGGTTTCTTTGCTCGGCTGGCTTTTTTAGCCTTAGCAGGACTGGCTTTTTTAACTGGACTGACTGCTTTAGATTTTGTTAGGCTGGCTTTTTTAGCTTTTGTGGGACTAACTTTCTTCGCTATAGCAGGGCTGGCTTTTTCGGTCTTAGTGGGACTGGCCTTTTTGGCCTTAGCAAGACTTGCCTTTTTAGACGTGATAGGACTGGCTTCCTTAGCTTTAGCAGGACTGGCTCTCCTAGTTCTTGCGGCTCTCTCCTTAACAGGGCTAAATGGCTTAGCTTTAGGACTGGCCAATTTCGACCTCTCACGGGTCTTCTTAGGCGACAGCTTCACAAATTCAAGCGCGTTTGCCGTTTCTTGGATGTCTGTAGTCGCCCTAGTGCGTCTCTTGCTTTTTGGTCTCACTTCACGATTTTCTTTCGGTTGAGTAGATCTGGAATGCATTTGAAAACTGTTTTAATCCCATTACTAAAAACAATATAGAAAAATCTCAAAGAGCTATGTTTGACGAGATTTTCACTAATCTAGCAGTGAGTCATGACTTAACAAAATCGATTTACTTGGATTAATGACAGAAGGATAGCTTGGTTTAATAGATGTCACAATTACTCTACCATTTTAACAAGTTTTTTTTATTCAAGTCAAGCGATGATGTGGTCAACGGTGTAGCACGCTTGCTTAGAAGTAATCTATTCGCTTTTGACTTAAAGCAATTTGAAACTTTACTAAAATTGAAACAAAAATAGATCTTTACGTCTAGTTCGTCTGCCGATGTGAGTTAGAGAAGGATGGGAAAGCAATTGTACTGGAGATTATAAGTTAAGAAATAATGATTTCACTATCTATAAATAATAAGATCAACTTACGTGATAGAAGTATCGCGCTCCGTGTACCGGGTGTCGGTGTTGGTGTTGGTGTCGTCGATGGCGCGGATGGGCGACACGCGCGCCAGCACCGACGCGTTCATGGTGACGTGCAGGCGCCCCTTGACCGGCGTGGAGTGCACCAGCAGCCGCTTCTTCAGCGGCAGCAGCGACTTGTTGCTGTCCTCCTGCTGCTGCTGCGACGTGTCCACCAGCGAACGCTTCTTGATAGGCAGAGTGTGCGCGCCGTACAGCTCGCTGGCGGACTGCTTGTGTGCGTGTGTGTGTGCGACACTACTGTTCCGTATGCGCGATGTTTGCAGCGGTGCCTCGCCTTCCACGGTCTCTGTTACTAACTTCAGTAGCTCACGAGTCTTGTTGATTTTTGATGTGTTGGCTTTGGACTTGTTAACATTAGAACTATTAGCTTTTGAAATGTTAGCCTTAAATCTGTCAGCCTTAGAACTGCTACCCCTAGAACGGTTGGGTGTAGACTTGTTAGCTTTAGATTTGTTGCCCTTGGATGTATTGGCTTTAGAATCGTCAACTGATCTCATCGATTCCAAGTATTTACTTATTTGCTGTTCCTTGTTGAGTTCTTGTTGTAACAACACGTCCACGTCGGCCACCTCGTCCAGGGACGCGTGTAACGACTTCGATTTGTTTTGTTTAGATTTGTTGGCTCTGGAAGTGTTGACTTTGGAAGTGTTGGCTTTGGAAGTGTTGGCTTTGGAAATGTTGGCTTTGGAAATGTTGGCTTTGGAAGTGTTGGCTTTGGAAGTGTTCGCATTTTTCAAGGAATCAAGATAATTCTTGATCTGCAGTCGTTTGTTTAGTTCTTGTTCTAACCAGTCGTTATCTGTGGCGGATATTTTGTCTAGAGATACGTGTAAAGACTTTGCTTTGCCGCCTTTAGACTTAGTCACGGTTTTTGAGGAGAACGTTTTTGAATACACGGCTCTTATTTGAGGGTTGCCGACCATCTGGTCGAACAAGCTCTCAGCTCTTGTAGAGACAGTCGCCGACGAGTAGTTGGACAAATTGAACAACTCCTCGACGCCACTGACGTCACTCAAATCATTCCGTTTCTCTCGTCTGAACACGCGCTTCACTCCTCTCACATCGCTTAGGTCGTTCTTAGGACTCTGTCTGCGTAGAGTTTTCTTAACCCCCGACACATTTCGCAAATCATTCGCCGGACTGTTTGTTTTGAATAGTTTCTTGACTCCTCTTACGTCATCTAGTTCATTTCTTGGCGACTTTCTTTTATTAGTAACTTGGAACAGAGACTTGACTCCCGTCACGCGCCGCAAATCGTTTTTAGGCGACGCAACAAACACTTCCTTCACTCTAACGTCACTCAGTCGGTTCTTCGGACTCCGGGCGAATATTTTTTTGACCCCGGACACGTTGGTCAAGTCATTCTTGATAGATCGCCTAGTGCGCGGCGTGCGCAGAAAACCTTTCACTCCTCGCATGTTTCGTAGGTCATTCTCGGGTGTAACGAACATGAGTTTGATCCCCTCCAAGCTAGGACTGCGAGTAGGAGTGGTGATAGGGCTCACGAACATCTCGGGAGTGTAAGAGTCGGTGTGGTCTAGCAACGAGTCGTCGGGCGTGCGGCCCGGGGCGGCGATAGTGTTGCGCGTGGGGCGCCTGAGGCCGGCGCACACGACCGAGTCGTCATCAAACAGCTGCTTGCGCGAGAACTCCGTCATGCTCTGCGACAGCTTCCTCTTCACCGGGCTGCTGAACAGCTGCTTCACTATGTCTGACTCGTTCAAGTCGTCGATGATCGATCGCTTCGACTGCGGCTTCTTGGCCGTCGAGTGCTTGTTCTTAACTCCTTCCGGTAGTAACTTCACGGCGCTCTTGGGCGTCACTATCTCACTTTCGTCATTTTTATTATTTAATATCTCCACGGAGTCACTGCTTAATCTCAACCTAGATTTCCTCGCACTAAAGCTCAAAGACTTCGACGCAGCACCAACTCTAGTTTTCGGTCCCGAGACCCCTCCGATGGGCTTTCTCTTGGTATTGAATGAAGTTTTGCCTTTTCTTGTCGGTTTTTGTGAGGTAAGAGAACTTTGACTGGAGTCTAGTAGACTTTGAATGCTAAGAACGGGAGTGCTAGCTTCTTCAGGGCTCTGTCTGTTTTCTGGGGTGTTGGTGCCGTTCTCTTGTGTGGGGCTGTGCGTGGGCGTCAGCTCTGTGTCACCAGCTGTCTGTGAGCTAACCCTGGCAGACTTAGATGTGGACTTGGTGCTGACCCTCCGGGATGTCCTGGGCGAGTCATCGTCATCGTTAAGTAGCAACAGTTCACTATCGTTGAGTCGTGAACGGCTGCGCGACGTGCGCGATATCCGCGTGCTTGTCACTGAGATGTGTTTTTTCGATTCCTCTGTGTTCTCAGGCGTCGATAACGACTTAGATCGTCGTGACCGTGAGCTTCTGACGGTAGATTGTGTGCTATTCATGGAGGCTTTGCTCGAATTCTGGGGGCTCGGGTTGGAGCGAGACCTGGGAGTGGACGCCCTGCCCTTCACGTACGGCGTGCTGGAGCCCAGCAGTGTGGGGTCGATGGTAGACCGAGTTTTCCTGCCGGTAGTATTTTGGGGTGTTCCGAAAGTCGTGCTGGCCGCAGATCCTGTCGAGTTGTACACAGACGTGGAGAGAGCAGACTCATCTGTGTTTATAGAAACTAAGTCGACAATGGAGTAGGACTCGAGGTGGTTGCGCGACGTGCCCGGGCTCAACGTACGAGTTCTGTAAGCCGTGGCGACCGTGTTGTTCTGACTGGTGTCTGCCACTGATTTAGTGGTGCGTCGCGAGTATGACGACGTGTCGGTGCACGTGTCGTTCAGCGCACTTTGTACCATCATAGTGCCGCGCGACTCGCGCCTGGAGCGCGGCGGGTGAGGTGACTGTGGTGAGTGCGTAGGGCACGGGGCTCGCGCTGGTGGCGCGGCGGGGCTGCAGCCGAGCGACCTCTCCAGTATCCTGCTGCTGCGTGAGTGGATGGAGCGGCGCGGAGAGGGGGAGGGGGAAGGGGACTGTACAGATGACTCGGAGAAGCGCAGCGTGATGTCGTCGTCGTCAGCGCTGTCGAAAGCGTAGGTCGCGCGCGTGCTGTCGCCCAGCATCATCAGGTCTTCCGAATAGCCCTCCAAGTTACTCAGGTCGAACTTTATCGACTCAGTTTTCCGTGCCCCTCGCTTAGCTGAGGGATCCTTGAGGGCAGACTTCCTAGGACTGGTGGAGCCGAACGACTTCTTGGGACTCTTTTGTCCTGAGCGACGCGATGCGGTGCTGTTTCGTACAGATGAGTTGCGTCCGTCTGAATCGGTTATCTCTAGAATGGTAACCTGGTCAAATAAAGAAAACATTCAGTAAAAGTTTGAACGAATCAATAAAAATTTTGCTTGTTGTAATAAGATGATGTACAAATCTTAAAAATGGTGAACACACGCTAGCAATAAAATCATTTTAATAGCTACAAAAGCTATACGCTTTCACCTCAAAATATCTTCTTAAATCCTCTAATAGATATATAATCTATTAGAGGATACTAGAATCTATTAGAATAGATCCATCATATTCCGCAAATATGAACAACAAAAAAAAATTACAGTTAATTTTATAATTGACCGGTTCTTCTGAACATACACAAACAATTATTATTTTTATATCACACTAGCTTTTACCCGCGGCTTCGCTCGCAGTGAAGCCATTTTTTTTTTTCATTATTATAATGTATCCTATGTTACTTCTAATACCTCCAAGAACGTATGTACAAAGTTTCATGATGATCGGTTCAGTAGTTTTTGCGTTAAACGTAACAAACAAACTTACATTCACATTTATAATATTAAGTAAGGATTTATGGAATAAACTAAATAAAAATGTTTTTAACGAAGTGACATATTGTGTTTTCCTGGTGTAAATATGTTCAAGATAAATCTATATATATAAAAAGACAAGTCCTGACTGACTATCGCCCAGCCCAAATCCTTGGACCTAGAAAGCTGAAATTTTGCACAGAGCTTCCCTTTATAATGTAGACAAGGAATAAGAAAGGATTTTTCGAAATTCAACCCCTAATGGAATTAAATAAGGGATGAAAGTTTGTATGAAACTCTTGTCATTTTTAATTTGAAATTAATGAAATATGGTATTTAGTATCTAAATATAAATAAAAAAATACGTCTTTAAGGATTTTTTGAATTTCATCCCTTAAATGGGTAAAAAGGGGTGTTAAAGTTTGTAAGAAAAATAAATAGTTTATCGTCAAAATTTCTTGAAACTAAGTATTTCTGTTCTTCATAACAATTAAAGAAAAGGTATTTAAGGATTTGTTTGAATTTTAT
Organism: Orthosia gracilis; assembly: GCA_947562075.1. NCBI lineage: Eukaryota > Metazoa > Arthropoda > Insecta > Lepidoptera > Noctuidae > Orthosia > Orthosia gracilis. Next base: position 25,040,310 of record OX387274.1, on the reverse strand, counting down.
CCCTTAAAGGGGTAAAAGTGGTGTTAAAATTTGTAAGAAAAATAAATTGTTTATCATCAAAATTACTTGAAACTTAGTATTTCTGTTCTTCAATACAATTGAAAAAACACGTGATTAAGGTTTTCTTTTTAATTTCATCCCTTCAAGGGTTAAGAAGGAGTGTTCAAGTTTGTAAGAAAAATAAATAAGTTATCGTCAAAATTTCTTGAAACTTAATATTTTCTGTTCTTCATTACAATTAAAAGAAAAACGTACATAAGCATTTTTTTTAATTTCATCCCTTAAATGGGCAAAAAAGGGTGTTAAAGTTTGTATGAATGATTACCTACTGGATGTGCTCGGGAAGAATCAGTTTCATACCTCGAATACCACTGATACCCTCTGACTATCTTTGAGTTTAAACGATTGAAATTCCCCTTAAGGTCTGCTTTGCTATGACCATAAATAAATCTCAGAGTCAGTCATTAGGGTATCAGGCATAGATTTCAGGAAAGATTGCATATCACACACGGGCAATTTTACTTTGCCTGTTCCAGAGTCAGTATGGTAATTTCAGCACCAGATAGAAAAACCACCAATGTGGTATACAAAGGAATGCATAATTAAATTCTAACTTCCTGATGACGACTTTGTTAACGTAAACTAATTGGAGTACCCATATCTAAACTGTACATAATGGCACAAAACTCATCACTCTATCGGAAGGTGCTATAATTTTTCTTCGACAATTCTGCTTCGACATTTGTGAAGAAAACAGATACAAAATATAGCTAAATCACGACCATGAGTTAGACAACAAAGTTGAGCAAATTTTGTAGTTTACTCGAGCAATGACGCGGGCGGAAAGCTATGTTTGGATAATAATTTGCAATATCCCACCAGAACTGCAAAAAACGAAACAGCCAAAATCGTGTAGTCCACGCAGGCGAAGCTGCGGGCGGAAAGCTAGTCTAAAATAAACGAACTATAAATATTTGGCGAATCATGCCATCATCTCCATGCATAACTGCACTATGTAAACCAAGATTGCGACGAAAACACAGGTTTTCGAAGTCGATTGAAAACTACATACCGTTCAATGTTCAAAATGTCGACTAGACAGTGCAATGCCGCGTCGACTTATAGACGCTTCTACTAGAAACAAGATCTTGGACAAAAGGTGCGCGTCTTATAACTATTTAAATGTGATAAACTGAAAAAAAAGATTCCGACGAATTGAGATCCTTTTTTTAAAGTCGGTTATTAATATATCTCGCGCCTTTTCTCTTAGTACTTCAATACCCGTTGAACATAATGACACATTATATAACATCACGCTTGAATTCCCTGAAGGGTCTGGCAGGGATGCATCTATATTTCACCAATTATGTTTAATTCCCATGTAATAGATTTAGGATTTGTAATTGGCTTTCTGTTGACTATAGTTTCCTTTTTTGTCTGTATTTATTAGCTGTAAGTCCTCCATGTACTAAAATAAATAAATAGTGGGCGAGCTTAATGACATCAACCGGCCACAAATGCAGACTCTGGGCTGCTATTGATAAATAACATTTTGTTCGACACGGGAATCGAAACCAGGACCTCATGGTCAGAAGTAGCAGTTGCGACTTAGTCGTTGTATTACTCACAGTGCGGTTGGCGCCACTTCTCCTGCTGCTAGTGTTGCCGGGTGTGCCGGTAGTGTTGCCGGGCGTGTTGCCGGAAGTGTTGCCGGACGTGTTGCTGGGCGTGTTGCCGGGTGTGGCGCGACTGTTGCGCGAGCGCGGCGTGCGTCGCACCGGGCTGGGCTTCTTCACAACAAACGAAGGACTCGACGGCTTGGACTTGGGCGTGTGGCCGGTCATCAAACGGATAGCCGCCTGCTTGGTGTGGTCTGCACAACAAACATTACCATATTACTGCGCTGAAGGTGAGCAGTTCCACATACTTCCATGAATAAATCTACACAAGCTAAGTAATTGAGTCACGCCAAACTAATAGATAACGGGGGAAATGCAGTCACAGAAGATACTGACGTCATCGCGTGCACTCAATTATTACAAGCTGAAATAAATGTACTGCAATAAAAAGTGATTTCACTATACACAGAAAAAACAGTCATCTATCAGAAATGTTTATTTGTTTATTAGTGCATTCAGAAATAGGAACTCACTGTTGAACTTCAGAGTGAATAAAAACAAACTGATGGAACAAATCATACGTGCGAGTCTCGCATGCAGCCGGCATGCGGCAGTCAGTGAGTGTTTGATTACGTAATAATATGTAAATGGTTGCGACTTGCGCCTGCGCCTGCGCCTGCGCTCGAGCTCCGCGAGAATATGATAATGAATGACGGCGCGGCTGAAGGTGGGAGTTATCGCCGCGATATATTTACCTACTTCATTTAATTCAAGGTCACTGCACTCGCGGTATTAGACAGTCATGCAGGAACACGCTACGTCTAGAGGTCGCTAGTGCAGCGACAAGCGGAAACGCGGAAGTTTTATTACTGATATAGATGTAAATTGTTTTTCCAGTTAGAAAAGCCTCAAGTATTTGAAGGTCTTTTTGGCAGTACCGGAAAACTCGGTACTTTTCCAATTATTTAGTTTTGTCCATTCCTTTGAAGGCAAGAAGTGCTTATTTGTGTGCGTGTGTTTATTATAGGGCTTTTAATTCCGCTTTTTATTTATAAATACGTTACGTTATGCATAAATCTTGATAAAACAAACGTAAGTACTGACCTATAGTAAGAGGTCCCTCAATCTTCGTGACCCTACATTTCCTTGCGCTCTGCGCTCTCTTCAGCACGGTGAGCCGTAGCGGCGTGCTCTTCTTGGCGGACTGCGTGCGGCGCACGCGCAGGCCGGCCGGCGGCCCGGGGCTCTGAGGCTTGCTCTTCCTGGGGCTGGTCTTGCGCGACTCTATCCAGAGAGTGGCCTTCGTCGTGCTGTGTAAGTGAGGCAGCGAACTGTTCGCGCTCGAGGTGCGCGTGCGACTCTCCAGTTCCGCTTCACTGGCAGGTGTGTCCAGCTCGCTCTTGGAACTTCTGGGCCGTTTGTTAGCTTGCTGTGGTGTGCGCGCCGGGATCTTGTCTAAAATAGGACAGTACATTAGTAGCGTCAGTTACAGTATGTTAGTGGGGTGGTTGTGTGGACTTGTTCTTACCAATTGTGTCAGTCGCAACTGGTCTCCTCTGCGGCTGCACGATGGCCACCTGCTTGCCGCCGGCGCTGCCTGTCGACGACAGGGATGTGTTTAGCACGGCCAGTGAGTCAGAGAGGACAGGCAGATATTATCATTAATGTCTGTAGCTAAATTCTGCTCATACTTTCTAATGGAGTAAGCACGACGAATAATTAAAGATAATCCCGTAAGATTTCCTGAAAACTTTAATTTCATTCAGGCATAATAGACCAGGGCCGAAGTCTTCAAAAATGGTAAAAAGCGAAAAAAAAATAGTAGGATGAAACCCATTAGAAAAGAAGGGGAATGTGATAAAAATTGAAGGAAAAATAAATTACGGGCGATCCGAGTTCGGGAAGTGGGAGGGGGTGAGTTTTTAAGGGTAAAAATGGTTTATCTTGATTTCTGGCAAAACTACAAGTCCTATGGAAAAAAATAAATGGCAAAGTTGTAGGTAATAAAAAGATCTACAACTTTTGTATTTACAATTTTTCACATAACCTCAACATTTATGTGAAAAATTCAAATAACCAAGATTATGATTTTTTATTTTTATCTTTTTCTAAAATTTATTTTTTTCTACGGGATTTGGTGAAAACTTATCTTTTAATGTCCCACATACACTGTAATTTATTTGATTTAAAATATTTATTTTTTCGCCTTATTATGATTTATTTTTTTTGGTTTAAAAAATTATCGACCCTGGTCTGTAAAGGATAATATTGCCATAGTATATATTGGAGTTATATTGAAACGAAGTTCCTTATCGCATGCTACAATTTCGGTGAATGAGAGCTAGAAGTCTAAGACTTAGTCTGTCCGTGTTATTGTGGCTTTTAGATACTAAATACATAATATACAGGACGAGTTTTATAAGTGTGCGTGGATGACCAAATCCGAAACTATGGTGAATAGCAGAAAATAATCAAAGGAGTCATGAAATCGATTTTAATGAAAACTAAAACTGCATATTTTTTTCAAAATCAATGGGTTTAATTCCTGGCTAGGAATATTGATTTTTCAAAAATCCAGTGATGCAGTTTCGAGTTTTCACCAGAATCGGTCGAGTGACTCCTTTGAGTGTTTTTCGCTAATCCTCATAGATACAGATTTTGCTATCCACGTCCACTTAAAAAACTCATCTTGTTTAGCGAAAGGAAAATCGTTCCTACTGGGTGTGCTAGAACAGCTGAGTTATGTTAGGGAATAAGTTGTTTTACCGGGCATTGAGGCACGATGCGCCATCTCTATCCTGAGCTGCAGCGCGGGGTCCCGCGCGCGCGCCGGCGCCGGTCCCGAGCCGCGCCGGGCTGCGCGTGGTACTCGGCGCGCCACGTGCAGCGCTGCGGGGGATACAATATATATGCTACTACTACACTGAGCTGAAGCGCGGAGTCCCGGGCGCGCGCCGGCGCCGGGCCCGAGCCGCGCCAGGCTGCACGTGGTACTCGGCGCGCCACGTGCAGCGCTGCGGGGGATACAATATATATGCTACTACTACACTGAGCTGCAGCGCGGCGTCCCGCGCGCGCGCCGGGGCCGGGCCCGAGCCGCGCCGGGCTGCGCGTGGTACTCGGCGCGCCACGAGCAGCGCTGTGGGGGATACAATATATATGCTACTACTAAACTGAGCTGCAGCGCGGGGTCCCGCGCGCGCGCCGGCGTCGGGCCCGAGCCACACTACTGCTCGACACTAACGACCGCAGGGATGTATGGCAGAGTAAGTTATTTTTCACTCTGTAGTGTTTTTATTTGGAAGTTGTTTGTATATTTTTGTAAAAAAGCTTTTTTAAAGCCTAAAAGTGACTGTGTTCTGCCTGTAAGCTATCACACAAATTATTTATATAAAAGAGAAATGCCCACCGACCATAGACATTTTAGCCCGGGGTGCACACAAATAAAAGCATATGGAAATGATAATATGTAATTCAATTAATGAAATGGTAAAGAAATTGGTTCAGAAAAAAGTCCGGATTGTTAAGGTATTAAATGTTTTTTTTTTATTCACAACTACAGATTTTTAACATTCATTTAACTGTAATACAAAACATACAATAACAAAGTTGTCGGAGTCCATTTAGAAAGCTTATTCGTTAACATTTACTTTCTATAAATTCCCTAACAATATAAAAACAACACTTTAGTAGCCACTCTGTCAACTTTGTTTTAAATACAATACCTGGTAAAAAATTAAATCCATTTGCTAAGTTATAATATACACATATTAAATACATTTTTTTATAAATATCTTTATGACAAGGTGGATGATACAATAGGTTCGGTACAAGAACCGTATATTATAGCATAATGGCGCTCAACTACGAATGCAACAAGTTTCATAATTCAGTAATATCTGAACCGTTTACAAACACTAAACAAACTTGGTTTTTCAGTCTGTCTTGGCAGTTTTTTCCTAAGTAGATTTCTATCAATGAATTAATTTTTGACATGTAATCTCACTGCCCAGCAGTGAGACAATTTAAACTAATTTAATAAAAAAGTAATCTCACCTGGTTCAGGGGCTTGCGGCCTCCTGGCGTCGGGGTCGGCGTACTCCCAGCGCAGCTGGCGGCCGCCGATGCTGATGACGTCACCGTGGCGCAGCGCCGCCACGCTCACGCCGCGCCCGTTCACCAGCGTCTCGTCCGCGCACACGTTGCGTATCACCGTCTGAACAAACAACAACTCCATATAACACGATGCTTTTCACACTTTAAACTCCACATTGAAACTCTAAAATGTAATTGAAGGAGATTGCCCATACACAGGCCCCGTATGAGGTATCTTGTCTGCGATTTCAATATTATCCAAAAAATAGGATTTATATTGGACATTTCTATGCACCTTATTGCATTGTAAAAAGGGTTCATTTCAAGAACAGAAACATCGTTATATCTGGTGAACCCCGAAAAATAAATAAAAATAGTTTTCTAATTATGAATTTTTCATCAAACTGATCTTAAAGGGTTCTCCTTTATAGTATGAGAATTGCATTATAGTATTGTTCTAAATTCTCGGCATTATACTCTTATAAGTCTTAGCCACCATGAAACCCGACTTTGAAACACTTTTGAACACAAATGGCATTATTGATGTAACTATCAGAATTTATTGAAAAACAGTTCCAGTACCAATAAATAAAATTGAATGTCTGTATGCATAGACGCCGCCAGGGCTATTTTCTGGGGGGTGCTTCAGCATCCCGCCCCGCCTCCATTACGATAGGATTCTTTTGGCCATTTGTACACATAGAACTTTGTAGAATTATGCAGAAAAGTTTTAGATATGAAGAAGAATTCAACAGCAAGCGAAGCGAACTCGCAAATATTAGCACCTCGCCCTGGCTTTTTTAAATATTTTGTATGTTTTATCGAAAGCCAGGGGCGCGGTCTTGTCTTTAAGCAATATCAAAATAACAACGTTTTATTGAATGCATGTGAAAATACTACTGTGAAATAGTAATAATAATTAATACGGAATTTTTAAAGATTTTTCCTGGCTGTCTGTACCGGTAATCTCTGAAACGGCTGGTCCAATTTTGATGAGACTTTCACTGTATAACTGATGTTATAAGGAGTAACATAGGCTACTTTTATCTCGGAAAAATTGACAGTTCTTAAGGGAAAATTAAAAAATTAATAAAAAATACGAGTTTGACGCGGACGTAGTCGAAGGCAACAGCTATTATTGCATAAAGTTGTCCCATTAAGATCACATTGAAGTGGGCCAAACAGATTTAACTGCATAATTTCAACTATAAAGTTGGACTGTTCAGTTAAAACTTACACCACTAGTGTCTATACACATTCAGTTTTTAGTAAAATGCTTCAATTCGAATCTATATACGGTTGGACACCTACATTCCGGCAAACATGGCTTCAACGGATAGTGCTGAGGCAAATTACTAGAATATTGTGCATTTCGAAACAGAAAAAAGAAGGAAATTGAGGTGTAAATACTGGTTATTACAAGGAAGAGAATATAGGATACAAATTAACTGAATTCTGAATTATCTACACATTCTCGTTTATTTGCCATTTTGATTTACAAGAAGCGGTAAGTAACTCACTCTAACAATGCTTCGGCACAACTGACAACTTCGGCCAACGGTGCAGTTTATGCTACATACCTTCAGTTTGAACTATACAGTTCTAACCACCGAGTACAACTAAAGAGCGAGCTTCTCAATAATAGACATCAAAGTGTTTATTATGAACTAAGGTCTAGTTTTCTTAGAAATCAGTCTTCTCTTCAAGCTAAAATTAAGGGACAGGCGCATGTAGTTTTTTCGACTTCAAATGCAGTTGATTCGACGCAGCGCGACCGCTTGACAGTTAACACGTTGAACGCCACATGGTAAGATAAAGATGCTCAAAAAATTTGCTCAAACACGTGTAAACATGCAAGAATAAATATAATATATGTAATACGTGCATACATTAAAAAAAAACAAAAGGTTCAGACATGTTTGCCACATTCTATGGCATGCATAAATATTTTGAAACGGTTTCCTTTCAACTTTTCTGTCACTGGCGCCACTTTCAAACTTCCTCTAATATACTCATTTCTCACTCTATCCATTCTCGTCACTCCGCACATCCATCTCAACATTCTCATCTCTGCTACATGCAATCTCTTTTCATCTTTTCATTACGACAGGTCTAATCACGGACTTGTAGATTTTCTCCTTTAACTTTAGTGACCTGTCGCCATTTCATCCATCCCGAGTTTATTCGGTGCGTTACGTCTCGGTCTACTTCGCCATCCCCATGGACAGGCAACCCTAGGTACCGCAAGTCGGAGCACATCAGTATTGGTGTTCCAGCGAGAGCTAGTGCCACGGAACTGGAGAGACCGCCAAAATCGCAGAACAAGTATTCGGTTTTAGTTCTGCTCAATTTCAAGCCAACACTCTCCAGTCTGTACCACCACAACTCAAATCTGCTCTGGACCTCTAGGCCATTTTCGGCAACCAGCACAATGTCATCGGCAAACAGCATACACCAGCGTGCCTCTTCCTGTATGTCCGACGTCAGCGCGTCCATTATCATCAGGAAGAGGTAAGGACTGAGAGCCGACCCTTGGTGCAAGCCGACTGTCACACTGAAGCTGCCAGTAGTTCCCACTGTAGATCGGACTTGGGTACTGCATCGACTGTACATCGGTCGGACCAACTGTACATACTTCCCAGGCACATCTTTCTTCTTAAGGGCCCACCACAAAACCTATGTATAATAAATCTATAGAAAATATATTAAAAAAAAAATGTCAAATAGAAATAAAAAAACTGATAGAAAAATGTCAAATAGAAATAAAAAAACTGATAGAAAAATGTCAAATCTAAGTGACATTCATCAAATGTCAAAATATCAATAATAATCTATGTCAAAATAAATGATTCTGCCAGAAATTCGCTAATATTATAGTAGGCTTTTTTAATCAGAAAGGTTTTTTTATCTGTTTTATCAACTGAACGTTGCTAAGCTCCCTCCAACTTATTATAAATACTAGGAGCCATGCTGACAACACTCTTGCGCATAAGTGCCGTCCTACTCCTATGCAGACAGAGCTGACTTTGATCACGGCTGTTTCTAGGAAATTCATCCGCCATTAGTTGAAATAAGTGATTGTTATTTCTCACAAACATTACTATTTAGAGAATGTAAAAGGATGTCAATGTTAATATTTTATAGTGTATGAAAAAGGGCTTACAACTAACGGTGGATTTTAAGTTAAACATGGCAAAGGCATCTCTTTTGTGCTTTAAATACAAATTCTTTATTAGTTGAGTTACCCCAGAAGATAACCCCATATCTGAAAACAGATTCAGTGAGCCAGTAGTAAGCGGTTAATAGCGCGTCTATATTAACTGTTCGAGACAGATTGTACAAGGCGTACGCACTACTGTTTATTCTATTAGAATGACTAGACACCTCTATGTGCGGCTTCCAATTTAAATAACGAACTATAGTTGGTCCTAGAAACTTAGTTGTATTAACTGTGTCAATTGTAAAAGTGTAAGATTGGGAATAGTCGCGTTGGCTAAAATGCATTAACATAGTCTTATTTAAAATGATTTTCAAATTGTTATTGTCTAACCACCCTATAGTGTCTTTTAACGTTTTGTTTATGTCTTCTTTATAAAAATCTTTTTGATTGCATGATATTGTCATCCTCAAACAGTGTCATTGGATGTTTGATTGACCTTGGCAAGTCATTGATGTAAAGTGAAAAAAGCGGTGGTCCTAGTTTACTTCCTTGTGGAACTCCGCAGACCACATTACATTCCTCCGATTGAAATGTTTCTTCTCTTTTAGTGCTTATATTTATTTTCCTTATTTCTGTTATTTGTTTTCTCTCACTTGGGTAAGATTTTAAGAGCTCAAAGACATCCTCTTACCCCATATGCATCGAGTTTTTTAAGTAAAATATCAAGTCGCACGTAATCGAATGCTTGGGTCATATCACAGAATATACCCACGCTGGAGTATTTGTGTCCATATTAGTCATAACAGTATGCAAAAATTCATAAATTGCCAAGTTTATTGTCATATTTTTTTAAATCCCTTTTGTTCTCTGTTTGTGCCTACTCTACAGTTGAATAAACTAGTGTCAAACGGATACTTATACGTTGGCATACAAATTATTATGTTAGTGTGTTGCACTGGTTGAAGTACCTAACGTATATAAAAAATGATGTCATAATAATTATTAGTCCTCTTGAAGTCTTCTTCCCCTAGTAATATAATACAGAAGTCGTTCATAGTATAATTTATTAACTTTGTCTTTCAGACCGCTCAGAAGGTTTTTTGTAGTTCCCTGTGATTTTAAATAGGGACATACACCGTAGTTGTTGTAGGAAGTACTTTCAGCTGTTGACAGTACGTCGTTTTTATTATCAGTACTAAGTAAACATATCTTATGATTAGGAATATGTTTTGGTTTCATTTTTTGCTGGACACCGCTTAAGACTGTACATGAATCTCCTCGATTTACCGTTTTCTTTTGCGATATTGAACTTTCCAGTTTCTCCAATGGCTGTTCACCGTTTATTGGCAGTTGATGATGACGTGATGATTTCGGCGTCATTGAGACAAATTTATTTTTTACAGATTTTGGCTTTTTTGTAATTGTTTATGACTAGTTTACATTTTTCCAACTCCTGTTTTAAATTTGTGTTTTCTAAATTTAATTTAGTTACTTCTTGGTTCGCAATGAGGAATTCCTCTTGTAGTTGTCCAATTTTTTCGGAAAGTTCTTTATGGTGTTGTGATTCGTTGATTGAGGTGTTCTGTAAACTTAACATTGTTGTGTCAAAGAGGGATGATTGGTTCGATGATAAGTCACAAAGCGAACTTGAACGTTGTGGTTTTCTGAACGTGATATTATCACTTGGCTCATTCGCCATCGCAATAACGTTTCGGATCAAGTTAGTCAACGTTGAGAATATTTACGAAATTTTTAAAAATCCAAAAACTCTCGGCCTTAGCCAGGCGCGAATCCGCGACCTCTCGCTACCGTGATACACTTAACAGCCACTCGACCAGTTGTAGTTTGAGAAACGGTTTGATACCTATAGTTTTTTTTTTTTTTAATGTTGTCATTAGATAATGACTCGTTTTTCTTTATTTTTTTTGTTTTGCTCCAAATTATATATAGTTAATTTACGTGTTGTCGTCGTGATATATGTAGTCACTATACACTTTGTTTCAGTTTTACTGCACTTTCAAACAATAACTTCGAGCTGTTTATTGTTCTTGTTGACACTCAATAGTTGACAGTTTAGTTTTTGTTTTTCACTAATTATTTAATTTCTTTTAGAGATGAACACTCATGCTTCGTTGAGCCGCGTTAGAGTTCCAACGTAAACGCTGAAAAAACTAGTATGGAAGTGAGCCGCAAGGCCTAGCAGCCGAACCAAGCGGCGTGGTTTTCAAATCCAAAAGGAACTTGTTGTTTTATGAAGGTTATTGTAATGATTCTAGCGTTGTTCTTATTTTCATCCCAAAAAAATAATGCTAATTATCGATTAGTTGTGTTAAAACGAGATAGACAAAGGAAGTTTCGTTGAACGGTTTTGACAATAAATGGACATTTTTCAACTTTGTTTTAATGTTTGCCACACATGTTGGGTGATAAAACCAACACGTCTCTCATAACCTTCCATTTCATGGCAGTAATACCATCTAGACTTTCTCTGGCAAAAGATTCGCCCTTCTTGAGTTTATTAATTACAACCACCTCGTCGCTATCTTCATTGTCTGACAATACAAAGTGGCAGCATCTCCTTCTCGTTGGTCGAACTACTTCTTCATCTGAACCTATTTGGAAACTATGGTTCAGAAGATCTAGATAAATGTTGTGTAACTGCATTATCTCCTCTTGTGTTAACTTGAAATCTTAAAATAACTCATTTTTGGGAACAAAAAGCATAACAGATCTTTTGCAGGGTGGGTCGTAGCTTGACCCCATGGCCTCCGCCAATGGAAAATACATAATCCTTTGCAATACACAGAACCCACATATGAGCCTTTTGCTATATTACTAAAACTAGATGGTAAAAGTAGCTAATTTTTATTTTCCATACATATTTCATTCTATAAACTTTTGAAAATCTACTAAGTTGATGAAAATTACCGATCTACTGGTTTTGGCTCAAAAAGAATAGTATGCTAGGCCCACCATTGGGTCATAAAGCATACAATGTGTTAATGTGCTGTTGTCCAAGAGACTCTTAGTTATTCTCAATGAACTTTTAGTTATTCTGTAGTTTTGACAAACACATTCTATTTGTTATGATAGATTTTCTCTATGAAAATTTGACCCAGATTTAAATTATTATAAGTATGTACTTACAGTAAGCAGTACTGATGAAAAGACACATTACCTGATTAGCATGAACCACAACAGTGGCATGGTGTGGGCTGACAGTGGGCAGCATGATGCGGATGTCACAGGCTGGGTCGCAGCCCAGGGTGGCCAGCCCTTCTGCCAGCGGGAACCGCTTACCATCGCGCCCAGCCCGGTCCAGCACCACCAGCCGACCGCCCGACATCACTGACAAATAACATCACTTTTTACAACTGTTTAAAGTGAAATAGATTTTGCATGTTTTGTTTATTGAATTATTATATTTATATGTTTTACAGGTTTCTTCTATGTTTTGTTTTTCCTCACAAAAGCGGGTGTCATAGGTATTTCAGATACTCAGAATTTGACCTTAATATAAAAAAAATACATAGTTCAAAATAGCAAAAAGAAACGTAACGAGATTCGTAATTCGCGGGCTGCCTTTGAGCATCTCTGTGTCCAATTAAACGGACACTTTCGTCAATTTCTGGACGAACAGCGACTGAGTGACAGGACAGCCCTCTACCGTTTCCCGCCAACATGTACCAAGCCCTAAAATAAACCTTATCGAGTAGAAACTTACTAAAGCGATCGAACACTTATACTTGTAAATAATGCAATAGTCAGTAGTCTAAATGGCAGTTTAGACAATAAACAAATTCAAAATAAAACAACATGAACCGGCTGTGATCTGTAAACTCACCGCTGTCAGATTTCTCCTTTATGTTTAATTAATAGTGTACACATAATCCGTAGTAAAATATGGAACGTATGTAATCAGTATGCATCAAGCATAAAAATACAAATCTCATGTACCTAATTGTAATACAAATCAGTAATATAACAGTCACCAACAACGACAAACACAAATAATGGCGTCGTCTATTTCATTTTCGCAGCGCGTGTCAAATGCTCCAGTGAGGCGCCACGCCACATGCGCTCAGAATTCATCCAACTCGACTAATAGTCTATGGTTTATACTAATCTCATGGAAGTAACTAAACTGTCAAAGGCTTACTACCATGAGTAGGTAGACTTTAGAATCACTACTCGATTGTTGTAATTGATATCATTTACAAATGACACAGTAATCTTTGCAAGTTAGAAACGATTTTATACAGCTTTACAATATGGTAGTTAACATATTTTTTATAACAAAAATTACGCAATAGAAGAAGAAAAAGTGTTGTGCCGACCCCAAGTAAAGGGCGACAAGAGAAAAAATGATCAGACATTTTTCACAATTATATTAGACGATAAGGTTTTTGTGGGACATTATCAAATCTCCACGTATGTGCTACGACACTTTGTGTCGTTTTTTCTCAAATTTTCGCATAAAGAGTATAATTATATGTTCATATTCTGCTTTTAGTGTACCAGATTGACCATGATACGTCACTATAACTCTACAGAAAAAAATTGTGATAAAAAACCTGGTTTTCTAAGCTCAACAGACTCAAAAATAGAATAGAATAGAATAGAATAGAATAGAATATACTTTATTGTACACCAAAAAATAAAGTTACACATCTCTTTTACAATAATACTTATAACTACGGGTACAAAGGCGGCCTTATCGCTGACAGCGATATCTACCAGACAACCTTTGGATGGACATAATTATCTAAGAATAAAACAGGGGGTAGTTTGTGGTGTAATGCTACATTAAAATATAAATAAAAAATATATTACTATATTAAATACTATACATAAGCTCATATATAAACATACATATATAATATTACTTGTCACATACATTCATAGATAGAAGAAAAAATGAAAAAGGATTGAATATACAACAACAATATTGATTTATCAACAAAGTAGCGGATCATCAGTCACAGCAACATCATAAAAAAGAAAGCGGCGCGCCCACCCGCTGCTCCACCTACGTACTTTGTGGTAACATGTAGCACATGCCATGTGAATTATTTTTAAAAGAGTAACAATTTAATCTGTGCCGCAGGCTTATTACGTATGAAACAGCAATCAGCACAGAGATTATGCAATCATCGCGCGATTATCGCTTTACAGCAAAAAATCGGCAGGCTTATTATTGCGAAATAATTGCTCTTCAATCGTGAATCCGCATTATGTATGAGCGATAGCCACACCATAACATTTTACGACAGTACTGCTAACAATACAAATCTGCTAACTAAAATGTGCACTTATCGCAAGGTGATCGCGATCATTTCGTATTACGTATGGTTTTTGACAGCAGAGCGACAGCCAGCGAGCAAATTTGGCTGTCAAATTGCGCCGCGATTACTTTTTCCTTTGTTGTTGGTCGATTGCCAATCGCGCGCTGATGGCTGAGTAGGTACAGAAGTTTTTGAGTTTTTGGTGGCATTTTTTCGAGTGTTATTTTGTGGCCACTTTAAATAACTGCAAATTAATTCCTAGTGAACATTGTAATGAAAAATTGGAGTAGGTTTCAAATTTCTACGCAACTAGAAAATTTATTAAATCATTTAAACAGAGTGATATCGGTAAAGTGTAGGTGAAATTTTTGCTGTAGTGTTTGCTACCTCAGCGAAGCTTGACACGCTAGGTATGTTTACTGCCAAATAAATACAAGCATATTAGTATCTATTACGTACGCATTAAGTATCTTCTATAATATTCTTATTTTTATATGGCAAGCACCGATGTCGACTATTCTGCCAATGTCTAAAAAATTGGAAAACAAGTGTGTTCAACGATCTATTTTACGTTTCATAGCTCAAATAAGAGATGATGATGTCCATTTAGTGATGTCAAATTGCGAAATCGATTCGATTCATTATAATAATCGACTATTACGACGAAATTTTAACAAATATTACACATTGGCATTTTAGTCATCCAATTTTTCAAAGAGTTTCAATATTTTTTCAAATTAATTATTATATTATGTAAATAAAATGAAAATATCCAATATTAACTGCCATATTTACTGTTACACAAAAACTATACATCTGTAAAATAATAATTTATCGGAATATTAAAGCTAAACAGTAATCAATTAAAAGTTAATTACAAAAAACAGCGCCCACGAAGTATCGCATTACCATAAACTGGTTACTTAATCAAAGATAAATTTTATAAATCATTGGACAGGTACAAAAGCTTCTGGTAAAAGTGACTGTCAAAAAAAAAACTTAACGCAAAGGCCTCAGTAGCCAGATCATTAAATTGATCGCGTGATAATTGCACAATTATTGCTGCTTGCTGTTCCTTACGTAATAGGCCCGCCGATTCCAAAGCCATTTCGAGATTATAAGTTTCTAAGATTGATTTTTTTATTGTAAGGTTGGTCGTGTATAATTTGGTGAAAATATAAAAAAAAAACATTTGTCTTTATTTTAATTTAACACAACTAACCTTAGTTGTAAATAATGATGTACACTTTGGACTGTATCTTAAAACACAAAAAAAATGTTTTAAACTTCGGGAATTAACTTGGGCTTATTCGGTTAAGTATGGGGAAGACCTTTGCCCAGCAGCGGGACAACATAGTATAGTTAAAACAAAACCCTGCTCTCTAAAATGTTTTAATGAAACTAGGGTTGCCATTCGTCCGGGTTTCCCCGGATTTGTCCTAGTTTAGAAGGCATCCGGGGAGCGCCCGGGCGGAGTTTTATTTGTAGTCCGGGTTTTAAAGTCTTCAAATCACCGGTAATTTTACACCGATTTCTCCGTCAATTGTGGACAGATTATATTTTTTTGGAAGAGTGTAATCCCGAATTGGCCCCATTTAAATTTATTGAAGATCTGATGAAGAGGTTCGGAAATATTAAACGGAACTCTCTTCAAAAATTACGGCAGATCACCCGAGATTGCATGTCTGTTTATTGTACACTAGCTTCTGCCAGACGCTTCGCCCGCGTGAAAAGTGTTTATCATTATGCCGGGATAAAGAATAGCCTATGTGCTATTCCAGACATCTATCTGTGTGCCAAATTTCATTTAGATGCGTTTAGCCGTTCTGCCGTGATTGAGTAACAAACAAACACCCAAACTTACGTATTTATAATATTAGTAAGAAGTAAGATTACTATAGAAATTGCCCACTAACTAGGTGCCCCGGAAAAAGGGAAAAATATTTTTTTTTACAAAAAATACAACCGACTTCCAATTAAAAACACTACAAAGTGACAAATAATTTCAATTTCGTTAATAATTCAAATAATTACGTAATTTCAAAAGTTGGTCTTTATGGTTCCGTTTCTCCGTTTTTTGACACCGACTTCCAAAATTTGAAGTTTTTATTTGGAAGTCGGTTGTTTTTTTTGTAATTAAAATCTACATTTAATTTAAAAAAGTTATGTAAATAAATAAAATGATAATTTATAACATTACAACCAACCAAACTATTTTATTCTACTGAGTAGGTAACTTAAAAAATACTATGTTCAAATGTCCGGGTTGCAAGCTCCAAAATCAGGGGTTTTCACTCTTCTTGTCCTGGTTGACACATTTTAGATATGGCAACCCTAAATGAAACGTATAGGAATAAATAGCGCTGGCACTCCATTCTCCATCTTATATGTACTATACCTACATTATCGGCAATAAATGATTCAGTTTCCATAAGCCTTTTGTTATAACAGAGGGATAACAGTAAAAGTCTGGGCAATTAAGCGTTTTGGTTAATAAAGAATCTACAATGCAAAGATATCAACATCTTCTCTTGCCTTTTTATTTAATGCTTCTTAATTACAACAAAATGTTATATTCGTTATTCAGTTTCATTCAAATTCTGTATATTAATCTGAAATCAACATTGTGCATGAGTAAATAATAATAGCCCCACTACGGCTGTACGAATTTACCTATTTATACGTACATAATAAATCCATACCTACTAGAGATTTAAGGCAGAAACACAGTTGCGTGGCGTGTCGCGCCAGAAGCCTATCATTTTCATATCAGTTTCATACATTTAGTATGGTTAGAGACACATTTGAGTGTCGTGGCGCAGCATGGCGTGGCACAGACCGCCCGCCCGCGACCGATTGCGCCAGAGCGGTAGTGGGGGCTATGGCGAGACACGCCACGCCAGGCAAATGTGTTTCTACACCGCGTGGCTCGTGGCGCGCCATTCAACGATTACGAAGCAAACTCGTAGCGGACCCTTGTATGCTGCGTGTTGAAAATGACTGAAGAATGTATGAGTTTATTGAACTTGTACGTCAATGTACAGATTTGTGTGACACAAAGTCTAGGGAGTATATAGATTATTTGATAGGTACCCTACTTGTGTAAGTTCATAGAATAACGCAAGGTACGCTTTCCTTGCATTCTTTGTGTCGGCAACGAAACCCCATGTACGAGCTGATTAGGTAAAACAACGATGTTTATACAATACCTACTCATGCAAGTACCTTAAGTACATATGTAAAGTACATAAAAATTGTATATAAAGTGTTAGTTAAGTACAACTAATAAGATTTCAAATAGTAATAAGATAACTAAATATATTGTAAGCAAATGACAAAGTACTTAATACGTGATAATTATTTCTTGTTAGATGCCAATCAGAGTGTTATAATTGTTTTGTTTTATGTCCAATTAGCATATACAATCATATATAATCCTAATTTGAACATTAAAAGTAGATAGTTAGTAGAAGTAATTAGATGGTTTTTTAAAGAATTGTTATGAGATATCATACAAGTTAATAATTACGCGAGGAATTTGAAAACGTGATTTTTTGTTTGAGGAGTTTTTTTGATGAGGTTCGTCTCAAATGAAAGATCTTGATCTAAAACCATTTTGTCCGTTTGTATCATTTAAATCGGTCCAAACGTTTCGGAGATAATCGCATAATTATCACTATAATTAAAATGTAAACAAATCGATTTTTTTATGTTTTTGTTCTAGAAACTTTTTAAGTATGGTAAAATTTGTAAATATATTATTGTAAATTGTGTACGTGGTCAAACGCTATGTTTTAAGCCCAATTTTGTAAGGATTATGTTGAAAATTGAATAAAATACTAGGCTCCAAAGATTTCGGCTAAGTGAAAATGAACGCAAGGAAGGTCTCAAAACGTGCGGTCGTCATCGTCAGTCGTCGGTGCTCTATAGAAGTTTAATTGCTAGAAGTAATTTATTTGGGGCGCACGGTTGGCGCAGTGGTTGAGCGATTGACTGCTGCGCTGCGTGTCGCGGGTTCGATTCCCGCACGGAACAAATATTAATTATATGACCTACAGATAGTTGTTCCGGCTCTGGGTGTTGTGTATGTGAGTTTATATGTTTGTAAACGCACCCGCGATACAGGAAGAAATTCCTAGTGTGGGGCAACGTTTTTTTAAAAAACAAACAAACAAACAAAACATTTATTTATTAAAACTTCATGTAATATAAGGTACATAGGCGGACTGAAAGCCTGATGTGTTCTCTACCAGTCAACCAAGGGTGGTGGAGATATATTATGGCAGGTGCATACAAATAAATTGTAAGCCTTCATGGAAATCATCATCCGATTCCGAAGTAAACATTATGTACGTCTACACGTTGCAAAGGTTCGATGTATACTTATTCAGAAATAGCGCCTCACCTCAGCGCGCCACGACACGCCAGCTTAGTGTGCACACCCAGCGCCACGCCACGCAAATGTGTTTCCGGCTTTAAGAAAGTCCATTAATTTTTACCATAAAGTACAGCCTACCATAGAGTAGACCTCAATTTGTCTATTTAGTGCTTTCCGTGCTCGAAAGCGCTTCATAGTGTGATTATTTACAATATTTATGATCTTGAAATAAAGCTGTTTTTATCTTGCTCTAACTATGGATATCAACAATCCCCACAACCAAAGTTACTGGTTTGTCGTCAGGGAAGATCAAAGCAATGTCATATTCAGTAGCAACAACTTCACCATACAGAATCCACAAAGTAAGTTTTGATGTTGATTATTTAATTTATAAAATAAAGCTCGTTCTTTGATACAGTCTATATAAATATAGATACTTAAATCAGTTACAGGGCAGGAGGCGAGATATATCGTCGATACGGGGGACAACAGACAATACATACAAATAAATGAGACCCCTGTAGCTGTACAAGAAAATATTTCTGAAAATGATGACAAGGAGGTATTAAAACCCAAAGATGACAACTTTTGGGATAGAAACAAAATTAGAATACTACTTACGTTGTGCTTAGACAGCAGATTTAAACACATGACAAAGGATAAATCTCTTTGGGAAGAATTTGCTTTGCACTTAGGTACAAATTCTGATGAATGTAGTAAAAAATATAGAAACTTGAGGAGAACTTACTTAAGACTCTTGAAAAAGAAAAGATTGGGCAAAGAGGTCAAATGGATACATTACAACACCTGTGAAGAGGTTTTTAAAGAGTGCCAAGCACTGGGATCCTCTGCATTAGAGGCATGGGAAGAGCACAAAGTGAGAAGATTGCTCAGTCTCTACATAGAGAACTTGAACAAGTTCCGTAGTCCTGACTACTTGCAAAAAGATGTTTGGAGGGAGATTGCATCAGAGTTAGGAACAACAGAGTGCAATTGTTACTACAAGTTCAAGAATTTAAAAAGAACTTACTTGAATTGGAAAGAGAAGAGTATTGAAACTGGCAAACCAATCAAGTGGCAATATCATAACTATTTCGAGAGAATATTTTATGATAACAATCAGACAAAAGGTCCCTGGGACAAAAATAAAACTAGGTTGCTAATAGAAGAGTACAAGCAAATTGCAGAAAAGTTTAAAAATCCAAGATACCAAAAGAAAGAGTTGTGGAAACAGATATCAGCATCAGTAGGGGAAAGCCCCAATGACTGTGACAAAAAGTTCAGGAATTTGAAACAAACTTATATTAGATTGAGAATGAGAGTAGATACAGGGAGATGTATAACTAAGTGGCGATATTACAGGGATTTTGAAGGAATATACAGTGGGCAGGTTAGCTATTCAAGCACCACTGATGAACAACATAAAGCATCTTACAAATCACAAGATGATTATGTCAAGCAGCTTTTAAAATTCTATGTAGACAATAAGGAAAGATTTGGAGATCCTCTAGTCAAAAGGAAAAATGTATGGAGATTGTTAGCTACAAAAATAGGCTTGTCTCCAGAAGAATGTGATCGAAAATTCCGCAACTTGAAACAAACTTACATAAGACTATCTGAGAAAAAGAAAGAGACTGGAAAAATTAACAACTGGCCATACTATTCATACTTCGAAAAAATATTTGAGGACCCCAAAGGAACACATACTGGCAGCTGTG
Source organism: Orthosia gracilis (assembly GCA_947562075.1). Taxonomy (NCBI): domain Eukaryota; kingdom Metazoa; phylum Arthropoda; class Insecta; order Lepidoptera; family Noctuidae; genus Orthosia; species Orthosia gracilis. Next base: position 25,020,055 of record OX387274.1, on the reverse strand, counting down.
ATGGGAAATTCGATGACATGACCATTACTGAAATAAAGCGAATGATGCAAGAAGTGCAGGATAGGAAAGATGATGACAAGTTTGAAAGTTTGGTGCGAGCTGTGGAAGAGTCCAACAGCATACAACGGGATCGAAATAGAATATTACAGGCATTGTTAGATAAAAAATGATATAGTAGGCGCCTCCGAAAAGAGCAGTTTGTTCTCTAAAGCACCTGTGGCTTTAGAGATCTCAACACATAAAACAGGAATAAGATTCCTAATGTGGATGAGAATGATTTTAAGGCGTAAGGTACAAATACCTACAGGGAACTTCTGAGGAGAGAAATAAAAAGTGTGAGAATGTTTAGAAATGCTTTTTATTGTTACCGTTCTTATGCTTTTAAATGTATATGTACAAACAAACTATAATAGATTATCAGTTTTCATTCTGAAATGAGAAATCGTTAGCAAATTCAAATACATGTTGACCGGTAGCTACTCCGCCTTAAAAGTACACGTCTTAACTTAAAAATACATCTGTGAATTTAAACTTACTTTAATATTAAATTTGACATCCATAACACTATACCACAGTAAGGAATGGAAATTTAGTATAGAAAAAATAAAAAAAAATAAGTGAAGAAATCACACCCGATCCTAGGTAACCACGAAGGTACGGATCGATAAGTTTGCAGATACCTCGACCAGTAACTATCACAAACAAATACTCACACTTCCACTCACCCAGACACACTCGAGTCGATACAATGCTAACCTAGACTGAATTACCACACTATGTCGTACAACTAAGAGATACGCCACCGCCGACCGCGCCCGTCCGCTCGCCCGCGCCGCACTGCCAGTACTGGCCTGTGGTGCTACGTCAACGAATATCTCATAACATACACTAGGTAAGGTATGCCTTAACTTTAGTGATCGAGGATGTAGTCAGTCTTAAATGGAATTGGTCTGTCTGACTGTGTTGCTGGTGCGGCGCTAGCGAGCGGGCGGGCGGCGGGCGGCGGCCGGCGGGGGGCGGCCGGGCGCGGCAGGCGGTTCACTTCTTGGCGTTCTTCTTGGGCGACGGAGCCTTGCCTTTAGCATTGTTTGACATTTTCGCCTTCTTGCCTTTTGGCTCTCCTTCTTCATCATCCTCATCCTGCAATAATAAAAAAATATTATATTTGTTTTTGCAAACCCACATTAATGCAATATTCAATCCAATTGAAAAATGGATTTGTGGGATATGCAAATAAGGCCAGCTATGGTACTAGATGCCCAATGAAACCTGCAAGGCAGCCTTTCTTGCTTAGCCAGCTATCAGAAGGTAAAGGTTATTTTACTGAATGAGTATACAGAAAACCAACAGCCAATTATCATGACATTATCTTGAAAATCAATTTAGAAACCACAAACAATAAGCCCAGTTGTATGAAAAATGACAGAGAAATGAGTTTGATCAACTATGTGTATGCCCCAAAGATTTTGTAGTTAAAATCTTACATGAACTGTCATTTTTTAACAGAACCGAGTCCTTTTCCCCCTGTAGAGCGTGTACAGAACCAGTCACTTTTGTAATTTGATATTAGTTGAAGGTTTTCAATACCTCATTAGTCTTGCGCTTGCCTGCTGATGCTTTCCTTTTATTCTCATTTTCCTGTAAATACAGCAATCTACTACATCACTGGCATAATTTGAGTCAATGAAATATTGGCATATGAATAACTACTCAGCATGCACAACTATTTAAAAACGGTTAAGTGATCTTTGAGAAGTTTTACTTCATAAATAACTGGTAAGAAAGGGTCCTTTACCTTGAATTGAGAATCATCTCCTTCCTCTTCATCTAACATCTCCTCTTCCATTTCCTCCATGTCTTCAAACTCCTCTACTAGGGCACCTAAGAGGTGCTGGCCAATCAAATGCACTGGCCCTGATCCCTGCACATCACAATGCTAAGTTAAGTGTTTGCATAATATTGAACACATCCGTATAATAAGTTTCATGTGAAGATCAGACAAATGCCTCGAGCAATCACAAGCAGGCGGTGCAACAATCAAAACGAAGTCGCGCGCCCATCAAATTACCAATGGTTTTGTTTTTATCATCATTTCAATCTTATTGAATATATGTATTATCATTCGGAAACCTCACAATAACATAGTACATGAAACTAATTAAAAGTTAGAAATAACCCTGTTATCAGTAACAATGACTCATTTGCAACAAACAACAAATTTGGTTAATCCCATTCTTTTCCTTAGGAACACCTTGGATACTAATGTTAGTTCAAGACAAATAATTACCTGAATAAGAGTAAATGTGACAGGCGCATCTGGGAATTCAATGTCAAGACGTGCATGTCTTGTCTCCCCCGCCTTCAGTACTGCCACCGGGATCTTCACAGACTCCTGTAGTGACATGGTTTCTACCTGCACATAAAAAAAAACATTGGTCAAATCTAGCTTGCTAACTTGCCTAGGTGAAGTTAAGCTATAATAGGATGTTTAAAAGGCTTGACAGTAAATAATGAGTAGGCAAGTCCTTTTTATCAGTTCTCATTTAACACTATCTGAATATAACCTATCTGTCAATGACACCATAGGCGCAGTCTGAATTTATTATAAATTATAGTCAAAATTGCAATCTTTAATATTTCTACTTTCCAGATTATGGGTTAAATAATATTGTGTTCAAATAACATGGCACTTAAATGTTCAAGCATTTACCATGAAAGGTGACAAATTTTCCAAGACATAGCATCACAATACTTACTATTTCTATTCAACATACCAATGATTTAATGACTCTTCTTCAATAGTACTGGAATAAGTTATAAAATATACCTGAACAACATTGAGTTCATCGGGCTTGGCATCTGGACCCAAAAGTGCTTGACGTATGAGCAGCTTGTTGCTGCGGGGGTATTCCGCCTTCGCCTCTGGGTCCCATGTCTCGGTCTGATGTGACGCCGACAGAGTAACACCTGAAACATTCGCAAACCTTATCAACACGTTTAATGAAACTCATCCTATCGGTATCGCATAGAGTGAGACATAGCGGCATCGCAGCAGGCGACCGCATCGTTCAAACTCGTGTTAATCATCATAACCTCAAAACGCTGACATCGCGGCGCCGACATAAACAACAGCGGACCAGAGGTGCTCGCTGCGAACTTTGTAACAACGGAGCTGACATCGAAGCAAATGCTTGCTTGCCGAATCAACGGCATGTAAACTGTCGCGGCTTGGACGCCGCACATTCAAATTGCGCGGCTAACCAACACTGACTTCGCACTTTTCCAACGCACCATGTGTTAGCAAAAAATCAATAGCACTCATCTCGTGTGGGATGTAGAATTAATACGTTGCTCAGAACCGCCATTGCAAACTAGAAGAAATTTGCCATTTAATTTCCTTAATCAAAAATGGCGGCAAGTCGGTTAAAAACTTTAAATACGTTAAACTTGGAGCCTGTATATATCGCAAACGAATGAAACTTTATGATGTCACTACGGATAGCGATTAAAATAGATATCCACATAATATTGTGAATTAAAATGGCGAGAGCCGGGTGTCAAAACTGACGCTATGTTATAATAATAATCAAGAACAAAGTACAATGCGAATCATGCAAATAAAACTATTAAAGTAAGCGCAATATAATAAAGATTAAGACTTACCATAGAAATATTCGTCCGACATGGTGATTTCACTAATTTATTGAGATTTTTGCGACACGTTCACGTGCGATGCCGGCGCACACAAATCTGGAGATGAATGTTGCCAACAATTCACAGAAGGTTTCCTTCAAAATCTTCCAATGCAAAAAATCATTCCCACACCCCACTTTCAAACTCACCACCGTGATAATGAACTATGCAGGAATGGGAAATTATTATTAAATAATAAATATTCAGAGATAAAAATATTGAATAGTGTAGCTAATAAGAAAAGAAGTTTAATAAAGGAAATTCATAGATACTCAATTTTTCACGGCAGTCTTCATACATTAACGAAATCTTAGTCCCAAATTCCACCTTTTTGGAAATTGGCAATAAGAAGCAATAATTATGTAATGTTTAAAATTTTATTTCTTGATTTTATTGAAAATAAATGACTGTTGTGCAACTATGCAATTTTTCTCAGTAAAATACAAATATTTAATAAACTACCTAAACCCATAAAGACTTCAAAAGTCATAAACTTCTTAAAAAAACACTCGTTGTAGTATTACTGCATATTTGGATGATAAATAAAAACTGTATTAAACTATCAAACTCCAATTTTATTTATTCCATTAATTTATTACCAAACTTTTGTAATTAAGGATTGTTATGTATCTATTTTATTTTTATGTTCATTTTTATTTCTGTCCCTTTTATTTTTGTTTTATGATTTAAGATCTTACTATTTATATAATTATGTTACAATAAGCATCTTCTACACAGTGTACACTTAGTAACATTTTGAGAAAACCAATATGTATGGCCAGCAAAGCTATACAGTGAAACAAAATCTTTGGAAATAACACCAGTATGTACAACCTGTGTGTCACAAATAAATACATTTGAAAAACTACATTACACACATCTAAGTAGAAGATATTTATTTGAGAGTAGGGACTAAGGTTCAAAGAGTGTTTTTATGTTTTAAAATATGCCTTATCTATTTTGTTTGTTGGCCATATACTCCGAACTATCGGGTTGAAACACTCTTGAAGAATAGAAGAAGAATCCTCCAAAGACTCCAGTTACCATCATCATCTAGGACCCCATGTTTTTGTTTTTTGGGGTTGACTTAACTTCAGGTTTTCTTTTTCCATTCGATCCTGTCAACTGTCACGCTATAAAAGATGGGTGAATGGAGAGTCATCCATTCACATCCACATTTATAGTCATAACTCTTTTAGTAGCCTGCGTTTCATCCCACAACCGTATTAGAATAAAATGACTGCCTAGTGCCTTGACCCAAACTCGATAAACTATACGGTTTGTAAAAACTAAGAACATGTGCTGTTTCTTAAAGTATTTAAAAAAGGGTTCATGTAAATCTAATACTATACCTACATATAAATAAAATATTGATTACAGATTATTTTTGAACCTCGACTCCTTTAAAAATAGAAAACATCCTTTTGTAGGCAACATTATTGCAAAATGTTTTTTCATAGACAATGACTGCTACGTTCTGAAATTGCGCGTATTTTCTTGGCTACTTCCTTGAATATTCTATTCAAAGGGTATGTCACACTACGTTTAATTCTATTCATCATCAATCAGGGTGTCAAAATTGGTGAGTATGATGGGTGACTACACATCATACTCACCAATTTTGTCAAATACGTATGTTGTTACACTGATTTTCTTGTTCAGTCTTCCGTATCCTACATTGCCATTTGTCTTATTAGCATTGCCATTTGTATTATGACCCTATTATAAAATGTACTCTGTGCTTATTAGCATGCACAACCTAGCCACAAAAAATAGGCATGTTATTGTTCACTCACTCCCAGCCTAATAATCGTTCAGAAGCCAGCAATATCCAAGGTACATAACATTCAATCCCTAAAATCAACATCACTTTGGTCATCAGTTTTTAAGCCTAAGCTGCCAAGTATGTTCTAGAATCTAGAGCACTTTATATACAAGTGTCTATACTTTTACTCGTCATAAAGAGTGTTGCTGTTTTCCAGGTTGGTAATATTATGTCGGTAAAATAACAAAGACATGAGCTGTTAAAATGTATTTCTGCTTTTTGTGCAATATGATGGCATCGAACCTGTCTGCAATTCCATAGCTCTTATCAGCAGATTACAGATTATCGTATCTACCTACTATAACTAACTAACCAGCTACCCATGGTGATCCGTTGGCTTGGTTGTCAAAGACTCAAAGTACAGCCCCATTACCCCTTAAAAGACCACTCCGGAAACCCCTCTGTGCAACGCCTGTTAGGGAGCCTTGGGGAGAGTGAGAAGCGTCTCCCCCGAGCCTCGCTGTGGACGGCAGCACGTGGTCACTGTGCCACCGTATTTCCTGGAGTCACTTGGTGGGCGGACAGAATCCCCAATCTGGCCACCCGTGACCCTGCAGCCGAATTGCACAAGTGAATCCGGCAAGGCGAAGGGTTCACCGCTTTCAAATCGACCAATCACATAAACGGAAATCCACATCATATGATGTTTTCACTAACGCATTATGTTTGCTGGAGTCCCACCTGCCCATGATGCAGGCGAGCTTTCGTCTTAAGCGTCGAGGCGGTTGCATCCACGACGCCTTCTTCTCCGAGCATCCTTTAACACCCTAACTTTTTTTTGGTAATATTTATGATGTACAAAAACTACTTTTCTACAGGTTTATTATATGTATTGATATTGATTGATGAACAAAAATGCTATGGTACTGTCTTAACTTACTAAAGACAAGAATATTATGCCCTTGAGCTATAATTAGCATACACAATAGAAAATCAATTGTTTTCATTACCATTATGTCCTTTTTAGCGCTCAAGAGCCTTGTATCCTCAAGGCTTTTCCATTCAAGACAAGACAGATGGCGCATAGGCTGACTCTTAGAACCTCATTTACAACCGGACCGAAATAAAACGATAATAATAGGTGTTTAGATTTAAAGTATATTACTATCATAATTCACTTAAAGTCGATCTCATGATACAAGAATCTGAAACTGACCTACACATTGTATCTCGAACATGCGGCGAAAAAGTTCTATGAATGTACTTAAACCTTTTAACATCTTCGAGCGCATTATGTAGTTTTAACTTTGAATGAAAAGAGTGACGATTCATCTTATCTTCCGACTTACTCCCAGACGTAGTTTGTTTAGCTATGGGACAACACTTATCCGAGTGCTGTTGAATTGGACTATTGGGAGGTTCTTGCTGAGATGTGAGATATATTTTAAGTTGAGTATTTTCGTAATGCAAACTGGCGTTGATTTGCAAGAGTTTTAAATACTTTTTACTGTCCGGCGAAACTGAAGTAGATTTTAGTAACTTTCCTAAGAGACTATCCAAGGTTCTTCTATTATCTTGTAGCAATAAAATTATATTCTCACATGTCTGAAAAATAATAAAAAGAAAGAAGTCTACAAGAGGCTGTGCTGTGTGGCACCTAGAGCGTGTACCTGGAGTGGTGGGTGTCGCAGTGAGCAGCTACTTATTATTGCCCACGGCAGAAACGGACAGTGTTTGAAGGAAATGCTTAAACTGAATGTACTGTGCGTGCCACGAAAGATGAGACTTGACGAGCGCCGTACCGCGCCTCACACGCTCCTCTGTCCGACGCGATGCCCCGATGTCACCCGGTCCTTGCCCACCATCAGATCTCAAACCGCTAAGGCTTAACACGCATTGCGATTTTCATTCGCGCGATTTTTTTCCGCGTACTGAATCTTACTAAAGACGGAACCACACACGTGTCGTGGCGTGGCGTGGCGCGGGATCCACCAATCAAATAACTCTGTTCCAGCCTACGTCATAACGCAACGAGTTTTGTAGCCAATTAACTGCGTCGGAAGGCGCCACGACACGCCACGCCACGTAAGTGTGGTTCTGTCTTAACACGCACTGCGGATAAAATTTTGGGCGATTTTTGTATCTTTCTACTTGTTCATAGAGTTCAAAATGTTCGCGCGAATTTAAACCGCGCCGCGGTGCGGTGGATTTTGTGGCAAAACACGGATTTCTTGCGGTATTATTTACGCGCGAATTTTTTACTGCATTGCGTGCAGCTTCATGCAGTTCCATAGGTCGCAGACATAGCGAAAAAAAATCGCGCGAATAAAAATTGCATTGCGTGCTAAGCCTAAAGAGACCTATAAATAGTCTATTGCTCCAGTCAGACCACGTGCTGCGTCAAGTCTCATCTTTCGTGGCACGCTCTGCAGTTGCACTGTTCTACTCGGTCAAAACGATTGTGCATCTGGCGCTGTGACGTCACTCTAACAGTCGACGCTATTGGCGCACGACGCAAACGCGGAGTACTGCGAGGGTAGGCGGGTGCGGGGATCATATTCCGGCGAGGTGCACAGTTATTTTGACCCTGTTGCATGTGAATACCTTTTTGTTTTGAATTTGTAATTTTTCCAATTTCTTTTGGAAAAACATTTTGCTCGATTTTATTTTTAAATACTTAGCACCAATATTATAAATTACTTCGTCCTTAGCTTTTAATTCGTCAAGAAAGGAGTCCTGGTTTACTTGATCTTCGCCTAACTGGAAAAATTATTTTAAATGTACGTTATTAGTTATTAGATTATTAAATCCAGAATAACAAAGTACGTTTGCAAGGACTAACTTATTGGCTAGAACGACATAAAAGTTAGAGGTGTGACTAATATATTCGTAATAGGTACAGCAATCATAATTCAAGCCACGTATATTCATATTAGGATATGCGAATATAGAATAATAGGTTACCAGGTATTAGTCAAATAATAGGGTCGCGTAATAGCGAGGCAACTGATCGCGGCGATTGATGATAGCGCCGATTCCGATTATTTTACATAGGTGATTAACTTTTTAAATACGCCAACATAATCAACGTTGACAGTCCTAAGCCTGTTTAAAGTATGAAGGTAAATTTAATCACCGTTTCACTACTTTCATAGTCATACGTGAATAATAAACGTGTAGAATCTCGTATTTCATATTAATTATTACGGAGACTATTACCGATATTACGCAGTTATGCATATTAGATTGAGTAGCTATAATGAATCGGTTCACTAATATTTGACTAATATCCAGTAATAGGTATGGTATCCTAATATGCGTTAACTAATATACTCAATAATAGGATTACCTAAAAATGACCCTAATATAACATCTCTAATAAAAGTATTGTTACTTACATCCTTACTTTCTTCAGCGTTATTTTCATTTACATCTCGTTTAGGCAATCTTTTAATCTCGTTGATGAAAAATTCCTTTTCCTTAGAATGAATGTCCCTAATTTATTATAAAAATAATGTAGTAATCAATAACTTTTGATAGGTACTTAAATACAAAAATGTATTATTTATTTTGTATAGTGTATTCTGTGTTCTGTTATTTTATTCTGCCTACCCGCCAGCGTTGCCAGATTTTTTTTTTGGCAGTTTGGGCCTTTGAAACTTTTTGAGTGAAAAAAGCGGGATTCTTACGTCGAAAGCGGGAGATAGTAAAAAAAACGTATTTATTCAGAAGTTTTTAAATATTTATCTATGCATTTGAGTTTTAAATTACTTTTTGTAAAAATACATTTCCATTGGATAATGTATGATATTTTAAATTAGATTTGCCCTATCCTTAGTTATGTGAGTCTTCATCATCTTCTTAATAAAAAAGTTAAAGTCAAAAATGTTTTTAACCGACTTCAAACAATATTCTGGGGAGTGAGTGTTACAATAACTTTTGAAGTGGGTTACCAAATCGCTTTTATTACTGAGCATTACAATTGATTTATTCTCTTTGTGTTTAATAATAGAATAATTATTTATAAGATTTACATATCCATGATATTTCTGTGAAGATTATTTAACTTCTTTTAAAGGTCTTTTTTCTCTTTAATAAAGGTTTAATACAGGATAGCTCAGGAGAAACTGGGTGATCTGCTTTCATTAAATTTAAGGAGCATTTATTTCTCGCATCCAACCATTTTAAATTCATCTAAGAAAAAACGCGTTCAAGAAAGCAGTTTGATGTTGGGATACTTAATATTTAGCACGCTGCACGCATGGTCTAGTTATCCCCGAAAAGCGGGACTGTGATTGTCCCGCCCGACACATTAAAATCGGGACGTCCCGCCAAAATCGGGACGTCTGGCAACGCTGCTTCCCGCACTTTGCGAGTATGATAGGTGCACGTGAGTGTGTTGTGTGATGTAATGTAGGTGATGTGATGTCACTTATAAAATTTACATTTTTTACCTTTCATCAACGAGCTGTTGATGTAAATTCCTATTTGTTCTTTGTGCACTTTTTAGTTCAACATATATTTTCTCCTTTTCACGAGCTAGCGTACCTATGGCTGCATCTCTACTTTCTACAGAAACTTTTAAGGAGTCTATTGTTTGCTTGAGTAACTCTATTTCACTTTGTAATTTAGCTGTTTCTTCTGGCTTCTTCTGACTTTTCCCCGAAGATGACGAGGACCTCAAGGAGCTTTTCGACAAAATGCGTCGAAAATTCATTCGAATTCATCGACTGAATTTATAACTTATACTATTTAATTTTAAAACAATTATTTTGTAAATGCGGTTAACAGTTGTACCAAAAATTTGTCATTTACATGACACTTATTTTACCCGATATATTACTTTCCTCTATGCTAGTAGTGTCCGTATATTTAAGTTCCTCTGTGCTAGTAGTTTACGCATGACACTATTCGTCATTCGTGAGTTTTCATGATTTTACCTTAGAGCGGATTTTCTTCATATTATTTTCACTGCTGTGTGGCGTGTGCTGTTTCGTTTCTATATAAATATTTGACATGTCATGAACGTGAAATGGAACGTATAACCAAAGACAGAAATCTTTTACTTTTTTTAGGGTAGCCATTTTGAATAAAATAAAATACTTCATTATTATTGGTTCTACCAGAACATTTTGAGAATGATGTTTCTTATTGGCAGAAACAAAGTTTTTGTGAAAACTTTGAAAGTTTCAACCAATTACAGTTCAGTACTATGCAATTTTGACAAAAGGTGAGTTGAGTGAGCCATCTCGTTTCATTGAATGACACCAAAATTGACACAAAATTTGTCAAAATACCGTATAAACATAATTGCCTGTATCTTCATTGTTTCTTTTATGTTTTCTTCCGTCTCCCCCGGGTTTATTTTATCCATTGTTTGGCAATTTTCACGAGCAAAACCGTTGTAAGCTGATCGTTTTATCGTTAGCCAATGTGAGTAAATCGTATCGCTCTAGTAGTCTTGACCTTATGCCATCGCACTCTCGATGTTTTATGTTGTGTAACGACGCCAAAATTCTGGGAAGAACGATGCCAAGTTTCATATCAACAACCTCGGATCTATAATAAATAAGTTTCGCATTCACGTATGTTGTGCCGCGATCTGTCAATGATACAAATAAGAAATTCTTGAGGTGAAATTATCACTCTTCTTTCTATTTCTCAATCCGTGAGTATGTGTTGGTATTCATGGTGTTCGTTTGTTTTTAGGTCACAGGAAACTGTCTACAGGCGCACGTAAAAGAGTAATCGTCATAAAGAGCACACCTGTGTAAATTGAAGCTTAGCAATAATAAAGAATCTCGTATGATGAGAACCTCATAGTAGTTGATTGTGAAGTGTAGCGCGTGAAGTTATTTTCTCAATGTTATAATTGATGATAAGATGAGTGAGGAGGGGCAGAATGACGGGAGTAGGAACAGCGCGTCGCTCGGCGAGCAGGGCGCGCCGGGGGCCGAGGGCGCTGCGCTCGACGCCTCCACTAACGTCTCACAGACCACCATCAGCCAGGTGAGCAGCCCTCACTGCTACACGTCACTTACATAAGCTTGTTGTTTGTAGCAGGATAGTGGTAAACATACTTTAAATCAGTGCAGTATATGAAAACATTAATCACTTAGTGGAGAGAACTTTGTGCCACATTTGTAACTTTGTTATTGGTGGAAGGAACATTTACATGGCTTTATGTACTTAGATGCACCTAATATAAATATACAGAACAGGTATGTTTAGTGTGTATATAATAATATGCCATATCTTTTTGGACGAAATATATAACACAAATTTAAAATATGTATCCACTCTGATAAACAAAGGACCAACAACATTTGGGCTAACAAAGTGCTGAGATTATTGCTTGCCTAATATTGCAGTAAAAATTTTTAAACTGGTAAACTTTTAATGTTAGTATGGTGTTGATACCATGCGGGTTACTAAGCCTTTTAAAGTACGGTTTTTGTGGAGATAGTGCATATAAGAACAATGAATGCCACAACAACATTCTGGAATGTGATTATTATACTTTGGTCAAATCTTACTGGGGACTATTAATCCCTGCACTCTTGCTGATTGCGCCAGCACTGCCAGCCACCTGCTGAACCATAACCAGGATGATCAGAGCAGTGGTGGCCCAGTGGTAACGGCCGCATATTATAAGTTGTTGGTTTTGGGTTCAAACCCAGGCAGGCGCTTTATTTGGTGTTAATTATTTCATCACCACAGCTCTGAAAACAGTGGAAGGAAACCTTCGTGATGAAACTGGCATGTCTTAGAACCAAAGAGAATGTAGAACCAAAAATTCAAAGAGATGTGACAACCACCAACATGCTCAAACATGTGGTGGATTATGGCCCGTTTCGTGTTTATGATGTTATTTTTGATTGACATGCCTCAAATTCTAGTGTGTAAGATTGTATTTTTTTATTCGTAATTATGCAATAATAGTTAATACTAGCCTAATAATCTATGTCCTCTAATGCATGTACCTATATTTGCACGCTACACTTGGTAGAATATGATGATACCATTTACTAATCTTAAGACCGTTATGTACCATTTTCAGACAAATAAATGATTTTTGATTGATTTCCCTCTCACAGAGAGGAAGCCTGCACGCACAACAGACCAAATGCAAGTCTAATCCTCAGTTTCCAAGCTCTAAATTATCGGAGAATTAATTTAACAAATTGTCAAGCTCGCGTTACCTGTTGTGATTGGCTGTTGAAATTTTATTCAACCAGTCACAGCAGATAACGCGTGCTTGACAATTTGTCATATTAATTCTCCGATAATTTAGAGCTAGGAAACTCAGGGTAATTGCGGCAAAGGGGTCCATCTATCCTAACCAGGATGATCTGATCTGATTCAAATCACAAACTCAACGTTCAATACTTGTTCATTACTATCCTCATTAACATAACTTCAATGAATGTAGAAACAGAGCGGTGAGGTCACGTGTCACACACAATGAGTGTCGTACAGCTTGGACGCCTGTCTGACCTAATGTAGTACTCACATTATTATAATAACCTTGCAATACGGAATATGCATGATGTTTTTTTATTTGTTAAATAAAATACTTATGTTTGTTTACTAGAACCCTAGTAAACAAACAAGAATGATTTTTTAAAATATCTTTATCAGTGAAGAAGTTATAAAGCTTGAAAGTTGGCGATGGCAATTGGCTAAAAGAGACAGAGAAGACGGACATTGTATCTGGCATCAAATAACATAATGGCCATACATCTGCCATAGAAAACGTTTTGTACAAGAGGGACAGATATATTTTTTAACTATTGTTATATCTCGTTTTTTTTTGGTCAATTATTTGGGTTGGGTTTTAGTATCCGGGATCCCATTTTTTCGTTGTTAGGAATTGTTTTTATGGTTTACTAAATATAAGCATAAAATATATTTATTCCTTTACCCAAAAAATCTCATCCTGCATCTTTTTCTAACTATCATGCCATTTCTATTCTTCCTTTACTATCCAAAGTCCTTGAAAAACTTGTCCGTCATCAACTCAGCTCGTTCCTTACCAAACACAATCTGCTTAATCCTTTCCAATCTGGTTTTCGACGCGGACGCAGCACTACCTCAGCACTTGTACATATTACGGACGATATTAGGTCAGGCATGGAAATGGAAAAGTTAACGGTACTTGTTCTACTTGATTTTAGCAATGCCTTCAATACCGTTGACTTCGACATTTTGCTTGACGATTAATATGGACCTGGCTCGAATAGTTGACTGGAGTGCTGAGTTAGGGCTGAAGATTAATCCGACGAAGACTCAGGTGACTGTTGTTGGTTGTTCCCGGACTGTTCCTTGAATTGATTGGTCGACGCTTCCCCAGGTTTCTTTCAACAACAACATTATTCCTATAGCTTACACTGTGAAGAACTTGGGGATTTATATCGACTGCACTCTTGCTTGGACCAAATAACTGCAGGAAGTCAGTCGTAAACTGGTTGCTTCTGCGGGCTCCCTGACACGTCTTCGTAATTTTCTTCCCATCACCACTAAAATTGCGTTAGCACAATCTCTTCTTCTCCCTATCGTGAAAGCCGAGAAAGATAAGCAAATCAAGTATCATGATTTGGCTCGCGAGGTTGTCGACTTGTAGGATGTGGACACAGCAATCATTGTACCGATAGTCGTTTCGGCCAATGGCTTAATAGCCACGAGCCTCGACCAACACCTTAGGAGGCTCTCGTTGGGCAGCTGGGTCAAGGGCCTGATCCAGAAAGCAGTACTGCTGGACACGGCTCGTATTGTTAGGAGGTTCCTCTCTCTGGAGCCCTGACCGCCGGTAGCTTGGACCCTGTTCCCGATACCGGTGGGCCTCTATTTCTTATATTTTTAAATGTTTTTGTTTTTAATTTATTTTATAAAAATATTTAAAAATGTAAATTATAAGAAATGTAATTAATAAAGGACATAATAATAATAGTATTCCCATAATTTACATTAGCATAACAAAATTGCATAAATGTTTTGCCATAATATATATTGTCCTAAATACTGTTGGCATAATATTAATGATGCATAATTTTATGAAGCATAATGTTATAAACGCATCATGATATTTACACATAATGTTCCTTAGAATAAAACTAACATGTTCGCGGATCAAGGGTGGCCCAGGGGCCACCCACCTTGCCCCTTAACCTAATTCAATTGAGTCCTATATCAAATATCATCTTAATAGTCAACCTATTAATGTACCCACTGCTGGCACAGGCCTCCTCTCTGTGAGAGGGAATGGGCCGTAATCCACCACGTGGGCCCAGTGCGGGTTGGCGGATGTCATATATCTTCAAATTTTTGGTTCTAAGACATGCCGGTTTCCTCACGATGTTTTCCTTGACCGTTTTGAGGGCAATGGTGAGTAAATAATTTATATAAACTAAAGCGCCTGCCTGGGTTTGAACCCACGACCCAAAATTTGTAAGTCGTGGCCAATACCACTGGGCAAACACTGCTCTGTTATATTAAATTTAATTTAATAAAATAATTAAATACTATCAAAATATCGAAGTACTATGTTCTAAATATCGATATTAAAACACTTTAAAGTTGCTTGAGACACTTTAAAGTTGTTTCAGCAAATTCTCCGGCGTTGAGGGAAGTGCAACTCCGTCGCCCTTACGTAACAAAGTATATCCCTTCGCGGCTCCGGTTTTTTATAACACTAGGGATAGCAGCCAAAAAACTACGTGCAGTTGGGTGCCCCAATTCGGTTTCGGACCTGTTTTAACTTATTAACTATTTAAAGAGTTTCATTTGTATTTTTAATGTGAACTTAAATGTATTAAAAATTGACATTTTGAACTTCAGTATAATGACTATTGACATTTTTAATCATTTTATATATAATTCACTCGGCATTTAAATCTTAGACATTTTAAGCTTAGGTATAACAATTTACGATATTTCGATACAATTAAAATTAGATTTTTTGACGTACAAATATGTAGCCATAAAATTAGTATGACGAATAAATATTATACCTTAAATATTTATGCAACTCCAATTAGGCCAAAACAAATTAGACCAAATGATAGTTATACTAATTTTTTCATGCCAAAGTATTGTTTCGAGCTGGGGCTCAGGCATAAATTATTTTATTTATTATATTCTTTACACCACCATAAAAATACATACAGAACAAACATTTTCAAACCAAGTGTACAATGGGCGGTCTTATCGCACAGGGCAATCTCTTACAGACAACCTTTAGATGGACTGAACGATAGGAGAAGAATTATTATTTAAACAGCAGACTTCAACTAAACACTCTATTACAAAAACCCTTCTTAAACAATTCTATAACTTTGCACTATTTTCATTTTCCGATCGTTCTGTGTCGTTTTCCAATCGAATCTGACACATGACGATTATTATTTTTTTCTGCGTGGCGTCTCGCAGTTCGATCAAAGTATCGTCCACGGCTTAACCGGGCGAACCTGTGGAGACTAAGCTATATAGCCTCCAGCCAGGCCCAAAATTACTAAACCTAAGCGACAACGCTGATGGCCACCTGTGGGGTCGAACCTCGGCTCAGGGCGTCGCTGGGGGGACAACTAAGGCTGGATCTTAATAAAGTAACCCCCCCTCCTCCCTCTTTATATACTCGACCGCTCTTTATATAGCACGGAAGATGTTTCTAGAACTTTCCATACTGTTCTAGATAATTCGGGAATCTTCCAGAAACTTTCGAACTCACTGTTCCCGAAGCGACTAGAAACTTCCAGAATGTTAAGATAAGATAAGATATATTTATTTGCTCAAACATGTGTGTACATACACACATGTTTGAGCAAGCAAATAAATTATATTGGCGTGCAAATATTACGAAAAAAAAAAAAATTAAATTGAATGTTTATAGATAATTACTCTACTGAATTTAAAAATAAAATAATTCCACATGTCAAAAGTAAAAATAAAGAAAACAAGAAATGATATAGCGATGTCAAAAATATAAAAAAAAACGTCAAATCTATGTAAAAATAATTCAAAATGTCAACAGTAAAAGAAAATTGAATAATAAAAATATTAAGCAAATGTCAAATCTATGTAAAATTAATTTGAAATGTCAACAGTAAATTTCAAGTGTCAAAAGAAAAATAAATAGTTACAATATCAAAAATATTAAGCAAATGTCAAATCTTTGTAACGTTCGGCTCGAACATTCTGGAAAATTCCATTCGACGCGAGCTTTCGAGAAGAATAAATAAATAAATAAAGATTAGTTCCGCTATTCGACATTAGATGGCGCCACAAGTTTCTACTTAGTTTTTCTACTCGTCATTAGATGGCGTTGCCCTATCTTGTTATATTGGTCCCCTCTTAGACATGCTCGTCCCGAGCATTGTTAGACCCATGATAACGGGCCAACCGATCCACATGAACGATCTTTGATGCACCTCGGGGTCCCTTTTAAATTCGGTTGATGACGTCATTAATCTTGGTAACTACGCGATATGGTCCATCCCATTTTGCTTGCAATTTAGGCGATTTTCCTTTGCTGTGTACCGGGTTATTTCAACATAACAGAGATCCTTATTATTTATTCTTTATTGTACAACAAGGCATTTCATTTTAACAAATTGATAACAAAATTCATGTACAAAGGCGAGCTTAACTCCAAATGGAATTTTCTTCCAGCAAACCTTTGAGTGATAGAGATCATAATAGGGGGCAGTAATCCAGTGTACAATATATATACCTATATAGTAAGATTGAACTAGTTATATAATAATACATAAAAGACCTACCTACCTTTATAAAGATAAATACATACATATATAATTCATTGCGTTGAAAGGAAATGTCCCTTAATTTTCCTCTTGAAGACATCGAGAGAAGGGCTATCGCGTATGGAGTGTGGAAGAGAGTTCCAGAGATGCACTGCAGTAACAGAGAAGGAGCCATCGTAGCGGCTAGAAGTGTGACGCGGAGTACGAAGGAGAAGCGAAGTGGCCGTGCGACAAGGTTTACCCTTCGGGATGAGGTACTCAAACCGTTCGCGAAGGTATTGAGGAGAAGTAGGATTGTGCAGTATAGTATAGAGAAGGGATAAGATAAATGGATATCTCTCCTACGCCGAATTGGCAGCCACTTCAATCTGGTCCTAAATTCCGACACATGGTCGTACTTTCGGAGGCCAAAAATAAAGCGGATGCACAAGTTCTGCAGTCATTCGAGTTTGTTTAGGAGTACCTCCGTTGCATCTATAACAATCAGACATCCGCATAGTCTATGAGCGGTAGAAGAAAATATTGAGCTAGAGTGACCTTAGTGTGAAACGGTAAGAATTTTTGGAGACGTTTAAGAGACTGAAAAGAATAGAAGACTCTCCTACTCACATCAGTGATATAAAACTTCCAAGAGAGATGAGGGAGATCCTTCATTTAGGTTTATTATTTAGGAAAATGTTAAGACTCTGTTTGGCGTTTGTGGACTAGATAAAGCCTTCGATTCGATCGAGACTTGGGCTGTACTGCAGTCTCTCCAACGGTGCCAAATGACTACCGTACATAAACGCCACCATGTCTGTTTGACTTCAAGATCAGACCTCGGAACCCATCCTTCTGCAGCGAGGTGTGAGACGTCATATCTTCGAAAAGTTTCACCACTGCTCTGGTGGATGTCTTCAAGGTTCTGGACTGGAGAGGGCTAGGCATCAACGTCAATGGCGAATACATCAATCACTTTCGGTTTGCCGACGATATAGATGTAGTGGTCATGGATGAGACTTTGAAGGACCTCAGTACAATGCTCGATGACCTCAGTAGAGCTTCCGAAAGAGATTGTCTTAGGATGAACATGGACAAAACCAAGGTGATGTTGAATGCCCATGTTACACCCACTCCTATCAAGGTCGGAGACTCTACACTCGAAGTTGTGGACGGTTATGTCGACCTAGGACAAACGATTCAGTTGGGTAGAGCCAATTTCGAGAAAGAGGTCAACCGTCGAATCCGACTCGGCTGGGCAGCGTTCGGGAAGTTGCGCGGTTCTCGTCCAACTTACCGCAGTGTCTCAAGACGAAAGTCTATGACCAATGTGTGTTGCCAGTGATGACATATGGCTCTGAGACGTGGTCGCAAACAATGGGCCTCATCAAAAAGCTTAAATTCACCCAAAGGGCAATGAGGAGAGTTATGCTCGCAATTTCCTTGCGTGATCGAATCAGAAATGTAGAGATCCGCAAGAGAATCAGGGTTACCGACATAGCCCTAAGAATTGCCAAACTTAAGTAACAGTGAGCAGGTCACATTGCTCGCAGAACGGATGGCGGATAGGGCAGAAAGGTTCTGGAGAGGCGACCGCGAACCGGAAGACGTTGCGTTGGAAGGCCTCCCAGCAGGTGGATCAATGATCTGGTGAAGGTTGCGGGGATCCGCTGAATGCGAGACGCACGCAGCCGATCAATTTGGCGACGATTAGGGGAGGCCTATGTCCAGCAATGGACGTCTTTCAGCTAATTTGATGATATGGATGAAGACTGGAAGGAAACTATGTGGCATGAAATGTACGTGACACGTGACACTTACTGCAATTCAAATATCGTGTGTTTTTATTCATTTTATTAATTTTTAATTCTATTGTGTGATAAATCTGGTCCCGTAACAATTTACTCACTTCCCGGCCCACGCTAAGGAAGTAGATGTTGCTCTTTACAACACATGCTGTACAACACAGCCGGGATATTACCTCAACAAGTCCGAAGGGAAGTTGCGAGAGCAGTCGAGAAACAAAAGCAGGAGCGTGACACCAGGCACCAACTATTGGGTGCATAACTGCCTACGAAATGGCTAAAAAGCAGTCATAGCTTTCTGAAAACGGTGTTTCCACCATAGATATAGTATGTACAAGATAGACTGAGTCAGATGAAAAGCGAAACCAAAAAATAAAATCTATGTGTGAGGGAAATTGTCCATGTGTTAGTTAAAAAAGTGTTGTTAAAAAGTCCATGTTCAGTATCGATATCGATACTTGGTGAACACAATAAGAAACACGATTAGAGGGTTGTTGCCGTTTTTGGTTATATTGAACTGTAATAAGAACTGGGCAAAAAACATGCTTTGCTTTTATTAAAATACAAATTAAAAAATACTATTTAGGTTGGCCACTAACTAACCATACGATAGGAAGTGTCATTCTTACCGGCACAAATAAATTAGGTATAGATTATTTCATTAGGAGTCGTCTATGTTTTCTTTGTATGCAGTAGGTATTTCAATACGAAATGTTTACTACATATTGTGGAATTTTTATTTGGTCACCATCCATCTCTGTTTAAAATTCGAATCCATTTTTCTCTTAAAATACAGAAATTATTTGGGAATCTGTATGTACATAAATATTACTAATTATTATTTACACAATAGAAAAATTTGCTGGTGAGCAGAGACTGATGTATTCAAGACACTGTAAAACTAATAAATGCAAACAATATAATGACATTCTTAAACTTACTCATAGTAACAAAACATCAAAACTCGCCGAAACATTTTGGAAAACAAAGGCTAATATAATAAACATGCAACTTAAAGTACAGTTTAGATGAACACATCTTCTCAATTCTAACTTAAGTCTATTTTAACAAAACTTGACTAAATAAGTTTGTATTCATGCCATGATGTCACTATAAAACGATTAAGTTTTTATCGATACTCATGACGTCACCGCTTTGTCAAGCCCTAGCGTAAACAAACAATTTTCTCTTTTACATTATATTTTAGCAAATTCTGTTTAAAAATACGAAATATACTTTTATAAAACAATGGAAATCAATTTACTATTGTAAGAATATTTTTCTGAGCCGATTACTAGCAGAAATTTGTCAAAATATCGTTCGAAACAATCCAAGGACAAAATTGTATTTACCTATGAAACGTGTATTTATTAGGGTTATTTCGTCTTGTAACGTAACATTCACTCACAGAACAAGCCACCATAGTTGCATAATTAATATTTTCAATTTAAATCTAAAGATTATTATTTAAATGCAAGAAAAACAGATGGGACGCGGTGGACTATTTCTCGCGAAAAAAATGACATATTGGTACTTCATTCACCCTCTCTTTTTCTCTTGGGCGGTTAGTACTTGATTAGGATTTCTCGCTCGCACGCTTCGTGTATCTTTTTGCGTAGCAAAAAAATTCTAAATCTATGGTTTCCACTGTCAGGAGACCCGCAGGCTTATTACGTATCTTTTGCAAGAGCAAAATGATAGCGATTTTTGCGCAATAATTGCTCTTCCATAGAGAAGTTTAAAAGTTGTTGGCGGTTTTTTTTTATATATACCTACATTATAGGTAATTCCGACTTTTATGAAATCGTTTTGCTCTTGCAAAAGATACTACTTAATAAGCCTGCCGGCCGACGCCCACTGCAGACTGTGGCAGAAAGCTTTTCCCCCACCAACATATTAATTACCTCCAAGCGACCCCGCAGCATCTAACCTTCTGTGGTCTTTTTTTTATTATTAACTAGCTGACCTGGCGAACTTCGTTCCGCCTAACAAATTTCTAAAATAAAAGATTTTTTCTAAAATAAAAGTAGCCTAAGTTACTCCTTATTACATCAGCTACCTGCCAATAAAAGTCCCGTCAAAATCGGTCCAGCCATTTCAGAGATTAGCCGGAACAAACAGACAGACAGACAAAAATTGTAAAAAAAAATATTTTGGTGTATGTACCGTATATATATTCATATACATGTAGTAAAAAACGGTTATTTCAAAATTAAAAACAGACACTCCAATTTTATTTATATGTATAGATTATAGGCTTGCGCTTGATCACTATCTCACCTGATGGTAAGCGATGGTGTGGTCGACTGTGGAGCACGCTTGCCTAGAAGTAACCTATTCACTCTTGACTTAAAGACCCCTAAATTGTAGCTATAGGGAAAAACAAACTCAGGCAGGGAATTCCACTCCTTAGCGGTACGCATAATAAAAGTATTTTCAAAACGTTGAGTGCATATGGGTGGGAAGGTCCACCATGTACCGATGGCGCATCGCCGTGCGTCTGGTAGTCAGATGATGAAACGGGCTGGGCGAAATTATTAGTTCATGCAATTCCATCGCACACTCCCCGAAATGTAACCGATAAAAAACCGACAAGCTGGCAACTCGGCGACGTAGTTCAAGGCTCTGGAGCCATGAGCTCATGAGCCTCTTGGCCCGCTTTTCGATCGACGCTAGTGCACCAAGCTGGTATTTGACAGATCCGTCCCAGAGATGAGCACAATACTCCATTCATGATCGAACTTGCACTTGATACAAGCTGAGCAGCTGTTCTGACGTGAAGTACCTTCTCACCTTTGCAAGGATCCCCACCTTTTTAGCAGCCAGCTGAGCCACTGCCTCAATGTATGGGCCAAAATTTAGAGTCGATGTCAACGTAACTCCAAGAAGCTCAAGATGGTCTGTTATAGGCACGGTCACATCTCGGAAAGTTGGAGCCGGGTGAAATTGGCTCTTTTTAGCGGAAAATAGACACGCCTGGGTTTTATCAGCATTGAACCTGACCAGATTGGCATCGCCCCATTCGGAGACTGCCTGCAAGGACTGATTCAAGCGCTCCACCATGGCCTTCGAAGAGACTAGATCTGAGGCCCGGTAGCACGAGCGTTGGACAAGTATCTCTCAGAAACAGTGCTGTCGTCTGCATACCCAAAGGTGCCAGGTTTTAGCAGATCGTCAATGTGCAGCAAAAATAAAGTTGCTGAGAGTAACGTAACCCCTTAGGGACCCCGGCATTAATATCCAATTGGTCCGACGAGCAGCCATCGATAACCACTCGAATGGACCGATATCTCAGGCAGTCTGCTATCCAATCACACAGACCACCGGGCCGAATGAAGGAAGCTTACCAATAAGGCTTTCGTGCCAAACCCTATCAAAAGCCAGCTGTCCGTGTGTTCAGCCAGGCGTGAAGATTTCGCAAAAAGAGAGAAAAATAAATTTGCCTTCTCCTCAGCGGAGTGGGCAAGCGACCCGTCGGGTTTCAGCAGTGGTGGTAGTGAGGGACGGCAGATGTTCGACTCGACCGACTTAGCCAGAGACCAAAACGCTTTACTACCTGCTGGGAAGGAAGCAAGTTTGGTTCCTATTCGGCCGATATGGTCGAACCGAGCCCTTCGCAACACCATCTTGCAGGACTTGGCAGCCCTGTTGAAGACCTTCTTCTTCTGATCCACGTCACTCGCCTTGCGCGATCGAGCGGCGACTCACGCCATGTACGCCCCATGTTTAAGCGCGTCGGCGCGCTTACATTCGGCGCCAAACCATGGCCGGCTTTCGCTAGACATTGATACGTCAGAGAACGAAATGTAGTAGTCCATTCCCTGACCCAACACATCCGTTACGGCGTCCGCGCATGAAGATGGATCAGTCGAAGAAAAGAAAGTAGGCTGCCAAGGATAGCATGCGAAGAAGGTCGCATACCATCCCAATCTGCTGACTTGTACCGCCGAACCCGCCGAGTGCCTCTTGGGCTGGGATCGGGCGGGGAATAGACGGACACAGACTTCACCAGACAGTGGTTGGAACTACCCAAAGGTGAAGCTATCGACACAGAGTATCGGTCTGGATCTGTTGTCAGCAGAAGGTCCAAGCAATTCGCTGTGTGCGAATCGACATCCGCTACCCTCGTTGCCCCCTGGACCAGCTGGGTGAGCATCAGTTGAGATAGTGGTCAAACGCGAGCCTACCAATAATAATAATAAAAAAGGCCCGCTCGCTGTAACAAAACATATGGGTGCCTTTCTTACGTAAGGGCGAAGGGGTTGCACTAGCCGCAGCGCGATGCAGAAGCAACTTTAAACTGTTTTAAACACTGTTTATTGCGTTGTTTTATTGAACATAACCTCAAAACTTAAATATTATGATAAATATTTATTTGCTAGTTTTAGGGGGAAAAGGGTAGAGGTATTTAAGGGTTGGACCCCCTCCTCCCCTTAAATACCTCTAAATCGGTATCCTGGATACTAATATTCACCACATTATCAGCTAGTAGAATGGGACTGAACAGATTAAAAGTGTTAGTAAAGTCGTCACAATCTAAGAAGTCGTTGACGTTTCTCATTTTACATGCCGCGATAACTTTCTACGTTAGAAATTGAAAAATGAAATTCATAATCCGAATCAATTACTATTGTTACCAATGCACTATAAAAACGAGTTTGTTTATCATTCGTGAGCATCAAGTTTAATTATTATTAAGTATTTTTATAGCTGTCAAAACGGGCCTTATATTTTTTGACAACTTTAGTAGAGAACATCTAGGCATTTATTTTATCTATTGCAAATTGTGAATGATCTACTGCCAACAAAAGAAATTGAAGCATTTGAGCCAAAAGACAGATAGAGAGTAATTACTAGTTAGTATCAGTTGACTGATACAGATTGACTGATGGATTATCTTTATTGAGAAAGATAATTTATAGACTTGGTTTATTTACTGAGATAAAATAAATCAGCTAAGTTAATGACTACACCAGGTGGGATTCTGTAGAACTGCACAATGCCTGTTCATAACTCACTTTTACACAGAAACAGCTGACTCAGCTAAAGCAGCATTATCTATACATCTACACATATAAATAAAATTGGAGTGTCTGTTTTTAATTTTGAAATAACCGTTTTTTACTACATGTATATGAGTATATATACGGTACATACACTAAAATAACATTTTTTTAAATTTTTGTCTGTCTGTCTGTTTGTTCCGGCTAATCTCTGAAATGGCTGGACCGATTTTGATGGGACTTTTATTAGTAGGTAGCTGATGTTATAAAAGTAACTTAGGCTACGTTTACTTTAGAAAAAATCTTTTATTTTAGAATTTTGTTAGGCGGAACGAAGTTCGCCGGGTCAGCTAGTTACAAATAAGATGCCTTTTTAACCGACTTGTTTGTTCGACTTCTTGTATGTTTTTTTTTATTTTTGTAATTTCACCGATATCTCCGTCAATTGTGGACCGATTTTGAATTTTTTTTTTTTTAAGAATTTTTGAAATTGGTCCCATTTTAATTTGGTGAGGATCTGCTGAAGATTTTCGGAGATATACAACAGAACTCTTCCATAAATAACAGCAAATCTCTCGGGATTGCTGCAATCGCATGTCTGTTTATACCATTTCATAATATAACATCACGCCAGTACGCTCTAAAGGGGTACGCAGATGTGTACAGTTCACCTTGGTTCACTCTCATTTCACCGGTTATGTTCAGTTTCATGATATTCGGGTAATCTATTCTGGCATTGTAGGAACCTTACTAATACACGCCTATTAGTTAGGTACAGCTAAAAAAATCTACCGACTTCCAAATAAGGAAACTACAAAGTGAAAAATAACTTTATTATTGGAAGTCGGTTTCAATAACGCAAAAAAGTGGTACTTACCAAAGACACCAACTTCCAAAAATAAAGTTATTTTTCACTTTGTAGTTTCCTTATTTGGAAGTCGGTAGTATTTTTTTGTAAAAAAGTTTTTTTATTGTGTTAGTGCACATTGTCACACTGTTGACAATGATTGCAAGAATATCGTGGTCCAGTTGTGTACTCTTTGTTGCACAACACAGACTACAACTGTGAACTGTTCAGTTTCCCTGATGCATATAAAGTACTCTGGCATTACAGTAACGGTCACAACGGTCTACTACAGTAGTGCTTACTTACTCAACACAGTATTTACATAATACCTGTCTGCACATAAGTATTGTTAACACATTTTGAAGAAGCAGTGATTGATCAACTATTTTAAACAATATTTCAAGCAGAACTTAACTTTTTAGTTTTGGTGTTTTTTTTTTTGTGTTCATGCAACCACACGTCTGTGGCAACAGTTCGGCCCCGAAAACCGTCTTTATTTCATAGCAATAAGTGCGGTTTTCCTATAGCATGTTGCTTAATTAAGCCTCATTAATTAAAAAAACGGGTGTCTGAATGAGTAGTATTGTTATTCAGTAAAATCAGTATATATGGCAGCATAAGATTTGAAATTTGGCTTAGTAAATTAGATCCCTGTATCATAATATTGTATTCGACATTATAGTAGATGTCTGCCACCCGCGCTTGATGTTACTGACGTTTATGTTGTAGCTTCGCGTTGTAGTACTCGTATGTATCTATGTAAAACGAGATGTTGTCCGCAACTCGATGTCCAAGCGCGTATCTTGCTTACGGGTGGGATCAATAGGTCATTCGATCCACTGCAGCTCCTCAAGGAGGTATTGTCTCATTGTCCCGTGACGTAACCAGCCCCATGTGTGTGCGCAGGTGACAGCGAGCTGCGCGCCGGCCACCGAAGGCGCCAAGTGGTGCTGCGACGTGTGCACCTACGAGAACTTCCCGCTCTCACGGAAGGTATCCATCTACTCCATTCCAACACGTTTTCAAGTTCGCATCACTTGTTAGACGCGGCGGCAATTGTAGAATCATGTGTCAGAAGGCGGTAAATGAGCCTTTATAGTTTTGGGCAGCCAGCTCGCGAATATATATCCTCCGACTGCACAGCATGATTTTCTTCTTGTTTACATCTTTGCAGTCGGGTTTTTTGATTTTATTAACTTTTTAATTATCGTGTTCACAATGACTGCGATTGTTCTCGTTTATTTTGATTAGATTGTTGTCTAGAACAAACTAAGTCACCCCTTGACTGCATGACTATCGAACGTATCTACGGAACTGAGATGATGTCGATAACATCATGTCAATTGAACACTGTAGCAAGAAAGTATCACATTTCTTGCCCGTTTTCACTAAATCTAAATGTCTAAATAAAAGCGTACTTGTTGGATATTCAACGTTCGGCTCGGCGACAGTGTGCAAATCCAACATTGCAATATTTACACTTTAATTTAGTTGTTTCCTTGAACATAAGAATGAAAGAAACTGCATCAATGACTGCAACTGCCGTTCTATTGCTAATACTTTCACTTTCCTGCCGGCGCGGCGCCCGCGCGCAGCGCTCACGAGCTCGCACGACACGAGATTATGCTGCATGCTTGTTAAACAGTCTGCGACGGCAACTCACTCGGATCTCGATAATTTAATTAATAATGTGTTTGTATAATTGATATGGATGCTTTAAATGTAAATAATTTTGTTAATGAGAGAAAGCCTTTGTACATGAATATTGATATCACTTTCTGTAAATGTATTGTTTTGGTGTACAATAAAGAATTAAGAAAGTTCTTGTAACTTGAGCGGTGGGAATTTAACTTGCCATTATTTAAATGATTTTTATTTATGTACATATTTATAATTCTCATCGCATTCATTGTCATCCTGGCACAATGTAGAATTCTGATCTGATAAGCTTTGAAATGACTTTGTTCGGAAAATATCTTTTGATAGAATATGCTTCCAGTACCTGTTATATATTATATTATATATTGTCCACCCACTGAATTCAGATAATCCCGGCATTCCTTTCCAAAACGGAGCCTTTTGTCCACCATTTCCCAATATTTTATCCCATGTAATGTAGTGGCGTCGATGAAACATGTGGAGTATTGCAACTGTTGCAGTGCACCATGTGCCGCAGCCCCAAGTCGGCGCTCAACGAGGACATCTTCCGGCTGCAGGACGGCGCCAGCGCGCTGCCCGCGCCCGACATCTGCGGTAACCTACCACTACTGTATTCGATACCATAGGTAGCTCAGCGCTATCAGCTGTACTGATGAACAAACCGTCCCCTAATAAAGTTCTTTAAACTTACCACAAAGAGGTGTATTTACCAGCTAAAACTAAACACCAAGAAGTCAGATGTGCGACCGTTTTGGGGGATAGACTTTATTGTAAATTACAAAAAATACTGAATCTTAGACAGTTTAAATAAACTACCTTGCTTTTTTAAGAGAAGTGGATGTCAAGCAGTGGATGTAACATCCAGCAAACTGCATTGGGTTCCGTGGTGAATTACACTTTCACAGAGTGGAGGCTAGCATACCATGAGGCAGTGTAATGTACCATAATATAAAGAGAGAACGATGCTCATTAATATTGCCTAATCCTGTGTCATAATATTCAAGTTCGGGAACTCGTTGGGTTTGATGCGGTGTGGTGAGCACCCTGTTGGTCAGTGGCTGCATCTAGTGTAAGTAGTCGTTGTGTGCAGGTGCGGAGGCGGTGGCGGAGCGCCTCAAGCCGCTGCGGATATCGTCGCCGCAGGGCGCCAGCGCCTCCTCCGTCGCCAAGTGGCCCTGTCCGGTCAGTCACACTGTTACACCCTCAACTTTCTCACACCATTCAGTAACGGTCTCGCCACACTTATCAACTTGGAATCGGCTTAAGGGAGCCGAAGTAACTGAACATTTACGGCATATAGGCCCAGTTTCTTCATCCTTGGTTAAGTCAACTCGTCATGTACACCTTAAATTGTGTAAAGGTTTTTATTTATTTACTAGCTGACCCGGCGAACTTCGTTCCGCCTAACAAATTTCTAAAATAAAAGATTTTTTCTAAAATAAACGTAGCCTAAGTTACTCCTTATTACATCAGCTACCTGCCAATAAAAGTCCCGTCAAAATCGGTCCAGCCATTTCAGAGATTAGACGGAACAAACAGACAGACAGTATTCTTATACATGTAGTAAAAAACGGTTATTTCAATATTACAAACAGACACTCCAATTTTCTTTATATGTATAGATTAATGTACACACACAGTATAATACATAAAGACAACACATCAAGACAATAAGAGTACAAGGGCACTGCTTATTTCTTAAGAAATTTCTGCCAGCAGACCCGCGAAAAGGAAAAATGAAAAAGAAACGTAGACAATAGTGTGTGAGACCAGGAAAATAAGAAAAGTGAACGACTTAAACTAAGATATAAAAATTAGCGCACCTACACAAATAGTGTAATGGTGGATATATACAAATATAAATACATAATTGTAAAATATATAGATACTTATGTATATTATATAAATACATATATAAATAAAGATCAGACTTGAGACGATAGATAATGCTCTTTTAAACGTTTTTCTGAGCAGATGCTCGTGACAAGTGACACTCTGTCAACGAATGCCACGCCCGCGCCATAGCGATTGGCAAAATGCGTTGTCGAAATGTCACGTGAGCATTACCTTGATCCCTTACATGCTGGCATTTCGAGCATTGCCATCGCTGGCATAGCATGACACTTTATTAGAGCCTCAGTTCAAGGCGCAGATTCCATGTTGATAAGTGCGGAGAGACCCTTGTCCCCACAGAATTATGAAAGCCTTTATTTGAATCAAATAGTTTTGATAGAATTGTTGCTGATATGAAATGACAACTGTATTAATGTTTTGGATTAAAGCAGTTGCGATCCCTAAGCTCCTAATCACATCCCATCTATTTAATAAGTATCTGGAGAAGCAGGACATGTCGTGCAGTTCAACAAGTAGTAATAAGGTAACAATGGTGTTGCAGACGTGCACGTACGACAACTGGCCCAAGTCGCTGAAGTGCGCTATGTGCGGCAGCAGCAACCCCGCGCCGCAGCCCTCCCCGCCGCCCGCTGGCAACAAGCCTGTGCTCGGTACGAAACATACGCTTTACCTAAACTGAATATTATATACACCGTGAAATTTAAATGGTTGTTTTCCCGCAGCGAAATGGTTTTGTCTATGTAATACAATCGTTTCGTAGTTATATAAAATATTAGAAACAAAAACTGGCATATTTAACATTGTGAAAAACTAAACTCGAAAGCGATCAGGAACCAATAGTATACCTCCCGATATCTACGACCGAACGACAGCAGGCCGTTGACCCGGGTGCTAGGTCACCGTCGAAAGGATTAGGTTCGAAGGCGGCTCCGTTTGATCATGTTACGCGCGGGCTAGATTATGCCGTATAATTACACGCGAGAGCTTATTTTACTTTAAACATTTAATAAATCGGTCTTTGCTTTGTCGGCTTGTGGCTCGCTCGTTTGTTTTGCGTGCAAACTTTTATGCCGTATTCACCACGTGCGAGAGCTTATTTGGGTTTGACATTATTTTGTGCATCGGTTTTGTTTGTAGGTGGTGACACGAGTAGTACCTAGTACCTACAAGTTACGTCTAGAGTTACTATTGTTACTCACTTTTTCGAGTTGATGAATATTTTTTTAATTATTTTAAAACAGAAACATCATTATTTATTTACTTTAACTCTATACTTCGAAAGTACTCCTTAAGGCAAGTCGTTCTGCCGCGGGAAAACAACCAATTAAATTTCAGGGTGTATAATGTGATTTTTAATTTCGTAGACCAAACTGACATTTGAGGGGTTGTCACTTTATCGCTACATAAAAATAGTGTCGTATCCTGACTATCCTGAGTGATCGCAAGTTAATCGAAAATCGAAGTAGATCGATAATAAAACTATTTCACGGCAAAAAAATAAAGCGGTCCTTATTTAGTTTCTACTCATTTTTGCCCACTTCATTTTATCGATCGCATTTATTTTATTGTTGATTTCATATTTAACACAATAAAGGTTTATATACTATGTTTACAAATGCAGTTATATTTAAATAGGTTACGTTTATATTCACAAAATATTTATTTACAACAATTAGTAAAATTAAATGTCACATGGATTCGATGAATCACTTATGATTGAGTCTTACCTACAACACTATGCTCCGTGCTTGCAACATTAAAAAAAATAAGGTCATTGGCAGCTGTCAGTTTAGTCTACGAAATTAAAAATCACAGTATAGTATATATTGTGTGAACCACACCACAGAATAATTCATCACACACCAAGTGTAACCAACCCTCAACTTTGCAGATTAAGCTCAATTAATAAGAGAAAGAACATAATTTAAGCAGTGACTACCATGCCGGCCCGGCCATGGCAAATAAACAAACATATAAGGTTATACAGATAAGCTAAATTTGGTATTTTATCTTTAGTATTGATGTTGGCTTAACCATGATCTTCTGTCACTTGCAGGTATAAATGACATCTGCAATAGTCAGAACGCGTCGATCCACGAGTTGGAGCCCAACAACAGGCGGTCCAAGCGACGCAACAACAACACTGACTGGATCTGGCTGCAGGCTTGTCTCGGTGAGCCTCTTAAGACGATATCATGTGTGAGCTGAGTTCGCTCGCTTTGCTCGCTCACTTCAGCTCCCGTCATCTCGTTCGAACCTAACCTGTCCGTGTCGGGGTGCCCTAAGCTCCCGAACTCGCTCCGCTTGCTCTTGTACCAATTCGTTGAAAACACAATTATACCCGAATTCCCGCGCTGCACAGCGATGTCGCTTTCATTTACGATGAAGAATAATATGCTAATATAGAAAAAATAGAACCCCAAATACAATTATAGTATGTCACAATATTATTACTGCAGCTCACAAAAACCTCCTAAAAGGTATTCCTCAAACCGGATAAATAGTTGCTTACTTAGTATAATAGTCGCCCATTCAGTATATTTTTCACCCGGTTAATTATTTCCCAAAAGTAATGTGTTGTCTGTCCCCGTCGAACGATAAGCTACCCGAGTCTGTTTGCATTGTAACGACGAGCTAGTAACGTGTGTACGCCCTGTGTATGGCAGGCGTGGTGGAGGGAGACGCGCGGTGCGTGGAGGCGTACCTGTCGTCGGGCGGCGACCCGGCGCGCGCGCTCACCCCAGCAGAGGTGGCGCTGCTCAACCGCGCCTCCGCCTTCGACGCCGGCCACACGCTGGTACACCTCGCCATTAGGTATGTACTGTTCTAGACCCATCTCAACGGAGACTTGCCATCCGCGCCGAACATATTATCTCTACACCACCCTTGGTTGACTGCTAGAGAATGCCTAAGGTATTAAGTCCGCCATTGTACCTTGTGCATGAAGTTTTAAATAAATATTATGTTGCATTAGCTTCTGCCCGCGGCTCCTCCCACGTGAGTGTCGGTGTCGGTTATCGCTACAAAATGTAGCCAAGCTTCATCAAAACCGTTTAGTAGTTTTTGCGTGAAAGAGTAACAGACATCCATCAATCCATCCTCACAAACCTTCGCGTTTATAATAGTAGTAGGATAAGTGTGTGTGCAAACACAGGTGCACTTCCACTTCCACCACACTCATAGTCCTACGGGACGGCAAACACAGGTGCACTCCCACTTCCACCACACTCATAGTCCTACGGGACGGCAAACACAGGTGCACTCCCACTTCCACCACACTCATAGTCCTACGGGACGGCAAACACAGGTGCACTCCCACTCCCACCACACTTATATTCCTCATATATACGCCCCATTGTAAACGCAGTACTAGCAGTACGCCCTCTCGATGCCAAAATATCAATATTAAAATAACAGTTTAGTTTTGGAAAATATAATTTGATTTACATATGCTATTTCAGTTATTAAGAAATTCCAGCCATCAATTTTTTTGTGTAAAAATATTTTTAAACATCCAAGTCGTTTTGGAGAAGTATCCAAAAGTTGCGAAAACATATCGTGTTGTTAAGCATTTTTTTAAAGCAAAACTATTATTTACACGAAAAAACCTTGTTTCAAAAATAATGTTCATGAATCAATAATATATGTATATATATACTAGCTGACCCCCGGTGCTTCGCTCCCGTCAATTGGCTACTTACCTACCTACACTACCTACCCTACCCTACCTACCCTACCTACCCTACCCTACCCTAACTACCCTAACTACCCTACCCACCCTACCCTACCCTACCCTACCCTACCTACCCTCCCTACCCTACCCTACCTACCCTACCCTACCCTACCTAACCTACCCTACCTACCCTACCCTACACTACCCTACCTACCCTACCCTACCCTACCCTACCTACCCTACCTACCCTCCCTACCCTACCCTACCCTACCTACCCTACCCTACCCACTTCATCCTATCTCTCAAGTTGGATCGAACTGCACATGGTGTGCGAATTTTATTATAATCGGTTAAGTGGTTTAGGAGTCCATTGAGGACAAACATTGTGACACGAGATTTATATATATTAAGATATATATTTAAAACCTTTTAACCTAGCCGTTACTAAGGAGTATGCTTTATAAAGTAACCGTTTTACGGCACTAAAGCGGTGGAAGGCCGTTAAGTCGCTGGCCACCGTTTACGCCGGAGCTTTACATTTAGCAGAATGTATGTCACAATCACAACTACACGTGCCAAATAACTTAGTCGGGTTTGTCACATTACGAAATTACGCAAACATTCCATCCTACTCGTATGCACGTGATACAATACGCATTCATTTCGTATAATAATGTGCACGTCACAAATTCGGTCGACTTCTACGTAATAAATTCACTGTCCAGTTGAACTGCGACGATGAATGACATTTATGCTTGTAAGCGAAAGGCAACGAAAGAAGTGATAGATTGAGAACTGAACATTTCCTATAGCAGCATTTTTGATATTTTTTATAAATACGTTGTGTTGCAGGTTCCAGCGACAAGAGATCTTGTCGACGCTGTTGTCGCGGATATCGGGTGGCGGGCCCGGCCTCAAGAGGTCTCCTTCATACATAGGTGAATCATTGTTTACTTTACAACTTTGACATGTAACATTTTGTAAGAGTTTTGTATTAAAGTCATGTGTAAGGTTCAATCGATTTTGTTCATTTTCTTTTACAATTTTTATTACTTCGATTGATTGTTTGGGGATGAATCTTTTTAGTGAGGCATTGTTATTAGTATTGTTAAGTATCCAATTACGTTGAATTTGACATAATATAAATTTGAAGTTGAGTATTTGTCAATCTCTACTTTAGCCTGAAAACTTGTCGATATATTTTGGCATTTAAGTAGGGTAGGGTTTGACACGTTCTTAAGTCCAAATACTCAATTCAGAAACCCGCCCTTAACCTTTTGGAAAATATGTATTAGACGAAATGTGTATTGGAAAATGAACAGTTGATTGAAACAAAGAAAAGTAGCTGAGGAGAGTAGTAGAGGCTCCGCGCCACCTCCAGCTTGTGAGCTTGTGTATGTTGCAGCACCAGACCTGGCGTCGGCCATCCGGCGCCACATCGCGAGCTGCGTGCGCTACAAGAAGGGCAGCTTCCCGTGTCGCTACATCAACGAGTTCTGCACCTTCTACCTGCCCGCCGGTAACATCACTGACTCTAACCTCTAACGTCGGCCATCTGGCGCCACATCGTGAGCTGCGTGCGCTACAAGAAGGGCAGCTTCCCGTGTCGCTACATCAACGAGATCTGCACCTTCTACCTGCCCGCCGGTAACATCACTGACTCTAACCTCTAACGTCGGCCATCTGGCGCCACATCGTGAGCTGCGTGCGCTACAAGAAGGGCAGCTTCCCGTGTCGCTACATCAACGAGATCTGCACCTTCTACCTGCCCGCCGGTAACATCACTGACTCTAACCTCTAACGTCGGCCATCTGACGCCACATCGTGAGCTGCGTGCGCTACAAGAAGGGCAGCTTCCCGTGTCGCTACATCAACGAGTTCTGCACCTTCTACCTGCCCGCCGGTAACATCACTGACTCTTACCTCTAACGTCGGCCATCTGGCGCCACATCGTGAGCTGCGTGCGCTACAAGAAGGGCAGCTTCCCGTGTCGCTACATAAACGAGATCTGCACCTTCTACCTGCCCGCCGGTAACATCATTGACTCTAACCTCTAACGTCGGCCATCCGGCGCCACATCGCGAGCTGCGTGCGCTACAAGAAGGGCAGCTGCCCGTGTCGCTACATCAACGAGTTCTGTACCTTCTACCTGCCCGCCGGTAACATCACGGACTCCGACTAACGTCTGATGTCTCATTATAGTGACCGACGAAGGTCTGGTTTCGGTATCGACATTAGTTTTAAAATTGTCGAAACTTTCGGCCGCACCGAAACTCAGTGTTAGTGAACTGTTATATGTCGTTCGGCTATTTTCGCGGCTAACACGTTGTCGCTCCAAATACTCAGAGTACTCCTCAGTAACCGTCGATTCCAAGTAAGCCTCCTTTGTTATAAAAGTAGGTCGCGAGTTCAAAAGAATGGGCTGCCTCAAGGTAGTGTACGGGCTCCGTAACTGTTCAACATTTATACCAATGACCAACCGACGAACTCTAACACGGCCCGCCTTATGTGTGCAGGCGACCTGGCACTAACTAGCCAAGCCACTGACTTTGAGGAGATTGACTTCAAGCTTTCCACCGCCATTTTCGATCTCAGTCGTTATTATGCTGAGATCGCTCTCAAACCTAATCCTTCTAAAACGCAGTCGTGCGCCTTTCATCTTCATAACAGACAAGCGGGCCGAGCACTCAACATCTCCTACACTATAGAATGAACTGCGAGACTGTTAAAATGTCGATGTAGGCACAGGCACAGGCACACTAGGCACAACCTACTGCGCCGCCTTATACATGCATGTTCCCCAGCAGAGGGAGGATCCCTCTCCTGGGGAACATGCATGTCCTGTATGGAGTCGTCGCCCACTCCAACCTAGTGGATACAGCTCTTAATGTAATGAGACGTGTCGGATTTCCACTGGCTGTCTCTAACCGACCCCGGTATGAATGCTGTATCCACTAATCAGCATTGCAACCCCAGAAAAGCCATACATACATGTACAATAATTATTAATATATGAAAATGACTTGTAAAGTAAATTAAAATTAATCGCAACAATTTTATTTCTCCAGAACAGACGACAAAAATGCCATAAAAATTTGTGTGTTGTTTTGTGTGGTTTCGACGACATAATTCTAAGCAATGCATTTGCGTCTGGATACACGCATAAGACAAACACTGTTTCTGAAGTATGCCTGAAAATCAGATTAATTAAAACGATAAAACGACCACAACTGCAAGAATCGTATTGCTAAGGTAAATACCTCTAAAATAAAAGTTACGGTTTTAGGATTATCGCAGAACCATTTTTCAAGCTGCCGCGCGTCATGACCAGTGATAGGAATAGGTAGTGCCTATTAGCCTAAACTTCGAAGAACAGAGACAAGAAGCGAAGACTTCCTTAGGACTAAATTATTTCCGGGACATCAGTCTCAAAATTTCGAGACAACACTTAAATACATTTTAAAAAATGTGTTATTTGGAACAAGTAATTCTTTTTTTTTTTAATTGATATAAACTAGTGCTTGACTGCGATCCTACCTGATGGTAAGCAGTGATTTATCTAAAGTTTGCGATTATCATCTGTAAAAATATCTGAGTAAAAATTACATCCCTCAAAGTCAGTAAAATAAATATGACTCATATTTATTTTACTGACTTTGAGGGATGTAATTTTTACTCAAATCAAAGTATAAATTAACCTTTGAAGTATATCATTTAGGACAATCAGTTTTAATAGTGAACTACTAACGGTTCCGTTTTGATAAAGAACTTGATGAACAAATACTATAAAAAATTAAAAAACGATTTTAATTTAATCATCGTGATTCCATTCGTCAAGTTCAGTATCAGAACCGAAATTTTCTTTGTCAGATGATAATCGCAAACTTTAGATAAATCACTGCTTACCATCAGGTAGGATCGCAGTCAAGCACTAGTTTATATCAATTAAAAAAAAAGAATTACTTGTTCCAAATAACACATTTTTAAAAATGTATTTAAGTGTTGTCTCGAAATTTTGAGACTGATGTCCCGGAAATAATTTAGTCCTGAGGAAGTCTCCGCTTCTTGTCTCTGTTCTTCGAAGTTTAGGCTAATAGGCACTACCTATTCCTATCACTGGTCATGACTCATGTCATAACGCTGAATGCATCGACAATATATTCCAGAGTGTGTATCCGAACGTCCTAGCCATTTTGACGTTTCTACGCGCACGCACTGCCACTGCTTTTTTGTTCAACAGCATGATTTATTCTGTGATGTGCGTACACTTAAATGCTATTGTGTTTCTTGTGTTTGTATCTTAGTCTATGAATTGGGGATTCCACGACTTGGCAGCACTGATTCCTCGCTATTTTGTAATTTGTAGCTATATAACTTTATTTCACGTTCTATTGTTCCACAGTAATTTATAAGTTTTCGACAGAGTTAGTTTAACGAGTTGAAATGGAGAGTAAAAATGGATTTTCCCTTATTAAAAAAACAACTATAAACGTTTATACATCCCGAATCTCAAATTATTGGGCGTTTTGTTTGAATATGGCGCCGAATACACTGTTTTTTTATGACAGCGACAATTTAGCGCTTTTTTAAAGAGCTAACAGTGCGTTTTACTTAGACGAGTTGGCAGCACTGCGCACTGCACTGGTGCAGTCCTGCGTTGATCTTATCACGTATTACTGTATTGTCTTTTTTGTTACTCTTTAGGATATTTTAGCTTGACCCCACGCTTACGTTTATCGGACTTTCGTTTTCGCTTCTATGTAAATATTCTGCTGTGCATATTGGACTTGTTTGTTTACAATTTGGATTCGGACGCTCACGAGCCACGATTCCATTGCTATTCAAAATGAATAGGCAATTTTTTTGTATCCTTTTTATAGTGTCTTTCGCTTCTTGTCCTTTTAAAACTTGTTCCTTGTAAAACCTAAACTATTGTATAGCCAATAGCTCTAAGCTTTAATATGACGAACATGAATATTTTTTGTTAGGGCACAGCTCTACACCAATTCCGGCCATGTCTTTCGCAGGACTATGGCAAGGAGTCTAACTCCGCAGCTAAGGTACTTACAGCCGGCGCGCTT
The DNA here is from genome assembly GCA_947562075.1 of Orthosia gracilis. NCBI lineage: Eukaryota > Metazoa > Arthropoda > Insecta > Lepidoptera > Noctuidae > Orthosia > Orthosia gracilis. The sequence continues at coordinate 24,982,937 of OX387274.1, read as the reverse complement.
CGCGATAGTTGTTATTATTTCTGTAACGATGACTTCTTAACGATCTACCTATCTTGTCTAGGAAACCACGAAACTTTAATAGGTAGGTTATTCTAAAACAGTACCTAATATCATAGGTAATATTTAGTTTCGTGGTTTATTAAAACTGAAGTATAGGAAGGACTTTACTTACCTAGAGGTCTATCTGTTTAGTTTAGAATAGGTAAGCTAACAGCCATTATAAAATAGTTTTCTAAGCGATTGCCACGTATCTATAGGTAGGTAGCTATTTGAAATGTAAATACGAGTATACCTGTGAGTGATAACAATTTTAGTATATCTTACTGCGCTTCAAAATGGAGATATAATTATTACCACCCCTATCAAGATCGGAGACTGCACTCAAAGTTGTAGACGATTATGTCTACCTGCGACAAACGGTCCAGTTAGGTCTAACTTCGAGAATCTTTTTCGAAGTTAAACCTACTGAAATAGAGTGTCAACCTTCGAATCCGACTCGGCTGGGCAGCGTTCGGGACGTTGCGTGGTATCTTTTCGTCCAACTTACCACAGTGTCTCAAGAAAAATGTCTATAACCAGTGTGTCTTGCCAGTGATTACATACGGGACCGAAACGTGGTCCCGCACAATGGGTCTCAGACTGCTTAAAATCAACCAAAAGGTTCGTTTTCGTGTTCTCTAACTAACGGTGTAAACAAGAGTAAGCGGAGGCGAAGAGGGCGGAGAGCATTGTGTGTGCGCTTCACCTCTCCCCGCACTTCCCAGCCTCCCCTCGAATTTTGATATAATTTGAACCTGCTCTATTGCCGAAAAGACCGGGACTGCCAGGGTGGTGTCAGGTTTATCATTCACAAGTCCCTTGTGAACAACGTGGTGAGGATCGAGGGGATGTTGACCAGGGTGGCGTACCTTATACTCAGAATATCCTCAAGATATTCGCTGATGGTCATACATACAGATCTACGCTCCGACCTCGGCACACCCCGACGACGAGGTAGAGACCATGTATGACGATATCTCTAGAGCCATGCATGGTGTCAAAACTCACTTCACCGTTGTCATGGGGGACTTCAACGCGAAAATCGACTTCATCATGTCAACCAAGCAGCAAATGTTCAATGATGTCTCTGTGATCAATTCTATGAAAACCGGGAGCGATCACCGCATGGTAAGAGGCACATTGAACATTAATATCAAGCTTGAAAGGTTTCGACTGATGAAGTCTACGCTCCGTTCAGCACAGATCCGGATCCAAAACCCCGAGAGCTTTCAGATCGAACTCTATAGTCTTTTCGAGTGCCTAGGGAGCTCCATGGACGAATATAGCGACGGGTTCGTTGAAGCTGCCGTACAGATAGAAACAGAAAGCTCTCTGATCCTATTCTCAAGCTCATGAAGGAGAGGCGTTAGATGATCCTGCAGTCTTCAGACGATGCGGCAAATACCGGCAGCTAAATAGACGGATCTCAAACCAGTTGCGAATCTAGCAAACGACCCAAGAACTAGTTTGACCCGACGTTATACGATGTTAGGATATACGTACGAGATTAGGATGGCTCTTAAACAGCTTAAGACCAACAAGGCATCGGGTGATTTATTTATTTATTCAGGACCTCCAACGAAAGATGTACACAAAAACATAATGAATCATCAATATGAAGTAATGACAAGTGCTCTCCCTCAATTATAGGAGGCCACAGCATGCATTTTAGATTATCAACTTAATAGAAACTAAAATAAAAACTCTTATTACAAGATAATAGTAAAACATATAAAAAGAAAACAAATCTAAACATGACTACGTATAAAAAACTCTCCTTATATATAATTAACCTTAGGATTTACCAACATTATGGCAAACCAGACGGCAAAAAATCTTCAAGAATAACAAAATGCAAGATGTATACTTACTTGATGTATACTTCTTGTGATGACGGAATTACGGCCGAACTCCTGAAAGTGGATGGAAAACCAGAACTTAAGGCCCTTCAGAAGCTATTTGATTCCGTCATACTCGAGGGAAACGCCACATGCATGATGCAGGAGTGTGGTAGTACTCTTCTTCATGAAAGGTAAGACAATGCCCTGCTAAAGAACTATAGGCCCATTTCACTTCTTAGCCATGTCTACAAGCTCTTTTCAAGAGTCATCACGAATCGTCTCGCGCGCAGGTTTGACAATTTCCAGCCTCCCGAACAAGCCGGATTCCGTAATGGTTTCAACACCGTAGACCACATACGTACGCTGCGGCAGGTTATACAGAAGACCGAAGAGTACAACCTGCCTCCCTTCGATTCGATCGAGACTTGGGCTATACTGCAGTCTCTCCAACGGAGCCAAATCGACTACCGGTAAATAGAAGTGTTGAAGTGTTTGTACAAAAATGCCACCATGTGAATTCGACGTCAGGATCAGACCTCGGAACCTATCCTTCTGCAGCGAGATGTGAGACGTCATATCTCCGAAACTGTTCACCGCTACACTGGAGGATGTCTTCAAGTTTCTGGACTGGAGAGGGCTAGGCATCACCGTCAATGTCGAGTAGGTACATCACTCACCTTCGGTTTGCCGACGATATAGTGGTAATGGCTGCCTGAGATGGACCATGGAGGCCCTAAATACAACGCTCGATAACCGTAGTAGAACTTCCGAAAGAATGGGGCTTAGGATGAACATGGACAAAACCAAGGTGATATTGAATGCCCATGTTACACCCACTCCCAGCAAGGTCGAAGGCTCTACACTTGGAGTTGTGGACGACTATGTCTACCTGGGACAAACGATCCAGTTGGGTAGGGCCAACTTCGAGAAAGAGGTCAACCGTCGAATCCGACTCGGCTGGGCTCTCAGTTTCCCGGCTCAAAATTATCGCAGAATTAATGTGACAAATTGTCAAGCACGCGTTATCTGCTGTGATTGGCTGTTGAAAATTCATTCAACCAATCACAGCAGATAACGCGTGCTTGACAATTTGTCACATTAATTCTGCGATAATTTTGAGCTGGGAAACTGGGGGTAAGAGTATCACTAAATTACTGTGCTCGACATATTGACACATTACATTGTATTTTATTTCGTTGACATTGCCATTTTTAATGAGGGTTTTTAAGAAAATTCACGCCACTAGTTGGCGCCACATTGGTGAGAGGTCTTTTACTTGGAAAATTTAACTTATGACATCAACTTGCTTGACGTCAATTTGACTAATGTCAAAAAACATAAGCATTTGACAGCAGCTTGGACCTCACGTCTCAGTGATGCCACCTAGTGTACATGATTTCAGAATACCCTCATTGACGTACCTAAATTGTAACTGACATTCTATATTTTACAATTGTTATTCTGTAGCATCATTTAATTTAACTTAAAATTATTTTTCTAATTACCTAATATGAATTAAATTTACTTATTGTTTTATTCAATTGCTGTGCACGACATGTGAACTATATTACTATTTATATTGACTTGATTTTTTATTTTATTTTACTTTCGCAGAGATCGAGGAGCTGCCGGCGCCCATCCAGGAGCAGCTGTTCTCGGAGCTGTTGGACCGCGAAGCGCAGCAGACGCTAGAAGCGGACCCGCCGCTTATTAATTGGAGTATCGAGCTCACCGTGCGACTGGGTGACTGACACTAACTAATAGTTTCCATAAGCTTCTCCTGCATTTTCTCTACATATTTGACTATACGTCCACGCGCCTCGTGCGGACGCTGAGCTATTTTAAAACTGACGTTGAATTTGTGGGGTTAATTAAAGTGTGTGTGTTGGCAGGGTCGCGGCTGTATGCGCTGTGGAACCGGTCGGCGGGCGACTGCCTGCCCGACGCGCTGTGCCAGGCGGCGTACGGCGTGTTCGACCGCCACAACACGCTGCGCGGAGCCCTAGCCGCCGCGCTGGAGCCCGCGGGGCGCGCGCGCGGCCTGTACGCGCGCTGGGCCGCCTGGGAGCGCGCGCAGGCCGCCCGCCTGCAGTACGCGCCCGAGGAGCAGCAGCTGCGGGCCGAGTGGGCGCGCCTGTGTGCGCAGGCGCAGCGCCCCGGCGCCGCGCTGCACCAGCTGCACGTGTTCGCGCTGGCGCACGTGCTGCGCCGCCCGCTGCTCGTGTACGGCGTGGACGTGGTACGTACTACACACTATGTCCCGCGGCTCTCCACCTGTAGCTGACGTTTGTATCGTGTATCGTGTCGCAGGTGAACTCGTTCCGCGGCGAGGCGCTGGGCTACGCGCGCTTCCGCGGGCTGTACCTGCCGCTGCTGTGCGAGCCCGAGGGCTGCTGCAAGTCGCCGCTGGCGCTGGCCTACACGCGGGGGCACTTCTCGGCGCTGGTGCCGCTGCAGCCGGCGCCGGCGGCCACGCCCGCCTACATCGTGCGCGACGCGCGCTCCGACTGTGTGTTCCTGCCGCTCACCGACCTGGACGGCAAGCTGTTGCCCGTGCACTTCCTCACGCCCGACGAGCTGGCGGACGAGGAGGCCGTGGTGCGGCGCTGGGTGTCGGCCTGCGTCACGGGCGGCGGCGTGCTGGCGGCGCGCCAGACACTGCACGCGCGCCCGCTGCTGCAGGCGCAGATGCTGGAGGAGTGGCTCAACCACTACCGCCGCCTGGCGTGAGTACACACACACACACACACGTACACAGCGCAGTTCACGCACGACACACATTACTGAGCCGTCCCTCCCGCAGGCAGCAGACGCGCGGCCCGTTCCCGCCGCGGCTGCAGTCGACGGCGCCGGAGTTCTCCAGCGACCCCGACACGGACGAGGAGTAGCGGCCGCGACCGCGACCTATAGACGCACCGCCACAAGCCTCATACTAACACTGACGTCTTTCCCTCTAACAAACGTCAATTCTCGATACTCTTGTCACCAGTTTCTCGCTAAGCTCGAGCTCGTGAGCCGAGTCGCGTCGTGCTTCGTTCTCGTTCAGTTCCGCGTGCGCTCTATAGCAGTCGGTGTCGGTGTCGGTGTGTGTGTGTGCGAGGGCACAGTTTCGTCGGGGGAGGCCAAATTGTTCGAGTGTGACGAGTCAATCAGTTCGCACGTTCTCATGACAATGTTAAGCGTTCAAATTCGCCGCACCGTCCGCCAGGCTGCGCCACCGTTGCTGGTCGTAGTTGAATTTACTTATTTTAGTAGCACTTATTGAATTGGAGTGATATATTTTAGTGATGTTCATCATTTCCCTATATTCCGGTCTAGATCTAATTTTATTTATAATTACGCAAACAATTTTTTTGTGGAGAGTCGCCGAAAACGTTACCTAAATGTTTTGTTTAGAACTGAACCTAGATGTTCGTGTATATTGTAATGTTGCAGGAACGAGACTAATGTAAACATGCGTAGACTGTATTGTTATAATATGTCTGCGACTAGACCGCGCTGGGAGCACTAGCAATAATGAGAGGATGTTCCAATGGTCATGAAAATATAGTCAGTTCCCAACACGTGTGAGAGCGTGTGCGACGCGCAGCTACTTCCTGTCGCACTCCACACTCCACACTCCACACTATACAGTATACGACCTGCCGTGTGTCGTGTGGTGGTGTCGCATGTCGGTCGGCCGGACTGTATGGTTACCGCCCGATGCTCCGCTGCACGTGTACGTAGCACGTAGCTCCGCGGTGGAACGTTAACAACACTACGTCATATTTCTGCAGGAAGCTTTGAATCTATTAACATTAGTCGTAGGTAGTATTTAGTGTTATTAACTTTCCATCCGATATTTCCGCCACATTGATACTTGTGTGTATTGCAACTATTTTATCATCAAACACTATGTATATTATTATTTGATTAATATCAAAATAAGTGAGGAGGGCTGTATAGACTAAAGGTAAATTATTTCGAGTTGATATCTAAGCTTGTGTAAATGCAAATTATTTCCCAGTGGGTGTGGCTCACTCAAAATAAATGTTCACAACGATGTGAAAACTCGAAAAATGTCAGTCCAGACATAAAAAAAAATATGCGAATAAAAAGAGATAAATGAAGAGTCTATTAAAATTAACGACATTGTACAGAGAGTATAAGGTTCTAATATTTATATTAATATAGTTTCTCGGTTGTAAATAAAAAGAAATTGGTTTAAAAGTAATTATTATAATAGATGTATAGTTTATATTCTGCTTAGTGAATACGAATTATTCGTTCGTCTTGTTTAGGGAGGGAGAAATTGCAGTTAACCGAATATTGTAGAGAGATAGGGAGCGCCGTGAGAGAGTGCCAGTGTGCCGTGTGCCGTGTGCCGGTCACACTGAGTGCCGCTGGCCGCGTGTGCTGAGTGCACTGGCAGGCAGCACAATACTCGTGCGCCGGCGACAGTACATTGAAACAACTGAATGACGTGCTATGTTAGAAAGCTTGCAACTAATAAGACTATTCGATCTAATTCATTGTTTTCGTTAATTTTCGCCCAAAATCTGTAAATAAGTTGATAGGTACGTACATCACGGACACTATTTGAGCTATTTTGTTAACAGTCACGTTACGATTTATTCAAATTATGTACCTATACCTACTAATTTTTAATCAATAAAGCACTTATTTTATGAAGCTGTTCGATACTATTTGTTTTATTTTCTTTGTTTTACTTCACACCTCATTCCCGCGCCAATGCTGTTAATCTCTACGCTTATACAAAACGTTCAGCTGACCATCATATGTGACGTATCTTTGATTCTGATTTGATTTAAGGTCGAGTCAAAAAACAAATCAGTGACTCTGGCTGAAGCCCACGCCAACCATAGATTACTATATTATACTGATGAAAACTTAATCCCGGCAACTCTAGAAATAATAATAAGTCCAATTCCAAGAGCGTGCTTAACCTGGAGCACCCCAACAAGGAAAGGTTAGGTTCCAAGGCGGCTAGAAGTAATCGATCGAGCGAAGCCATCGTCAAGCTTTGCAAACTAACAGCTGCCGACTTCTCTTACGTCGGAAAAATTGCTGCCATCTTCTCTTACGTCGGAAAAATTGCTGCCATGTTGGAGTCGGGATCAAACAGGGATGAGTTGAGATGTACGTCGGGATGTCGTAGAATCCCAAGGAACTATTAATAAGTTTTATATTCCTGAAGAAATACGCGCTGTATGCAGTTTTTAAATACACGACTCGGGCATTAAATCGCCTCTGAATGTATGCATGCTTGGCTTGATCAAAGTATCACGATACTTTCGATCACAAACACGTAAACCGTATGTATGTGTGCCCAAGTTGCAAAATAACTTTCATTCTTCTTACCACGCTACGTAACAGTGCTGCCAACTCGTCTAAGCAAAAACGCGCTTTTAGGTCTTTAAAAAAGCGCTAGGAAGCGCTAAATAGTCTCTGACAAAAAAAATGCTGAATTCGGCACCAAATTCAAACAAAACTCAATAATTTGTGACCAAGGATGTATAAACGTATTCTTTATTTTTTTTTTATTGAATCGAATTATGTCACATAAAAGAGTTACATACATTATAGTACTTGTTTAGTAAAAAAAGATTTTAACAAAAAATAAAACCGACTTCTAGAGCAAAACACTACAATGGCAAAAATAAATTTCTTTCCGAAGTCGGTGTCTTTGGTACCTACCTACTGTATTTCGATACCAACTTCGAAAAGTACCTAATTTATTTTTCGCATTGTAGTGTTTTGTTCTAGAAGTCGGTTTTATTTTCTTGTTAAAAAGTTTTTTAAGTTTCACTTTTTAGTGGTACATAACGGACCAGTTCTATAGTTAGGTTACCTATAATGCCACAGTGATGCCAGAATGTTAATCGAATTATCTAATTCGATTAACATGTAACTTGAATATAATCGGTAGAATGAGAGTGTACCAGGGTGAACTGTACACATCTGCGTACCCGTTTAGAGCGTACTGGCGTGATGGTATGTTATGAAATGGTGTAAACTATAAACAGACATGCGATTGCAGCAATCTCGAGAGATTTGCCGTCATTTATTGAAGAGTTCTCATGTATATCTCCGAAGTTCATCAGATCTTGATGAAATTTAAATGGGAAATATCAAAATCGGTTCACCTAGTAAAAAGTTCTAAGGTAACAAACATAAAAAAATACAGTTGATAACCATTCCCTTTTGGGAATTCGGTTAAAAATAAAGTAATAACGTGTTAATGTAATCATTTTATAATATAAAGGAAATAAATTAATTCATCATCGTCTGTTTCTACCAAAACAATTGGTCTTGATCAGCTTTGAATTTCAATTTATATTTATCTGTGGATGAAATTTTCCTCAACACGTCGTCGTTTGGAAATTGAAAGTTTACGCAGTTATTTTTTAGGGTTTCGTACCTCGAATGGAAAAAACGGAACCCTTATAGGATCACATTGTTTGTCCGTCCGTCCGTCCTTCTGTCTGTCTGTCTGTCAAGATCCTTTTTCTCAGGAACGCGTGGAGGTATCAAGCTGTTTATATCAAATACTCAGGTCTACTGTCCCTTAAAGCTGTGAAAAAATCAAACTTCTAAACCAACGCAATCAAAGGTACAGCCGTTTATGCCGCAAATTTTCGAAACTCGCAAGTGAATCAAAATCTACTTCCCGTGAACTCAGAATCTTGAAATTTTGTACGAAGCAACGCCTTAGAGCACAGATAAAGGAATAATTGCGAAAACCGTAAATTTTTAGTTACATCATATAATAAAAATATTTTTAATAATTTTAAACTTACTGCCCCTTTCCTCATGAACGCGTAGAGGTACTAAATTGAAATTCATATCAAATACTCAGGTCTATAATACCTAAGCTGAGGTTTGTACGGAACCCTCGGTGCGCGAGTCCGACTCGAACTTGGCCGGTTTTTTTTTTTAAAGAAACTCCAAAGTTTCAAAACAGCGCTAGATTTAGCACTAGGCGCTAGAAAGCGTTAGATCTATCGCTGAAAGCGCTAAGTTGGCAGCACTGCTACGTAATATATACCACTTGTATACGCGACAGTCCGTGAATATGTCACTGTAATCGATTCAGTTTCAATCCCGATTCGAATGAGCGTACTTGTTATAACAAAAATTATTTCAGAACGCATCCGAATACGTTCTATCTAAGTTTCTAATTTCCGAACGCGCGCGCTTTCTGTCATCTGCAAGACAGTGGGAGCGTTGCGCTGCGCGATCAGCCCAAATTTCTTTATTTAATTTTATGAGGATTTTTAAGGTTCTAAGATAAACTACAGTATAATTTGTGTTTGTGACATAATAAGTGTAATTGTGATGATGAAAAATATATATTAAAAGAATTCGTCGTCGGTTGAGCGGTCATTGGAGGCGAGCGTAAGAAAATGGGTGAGTACGCCGGCAATTTATTGGTTTTGCTTTATTTTCTCGAGTTGTTGAATGTAAGAACAGTATTTTACGACACCAGCAAGATGGCAATAGGTTTTCATAGCTGTCGTCTAATTAGAATCAAAATAGATTGACGGCGCCTTGTTTATTGGTGAAATTATCGATTTTTCTCATGCGTCGCTAATTTCAACAGTGAGGTTAAAATAATTGCTTTCTTGGGCCGTACTTACTTACGTCAGTTTAACCATTTATTTATCGTCTCATTACGCCACGTAAATTATTGTATGTACTATCATTTTTTGTCGCAGAAACGCAATAATTTACTTAGTAAACTGTGATAGCATTCTCGGTAGAAAACGATTATTAGAAGTAAGAAAAATGATATTTAGGTTAGAAACAGACCAATGAGCGTGTAGGAGGCAGGCGGACAGGCGGTGGTGCTAAGTGGCTGGTGTTTAGCGGAGGCTCGACAGGCGGCGTCGTGCACGGGCTGCCGGCGGCGGGCGCTAATCGCCGCGTCCTTGTATCCGACACACTATTCATAGCTTTTTATAATGCAAAAAATACTGAGTAGCTATACAATTGATAGGTAATGTTCCACTGTGTCTTACAAGCTGAATATCATTACCTACTAATAGTCATTACCTACAACAGCTCACTGCCTAGTTTAAAATAGGAGGAAAAACTCTACATTGTTTGCTCTAGGTCTGAGACAAAGGTGACTACAATTAGTTAAGTAATTAATGTTTCAATGACACAGTAGCGTGTTTTACTACAATTGTACTAGATAAACTGGAAGCCATTATATGTGCTGACACATCATTAATAAAACCTGTAATAAAGTGCAAATTCCATGTACACCAGTGAGTCTCATCTCATCAGCTGTGAGATGCTAATCATGTGTATCACTAGAGCAATCACTCACCTATCTGTGCATAGTCACCATAATTGCTGTCCATTTGCCACAACCATGTTCGTCATTTAAACAACGCCACTTAAGTAATTCCAGATAAGCACTATCACTCATGTTCATTATTGTTATTACAATATTTCTTTAACAACATGTTCTTAATTTAACAAAGTTATTTACTCTTAAAACAATAATTATCTTGATGTTTTCAATACCTATTATTCCAATACCCATATTGAATGTATTTTATTTTATTCAAAACATATTACCTAGCTCCTTATATTTATCAGCTATAAGTTTAAATGATAAATATTCATAATAAAACATGTATTCTGACAAGTCATTCAAATCAATTATCTGCAATAAACTAAGAGATAATGTTTTATAAATAGCCAAAATTTAGGCTAAAGGTCCACTAATAGCTGGTATTAAATGTGATTATGTGAACAGAACAACATATGTGTAGCTTGTATAGCCCATACTGCAGTCACAGTATGGAACTGGGTCAGTTTGGTAATTCATGCAAATGTTTGACAACATCTTTGCCTAGTGAAACTAACTAAACACCAATGTTTCTTACACATTCATGACACTGGAATAATTTTATGTGACCCGAAGAACAAGTTACCTAGATATTCAGATCACATTACTAATTGTTGAAAAACACTGAAGCCACAATACTTGTATTTCAACATATCAATGTCTTAAGCTTCAGACATGATGATTTGTTGAATTCAGATGACAGAAGCGAAGCATAACATGTACATTAACCATTAACCTCAAGGGAATCCTTGATGCTCTCAAACTTGTGTCTTTCACACCCATTTGGCGCGGCTCTCAAGTTGCCCTTTGAGACTTGATTAGCCTGCCTAGCCTTGTGTTGAGATCAAGTGGTAGTGCCTAGTACTCGTATGTAGGCCTGTGCTGGGCTTGGGCGCAGGTATTCGGTTCGACGGCTGCGCTCGCGCGCCGTTGGAGCGGCACGCTAGCGGGTCCGGTGTCCCGTGTCCGCGGTGTCGCCGGATCGCATGCTCCGCCGCCTGCTTCGGTTACACCGGATACGTACTCACTATTATTTTATTATAATTATTATAACTAGCACGGCCCCTGGCTTTGTTCGCACGTTAATAGATTTGACCAGTTTTCACTTCGTTGCAAGTAGATTTTCGTTTTAGGAATATTAGTATCGATCGCAAATCTTTTGTCCTCGTTTGATACGAGTGGTCTGCGTTTCACGATTCTAAAACTCTTACATCATTCTTCCTGCGAATCACTGTTATCATTCGAAAGAAAAATTGCAATTTTACGCATCGATAAAATACACCTACTTTTCATCGATCAATTGATGTTTTTCGTTGTTCTTTTTCGGGTTCCGTAGGGAACCCTATTACTAAGACTCCGCGGTCCGTCTGTCTGCCTGTCACCACGCTGTATTTCATGAACCGTGATAGCTAGACAGTTGAAATTTCCCCAGATGACGTATTTCTGTTGCCTCTATAACAACAAATACTAAAAACAGAATAAAATAAATTAGGTGGGGCTCCCATACCATAAACGTGATTTTTTGCCGTTTTTGCGATAATGGTACGGAACCCTTCGTGCGCGAGTCCGACTCGCACTTGGCCGGTTTTTTTTAAATCTTGTTTATTCGGTCACTTCGGCAGGGATCTGCAAACGAAAAACCGTTCCTTGTCGCAATGTATGTGCATCTAGTCGTACTTACCTACAATAATTGTATACTAGTGTTATGCTACTCACTCTGTAAAGTGATATTTATATCTATAGGCAATATCGGAATGTTTCATGAGAACACTCATCTAGCGACTGGTACACGAGTTCGACGCATAATTGCATAAATAAACGAATTTAATTTTAAATTACAACAGGTTGAACAAATCGATAACGCGTACGTAATTAACAAATTATCCTGCTTAATTTGTAATCGCATTTATATCGCATTGTTCGAAGGCCGAGTTTTTCGTCTGTCATTAAAATACAATAAATTACCACTGCTGAAAATTAGTTGACCAAATATTACAGACTTATATGGAGAGTAAAAAACTCCAACCACCAAAGAGAATATATATCGTCGTTGAACCACCCATTAAAATCTGGTACCTAAATGGATTATACCTTAGCCTATAGCAAAGCATAACTATTAGTGAAGATGCTTCCTACTCTCTCCAAACAATAACTTTGTAGCCTTCACAACAAACACGAGATATTTGTGCAGAAGACGGCGAAGCATGCCTAATAAATTAATTAAGAATGTGCGTTTAGCTGCGAGCCTGTTCACTTCAGGCCCGCTGCTCTTTCCTAAAACTTAAGAAAGTGTGTCCACCTCGCCTCGCCATAGCCATAGTTACCTATTGTTACGCTTGGAAATCGAGAAATCTACTTTATTACCGTCAGGTACTTGCAGCTTGTCCGTATAACCCAGATATTGTGATGTTCTTGTGTAGCTCTGGTTACTGCCTCATCACACCCACCAAGCTAAAACTAATTACCTCTAAGACCCTTCAACGTCTTGAACGCTGGCTCTAATCGAATTTGGTCATCTACACCCATAACTCACCATAAATCATATCTTATCTATCGGAGATAATCATATATTTCATCCATTCTATACTAAATACTTTAGACCAAAGCAGTAGAGCATCTTTGAAGCATGGATCCATTGTTCGTGAATGTCGAGCGACGGCGACGTAAGAGTGCCGGCAACAAACCGAAAAGTAACGATCGCGTGAGCACCTTCCAAATAATACAAAATAGAATGAAAGTCGCCAAGACGAGACAAAACAACGCGAGTCAACGGCCTGTATTGTTTTTGTTGAACACAGACAACAACAGTTTATTAGAGGAAGCAAAATACCGACTAGAAACAAGGCCAAGCAATGGTTAGATAACGTGTGTGTGTAATTTTATAAGCTGAGAAGCGACTGAGATAAGTTCGCGAAAAGATGACTGCGTCAGATAAAAAGATGCTGCAGAAGATCCAGTCTAGGTTCGGACATCTATTGTTTACCGGAAACTCACATCAACTTTAACAAACACATATCTAGAAACACGGTTATAGAACGATCCCGCAGAATTAATCACTAGCTAAGAAAGATCTGGTTACCTACGCTAAGAAAGAGCATCCCGTCATGGCCCGAGAAAATTCACAAACAACGGTCTCATAGCGGCATCGATGCGTTTATAATCTGCTCGATTTATCCGGGGATCAAATTAACAGGAAAATTGTGGTGGGCCTATCGTGAAATTAAAGAACCCCTCAGCTCCCGCAATCTTTTCAACGGTTAACAGCACCTGTTGTTGTAAAATTAACTAACAGCCACAACACAATCAGGCGTAAGTTGCTTCCTCGCGTTTGTCGGAGTAATCCTTCCGAATCTTATTCTTCCGTCAATATCTAGTCGTAGTATCGTAGTGTGTTCAGGAGAGGCAAGCGCTGCGATCGTGCGCCAACAGGCCGCAGGCGCCGAACTAATGGCACCACCTCGTTGACTCCACTCGATGTGTATGTTTTGTGCATTTCAACACGCGGTTACGTAAGCGGCTCGCAAAATTTCACGTAGCCGTGAGCACTCTGAGAGCAAATGGTTTGCGCCCATTAAACTTGTTAAGGTTATTACATACATTCAGGAACATATACTTCCGTTACATTTTCTTTGGCTGTATGTAAAGCCTGATCAAATAATGGTGTAATTTTGGCTTTGATTACAGATCATCCTCTTCATATCAGTGTTTCTTGTCATTTTAACCGGATCTTGTGTTATCCAAGATTTTGAGGCACATTTTTCCAGCATTGTTACCTCATAATAAATGAGAGAAACAAGTTTATCAGGTGTATGACGAGCGTGTGCGTAGCGTAACGTTTAATTGGATACTTTTGCTTTCGTCCGCCATCGCGCCGCGCAGGTCTCTATCGAGTCGTCGTTAGAGCCACGAGCAGGTTTATGTGTGGACGGTGGACGAGGATTTATGGCCCATAATGTTGCGATGAGTCAGACGCTGCTTAATTACGAATTTCAATAAGTAGGTGAAGGCGAGCCACACCGCCACGCGGCGCATCACACGTTTACGTAAAGCTCGGGCCACTGTTATGTAGCCGTAGCACAGCACTGTATGAGCATTCAGTATTGAACGAACAGTTTTATTGCTGTAACAATCAAATGAGAACGGATTGGCATCCTGCTGTTGGCTTTGATTGGTTTTGTAAGGATCCTGCGTAAATGATTTTTGGCACATTATTAAACGAGGGCTCGTGTAAGACCAGCGGGTCCCTCATTGCGTATCTGTTTTGACACCACGTAGCACACTCCTTCCATTTCATTTTGATAACTCAACAGTATTAATTGCGTGTTTTACTCTGTCGACTAGACGCATTTTTGAACATATGAAGCAATTAATGCAAGGAAAGCGTACCGTGCGCTACTCTTTGAACTTACACAATTAGGTAGCAGAGTTTTATAAATGAAAAAGAAGTCGCATTATAAAATTTACCTCATCACCATCATCATTTCAGCCGAAAGACGTCCACTGCTGGACATAGGCCTCCCCCAGGCACCTCCACATTGACCAATCCCGTACGTCTAGCATCCAGCGCCTTCCCGCAACCTTAAACGGGTCATCGGTCCACCTAGTGGCAGGCCTTCCAACGTATCGTCTTCTGGTTCGCGATCGCCATTCCAGAACTTTTCGGCCCTATCGGCCATTTGTAAAATTCACCTACTTATATTTATTTATACAATCATTGGCAATCAAGAGTTTATCTTACTGTTAGCACATATAATATAATACTAGCATACAGATGCCTCATCCCATACAAAGAAACTGTGCCGACGTAACTAGCATTTTTCGTGTGATAAAACTGATATTTGTTTGTAAATCGAACGCGTTCGGTTCCGTTCCAAGGCGGTAGGTATATGGTGTTAGCAGCGACTTGCAAGTAAAAGGGTTTACTCGGTTCGTGAATATTTTTTTCTTTAAATACAGTGACGATTTGTTTTATAGTATTTTTTCACGTTTTTACAGTTTCATTGCACCAAAATGAGTTACAATACAAATTTAAACGATCGAGTAGAATGCCTCGGAATTTAAAACCGCGCCATCTATTGGCATCCATTTTAAATGACCCGTTAAAATAATCTTTGAAATGTGAATGAATAGCCCAATATTCCGTAATTTTGTGCTTATGAGAGTTGATTAAAAAAGAACATACAATTTTTATGATCAATTCTAGAAAATGTTAATTTCACACACAATTCGATAACGAATCAATGCATATCGCACCATCTATTGAAATTTATTTGAACCAAAATTTCTTTGTTAGCGCTGCTAGGACCCCATGCTGTTAGGCATAGATTACAGGAAAGCAATAACAGAATTGTTGTGCAGAATGTACTGAAGACGTACAATAATTTCACGTCATTATTACAAGAATAAGAAGATTTTTCTGATGGAGAAAATGAAATTATTGTAAAAATGTACAATTGAGTCGCGCAGCCCGCATGGCGCAGGCAGTGTCCACAGTAAACGAGTTACGCAATGTAACCCGAACACTGAGCGGCGATCGAGAGGTAAGAGGAAACCGAAACGTGACAACCCAATAACACTTAAATTTATTCACAGTACTACATGTAGCGCTACCTCTACATGTCCCTTGCGCAATATCCAAAGGATTAGAGGAGATTGTCCCACATAAACTCTACATATCGCCGGCGCTATCGAACCATAATACACCACCAGTCCAACACCGATTCATAAGATTTTATCAAAAGCTTTTTTCGGAATCCGTCATCACTAATCAGATTTGATCAAATGATGAGGCGTGAAATGAGGCGACGAACTTGATCACATGATGATGTGACAAGACAGATAGGTCTTGCGACTACTTGATGATGTAGTCGAGGTCCTATCTGTCCTGTCTGAATAGGACTCTAGTCTAGTCACTACACCGATAGTCGTATATGTTCGGAGATTGGACGATGACGATTTAGTTTCTCGTCACATTATCTGTTCGTTTTGTTTTCAGTCGAAGAAGTTGAAAGAACACTTCCACTGGTAAAAAAACTGTTCGCCTGGCTGGGATCAGATTAGTGATAATGTATTGAAACAAATATCTAATTCTATAACACCTGTAATTACTAACTTAAAAAATCGTTGTTTGGTTTCCGGAGTATTTCCTCTTGCATTAAAAAGATCTGTAGTACACCCGATACTTAAGGGCCTACATGCGCTTTAGCGCCGTAAAACGGTAACTTTCTAAAGCATATTCCTTAGTAACTTTAAACATAGTTTTTTCGTATAACATGTAGTTTTCCTTTAAAAAAAAATTAGTAACACGATATTTTTTCCAACTTTTGGATACTCCTTCAAAGCGACTTGGGTGTTTAAAAATATTTTTAAACAGAAAAATTGATGGCTGGAATTTCTTCATAACTGTCATAGCAAATATAAATCAAATAATATTTTGCAAACAAAACTGTTCAAAAGGAGGTTCAATATTGATATTTTGGCATCGAGCGGGCGTCTCCCCTAGACCAAACCATAGATAACTTATTCTTAATCCTTCCCCTTAAGATATTTTAATCCAAATTATTTACTCTAAATATATATATGTGTATTAACATATTTAATTATGGAAAAAAGGATTTGTTGTAAACTTAACATTTTGATTTGGCAATCCAATTAATAAACAACATAATCGTTAAGATGTTTTGGTTGTGTTCGTTGTCGAATTGGGCGTTGAATGATTGATTGATGTTATTTAAACTAATATTACAATCATTTTCAATCAGATCTTCTCCCCTTCTTTGAGGATGAATAAAACAATCATCTTGATTTACAATACTTTCCAGACTAAGAGTTCTTCGACTTTTCTTATTTTTTTATTGTATATATGGGGCAGGAATTAAAAACCATCTATTTCTTCCCATAGGTTCTTAAATCACTTAACCAAACTGATACTCCAATAGCCAGATCATATAAAGGGATTGTTCTGTGCCTTTTATTGTAATATTGAGTTTGATTGCCTTATCATTTTGTTACTACTTTTGATTCTTTTGTCATTACTTTTGAGGGAATATAAGGAAGAGAAGACCTTAATTTTCTACCCATTTACAGTTGAGCAGGACTGAAATAATTTTCCAAAAGTGTTGTCCTATATGCTAAGAAAGCTCTATCAATATGTTCATTTTTCTTAATCATAGATTTCGCAATTTTTACCGCAGTTTCAGCCAACCCATTTGATTGACTGTGATATGGAGAGCTGGTTTAGTGTGTAAATTCATACTCATTAGCAAAATGGTTGGAACTGACTTTGAAATTCACATTTGACATTATCTGATCTGAATATTTCACAAATACCATATTTAAGAATATCACCATCCCATATCTGCCTGTGGGTGTCGTAAGAGGCGACTAAAGGACATACCAGAGAACGGGCAGCAGCATTCTCTGTGCACTTCATAACAAACTGCGATCGCCAGCCCGCCTGCCAAGCGTGGCGATTACGGCAATTTCCCCTAAAACGGCCGTATCAGGCGACTGGTCGCGGAGGGTAGCGGCATCCGAGGCACGGTGCACCGCTGGTCGACCGCAGGTAGTTGGAACGAAACGCTGCCCCGCCAACTGACGAAAAATCCCGGAATGCACCATCGTGCTGGTTGGCGACCAGAAGGGAGGACCCGATGGACATTCCCGGGGCGTCCCGGCAGTCTCCAGACTAGTCCTCAATCATAGCGTACCTTCAGTGCGTGTCTGAAGGTTAGCAGCGTGGAAACGCATCTCATTTCCATCTCCTCACCTTACTTCACTAGCATAACAAAGTATGAAAAAGAGAAAAAAGTTCAAAGATGAACAGCGGCTGCACCCCCTCCCCTCCCACTCAAAGTGCACCCCACGAATATCAGAGGTCTGCACTCCAACCTTATAGCGGTCCATCCAGACAAGCCGGCTCTCTTTTTCCTTTCGGAGACGCAGATCAGATCTCCGTCAGACGTATCGTACCTAACATACCCAAGGTATCATAACCCTGGAGCACAATTTTAAGCAACGCGCGGGTGTATTCATGTACGCCCGAGACGACATCTGTTATCGGCGTCTCCGAAACCTTGAGGACTATAGGTTCTCTGTGTTTTGGGCTATGGTAGACACGGGCCTTGATAAAATTTTCTACGCCTGTGTCTACCGATCGCACAGCGGCGATCAGGAGACAACCAGGCTCACAGAGTATCTTAGTGAGTCGGCTGATACGGCACAGAAGCGGTACCCTTTTGCCGGTAAGTGTTACTGGGGGACTTCAATGCCCACCACCAGGAGTGGCTTTTCCCGTACCAGTTCACTGATCATGCTGGGCGAGAGATGAGAAAGCTGCGCTTGCGTTAAATCTCGCCCGGTCCAGGAGGCAACGAGGGTGCCGGATGTTGATTCGCACACAGCCAATTGCTTGGACTTTCTGCTGACAACAGATCCAGACCGCTACTCGGTGTCCGTATCTTCACCTTTGGGTGGTTCCGAACATTGTCTGGTGAAGTCTGTATCCCAGCCCAAGAGGCGATCGGCGGGTTTGGCGGTACAAGTCAGCGGATTGGGATGGGATGCGTTCTTTTTTCGCATCTTATCCTTGGCAGCCTACTTGCTTCTCTGGCTGATCCTTCGCGGACGCCTTGTCGGATGTGTTGCGTCAGGGAACGGAGTACTACATGCCGATCACTGACGTAGCAATGTCTAACGTTGACCGGCCATGGTTTCGGCACCGAGTGCAAGCGCGCTAACGCGCTGAAACATGAGGCGTACCTGGCATGGGTCGACGGTCGGGCGCGCAAAGCAAGCGACGTGGGTCAGTGGAAGAGAGCCTACAATAGAGCTGCCCAGTCCTGCAAGAAGGTGATGCGAAGATCTCGGTTTGACCACATAAGCCGTATTGGGACCAAACTTGCTTTTTACCCAGCGGGTAGTTTATTCATTTATTTATTTACTTTAACATAACACGACCAAAGGTCAACTACATTAGTTAAAGACATGTTTATAAAAAAGCATTAAAAATAATAATAATAAAACAAAAACAAACAACAATGATAATATCTGTACTTAAGCGTTTTGGTCGCTGGCTAAGTCGGTTGAATCGAACTTCTGCCGTTCCTCACTACCACCACTGCTGAGGCCCGACGGGTCACTGAGGAGAAAGCAAACTTGTTTGCCTCTCTTTTTGCGGAATCTTCACGTCTGGATTCTGGTGACGCGCGGCCCCCTCCTTCTCCTGATGGATGCGAGAAGAGTATGTCAGACATTCGCATCCATTAAAAGGACGTTCGTAGGGTGCTGCGCAACCTTGACGTGAACCAAGCTAGTGGCCCCGACGGGATACCGGTAATTGTTCTCAGAACCTGTGCGCCTGAACTGTCCCCGATCCTGACACATCTGTTTCGCCTTTCGTATGAGACGGGAAAAGTGCCGAATGCTTGGAAGCAAGCCAACGTTCAGCCTGTGCACAAGAAGGGCAGTCGGGCTGACCCGGCCAACTACAGACCCATATCAATAACGTCTATGGAGAAGGATGGCAAGAGTATGGAACGAGTGCTCAACTCCAAGTTACTCGCTTACCTAGCAGCTAACGACATCCTCAGTGACCGCCAATATGGCTACCGCCAAAATCGGTCAACTAGGGATCTTCTAGCGTATGCCATCTGGAGTGAGGTCATCGAGAAGATCGGGGAAGCGCTTGCCGTCTCCCTCGACATCTCGAAGGCTTTTGACAGGGTCTGGCATGAAAGCCTTATTGGTAAGCTTCCTTCATTCGGTCTGCCCAGTGTTCTGTGCGACTGGATTGCAGACTTCCTGAGGGACCGTTCAAGTGGTTATTGATGACCGCTCTTCTGACCTACTGCGTAATAATGCCGGGGTCCCTCAGTGGTTGATACTCTCAGCAACATTGTTCTTGCTGCACATAAATGACCTGCTAAAACCCGGCACCTTTGGGTATGCGGACGATAGCACTGTTGCTGAGAGATACGTGTCCGACGCGCGCGCTACTGGACCTCAGATCCGGTCCCTTCGGGAGGCCATGGTTGGGCGCTAGAATCTGTCCTTGAAGGCAGTCTCCAAATGGGGCGATGCCAATCTGGTCAGGTTCAATGCTGCTAAGACCCAGGCGTGTCTTTTTTCCGCTAAAAGGAGCCAATTCCACCCGGCTCCTTCTTTCCAAGGTGTGACCGTGCCGATAACTGACCATCTTGAGATTCTTGGCATTACGTTGACATCGACGCTCAATTTTGGTCCGTTCATTGAGGCAATAGCTCAGCTGGCTGCTAAAAAATTATGGATCCTCGCGAAGGTGAGACGGTACTTCACACCAGAACAGTTGCTACACTTGTATCAAGCGCAAGTTTGCTCTCATCTCTGGGACGGATCTGGCAATGAAGTACTGGTCGAATCTAGGCTCCAGAAACTCGAACATCGGCGCCGAGTTGCCAGCCTGTCGGTTTTTATCGGTTACATTTCGGGGAGTGTGCGTTGGAATTGCATGCATTAATTCATCCTAGCCCGTTCCATCATCGTAGTACAAGACGTACGGTGATGCGTCATCGGTACATGGTGGACATCCCACCCATACGCACCAAACGTTTTGGGAAATACTTCTATTATGCGTACAGCAAAGGAGTGGAATTCCCTGCCGGAGTCTGTATTTCCTGATAGCTACAACGTGGGAATCTTCAAGTCATGAGTGAATAGGTTTCTTCTAGGCAAGCGTGCTTCATCGTCGACCACATCATCGCTTACCATCAGGTGAGATAGTGGCCAAGCGCAAGACCATAAAAAAAAAAAACTTCGAAATGCCTACACATGGTTCTGGACCCACAAAATTATTTGCTGAGCCCTCTATTGCCAGGTCATCTGTCACTTCGTTACCATGGATTATTTTGTGTCCAGGGACATCAGTCTTACACTGTTAAAAAAATCAAAATATTTTTTTTTTATTTCACGTAGGCCTACATGGGCACTTATAAACGTCGACAAAAGGTGAGAAGACCCGGCAAGAAACTCCACGGTTTTTCTTTTAAAAATTGGTTTAGTTTTACAATATTTCCATATTACAGCATTAGTACCTAGATATGGGGGAACAACGTAGACCCGACAAGAAGTCGTAAGAACTAAAAAAAAAAATATTTTATATACATATATAAAAAAAAGAAAAAAAAACAAAAACGAGATAAAAAGTTAACAAATGTCAAGAAGCATCTAGAAATCTAGAAGGCCTACAATGTTCATACATTCACAAAACAATCGGTAAAAGAATCTATTCAAAGGTAAAAAAAAAAAAATATAACAAGACTAAATTTAACATGTGACACAAATGTTGTTATCAGTGCTATAACTATTCTTAGCAAAGGGCTATAAAGATGATTGAAAACCATTGTAAAAAGTCCAATTAAAAGAAGAAAAAAAATGATGTTGAGAATAGTTAGAGACATCCACATTTTTGTGCCGTTTATGAATTACCAGGGAAGCCGCATGCGCAGAAGGAGCTAAAAGAGACAAGGGAGCCCCGCTGCGGGGCTCCTATTTCTGAATGCAGGGTCTAAAGTAACTTAACACGCGCTTTGCTCGCTCACTTTAGCTCCCGTCATCTCCTTCGAACCTAACCTGTCCGTGACGGGGTGCCCTAAGCTCCCGAGCTCGGTTCGCTCGCTCTTGGACCGATTCATGTACCAAAATTAGTTATTTTAATGTTGACATTTTCATTAAAATTATAAATTGAAGTATTAAATTGGTAACGAATACTATTATTTAAATAACTAAACGAAATCGATAAAACGAAGTTAGGGATCGAAAATCGATTTATTTGGTGACAGATCTACCATTCTGAGCACAAAGCTATTATTTAAGTAATAAAACTATTAAAGAACGAAATTTACATTCATCTAATGCACTACAATTTGATTGGTAATCCATCTCTTATTTTACACATATCTTAACATTAATTTGATAATTCATACCTGGGAACACTTTTTAACCGACTTCGCAAAAAGGAGGATGTTATCAATTCGACAGTATTTTTTTTTATGTTTGTTTCCTCAGAACTTTTAATTGGATAAACCGATTTTGATGATTCTTGTTTTATTTGATAGCTGGTGTTTTTCATGTGGTACCCTTTAATTTTCATTAAGATCTGATGAAGAACTTCGGAGAAATACATCAGAACTTTTCAATTAATGACGGCAAATCACTCGCGATAGATCAAATCGCATGTATGTTTATTGTTTACACCATTTCATAACATAATATCATACTGGTACGCTTTAAAGGGGTACGCAGGTGTTTGGTATAACAGTTCAGCTTGGTATAATCTCATTGCACCGGTTTTGTTTAAGTTTCATGTTATTTGGTTAATCTATTCTAGCTTCACTTTGGGTACTAAACGCGTAGGTGCCTAGCCTATAGAACTGGTCCATTATGTACCACAACTAAAAAGGGAAAAATAAAAAACTTTTTTACAAAAATTACAACCGACTTCCAAACAAAAACACTACAAAGTAAAAAATAACTTCAATTTCGGAAGTCGGTATCAAAAAACGAAGAAACAAAAACAGAAAAACCGACTTCCGAAATTGAAGTTATTTTTTACTTTGTAGTGTTTTTGTTTGGAAGTCGGTTGTAATTTTTGTAAAGAAGTTTTTCATTGTTTATCAGAGAACGAAAATATTTCGTGGCCATAGATCTATTTATTAGGTGATACAACTTGACACATATTAATTTTGGTAACAAGAAATATATTCCCCATCCAAAATGTGTTCGATTCCCTTCATCCAGTCCTCTATTGTTGGGATTTGGACCTTTCAAACACAAAAATAGTTTGCATTTTATTGGATATCATGCTTGTTACCCGATCCAGGTCTTTGTTTCCATCGAATTTTGTATGGTTAGTCTTTGGCTTAGAGGCATCCATAGTCCAGCAACAGCAAGACGATGTTATGTCTTCCTTGCCTCGAGCTCAACCATCATATGCAGAGGAGGGATATTGAGGTATCTCTCAGTCGCTGCCGTAGATGTTGTCCTGAAAGCGCCTGTGATGCTGTACTTTGTAACCTGGTGAGTGGCACTTTGCACGAGGCAAGTTTTGTTCTTGGCCACTATGTTGCCGTATGTGATAATAGGTATTATCATCGTCCGGTACAGCCGTCGTATCACTTTGGGCTTTAGCCCCCAAGTTTTACCGTAGGCGGAACGACGCATGCCGAACACTCGTAAGGTAAGGCCTTTGTCGTAATATTTTCCACATGGGTTTTCCACCTGAGTTATTTATCAAGCGTTACACTCTGAGAGCGGGCTCTCCTAGGTTTCCTAATTGTCTCTTCCTCGTGAATTGAATAATGACTACTTTGCTTGGATTGATAGAGAGGTGGTTCTTTGTACACCATTCCTCTGTCATCCTCAATGCCTGTTGTAATAATCCAGATTCTATGTTCGGGAATTTACCATTAACCATGCTATGTCATCTGCATAGCCTTCTGTGTAGAATGGTCCGGTATTGAGTTTGGTGAGTAGCGAGTCTACTACCAAGCACCACAATAATGGTGACATCACTCATTGCAAGTTAAATAAAAGCTTGTAAAATTGTTGTACCTATGCATGCATATGCAGATGACACTGCTCTCACCTTTTCGCAGACTCCTGGAATGACCTTTTTAATCTCGCACAGGATTGTTTTAACACTGGGTGTTACTGGCTATCATCAATTTTTCTCACTTTAAATGAAGACAAAACCAGTAAATTCTATTCTCTATTCGAAATCATATCGACGTTTCTAACCTCACCAATTATAACATCAACGCACTTAAGTGTAACTTTCCTTCAACTCCAAACTATAATTGTCAGAATATTTGTCCTACCAAATGTATCAAATATCCTGGATATGAAATTGACGCTAATTTCTCCCTCATTCGGTACAAACAAACAAACTAAAAATCTTTCCTCTTTATAATATTATATATTAGTATAGATAAAATAAATAAAATTATAAATATTACGAATAGTCACAAAATTGAATGCAAAAACATAATAATCAAATGGTTACTTAACCTAAAACATAAAAGTTACTTGATGTAGCAACATAGCAGGGTATATAAATTTGTTTAACTATTCTTAATTTTCATATTGATACTATTTTCTGCCAGCGGCTTCGCCCTCGTGAATGTCGAAAATTATCTCAAGGGCACATATGCCCGGTATAGAAAGTATCCTATGTGCTAATCCAGACTATAATCTATCTGTGCTTTCATCCAGATCCGTTCCGTAGTTTATGCGTGAAAGAGTAACAAACATACAAACACAATAACACACTGACAAACTTTCGCCTTTATAATATTAGTAGGATTTATTATGTCACACGAGTCTAGTCCTCACGAGTATGTATTGAATACTTTATGGTCGCCTCGCCCTCGCCCACTCGCGCGAGCTCAACTAGAATTAGGATACATACGAGCCACGACGAAATAACGAGCAACACTAACTGCCTACATGCATGACATTTCAGACGGCTATGGCTCCAACACATGAATAAATGAGACCCGCGAACCGTAATGTTATGTATTAGATAAGTGAAATACAAAACAAACGCTTTATGTAATTATGTAGGTCGCATACGATCTGTTTTTACAAAAGTGATACGATTGGTTGTTTGGCAATCAACTGCAAACCATAAAATGCTTTATGATAAGATAATCTGTGCCCTCTGTACCGCGGAATTCAGGACAACACATCGCATGGGTAGCCCACCAGTGCGTTACGTTCAACGCTTGCTATGCTCACAGTCGCTGGTCAACGCCAGCAGAGACTCCGCTATGAATGTGCCAGTGCTGAGTCTAGGAAGATCGTCGTCGTCGAGTTAGTTATAAGATTTCGGTTCATGTTCGATTTCAATTAATTTGTTTATCGGCCGAGTTTCAATTAATTTATACTTTCACGCGTAAAATCTCTCGTTATTTTCGAGGTACAGAGCGTGAAGACAATCATTTTGCGAAAGTTAACCAGATTGTTACATGCATTAAAATTTAAAGCGGTCGTTATTAGCGGCAACTTGATGTTCAGTCGCGGTGTGTAAACCTATCAGGGAGTTCCCATATCATGTGACTACCTCTAGTGAGAATCAGGTATTCCATGGTGTTGCTATCTATCGGTGTTGCAGTGTAACAGGTAATAAAGTGTTGTGTATGTGCGGTGTGACGGTGTCTCCGGCGAAATGTCCCGGAACGCAGGTCGCCGCTCCCGGAAACGGGCCGTATATAGCGCGCCGCGGCGCCGCCGCCGCCGACACACCTTTACACATTCACACATCAAAACGATTGGCGTACCTATTGCCTACACTTTCTATAAAACTAAGGACTCTTGTATCTAGATGTTACTAATAACATCTAGATACAAGAGTCCTGAAACTCGTACACCAAAATTTCACTCAAGGAAACAACTCGAAAGTTGTTCACTTTACCGTACCCAGGGGAACGGTAAAACACCAAGAAAAAATATTCAGGAACGATCGAATTTGAGACTCGTCCCAATAAATTCTGATAAAGCACAATACGATCACGATGTTTTTGCGTGAATTCGTGATCCCACATTTGAAGGCATTAATTCGATCCTTTTATTACAAAAATGAAAACTTAACCATTGTCCCCAGATTTAATGGTATCTGAAGATCACGATATTGAACGTAGGCAAGTCTGCGCAGAGCTGTTCGGAGCAGTTCGTGCCGTGAGCCTCGGAGACATAAGCCGCCTCTACTATTTGCCGAGACGTCAGCGTCAGCGGTCCTTGCAAACACTTGGACACGGCCTCGGCTCGGTCTGATCTGATAACTCGAAGCAGCTTGAAAATGATATGTCGCTGAAAAGTGATCGTTATTGTAGTTGTGCGTGTAGAGACTGACAAACTGCCACGTCATCGCTGAAAGTAACGGTCAGAATGATTAATGGCCTAACGAAAGCTCATTTCCTCATAATGTCGGCTATGAAGCGTCTTGAAAAACAACCTAATGAAAATGCCCAATTACGCGCTTCATTCGGTTCCAATTTCCCAGCAGTAATTCAATGTTTAGTAACTAACTTTCCGTTAAAGTGGGTCTAGCTGCACTAAACCGCTATAAAGTATCTATCAAGCTTATCTGGAAAGGAACTTTCCTTAGTCAGATTTAATTACACGCTTAATCTAAGGTCTGAGCTGAACGCTCTCTCGCGGTGTCTCGGCCTGCTTTGTCGACGCAGAGTAGACAGTCAGTGGAGTACTATAGTGTATGCAAGTGCGAAACGACGGAGGATTACTAAACGAATCCTTTGTAATAAACTTTTGTGAAATGTGGAAGATAATTTTCTGTCATTAAATAATGTAGAGTTAAACAGTTTAACGATATATGCGCCATGTTTGAACAAATTGCTTTCGTCCTTTTCTTTGAACATTATCTCTCCATTTTCCTACTGCTGCATCTGCGTGGTTGCAAATGATATCGGCGAGTTATCAGCAAAGGTGATCGGAGTTAATCACGTCTCCGTTGAGTACGCGTTGCGCGTTGTCGCACTATGTGCAGATATCATTCCTTACGAGCGCAGCCGGGTGACGCGCGGTGTGGCAGCGCGGACGCGGGGCTTTGCGCGGCAATCCATTACGCATTCATCTGTGGGCAATTTAATTGTAGAGATCGAAATACTTTAGATTTAATAGACAGGCAAATTCAGTGATTGATTCGTCCATATAATTAGAAGAAAATTTAGGGAACTTTAAGGTGCAATTCATAGAACAAAGTCGTCTTCGAAAGCCTTCTCTTTACATAAAACTGTATTCCACATCCCTTTTGTTATCTTTCAATTTGTCTCTGGTTATTCTGAGCATGGCGGGGTCACAGCGTGGTGACATCGGATGCCTATCACTATGCCAATTTGCTTGAGGTCTTATGTTAACAATGACAAAAGCGCTCAGCGATGCAGTTGTAATTGGATGGTGCTCCAACAGATCCTCATTTTATGCTCTTTGCATAATAAGACGCGTTGTTCCCTAGATTTATGAACTTTACGTAGATCTCAGTGTGCCAAAATTTAATTGAGAAACCCGGTGAGTTGTACCGCGCTTTCTGCCACGGGATGCATAACCGTCTCTCTTGACTTGTATTACCTTTACATAGGTTAGTGTCCTACCTCCCGCCTACACGGTCGGTTTCGCAGTGATTAATCTATTCTTCCGGTGCAGCGTTTCCCCAATCTGTAAAGTTATTAGCCGGCCGAGCCGCTTTCTCGCCGGCTGCGACTGCACTACTGCAGTGCTGCGGTGCCGCTGGCCCCGGCCCAGTGTGCCCTGTGCGCCCAGTGCGCCAGTCGCGCGTCGCCCGTCACGCTCCGCCAGCTAGGAACCGATGCAACCGACGCTTTTTATTATCATCTTGTTTTGCTAATAACTCGTTGACGTCCCGTTCACTTCCTGTTCCTTTTCCTGGCTAAGTAAGCTTTCTAATTCGATGAACTATATCAGATTGTTGAGATAAAACGCATGCCAAGGGTTTAACGTGTAACAGTGGCCATGAAGCAATTGATTGATATGTCTATAGTCATTGTTATTAGATACTAATTTTGGAACCGGAATTTTGTAAAGATAAACGAAACGCGGATTAGCTTATCTCGATGACGACCTTGCTGCTTTGTGAATGATTCTAGCTTCATCGATTTGCGATAGCGATTTCATAGGAATGTTATTTTCATGTCTCCTTTATTTGATGTACCTTCACATGGGACCCCTGTCGTATTTTTTGTCGAGTTGCGAAACGATTTTAGGGTTCCGTACCCAAAGGAGTCTTAGTAATTGGGTCCCGTTTCTAACGGGACCCAATTACTAAGACTCCTCTGTCCGTCTGTCGGTCTGTCTGTCTATTCTATTCTTAAAAATACGTTGCCCACTACTAGGAATTTCTTCCTGTATCGTGGGTCCGTTTACAAACATATAAACTCCCAAACACAACAACCCAGAGCCGGAACCTTTAGGTCATACAAATATTTGTTCCGTGCGGGAATCGAACCCGCGACAGCAGTCAATCGCTCAACCATTGCACCAACCGTGCGCTGTCTGTCACCAGGCCGTATATCATGAACCGTGATATATAGACAGTTGAAATTCTTACAGATGATGTATTTCTGTTGCCGCTATGACAACAAATACTAAAAACAGAGTAAAATTAATATTTAAGTGGGGCTCCCATGTAGCAAACGTGAATTTTTGCCGTTTTTTGCGATAATGGTACGGAACCCTTCGTGCGCTAGTCCGACTCGTATTTGGCCGGTTTTTTGCATCCAATATTTATCGACCACCGCGCCATGTTTGGTAATGGTTTGTCGCAGTCTCGTTGAGAAATTTTATGGGCTCCTTGCGGAGAGCGGCCGCTTTGCTTTTTGAATCTTGAAGCTATTTCATTGGTTGGCGATATCTTTGTCTGGCAAATTTTATTCAACCAGAAGGATATTCGCTTAACAATGGTTGGGATTTAGAAGACAACAAGAATCTTAAAACATTTTAAAACTTTTGTAACGCACGCTCATCGAGAAACACTTGTCGCCTTAGACCTTGGTATCGAAACTCGCTTTTTGGTGTTAAGTCATCATCGACCGCGAAATGCTTTCATGGGTTCAACGGCCATAAATCGTCTTCTGATTCTAAGCTATATAGGAAGTGAGGCTTTATTTATAGTTTGGGGCACGCGTCGCGTCGCGGGCAGAAGGCGCGCGCGGCGCGGCGGCGGCTCTGCGCCGGCGTCGTCGTCGCGTCAGTGCCGAGGCCGGGGGGCGCACCGGCGCAGTGGTGCTCTGAGCTAGTCGTCACCGTCAGTCACGGTCGGTGCTTCGCGCGTTTCGGCCACACCGCACGTCGTCGCTCGCGATCGATCTCCGTATCATCGCGCACTTAGCTTTTGAAATCGTTCAAGAGTGCCAGTGATAATTTCGATACCGTTTCGCCAATAGCGAGCATCGGTCGTAGCTACGTGTACGATAAAGCGTCGGCCGCCGCCGCGCGCCCGCTCTGTGCCGAATTGAAATTCTTCACGCTAACGAAACGTCGAGATAAATTCTAAGAGAGTGCATTTACAGGGGGTTTTGTTGCTATAATTAAATTATCCTTGTGTGAGTTGATAGTGTCGCGTAGTGATCACGATGAGGCCGAAGGAGGAGGTGGATACGAAGGTCCAGACGGGGACTTTCATCCTGTCCGAGAAAATTGACGACACCAAGTCTAAGAAGAGCGAGAAGGAAATGAAGAAGGAGATGAAGCGCCTGGAGAAGGAGAAACAGGAGCGGGAGAGGAGAGACAAAAAGGCGAGAGAAAAGGAAAAGGAAAAAGAAAAGCAAGCAAAGAGAGGTTAGCGTTTAAATAATACTTATATCATAACATGGATTGTATGGAGGCTCTGCGTTATCGCTGAGCCACGTTATCATGATGTCATCTCGAGCAAAGGTCTGTCGCAGGCTGCGGTAGACGTCAGCGCTCAACTCACCGGTAATAGAGTTGGTTATTAAAAACGAACACATTAATCCCAGTCTATTGTTGTTGCGGTTACATCATTAGAGCTTGACCTTGATTGACGTCATTTATCAAATATTTGTCGCTGATTACTCAGTATTTATAATACGGACTGACTCTGCTATCTTCTCACTGATAAACTTCCTAGAATGTTTCTTACTCTTTTAAAGTAATGGTTTGGTGCGAAAGTCGCAGGCGCAGGCGCAATCATCCACATTTAATAGTTAATGTGTGCGTCCAAATTAATCCGCGTTGCTAATCGCTGAAACTGGTTTTGAATAAACAAAGATTTAGCTTTTATTCACACGGACGTTTTTATAGCTGTGGTTATACACGTTATAACAACTAACTAATGATTCGTATATCTTATTGATTTAAACGATTTTACTTCTTTCATTGATTCGTCTTAGATTCTTTTTAGTTTGTATGAGAATGTTTTTGTATTCCACCGGTAGCTGCGTCTTCGTGTCGTTTACCTTTATATTCTTGGAGATTGAGTTTCCTAAAATATCACGCTACGCTTGTGTTGGTTGCGGTGACATTTTGGCACTCCCTCCTTTTCACGGATTTCTCCGAATGTTTATTCATTAAATTATTTTTGATTCTGACACAATTAGCGTGATCTATCAGAATGTTAATGAAATTTATTGGTAACTCAAGCTCATTGCAATGAAATGCAGGTCAGTTGACAAGATCGAGACTCACTGATGCTAAAGAATAATAAATAAATAACTATTACTACGTCTGATGCTTTTAGCTAATATGTAATATACCATCCTCATAACGTAGTACCTACATAACATAATGTAGTAGAGTCAACAATAACATTACTGTTGCAGTCATGTATAGACGATGTCATTACGAGGAGTCTACGATTCTGCTTCAGTTTTATTTTACTCACCTCCTAACATGCATGTTTGCACTGAATGGTTCGCGATCAATTGCTTGTATTTACGTTCTTATGTGAATTCAGTGTTATTTGTTGAAACGGCACGGAGCGTGACCACGTCAGCGAACGCGTCGATTTCAATAAGATTTATGTACCGCTTTGCATACAAAAGTCTTGGCCGTCACGATTTCGCCTGCGTTTCAATGAATTACAACCGCTCTTAAGTCGAGCAGAGAGAAATGAGTCTGGAGTCCACCGGCACCGCGCAGCGCACACAGGGGCCATTGATTGCCTGGCCGTGTTCCTGCCGCTACTTATTTGGCCAGTTTATAGCGAAACAGCTTTCTTGTCGACCCGTTCGTTTCCTGTACATGAATTATTTGCAGTTTTCGTTTTCCTCGGTTCTTTTCACCTGCCTACCGCCCGACGCCTACTGCTACTTATTGCAATCGTTTCACTTGTCCAATGTTGTTTGCATTTTTATTGTTCTTGAACGTCATTTGTGTATTGTGTAACCTTGATCGGTCTTTTATGACTGTCACCTGTTTTATATTATTCAATAACTACCTACCTTATATAAATTGGTTTCGATAATTTGAAATTGATTGTAACCACTTTTCTGAATGCGAATCGGTTATAAATTGCCTTGTGTATCTTGGCACAATGGCATGGCTTGAAGCAGTTAACAATAACAAAATGCTTGTAGTACGATTTGGGCCTGTGCCTGCTCTTAATTAGGAGTGATTTAGTCTACGAGTTCGAGCTAGTGAATATGATCGTATAGCTGTGTGTGCAATATTGAACGTTAATGTCCGGTGTGCGTTAAATCACGGGATATTTACCGCATCGCCGTGCGCTCCGGTGCCTCCGAAAACGATCGGCTTATACCGCCTACCGCGTACGTAACGTTATTATTTTGTCCCAATTCACCTGTTGCGTTATGTTATTCATTACAACTCTCGTTTACAACATTCGTCCTTCTGTAGTGTTGCACAATCGTGGTCCAACTGATGTCATAGCTAGATCGTTAATCGTTTTATTGTCACTGCAAGAATTTA
This sequence comes from Orthosia gracilis, assembly GCA_947562075.1. NCBI lineage: Eukaryota > Metazoa > Arthropoda > Insecta > Lepidoptera > Noctuidae > Orthosia > Orthosia gracilis. Next base: position 24,951,239 of record OX387274.1, on the reverse strand, counting down.
AATACTAGTGATGTGCTACTGATTGTAGTAGTTTTTATATTACCTTCTACATCTTTCGTTGGCTTTGCAGTTTTTATTGCTAACGGCACTCATTTTTTTATTAATGAAATTCTACTATTCGATTGTTTACTTTTCGCAAAACGTCATATCAAATTACTACTAACATCTAATTAAAACGTTGTATTTCTTTGTCAATGCCGCTACGGTGAATATCGATGCATTCAGTTTTTAGCCTAGCAGCCTACAAAGCACGTGTGTTGCTGCTCGTATGATGTCGGTTCACTTCTCACGACAAGGTGACATTCATAACAGTTATGATGTCATTCGTCGTCTCGTGCTCGATCCGGCTCATTTAGAAACTGCAACAATAATAAAAGGCAAAAAACAAGAATAACAAGAAGACAGAGTCGAATCGTTTAAGAATATTATTAAAAGGAAGACTCTACATCATTGAAATTTTATTACGTAATCTACTAAGCAGAAGGATATATAAACCAGAAACTATGAAACAATCCAAAGTACAACCAGGAAACTGCAAGCAAAGTAGTTGCAAATATGAAGTCGGGTTTAAGTATGCACAACAGCTGATAATTGAAGTAGCGACCACCGAAGGACTATCTCAAGTGTTGAGCGCTAAGTCGGTGACGTCGGCACTTTTAACAGCGGAACAATTTACACCAGCCAGTTAGTGATTATACACTATCTCGTTAGCGAGTGGACTCACTTGTTGAGCTGATACACGAGCACGAGGCTTGCTGAGGCCTTAGTGCGAGTTTTTACTCACGCGCAATCGCGTTAACGTAAACTTCAATTTGTATTGGATTGGACAAGCGCCGTCTGCCGAGGTTAAGGAGAAAACTCTTTTTGTGTATACATTTTGACATAAGAGATCGTTTACGTAATCACGAGAGTACGTTAAAAACTTGAAATAAGCATACTGATCTATTACACGTTGTAAAGTATGATGTGATGACCTCCATGTTGACACCCTCAAAGGATAGATCCGTCTAGGGTAGAGTTAATGACGCAAAAGTTAATGACGGGAAATTGTAATCTCCTTGAAAATAACATTGTCAGCATAGCAGTAGTCCTCAGCCGTACAAAGATTTGAAGGTGTTGGATACGCAGGTTAGGAAATGAGACGCCTATGCAGGTTGAGTGTGGAATGAATGTATTTCGGAAAAACAGTTCCTCATATATAAAATCAGATACAAAATTAATATATAGAAGGTACATATAAAAAGTTACAAAAATGTTAAATACCCTACATGCTGCATTCTATCTGTGAGAATGATTTCCGCTACAAAGGTATTCATAGGCTCGTAGCAAACAATACTGTTTCACTTGTTGGAATGTCGCTGGTTCGACTGTCGACTGTCGGTGATCCTGTTTGATCTCGCGACTCGACCTCGCGTTCACTCAGACATAATAATTTTCATTGTTCTATTTCCTTTATGACCTTTGTATGTATGACGAGCGTCGAAGAAAACATGGCATCACATAGCCCACATAGTTTTTTTTAAAATAGGAAACGAAGAAGATGAAACTAACGAAGACTAAGCTCGAATTTAGATTGAAGTTGGGCGATCTAACCCTTTGTATGCAATCACTCTCTTGAACAATAAAAAAGTGAAAATATAACACGAATTATTGCACTGCATGCACACGCGTGACTGTCGCGCACTTCCACAGATTATACAACGCTACACACTAACAGATTTATTTAATACTCACATTAAACTCGATAATGAATCGAACTCCGAGCTGAGGACAATGCCTGTATGTTCTATAACACGTAGTCGACACAGAGATATGAACACAGCTTTGAAACGAATCCTGTATCCATATGTAATTGAATGCCTCCCGACATCCGTGAGTTGTAATGATTGAATAAGTGCAAAAATCCAGTTTTTATTGAGTAAAAGGACATCGGTTGTTTCTCACGATTGACGACTCTGCGACCCGTGAGCCAGTAGGATGGGAAGTACTCGCGGTTTTTGCGGCTCGTCTCGGACCGCAGCCAGACAATTATTGTCTTCACCATGAATGTACGTGTCCCCATGCTCAGTGACTGCGGATTCATTTACCAATCACGTTTGTACCCCTGATGGATTACAAAGTTTCCAAACTGCTTCTTGAGTCACGTTTTCGCCTGCACTTAGTGCGATCGCCGAATGTCGTGTAATAAGCGCTCGCTGTAATACGGTCATTAAAATTCTATTGCAATTATAATGATGTAATCCAATCAGTATGTTGTAACAACGGATGAGTCATCTTACCGTTTGAAGTTAAACAAATCCCCGTGGCTTTAGATATACATATGTCTCTCTTCATTTGTAGAAGATAATTCATCTTAAATCTTATTTTTTTCTTGCTTAAGGAGTGAAAGATTATTATAATCACGTCTAATTGCCTGTGGTTGGTTCGGGAAGGATGTGGCACGTTACCCCTTACCCGACGGATGCCCCGTGCCTGATGATTGTCGCAAGCCACATATAGCCGAGGGGTCGTCTGTTCACAGCTGGCCGGGCTTAGGGGTTGCCCACGTGATGGGGTGCGCGTGACTTTGCTTAAAATAGCCGTCTAATGATTTGGGAGTTGTGACTCTACTTAAAAATTTAGGAGCTGACTAGGCTTACAATGGTTCATTTTTAATCTACTGTGTAGAGCCTAATTGGATATGTTTTGATACGAGCGAGATTATGTGTCAATCAAGTTTTAGTTGAAAATAATAGAAAAAGTTCTTCATTCTCCGCGCAGTTACCAATTTCAAAAGAGCTGAGCTTCTTTCAGAATACCTTTTTTGGCTGAGCTTATGTAAGTCAAATGAGTGTAAGTGTTACATCTGTATCGGACCAATGTATTTTTAATAGATCCGGCGTCAATAAAACTGTATAGCGATCGATAACGACACAGTAATATCTATTGGCACTTGCAATCACAAGCAAATTGCCTATTATTTCACGAGCCGTGAATAATTCTACTAATCATAGAGCTGACTCGTGTTTACAATATCCATCACACTTTCAACCGGATCTGCTGAGCACGCTATAATCACAGCCCGTAATGAAAATGTAATGATTAATTTAAAAGAACGTAACTATCTCATGAATGTTATTATTTGCGACGGCCGTATCGTTAAACTGTTTGGAAAGCTAAAATAGATCGGATGGCGTTCCATTCACATGTCTGTGTGGTTCAGCAGAGGTCGGCTGTTCCCTCGCCAGCTGCCAAGCGTCGGATAGAAACCAAACTTCCATTCAGAAGTCTTGATGTACGAGCAATATACTCAAATGTTTACATTACGCATGCTGAGAATACTTTGCTTCTAGCGTTATGACGTGCCAATACATCCGCGAGAGGCGTCGAATAAATGTAGAGAACACGTATTTTTGGCCAATGAATCTTCAATGATGTAGGAATTTCAACTCGGAGTAACATTCTATACCCAATTTTTAGGCTAGCTCTGATTTAGCAAGATTTGGAGCGTATCAGTGTGCAGTGATAAGGCGCGACATTGAACCGTCAGTCTTTATTGCACAAGCGCTTGCGATACGCGGCCGGCGCGCGACGCGCATGTCGGCTCGGGCGGCTGACCTCCGAGACACGTATCTACCGCTTGTTTTGATACACACCGATTACTAAAAACATATATGACAAAGTTTACAACTAGTTAATAGCTTCACAAGTCGCCGCCAGCTATGGATCCCTGGCAAAAATTAAGGTACCAGGTCGCGGCTTCGTCTCCTCCAGTTATAAGCCAATTTATGTTAAAGCTCTTTAAGAAACAATACATCCTAAACAGCGCTAGCTTGCCTATTGCTTCCGTAGTGTTTCTGCATTGTAGAATGTTTGTTATACGGTCATAAAATTACTGGCACATAACTGCATGTGTTTAATCTCATTTCTGTCTAACGCCCGGCTCATGCTTTGGTATAGCAGGACAGGAGTCTATAGGCGGTAGTCAGTTATAACCTCTCTGTCAAGTGGATTGCCGACGGACTGTCTGTCTGCCTCATATACTAATACCAGGAGTATTTATCACAGTATAAATATGGACAAACAGTATGGAAACTACCTACAAACGCCCGAAACGGGACATTCACACAAACATGCGCATCTACGAGACCTCTAAGCAGTTTTCGCGATGCTTTAAGTAGTGCGTACCGCTTAGGAGTCTCGCCGATGCGCATGTTTGTGTGAGTGTGCCGTTTTGAGCGTTTGTAGGTAGTTGCCTTACTGTTCGTCCATATTTATACTGTGTATTTATGCTGACTTGAAAACTTACTGTCATTTAATTTTATCATATTGGTCCACTCCACTACAGCGGAAACTATATTTTATCACGGAATCACAACAACCACTTCTGTTTTACTCTCCAGGAGCATTAATATATCTTGATTTGTTGCGGTTGAAGATAAAATATATGTAAACCTGGGTCACGTAAATAGCATGGTGCTGATCTGATAGTACATAGTTGAATTAAACTATTTGAAGCACTGACTCCAGATGGACCTACACGAACAAATTCGTATGTATACCAGCTGTTCGTAATCTCTAGTCGCCCAATAAATGTTGTTAACACTTGAACAGCCACGTGTATTTATAGACAATCTCGAAGGGCAAGGATCCCAGCGTTTGGGAGACCGGAACGAATTCACGTCAACTCCCTCACTGAACATTGAGGGAGTTGTACTCTATATTAATTGCTCTCAAAATGTTTACTACAGACACAATTGCGTTTGATTCCACACATCTGCCTGCCTACTATGTACCACGAATATTCACGAGATGATGAACGTTTATTTATAGATGTACGTTTCTACTTGCGCTTTCTTCACGTGTAGGTTTTCCAAGAAAATCTTTAGATGCGTCATCAGACCAATCGAAGATAACAACGATGATACTATTGTTTTATGGAAAAAATACTATCTTTGCATAAACAGTTGGAAAATGCACACACTCCACGCAATCCACGATTGGAATACAAAATGTGCTGTTGAGAATGTTAATGTGATTTCTGTTTGTTCACAATATTTTTCTCTGCTTTAGCGATTGTTCCTCGGTTTTACTGTTTTAATTGTGATAAGTACCAGCGAAGTCATTTTGGACGTCAGCCTTCGTCCGAATGACTCAGTGACCAAAAAAAAGAGTCGCAGAAATATGTTAAATAAAACTATACACAAATATAATTTATTCAATACGCCGGGTATTTCCATGTTTATTTAGCCTCGGCCGAGGACAAAGTGAACACGTCATGGCCCGAGGTGATTTTTCAACAAATTCGTCGTCTTTATCGAACGTGAGGGATATGTTGAGATAAGCGATCCTCGGAGGGTCTCGAAGCGTTGTGTCCACACACAAGGTCAAGGTGAGCGGAGAGCCGCACTCGAAATTGTTGTTTGTTGTCGCGAGTTGCTCGTCAAGTGCAGCGATGTACTCGTGTAAGCTCGCCACTTGCCATCTTGTCACGCGCTGACTCAGCAACTTATTTCAGAATGTTATGGGACTGGCCGCTTTTAGTGTTGACTGTTGGCTCTGACGTGATGTATGTTTTTTCAGCGCGTGCTTGTGTGCTTTTTAAGGTTGATTTTAGATTTATGAATAAAAACAACTTGCGCCTTTCGAAGAATGTGTATAGTCACTTTTATATTTTGCAAGAGGAATATGATAGGACAAGGTTCGCTCGACTTTAGTAGTTTCATAAAACGACTCGAATTGGAGTGTCAGCTTTAACCTTCTGGAAATAACATTGTAATAAGATCACTGCTAAGGGTGTCGAAATGAAAGAATGCGAGTAATGTGGCGACATTAATATTGTAGGTTGTGTTACATAAGTGTATCATTTCTCGGACACCGGTGTCGTTTCGGTCAGGAATGTTCTGAAGGCCAGCAATAATCTTTTCATCCAGAATGCGATATTTTATGTGTCTACTCATAAATCAAATGCTCAGAATGAGGTTAGACCGCGGCGCGCGGCGCAATCGCACGGCATGGCGCGTGGCGCATGGCGTACCATCATCATTCCAGCGCCAGCCTGCCACAGCGCCACAAATCAAACCGTGACAAATCGCACGGAAAAATTTGCTATAGTATTAGTTTGGAAAGAGCCGTCATTTTATGTGACAGGAACGACATTTAACGAGCTCGCCGCTCAATTAAATCTCGCGTCAAAGACGTTGTCAAATGATTTTACTGCTTTACGTATTGAGGTTACGTGTAGCGAGCTGCGTGCTGCGTGTAGCGCCACTGCGATACATTATTCTCGTACATTACCGTCCACTTGCGTATGTGCGACGCTGTCGTATGCTCTAAGTTCTGTAACTAGTTGGAGTTATGTACGAGCACGCTCACGTCTGCCAGGTGTGAGAGACTCTCCCTATTTGCATTCGAGAGCCTTCGCGTTTACTGCAATGTTTAAATTACGTTTGTGGCGAAGTGAAGCGTACAGTTAGTTTAGAAAAAAAAATCTTTATTTACATAAAAAATATACATAGCTGAAGTACTTAAAAAATAAGTAACAGTTACTCTTATATTAATAAAAATACTTTTACAGGCTAGGAACAGCTTTATAAGTATATAATAATAATGGTTACAAACTTATTACAACATGAGGGATTTATTAATCAAACCTTTAATATTAATATTTGAAATTATTGTAATAATTTCATTTTTATAAAATGAGGGGGTAACAGAAAATACTTACTATGCGCTTAGCGTAGGTGCGACCGGACATTTGTTAGCAATCAATGTATTTTGATGACATTGATTGAGTTAATTTTAAGATAAACTTTGTAATGTTAGGTAATTTAATGTTTGTGTGTCGTGCTTGCAAACTAACCTTTAGTTTTAAACTGAGTATTATAGGCAATTTTACTGCTTTATTTTGGATTATTTGTAACAGGTTATAATTAGATTATAGACAAGTGCTACTCCATACCGAAACACGAATAAGTGACGCAAGGTCTGATTAAAGTGGTATATAACCTAAGTTTGGTGTTAGCGCTGAGCTTACTTTTTCGGTTAAGTATAGGACTGGAGAACCGAGTGCTTGAGCTCCCTTAACGCGTAAATTATTGACATATGTACTTTGTCCAGTTGAGCTTTTATCCAACGTAACGCCAAGATAGCGAACTTCTGTGGTCCACGGTATCAATTGCGCAGCGATTTATAATTTTCTTTTTGGGGTGGTACGTTGGCGTGTGAAAAGTATCGCCTTAGTCTTTGATTCGTTCAACTTCAGCTTCCACTTGTTGAAATAAGATTGAAGTAGCTCAAGCGACAACTTCAGTCTACTTATGATAATGTCCAAGTCATCATCGCTTGTGTACGATGCTGTATCGTCGGCAAAACAGGCCAGATGAGTACGGACCTGCACAGGAACGTCACTCACGAATAAAATGAAGATATAGGGACCGAGCACCGAACCTTGAGGAACTCCTGCCAATACCGTCCGGAGCGAAGACCTGTTAGTACCAATACGGACAACAAACTTGCGGTTTTTAAGGTAAGATTGGATAACTCCTGCCAATACCGTCCGGAGCGAAGACCTGTTAGTACCAATACGGACAACAAACTTGCGGTTTTTAAGGTAAGATTGGATAAGTTTTACTAGCTCAGTTGGAATGCCGTAACACATGAGCTTGAATACAAGCCTTCGTGTCAGACGGTATAGAAGGCTTTTTCGATGTCCAGATGGAACATACCGGTAGACTGCTTAAGGTTAAGATGATAGGAAATGTGTTTAAGAGACTCGAGCCAATTGTTGTATCGTGGAGTGAGAGGAACGACAGCCAAATTGCTCGTTAGCAATTTGGCAACGTAGCTAGCGATTATAAATCATGACCTCAAACAGCTTACCTAGAACAGGAAGGCCTGTAACTAACTGATAAGGAGGTATCTTTTCCAGGCTTTTTAAGTGCAATAACCTTTGCAGTTTTCCAAGTATTGGGAAAATATCCTAATTGTAAGCAACCGTTGAAAATTTTTGTGATTTTTGTGAAAGATTTTTGAGCATAATGTTGTTTATACCATCATCACCTGGAGCCTTCCTGACCTTGAGTTTACGTATAACTTTCCAGACTTCAGTTGGCTTTCACTGGTAGATGTAATTCATTTATAACATGATCATTTAAGTGAGCAGTGGCTGACTGAACATCACTATCGACGCTATCGCTTATCCAGCCACGAGTAAGATTTATGTTCGTCTCGAAAGCATCTGCTAGAGCATCACACTGTTCAGGGACATTGGTTGTATATGGTCAGGTGTTTTAAGTGGAGGTATTGAGTCTGATCTGGGTTTTAATGACTTAGCCAGTCGCCAAACATCGTTGCTAGGATTGTCAACTTTCGAAAGTTTAGTGTTCCATATTTTATCTTGATGTTTCGTTATAGCCGAATTAATCAAATCTTCTAATTTATTAATAGTTGATCGTAACAGTCTTTTCTCTGCAAGGGACACTTTTTGTTCCTTTCGACGAAGTTGATTTATATCCTTGATCATTTTTGCAATATAATTAGGTAGTTTTTTTGCAAGTATTTACTTGTACTTTACTAGGAATAAATTTGTCCCTGGCAGCAATAAGACACAGATACACAGATAGTGTAGTGATGTTAGTAGTTTACGGCGTCGTCGATTTCAGGTTCGGACTTCCACACTTTTGAGTTTAGTGATGTCTGTTGGTCAAGAAATGACCGCTATTTATCCCAGTCAGCGTCACAATATCGGTAGTCTTTGAAATTAGGTTTAAGAGGGCATTGACCATTCACTGTAAACAGTATAGGAAAGTGGTTTGATGAAAGGGCTGGTATTGCACGAACCTCATGTATATTTTATTTATATTTAACGCCAGAATCAAATCAGGATTTGTAGGGTTAAGATCAGGTCTATAGTTAACCTGAGTAGGTGAGTCAGGGTAATGTATAACATAATCGTGGTCAAGCATGTGGCGAAACAGTACATTGCCACGGGTATTGACATAACTACTATTCCAATATCCGTGATTGGCTTTAAAGTCTTCTATTGGTGTAACATGAGACCCAAGGGAAAATAAAATATCTATTTCCCTGCATTCGAGCTGCAAGTTTAGGGATTGGTAAACTGAAACAAAGACATAGTCCTTCCCGCAATTTTGTTTCGGGAACAGCGATCGATCCAACCTCAAATCTCTCATTGACCAGAATGGCTACACCTTGGCCATGCCCACTGTGGTGTTTGTCTTATCGATAACAGTTGAATCCTGGTGTCGTTAAGGGACTATCACAGTGAAGCGTACAAATAAATACGCTAAAATAGTGCACGCGACGTGAAAACGTCTCGTTTCCTCCTGAAGCGTGATGGGGCTACATGTGGCCGTGAGGCAGTTTGACTAGAGCGCGCAGTATTTCGGTAACGGATGTTTTGTTTGGGCGCTAATTTTTCACATAAACCATCGACGTCTGCGGAGTAGCGGCTTCGTTTGTGTTGCCAACTATTGTGCCGAACTACTCGTACCGAACAGCGGGACTCATTCATTCAGATAATCAGTGAGCGACCTTGTTAGCGAATTGTTTCGTCTGCCGGAGGATCCCGGCCGGGCGGCCCCTGCGTTTAGTGTGTAACTGCTGGTCGAGGCCGATTCTTCCATCAATTGTGTTGATTCCTGCACTTCCCCGCAGAGCGGAGGCGGCTACCTGGCCGGGTGTTGTCCGAGACCACGTGACGTGCCGTTCGCACAACAACTCACCGTGTTACTGGTGACACGTGCTTCTCGTAGTAGTTTACAAGCAATTAAAATGTTATCGTGGGAGCAGATCTCATTGTCACGTCTTTGTTGTAAAATATGATTTTGTTTGTAAATATCTGACTAGTTGCGTTATTTCCTTATGGGTTTCTTGGTATTAGAAGTCTTAATTGTGTATGTTTAATTAGTTTATTTTAAGCTATAATTCAGCTCTACATCTTAAATGTATAGCCGTAATTGCTCAATGATCTCGCTGAATTTGTCCAACGCATTAATCACATGTGTGATGCTATTTGCTCAGAAATACGTGTATATTATTATACACGGGTGGATTGCGTGTAATACCTGCGGTTCATCCATCAGCGCGGCGTCAGGCGTCTGCTCTCAATCTCGGTGCCACTCAACACAACCCCTACCCTCACTCACACCACACAGTGACAAGCTGCAGAAGGCTAACTATTAAGTACCCTGCAGACGGTTAGTAGTTCTTGACCCACTGGCCACTTGCCCAGTGTGCCACACTTTGCATAAGCGTATAACTTTAGCGAAAAGTTACGTTCAGCGTCTATGCAATGTCTTCCTTCTGTGCATATAGTTGCTGTACGCGAACATTATTCTCACGTGGCAACAGTCACAAGCACCAGGCAGGTAGCATTCGAAAATGAGGCAGGACAGCCTTGTGCCGCGTGTGCCGTGTGTGCCCAGCTAATGGACACATTAGCGGAGTGTTTGCTTCATTACTTCATTAGCTGAGCTATGTGGGCCAGTGGGAACATTAGCGACGAAATTATCATTCAGAAGTACAACATTCATTAGGCTGATAGTGGTAAAAAATATTGCCAAACATGACAACTTGAACACACCACATGAAAATGTCTCTGGATAAATAGAGCGTGCCGGTTGCCCTGAATGTGTCGGTATGGAGCGGCACGTAGCTCCGAGCTCCACAAGGATGGCAGCTCATAAGCGCAGGCGTCCGTCTCAATTGGCGCGTGTTACATAACCCGGCACTGGCCGCACGGCTCCGGGAATTTCATTTGCCCCTTTGCCAGTGTTCGAATCTTTACTAGAACACTACTATTGGAGCGCAACCGTGTTTCTTGGTACAGGCCTTTTGATGTTTCCGCTATCGAAAATGGGCTAACGATATGCAGGAAAGGACAATAACCCCTTGTCGGCTGCTAATTGGAGATTATATTATGATTGTACCTAGTTATTTTAGCTCCAGTTTAGGTGGATTATGTCATCAGGGTATCACTAATTAGCTAGTGTGACAGCATGGACAAGTAACTGAATTCAAATGATCAAGCTATTAGTAGCTTTCCTTCCTGACGGCACAGATTTTTCATGAATTGGGAGATTGCAATAGACTGTGTCATGATGGACCTACTCTTGTAATCATGATGATATACTTGTGGGGCAACCAACATTATTTGAGTCCTTTCTCATGTCTAAATTGTAGCTTTGAAGAAATATGTTGCAGGCTTTCAGGAAGCGATACTCACACGTGACTTTAGCAATCGAATATTTATTGCTTAAAAAAGAGAAAAATTATTTCAAAAGAGAAAAAATTTTGGTAACTATTTTGTATCGTTTTTCGACGCCGACTTAAATTTTTCGCTTTTTAGTATTTTGTTTTGGAAGTCAATTTGATTATTTCGTTAAAAAGTTTTTTATGTTTCACTTTTTAGTTTCGTTCCTCAAATAACCATGAAAATCATTTAAAGCCAAAGTACATCTCATTAAGTCATTACGATTCCAATAAGCCCAAACACGACTAGGATACATTTTTTTATTTCGGAGTTCCAGTGCCTACGTTCCGGCTTCATCATCATATCAGTTTGATGTATTTGCTTTATCATAGTCAGTTAATTGTTCGAGATATTACCTTATACCCGTGACATACTTAGCATTAAGGAGTTCCAGTGGCCATCTGTGGTCTTCTTCATCAGTTCCACTTCACCAAATGATACTTTCTGAAAATAGCTAAATCGATATTTGTATACCTATAATATTTGAGGAGTGCCCTCGGTTTCCATGAGTGCCCATCATCAGATACTAACCTGATGACCATGGGACCACTAGGGAAGACCCTTTCAAACAAAAGAAGTTTCCGACTCGGTACAGGCGTCTTTTAGTAATCGGAAATTTACAGATAAACGGTTGGAGCTATACAGTCTTCAAATTTTCGCAGTACAAGCGTTTTGTTGACCGAAAGCCATAAAATTGACAAAAAATTTAAAAAAAAATTATGGCTTTGTACAGCTCAGGGGGTCGCGAAAACAAATATTTGACCGTTAATTAAGACCCATCGAGTGGAGTATCATAGTTTAGATCTCGTTGAGTAGATGAATGCTGTATTTTTAACCGACGAAAAAAATTTGGAGGTGCGAAGTCCGACACGCTCTTGCCCGGTCCTAATAATATGCTCAACTACCCGTACGAAGCCGGGGCGGGTCGATAGTCGCTAGTGCAATAATAAAAATCTGCACACGGTTGACTTTATCAAGTGAAGTAAAAAAATCGGTGTGCTTATTTACAGACTTCTCTAAGATACTTTGCTTTGGGACTTGGAAAACGATAACAGATAGAAAGTCTATCACAAACACAATCAATAGCAAATTTGCTTGACTGAACAAGGAGCAATCTTGTTACAACAGATTTCGTAATCTGTGATAACTCCGCGTTGTGCATTAGTTCGTTCTTTGTTCCGTATATTGTATGAACCTTCTGTATGTGCCGCTTGTCGGTTCTCGGTCGGTATGAGTGTATGAGCCAACGTTGACGAATGTGCGTCTGGGCGCGGGCCCGCTTTGATCAGACTCCCAGACCAATCGAGCAGATGTGCATGTGACCCGCGTAGGGCTGACTATGTCAACCTACTATATGACGAATGATCTTAAAATAGCTTCACAAAGTGGTTATATAAACTTACTGGTCCAGTTTTAGCAGCTAGTTCTTCTAAAATAGTTTAGTTTTTTAAAGCCAAGACTTAGACATGTTTTGGCTTTAAGAAAACCTTAAAGAAAGTCAGTGCATGTACATAATGTCATCTCGCCTATCACAGGTAGTGTTTCTCACACCTGTGTTTGTGGGGATTTTTTCCTTATTCCTTATCGCTTATCAGATGTATGTTTTATTAGTATAGCAACTGACTGACATTCTTCAGACGTTCCTATTGTCACCGTGATTGGGTAAGGTTTTGCAGAAGCTGTCTGGATTTTAGAGATTAGTGAATGATCTCCCGGCAGCCCTAGCTGGCCGCCCTGTGCGCAGGGTTCCGCTTTGATAACATATTTCCGTTCATAACGTAATCCGCTGTACGTCGCACTCGCACGCTCGCAGGTCGCAGTCCACTGCGTGATAAACTCCGTTTGAAGTTGAACTCCGCTAACCTGCGCAGTGCGGGGATGACCCTTCCCTTCTATTTTTAAAAGCTTGTTGTGGTTTCAGAATAGAACGGTTTGCCGCTCCTTCAAACAAAACAAACGTTCATTATAGAATTACCAACAGTTAAACATTTCTCTTGGAATTGTTTAAACGCTGCCATTTATCTTCTGTCATTAGAGCGGCGGCGGTGGCTGCGAGCGTTCTATTCAGTAGAGAAGCAAGTAAAACAGAAACATGCATGAGAAAGCACGCTTGAACGTTTAATTTATCACAAGCTCTTTCAATGCTTTCTTCACTAATGTTGGGAATGCCACAGGGAGGTGTTGTGAGGCCTATAGTCAAAGCATAGTGCGCGGAACTCGAAGCAGCCATGCATGAGTCACATAGCACAATACAGTAATGGCAATAAGGCGTAGCTGTGAACATTATGTATTAAGCACGTTCCCCAGCGCGGGCGGCCGCGTCATCCGGGTCAATTGGACCAGTTATGTAACATTATGGACCACTGTCACTAGCGTTCAGCTGAACATGTGTGTGTGTCGACACTGTGTGCGAGCGTGTCGCAGTGTGCCGCGCGGCCCGCGCGGGGAATAAAATTATTACTGCATTGTAAGCTCACCGCGTTAGCATAACTCGTTATGTACAGCTATCTCATGTACTGCACACCCGCAAAAGAAACTATCCACGTTATAAATCTCTGCGGTAGCTTCAAGATTTCCCTTGAATAAGTCATGTGTTGCCGTGTGGCCTAGCCAGGTGTTCGGGGAATCCACTTCTCGCAAATTCCAGATTCTGTATAAGATATGGTAATAAGTTCTCTCTAGCTGTAGATTCCGTATAAGATATTATTACCTATAGATTCTGTGAACCTGAATCTTATCAAGTACTTCGCATCGGTCGCATCCTTTGTCATTTCGCTATTTGATGTAACGTTACGTCATTACGTGTATTATATAGGAGAGCCGCACCGCGCACGCGCACGTGGCGACGCTATAGCTAATGATGTGTGCAGGGGGTCTTTAGCGCCGCCGCCGCCGCCGCGCCGGCCCTGTGACCCTGTCGCCACTCGGTCAAGCAGCCGGCCGCGCCTGTCTTTTGTGTCCGCGGGGCCCGGGCCCTCACCAGCGCATGCTTTGTTCTTGTGCTCCAACGCCTTGTTCACTCAACTGTCTTGTCCCAAATACAGACAGTATTATCTAATTCAATGTAACTGGGACTTATAAGTACACGCTAACACAAATGAAGTGTTTCTAAGTGCGCTGCACTTCCTAGCTGGTGTCGAAGGAAACGGCCTTTTACGAAATAAAAAGCTTTTTAACAAAAAGTAAAACCGACTTCCAAAACAAAACTCATAAAAGCGAAAAATAACTTTATTTTCGAAAGTCAGTGGCTTTAGTAGGTACCTATTTTTTTTTCGTTTTCGACATTTTTATAAAAAGCACCAGCTTAAAAATAAAGAGGGAATCATCAAAATCTTACTAATATTATAAATGTGAAAGTTTGGATAGATGTGTGTGTGGATGTATGTTTGTTACTCAATCACGCTAGAACGGCTGAACGGATCTGGATGAAATTGGCGCAGACATAGATTACATCTCTATCTGAAATAGCATATAGGCTACTTTTCATCCCGGTTTAGTGTTCCATTGGGATAAGAAAACACAACAGAAGCTATTCGGTTCGTAATGTGCGGAGTAATAGCGTAACAAACGTAGTCGAATTGAGAACCTCCTCCTTATTGGTGTCGGTTGAAAACGTAATCTTATCTGTTATCTTTCCAAGTATCGCTAGTAGTATTTCGCTTGTAATATTTTACCTCATTGCTTTCTCAGTTTGAAAGGGGCCTCGTGGACGTAATGCCAGATGTAATCTGCGGCCAATAAATAATTAAGTCGAAGTTATTGATTGGCGGGGCGGAGAGGACGTCTCGCTACAGCCGGTGTTGGGCCGGCGATGGTATCGTGATAGTCTCGAGACGCCGCGGAGCTCGCGATGATTAATGTGGCGATAGTCTACGATACAATGCTGGCGAAAGGTCTCGGCCTTTCGCTCCAGACTACAGCTAGACGAACATTAACAACGCCCAGAAGGTCCATCGGTTTACGTTTTTGCACCCGTGATCCGTTTATTCATCTTAGGCTTCTTGGCGTTACGTTGACATCGACTCTCAATTTTGGCCCATACATTGAGGCAAAGGCTCAGCTGGCTGCCAAAAAGTTGAGGATTCTTACAAAGGTGAGAAGGTACTACACGCCGGAACAGCTGCACAACTTGTATCAAGCGCAAGTGCGATCATGCATGGAGTACTGTTCTCATCTCTGGGACGGCTATGACAGTTATGAGCAATAGCCCTCCGTTTCACTGCATTCTAAAGGTTTTATTGTGTTTGTATCACTATCTTCAGTTCTCCGTCAGATAGAGGCGTTATGATAGCGTCAATGCCTGCTGCAATACGGTAGCAGAACGCAGGCACGCGGGTACAGGAGCGGTTGGTATGTGTGAATCTTCTGTGTTATCTACTCTGTGGATTAGACGTGACACGTTATCTACATTAGAACAATTTTCTGATCCGCCGATAGTGTCAGCGGTTCTACAGCTAATGCGTTGAATACAAACGACGTGCCCCAGTCTCTGTCTAAATGATTTCGTAGCTCCACTAATGTTGTAATATCACACTTTCTGTACATTTTTTTTCTAGATAATGATGTGTTTCGTTGATAACAAACGATAAAATTCATTTAATATCAGAGATTTGGGTATATATGTATATGTCTACCTACCTGTAGTAGTCATTCTGTTGTTTGTGTATGTATACGTGATTGATACGTTTAATAACAGCTGTTGCAGCCACTCTGCTAGCTATTGTTACACTGATAAATAATCAATTTGCTAATTTATCTTCCAGAGGATACTAATAGCGTGTTTCACTTGATTGAACGTTGTACTTTTCAAATGCATGTTTCAGAGGCTGTAGTGCGAGTTTTTACTCACGCTCAATCGCGTTAACGTAAACATATTTTTTTATTGAAACTGGATAAGCGCCGTCCGGTGACGGTAAGGGGAAACCTCTTTTTTTGTATTCATTTTGACATAAGACATCGTTTACATTATCACGAGTGAGTACGTAGATTAACTCGGAATAAGCAAACAGTTCATACAAAGAAGACAGCGGAGATCGTGCTAGAACTAATAGTGTAGATATTAGCGATGATTATTGACACATCGAAGATGTTTCGCAGCGTGTTGTGAATGTTCGACGTGCGGTATGATCGCGCATGATTCATATGTTGTCGCTCACCATGCACAGCGCGTCCCGGTACTTATGCAATGAATACACAATGTACAGCACTCGATACCGATGCCGCGATGTGCTGTACAGTACCTACCCGCGTACCGTTACTTGATTACATTACAGGAACGGCTCTGGGGATTAATCGAGTGTACGTGCCCAGACATACGAGTACACGCAACATGTATTGTAAATCGAACATTGATGTACGGCGGAGCTTTGTGTCCTCTGAGGTCTTGTGCTACGAGTTCTGCTGCAGCTTTTTCTCCGTCAATATTAGATCAGAATATCGTTATTTTATTTGTTTGCTAAATAAGCTGTGTTTCGAAAGGATTGTCATCTTATGAGTCAGGATTAATTCAAGCTATGACAGTACTGTGAGAGGGGTAGCTCAGGGAACTAATAAAATACTTAGAGATTACTTTTGTATCATATATTCTAACAACAACGTGCCTGCCTTTAGGCGACTTCTCTAGAATTGCAATCAAAGCTTAACAAAAACATGTACACTTATTTAAAAATATGTTCGAATTTCAATTACCTACCAAAGCTAATTAGTTGTCTATTGCTAATCTTATTATAGGCAAGGAGTTTGCTTTTAAATAGGTGCAGAGTCCTCACAGCACCTAATATTATGATATATTCTGTGGCTATGATCATAATCTTATAAAGCCAACAAAAAACTTAATCATCTGATTTACCCAAACCCGGAAACAAAACAATTTTCCGGGGATATCCGACATTTTACGAGCGTCCTTCACGCTTTCCGTTTCCACGATAAACCCACGGAGACAGTAATTCGTATCGTGCAGCTCGAGTCACGTTTGTGCTCCATTGCCTTATCCGCATATAAACTTCAACTTTTGTGTAAAATGAACCTTTGTTTACGCCAAGTTTATCTACAAATGCGGGTTCAAGTTTCTATGTCAATAGTCTTCGCGTAACACGTTAAAAGAAAAACACACGGCGCACGGTAGGCGTAGTGGTTGAGCGATTGACTACTTCACTGCGTGTCGAGGGTTCGATTCCCGCACGGAACAAATATTTGTATGACCTGCAGATAATTGTTCCGGCCGTGGGCGTTTGTGTATGCGAGTATATATGTTTGTAAGGGTTTACTAATGTAGCGCTTCTTGCTGGATTGGCTCCCCACCAGGTAGCTCGAGGGTAGAAGGAAAAAAACCAACAGAAGGTTAACAAATTTTATTAGACCTCAGGGTCGGGGTTGTCACTCGCGGTCCGAAGTACGTTGCGTAGCCACAAGATAGTGTACCACTGGCCTTAGCGTTAGAGGCGTCCGGCGATGTGCAGTACAATTTCCACTCGGGGGTAGATCCCGGGAAGCGGTGGTGCAGAGTAGGTGGTAGGTAGACCCGTAGCTCGGCGACACGGAGTAGGCAGCTAACCGTGCGTTGGGGTAGGCCAACACACGCGCTAGGTAGTAGCGTGAAGCTGAACTGACGCCGGAATAGGAACCCTGGAATTCATTCCCAGACAACTTAAGAAAAATCCACATTCCCTGTTTGACTGCGACATCTCATCCTCAAAGCAAAAGCGCAATGGTAACTAACAGCATGAAATAGTGATCGATGATGAGGCAGTCAAACAGTGATAATAATACAGTGGTTATGTAGGAATGAAAATGATAATAATATGTACATGAAAGGAGATGACAATAAATATTTAACACTAATTGTTACAAATTAGCACTAATTAGTGCTTGTAGTTTTAAGGCAGAAAATAGTTGTTAAAATTATATTTTTATCGAAACAGTAATAATAGAAGGAGTGGTTCTGCCATTCTAACGCACATCAACTTTGTTTACTGTTTAGTAAAATTTTATAACAATAAAAATGTTCTAGTTAGATGACAGAAGGCCACTATAAAAGCGGTAAATGTCTATACGGTAGTAACATAGCTGTAGGTGATTATAAAAAAGTAACAGTCATGATGATATTTTTAGTATAAAAATATGATGTGGGTAGTTGTGTGCGTTTATGAATAAGATTTAAAATAAAAGATGATCAGTATGTGACACAACTAATTACAATGAGAAGCAATACAAGCAAAACAGTTTAATTACCAGACAGCTGAGTATTTGGCCGTTAGGTACAAGGTACAAATCTACTCACCAATACCATCACTAAACATAACACATAATAATTTTGAACACTCACCCAACACTATGGGGTGAACTTCGTATTTATTATAAGAAGGAAGAATGCCAATTATTGTTGGATTACTTATATTTTACAACAATTATTTTGTATGGATAAAACTGTTTAGTAGAATGTAGTTAGTTTTGAGTAGAATGACGGTGCAGTGCAACTTGTCTGCTCGCTCACGGTCAAAAATGCAATGACATCCTCGTTCAAGAACTTTAGTTCCTCGCAGCTCGCACCAACTTCAACTCGTTTCGTTCGCAAACTTCGTTTGCGTTGATAGGTAATTAACTGTATGGATTTTACTAGAATTAGGATATTATTAATTATGTGTATAAATAGGATTAGATTTATTTTATAAGTATTTATTAGTGAATTTAAGGTTGATTTTATTTGTAATTAGAATATTTTATGTTATTAATTTAAGTTAGATGAAGATAAGTACGGGAAGATTGTAACGAAACCGTTACATACCCCCCTTTTTAGTTCAGGATTTTATCTAAGAAAAATCCAAAGTTAAAACTAGGTAAACTTAAAATCTTTAACATGCCATGTCCCTAGATTGCGACCTGTCATGTCTTCTAGCTCATAGACAAGCTTGGACTTTTTAGCAATAATTTTACATTTAATAAATTTAGGAGCTAATTTTTTAGAAAATTTACTATCTTTGTCACTCTGATAGAATGTGCGCTTCCACACAATATCGCCCACATTAAACTAAATGTTTTTACGACGAAGGTTGTAATTTGTGCTATTTCGTGAGTGAGCCTTTATAAGGGAAAGTTGCACTTTATCAAAGATCTTTTGAAGGGCGCCAAAATTTTCAGCGTAGGATTTTTCTTAGGGAAAATCCGCTGTTTCTGCTCTTGTAGACACCTGATTTACATTGCACATCCATCCCGCATCCATTCTGCCATTCTTCCATCGACTTTCATTCATTCATACTAGCAGTAAACACTTTAGTTTACGTGTTGCCGCAATTATTCATACAGAGTATTTTGTATGTAGTACAAAACACTCACGCAAACCAGATGAAGATGTTAACAAGTAACTGTAAAAATTAGTACAGAGCAGCTACTACTACATATAATCAGAAAGATAGAATAAACAGATACATTTTGCAAAGGCTTATTTATAGAGTTGCAACCGCTCTTAAGGTTATCATGGTGTAGGCCATGATAAATTTTTAACAACTATGGTGGTAGACCAATAGTTATCATGTAGATAACAAAGGGTGAATGGGTTAGAGCCATCATCCTATAAATACATACATATATAATTTATACCATTGGGGTAGACCAATGATATTAATAAAATAGGTAAATAAATAAATTGATTATATGATAGTAATTTTAGCAGTAGTTACGGTTGATGAGTAATTTTAAATTTAGTTTTAGTTTAGCATTTCATTTTTAAGTAGTTGTAGACGTAAGTATTTATTTTAAGTACTATATTTTAGTATAAGAAATTGTTATAGAATTTGAATTACAGTTATATGTAGAAATTAAAGTTGAACTAAGAATTTATTCTTTGTAGTTAATTAGTTTTAAGTCTTTAATATGCCCATCACCTATAGACTTTCCAGACATGTCAGCTAATTCATACACTAAAGGCGATTTTTTTCCAATTACTTGACATTTTATGAACTTAGGCGCTAATTTTTTTGTTAAAATATTTATCTTTATCACTTTGATAGAAAGTTCTTTTCCAGACAATATCACCTATATTGAATTCAGCAGCCTTTCTGCGTAGGTTATAAGATTGCGAATTCCTAGAATGAGCTTGTAGAGCGCAGCTTTTGAACGGATTCCCCTACACCACCGCGGAGTTCTACTTCATACTCCAGTTCAGACTTTTGAAGTGATAGGAACTTAATCACGTAAGCCATTGTAGTTTAAGAATTGGGTGAGTGTTCAGAATAAATATAAATAACAATTACAAATTCGATCAGCTTAGTACACCACCAAACAACTTAGAATTTGCCCTATGTTTTAATAACTAACAGAATGCAGCTAGTTACAAATAACAGAATTTTACAATAGAATCAATTGCGATAGAACATACACTTCAAATCAACTTTTTCAAAAGTAAACTATGATTCACGACCAACCAGCACCAATGAAAACTATTTAAATGCGAAAAGTTAGGCAACGCAATTCGGACACGAATGAACCTTAAGTGGGCGCCAGTGTAGCGCTTCTTACAGGGTCGGGGTTGTCACTCGCGGTCCGAAGTACGTTGCGTAGCCACAAGATAGTGTACCACTGGCCTTAGCGTTAGAGGCGTCCGGCGATGTGCAGTACAATTTCCACTCGGGGGTAGATCCCGGGAAGCGGTGGTGCAGAGTAGGTGGTAGGTAGACCCGTAGCTCGGCGACACGGAGTAGGCAGCTAACCGTGCGTTGGGGTAGGCCAACACACGCGCTAGGTAGTAGCGTGAAGCTGAACTGACGCCGGAATAGGAACCCTGGAATTCATTCCCAGACAACTTAAGAAAAATCCACATTCCCTGTTTGACTGCGACATCTCATCCTCAAAGCAAAAGCGCAATGGTAACTAACAGCATGAAATAGTGATCGATGATGAGGCAGTCAAACAGTGATAATAATACAGTGGTTATGTAGGAATGAAAATGATAATAATATGTACATGAAAGGAGATGACAATAAATATTTAACACTAATTGTTACAAATTAGCACTAATTAGTGCTTGTAGTTTTAAGGCAGAAAATAGTTGTTAAAATTATATTTTTATCGAAACAGTAATAATAGAAGGAGTGGTTCTGCCATTCTAACGCACATCAACTTTGTTTACTGTTTAGTAAAATTTTATAACAATAAAAATGTTCTAGTTAGATGACAGAAGGCCACTATAAAAGCGGTAAATGTCTATACGGTAGTAACATAGCTGTAGGTGATTATAAAAAAGTAACAGTCATGATGATATTTTTAGTATAAAAATATGATGTGGGTAGTTGTGTGCGTTTATGAATAAGATTTAAAATAAAAGATGATCAGTATGTGACACAACTAATTACAATGAGAAGCAATACAAGCAAAACAGTTTAATTACCAGACAGCTGAGTATTTGGCCGTTAGGTACAAGGTACAAATCTACTCACCAATACCATCACTAAACATAACACATAATAATTTTGAACACTCACCCAACACTATGGGGTGAACTTCGTATTTATTATAAGAAGGAAGAATGCCAATTATTGTTGGATTACTTATATTTTACAACAATTATTTTGTATGGATAAAACTGTTTAGTAGAATGTAGTTAGTTTTGAGTAGAATGACGGTGCAGTGCAACTTGTCTGCTCGCTCACGGTCAAAAATGCAATGACATCCTCGTTCAAGAACTTTAGTTCCTCGCAGCTCGCACCAACTTCAACTCGTTTCGTTCGCAAACTTCGTTTGCGTTGATAGGTAATTAACTGTATGGATTTTACTAGAATTAGGATATTATTAATTATGTGTATAAATAGGATTAGATTTATTTTATAAGTATTTATTAGTGAATTTAAGGTTGATTTTATTTGTAATTAGAATATTTTATGTTATTAATTTAAGTTAGATGAAGATAAGTACGGGAAGATTGTAACGAAACCGTTACACTAATGATAAGCATATAATATATTCCCATTATTTACATTGGCATAACGAAATTCAGCATAATGATCATTACGCATAATGTTATTAGGCATAAATGCTTTGCCATAATGTATATTTCCATAAATACTGTTGGCATAATAATAATGATGCATCTTATAAAGCATAATGTTATAAAAGCATAATGATTTTTACACATAATGTTCTTTGGAATAAAACAAACATGTTTGCGGCTCAAGGATGGCCCAAGGCTCACTCCGCCGCCCCTCAACCTAATTAATTTGAGTCCTTATATCAAATATATTTAATTAGACATTTTAAGCTTAGGTAAAACAATTTTCAATCAATTCAAATCGATATAAAATTTTTCGATATTTTGAAAATTGACATTCTACCCGCAGATACCTATTTGAATTTTCGACGTTCAAATATGTACTCGTAAAATTATTATGACGAATAAATATTATACCTTAAATATTTAGGCAACTCCAGATTATGGCAAAACAAATGCATTATGCCAAAGTATTATTATGCCTTAGTATAATTATGCTGATAAAAGTTATGCGAAAATGATCTGCCAAACTCCAAACAACATTATGCCTAAAAAAATATACCTAGAGAGGGGTTCCCGTTTGTAAACGCACCCACGATACAGGAGAAATTCCTAGTGTGGAGCAGTTTTTTTTTTATTTCCATGTTGTTTGCGGTTTTCCCGTTTTGCTCTGGATTTACCGATCATTTGTGGTGCTGTTCTAAATGTGATGGAGCTTTACGCATGTTATATTGTTAGGGTTAGGGAGTTAAGTATGGATTTGCTTTGCTATTCTGTAACAAATATAGTCAGTAATGATAAGTAAGTGCGATATAACATACCTATGCGTTGTGCGTAAATAACAACATTCGGAAGCAACGTCCGCGCGCAGTTCGCGGCAGGTGAACGTAAGCCTATTAAACTATTAATAATTCAGAGGCATTGCACCGCGGAAACGCACAAGGAACATCCGGTACACTACACTCCAGTCGAATGGGCACCGAACGCAACCGTTCTGTCACTTGCTAGCGGTCATACTGTGAGAAAGATGAGTAGGCTGACCGGATGGTGCAGCAATGATTATCGATGAGCTGCCGGCAGTGTTCCACAATAAGCTGACTTGGTTCGTAAAGTAGAGAACTTGATCTACAAAAGTTACCTTATCCAAAAAGAAAAAGAAATTGA
Source organism: Orthosia gracilis (assembly GCA_947562075.1). Lineage (NCBI taxonomy): Eukaryota > Metazoa > Arthropoda > Insecta > Lepidoptera > Noctuidae > Orthosia > Orthosia gracilis. The sequence goes on along the minus strand of OX387274.1, from coordinate 24,927,843 downwards.
AGACACTTTCAAGAAAGATTTTGATTTGATGGACAGTTCGTGAGTTCAAATCGTGACCTGTTGACTGTGTATTGTTGTGGACGAATATTTATAAGGAAGACCGAAGATGTGAAACGACGACACGGATAATATATCGAGGATGATTTGGTTATGAGTTTGGAATATTGTTCAGAACTACGAGTTGGTTGACTCTTCTCTAGGATTTCTAAATCACCAATCCACATTAGTTTAGACCGGTCTCTGTCTAGCTAGGTGCTACACGCGATATTTAATTACAGAAAGCTGCGAAATCATCAATCTCAATCGGGCGCCAGTGATCATTACTGATCATCTGTCACTCCTAATAGCCCTCATTAAATATCGCGTCTGACCGCGCCGCTACCGCAAGAGAACGCGTATGTTATCAAATTCCCACGAGTGTGTCTCATCAGACGGTGAAGATATAGCTGATTTCCGTTAGCGTTTAGTCTCAATAAAAATGATGACATTGAATGCTAGGTGTATGGTATTTTTGCCGCATGATCGCGTGCAGTGGTCCGTCTGCACCGCCCCCGGTCGTCGACCCGCCACCGCGCCGCGCCTCTGCCGCCATCGCGCCGCAGCGCCGCGCCGCATCTGCGCGAACAATCATACTTTGCTTTTATTTCACTCACGAATGTATTCGACAATGTTTTATTCCAATGTAATTCGATCATCGTAGTTATAATGTGGAATGAAGGACAACATAACACGCGCTTGTTTCGATAGGCTCGGGTTACGGTTTTCAGTACATTATATCGGGGGTTTATTTGTACATTACGGAGTAAAGAGTATTTATACCGAGGCTGTTCTTTGTTGTGCTATGTAATACTAAATACACTGGACAGCAAATAAACCGAGCCACTCGCTACCTTGGAACGCTGATTCGATTTTCTCAAAAAGTATAAAACTTACAACCATCAAAGTTATACCTATGGAAAGTGCGTTTCATGATGATAAAAATGAATGGAAATTCATTGGGATTAATCAATTTATTAAGTGTTTATTAAGAATTTTACTAAGAAGAGTCGTTTTCCACTCGTGTTAATCGTTAGTAATCAAAAAATGATAAAAAGATAAAACCAGAAACAGAAAAAAATTCAAAAGAATTGTGTGGTCAGTATTCAGTATTCCTTCTCCTTGCTCTTATAACTGCCATCATCCTCGTATTCATCGAACTCACGAGCCTGAAGATAAAATCTTGAGGAATTGCATTCCACTCCTCTTCAATTGCGATTCGCAGCTCTGGAAACCTTGTTGGAACAGGTACTCAACTAGGGCTCGAACCTGACGTTTCAGCTGATCCCATAAGTGTTCTATCGGATTCAAGTCCGGGCTTCGAGCTGGCCAGTCACCACACGAGCAACATAAGGCCGTGCATTATCATGCATCAACTGCATATCCTGCTCGATATATCCTGCGTAAGGTACCACATGGTCTGCGAGGATTTCAGTAATGTAGCGATGAAAAGTCAATCCACGAGTACGGCCCGTCGGTTCGATGAAAATTAACGCTGTATGTGCGGTTAACGAGTTGTCGCCCCAGACTATTACCGATGCTCCTCCATAAGCAACAGTTTCCTCGATGCAACACTGAGAATTACGTTCTCCAGGGCGACGATATACTCTGACGTCGATCACTTCCATGTAGACTCACTCTGCTGTCATCAGTGAAGAGTAAATTACCCCACTGATTTTACTTCCAATCCCTGTGCACTCGAGCAAATTCAAGTCGTGCTCGACGGTGGGCTACCATTAATGCTGGGCCTGTTGCAGCTCTCTTTGGTACCAGGTTCCGTTCAGCAAGTATTCTTCTGACGGTATCTGAACTTATGACCAGTTGGCGATCGTCACGCAGACTTTGTTGCACTTGAACTGCGTTGAGGCGGCAATTTCGCAGAACTGTAAGTTGGATATAACGATCATCTGCTGCTGATGTAGCCCTAGGTCTGTCCGTGCCCGGACGGCGATCAAATGCTCCCTCTAGGTATCGTCTGTAAACTCGTTGCACCGAAGATCTGCTGATTAGAAGTTTTCGAGCGACCTGACGTTTCGCAACGCCAGCTTGAAGTAGTTCTACAGCTTGAGCTGCTTCCTGGGGTGACACATTATTGGCCGAAAAAAGTAGCAAAAATGCACGCGTCTGAGCAAACGATGCACAAAACTAAAGAAATATCCGACTATCCTGCTATCTTCGTGTGCACTGCCTAAACCGTTGGAGATACACAAATATAATGTACCGTAGGATTGTTTGTCTTAAATAGTTCCAAATAAAAGTCCTTGACAGCATATATCTACCTTATATGTGGAAGCCACTATGACCTTAAAAATTAGAGATTCTTATGAAAATTGCAATAATGTAACCCAAAGTAGCAAATGATGTTTTGCATATAAAATTCATTATTTGGCGTGCGCTGAGAAAACTATTGATGATACATAAAAAATATGTACTACATGATTAGGTAGGTAGGTAGGGTAGGTAGAGTAGAGAAGGTAGGGTAGATAGGGTACGGTAGGTAGAGTAGAGTAGGTATGGTAGGTAGGGAAGTTAGGTAGGTAGGTAGCCAATTGACGGGAGCGAAACCCCGGGGGTCATCTAGTAGCTTTAATAGTTGTAAGTTATATACTTTTTGAGGAAATCGAATCAGAGTCCCAAGGTAGCGGGTGGCCCGGTTTATTTGCTGTCCAGTGTAAGTAAAGTGCTTTCATCCGTGCGTTTCCTGCATTCTAGCAGATATTATTTTTAAAATTATTATTGCTTGCATTGAACCACAATTCAAAACAACTCTCGCTCCGGTTTAAATATTTAACAAAGCTAATTCTATTTAACTCTAGAACGTATAGTTATTTGACGAACCATTCTCCCATGTCGCCGTCGTCGCTCTGGAACGCAGTAATTCCTGTGACAACACTCCGCGCGACGCCTGGCGACAACATGTCGCGCTTCTGCTCAATCTGTCTCAAAATCGTGTTCGTTTTGTCGCCGGTCTGTACTTGATGTTGTTTTATCTAAATATCCATTGACCTCGTCGTCGACACATCGTTCGCTATTTTCAGTCGACGCTACAATTATTATTCTTTTATTTGTTTGTCATTTCGTTTATTCAGTCTGTCTGTCTGTATGTTCTGTTATCGAATATTACCTATAATAACCAGCGCATGTATTTCTTGTCGTGTACTAACGATAACGTCTTTTATACCACAAACGACATTGATCCATTTCTTCGCGTATTGTTATCGTAATGGCAGTTTTTATGGCACGTATAAGTTCCATTACTCTATGATCGTGGATAGTGTATTGAGGTGTGGCACGAATTCGCGCATTCACATAGAAAAGTAGGACTGTACTGTGTCTGTTAAAAATATTTAGCTTTTCGGTGTGACCCAATTCCTTCGTTCATTTTATTTGTCCGGATGCCCGTAAATAATAACCGTACCTACTAAATCCGGCGATGTATGTGATTTGCTTCAGTATGGAGCACATGCGCCAGGCTGCGGCCACCGCGTGCACACCGCGCACTATTGAGCAATCACAGCATTTTTATTTGCTTTCGTAATGGTTTCGAATTTTCAATGTAATCAGATCGTTTCCTACTTCTTTTTAATGGACTTCCCAAAAATGAGGAGGTTATCAATTCGACAGTTTTTTTTTATGTGTGTTTTACTGGGTGAACCGAATTTGATAATTCTTTTTTTATTTGAATGCTGGTGCTTGACATGTGGTTTTCCCATTTAAATTTCATTAAGATCTGATGAAGGACTTCGGAAACATACATCAGAATTCCTTAATAAATGATGACAAATCACTCGGGATAGCTGCAATCGTATGTCTGTGTATTGTTTACACCATTTCATAAAATAACATCACACTAGCACGCTCTAAAGGGTTAGGTACGTAGCTCGTAGGTGTGAACAGCTCACACTGGTATACTCTAATTCCATCGGTTTTGTTTAAGTCTCATCTTACAGGGTTAATCTATTCTGGCTTCACTTTGGGCATTATAGGTACCTATTATTATAATTAAAACTATTTAACAAAAAATCAAACCGACATCCAAAACAAAAGCGAAAAATAACTTTCTTTCCCGAAGTCGGTGTCTTTTGTACCCATTGCTTTCCGTTATTCGACACCGACTTCGGAAAAGAAAGTTATTTTTCGCTTTGTTGTGTTTTTTTTGGAAGTCGGTTATATGATTTGTAAAAAGATTCTTTTTTGTGTTTCAGTAATCTATATATAATATTACCTATCTAACTGTTATATTATAGTGTCTAGGAAAATGTATAATTTCTCCTCTCCCTTGTCCACTATGTTGGGATTACTCTGAGTTAGCCCACCAATGCCATGCTCCTTGATCCTAGGCAAAGAGAATATACCTAGGTGTCAAGTCTATCATGTACTAATTGATTAAGCTATAGACATGAATACAGGTGCGTGTACTTGTGTTACAGGCAGATTAACGAGCGACTTCATGAAACATAAACATAATGTTTGTATAATTAACAGTCACGTTAGATAACTCTCTATCTTAGACTTATGTATTTAGGTTTAACTTACGAGGAGTAATAGTAGTTTTTTCCACAGTAGGCACAGCTAAGGGAATAATAAATAGTGAAGTAGGTCCCGCACCCGTCAATATATCAATTAAATTGTATTATTAAAAGCTGTGGGCACGCTTGCGGCTATAAAGTGAATCAGAGGTCAACCACTACTGATAACTTTAACAGTAAATAAAAATAAATTTCTTGAAGTTGTATGACATAATCGATATGAACAGAGGGTTCATTCTAGCCTAGTACATGGGTACAGCTTAAACCACAGACATAAATCTAACTAGATGACGCGATTGTATGTACTTCGCGTGCCAAAAAACGGACTAAAGTTACGACAAATGATCGTAATCTGAGCTTTTCATTTAGCATTATCGGCACCAGAAATCTACCGAAATCTAGAAAAAATCCTTTTTATGCCATATTGAACTGTAAAGAATGTATAGAAAAAGTTGGCCGAGGCATTGGAAATGTTTACTTTCATTGGTAAATAAATTTGTTTTTACATTGTTTGTGATAATGTGGCACGCTTGGTTTTCATACAGATGGAGGGACTTGCGTTATCTATTTAAATGTATGACTGTGGCTTAAACCAATTGGTCTGACAAGGCTTCAGAGGCACTGTGCACTCTGAAGTAATTACCCAACTTATTGAACAACATATTTTACATAACGGACTGTTTGTGAGTACTGGAAATAGATCAATGGAGGTCAGTGTTGTGTAGTTTCCCAAATCGAATAGATACGTAGACCTTTAGCTACGCCGCGTATTCGCTGCGTAGCAGTGAGTGGTTCTTCTGCACCGCGCATCGCTTCGTGGCGCGGCGGGGGCACTACGAAGAGAGATATGTAACGTGTTTGTAGTGGCAGCGGTGACGCGATTGCCCTTGGCATTATTAGCGGCCACGCTATCAGCGGAGCGGTGACATCATACCCGCCGGCCGCTCATCACATGTGCACGACACCTAGCACCTACTAGTACCATAGATTATTGCCTATCAGCTGCAGGTAAACATAATGATCTGTGCTCCTATTTGCTCGTTAGGTATATCAAAAATTAAAACATTATTTTGAATAATAAAATTTCGAGGTCTACAGTCCAGTCCCTGTATATTATCACGGGATTTAAATCTGTGAGCGTACATTTACATTCTGCAGAGATAAGATCAGATCAAATAGACGGTAGCTCAAGGCGGCTGCAGTGTTTCGACACGCCCGATGTTGTGAGCTAACTATAGTGAGCAGTCAAGTCTATGCACGTCAACAGTCAAAGGTCGTGATTGCCGGCTATTATTAGCATCGCATGCTACTCGTACATCACCTACATCGCTATCGGCCGCTGACCAGTTTTTACGAACTTTACAATCTACAGGTAATAGAAAGAAAACGAAGAGAAGAAAATATCGCATCGAGAAATCAACTTCCTCGTAATGTCCTATTGCAGGTCACAAGAAGTTTCTTTTTATTAAAATATTGTGCTTAGCAACCACAGTAATGCTTTACCAACGAAAATAATGTATTATTCCGCTGCTATATTACGTAATGTCTTCCAAAAACAACGAGACAGCAATAGAACGTTAGACGTGATGGCGCTCTTCGCACACATATGGCGAATATCACCCTTGAATTGAACTGGACTGAATTTTTGCACGAGCCGTGCAGCTGTCGGTACATAAAGGTGTGTCGTGCAACTGCTGAATGGTTCGTTTTGATCGTTTGCAGTTATTTTTCCATCGCGATTGTATTTCCGATCACCGTTACGCCGCTATTGACAGCCCGACGTGTCCTACAGCTTATTTTTTCTTCATAATGCTTTACTTTCAGATTCATGTCTACAGGTTTATTTTTAGTGAATCATTTAAAGCGCCACAAGCATTCCGAAGCCTGAAAAAATTGGCACGTAAATTTATTTTAAATGCAGAACGTGCATGTCAAACTGCAATCACTTTTTCTATAGTGGCTACGAAGTCTGAACCGTTGACGTTTCTGCAGCAAGTTGTTGATCTGCTTCTGAATGGTTAAGCTCATTTTGAGTAACTAGTTTTATAAAATGTCGCGCCAGGTGTTAATTCCGCCGATGTAATCTAACCCGCTCTGACCCAGGTTTCTCCCGGGCTTTACGGCTTCTTCGCGAAACCATTAGTTTATCGTCATGTCCAATCTCAACTCTCCTTTGGAGTTCTTAGTACAAAAATGAGATCTTAGATTCAGGATGCGATAAGGATAGTGTCTGGTGCAAATTAAATCTTTTATCCAGAGTGAGTGTTACTAGTAATTTCTCCGAGTTCGATTTGCGTTAACTTCCATTTGAATATTCTAAATATTTGTAATTGCGCCTGGATCGTTATAATGTGCATTTAACTTGACTTGAGACTGTCTCAGCGATGTGTAAGCAGCTAATAAGGATGTGTGCGGACTCGGAGCAAGGCTTTGCTTAGAGATTGCTGAGCTATTTGCTGACACTAAATGATCTCATGCAAGCCAAAGATAGAACGTAACCCTTAAAATATGTTTTAATTACATTTGGGACGATCAACCTGAGTAAGTACGATGATTGAACATTATGACTTAGTTCCGGGCATTGGCAGGCATTTAACCGGCAATGTTATCGTGTGTTGTCGTGAATCGGTGTGATCGGGCGGGTAATGTTCCCATTGTGCGGGCGCCGGGCGGCGATCAATGGCCCGTGGCTTCTTTTGTCGGCGCCGCCGCGAATTACACGCACCGACGTACAACACTACCTCATGTTACAGCGTAGCTAGGTACTGATCCGTACCCGAGGTCTTGGCTTCATATTAAGAACATCTGTTTTGGAACCCGAAAGGGTCGTCACACAAGGAAAACACGCTGAGCTTTAAGTTTAAATTGGAATACAAGTCTATGAATGTATAAAAAAAGTTAATATTAAACTTAAATCTTGTAAGTTGTGGCCAGAAATCCTTCAGAGCTGCGCAGAAAGATGGAATGGTTGAACATTTATCATGGTCATACTTTACAAGTTAGCTATTTCGACTCGTTACATTCAAATTAAGATGTATAATCATTTTGTGGTTTTCCTTGAGTATTACGTGTATTTCCACTATTTATTCGTGGTCGTCGTTTTCCTGCTGCCGTGTGTTCGCTGACGACATTATTTCTGCGGCGATACATTTGTTTTGCTTTTATTAATGACTCGTGTGTTTGTTAGTTCATGTTCTGTAATTTTTCTTGAGGTGTTGACCTCGACCTTAGCGAGTGTATCAGTGTGCACAAGGTCGGCAAGGCGATGTTTTTGCCAACGTATGACAATCGCGACAGGAGCATTGTTTACATATACAGAGCGGCGCCGCTCACCGTGCTGCTAATTCTAGCGGAGTGAAATATGAATGGAACAAGTGTGCCGATTGTTGCGCAACACTCGCCACACACGCTGTTTGGCAACAAAGATGAATGACGTCGGCGCACATTATACATTGTTGTCGTCAGCGTATGTTAATGAAGCAAACGCTGGACCATAATTTTTATTGTTCTCAGAACATTAATCATGGACGCTTTTACGGGTTTCTAGGTTTCTACGAAATGTCTTTGAGACTTATGGGCGTTAGTATTATGATACTTATATGTGAAACTATCATTTATTATTAAGCATTTAAGGAAATACTATATTAAAATGCATAAGCCACGATTTCTCTTCTCTTCAGATACTATCTACAAAATTTACTATAGGCACCGTGCTATTTTGTTAAACGACTTCCCAAAAAGGAGGAGGTTCTATGTTCGACATTGTGTATGTTTTTTTTTTATATATGTTCACCGATATCTCCGTCAAATGTGGACCGAAAATTCTTTTTTTGGTTTGAAAAAGTATGTTCCGAAATTGGTCTCATTTTAATTTGGTGAAATATCTGATGAAGAACTTCGAAGATATACAACAGAACTCTTCAATAAATAACAATACATGTCTGTTTATTGTTTATGCCATTTCATAACATAACATCACGCCAGTACGCTCTTAAGGGGTACGCAGATCTCTCGTTTCACCGGTTATGTTCATGTTTCATGATATTCGGGAATTTATTCTGGCGTTATAGGTACCTTACTAAACAACTTGCCTATTAGGCAGGTACAACTAAAAAGAGAAAATTAAAAAAACTTTTTACAAAAATATACTACCGACTTCCAAAATAAAAAAACTACAAAGTAAAAATAACTTTTTTTTGGCAGTCGGTGTCCATAACGCACTAAATTGGTACCTATGAACAACACCGACTTCCAAAAATAAAGTTATTTTTCACTTTGTAGTGTTTTTATTTGGAAGTCGGTAGTATATTTTTGTAAAAAGTTTTTTTATTTTTATTTCGCATTGTACGGCCATTTATACAGGGTGTTTGGAAGGGAGCTGTACATACGCCTAGGGTAGAAACTAGGGATAGTCTGCTACCTACCCCCGCCCATTATATTGACCTTGGCCTCAAGGTTTTTTTTTAATTTATTATTATTTTTTATTTGACTTTTTTATGATTTTTTGACTAAAACTACCTGTAGCTCAAAATCTATCCATGGGACCGGTCGGCTAATGGTCTTGTTTTAATCGTTAGTCTTAGGGTCCTGCAAAAAATTATTTTACACCAGAAAATTGTGGAGAAGAAAAGTTATGGGGCCTGAAGTACCGTAGTAAGGTAAAGAAATAATTTTAAGGGCAACTTTCTATGGGGTTTAAAAAAAAACTAACAGGGTTGGAGTTCTTCTGATTTTTTTAAAACATCCTCAGTCCATGCCCTTTCTAACGATATGCTAAAAGTGTAATTATCACTTTTAGTTTTAAAGTTATTAATTAATTTCCGCAACTAGGGCACTTCAAGCAAAAATTTCAACTAATGAAAATTAAATGTGTTCGATCGTAAAAGGATGGCAAATGAAACAAAAAATTTGGTAATGACTAATGTCATTAAATTACAAATTTTAATTAATTACAAATTTTGTTCAAATTGATGACCATTGACCTGTAAACATGCTCGGCACCTCTTCCTCATCTCCACGGTCACCGTTCTAAGCAGCAGTTCCTCGCGCATTGTATCGAATGCGGCGTGGATCCTGTTAATTAGAACCTCCCTTGTTGGTACTTCTTCTGCGTACACCAACTCTTTCGCCCTTCCCCAGACGTAGAAGTCGAGTGGGGTAAGGTCAGGCGACCTTGGGGGCCAGGGAATTGGCCCACCCCGACCAATCCAAGAATTAGGAAAGCAGTTGTCCAGAAGCTCCCTCACTGCTAGGCTCCAATGAGCAGGACAGCCGTCGTGCTGGAAGACTATGGGCCGATCTTCGTCAAACACTTCTTCCGCTAAATCAGGCAAATCGTTTTCGAGGAAATCTAAGTAGTTTTGCCCGTTTAGGTTGTCTGGCAAAAAGTGCGGCCCTATCAACCGATTACCGATGACGCCTGCCCATACGTTCACGGAGAACCTTCGTTGAAAACCTCTGTGCCTCTTGACTCTCGGGTTTTGATCTCTGGGTGCCCAGTGATGGAGATTGTGGTAATTTACAATTCCTTCCTTGTCAAACTTGGACTCGTCAGTCCAGAGAATACTCCGTAAAAAATTAATATCTTCCACGTCCGTATGGAGCAAGTGGCGGCAAAACTCCACCCTTCTTGCATAGTCGTTATCCTCTAAGCCTAAAACAATAAAAATATCAACGTTAGCGGTTTCCTTATGAATTAGTAGCTATGTAACATTGATTGCTATCTCTGTCTTTCCATTTCTCTCTCTCTCACACACATGCTCATGTTAATTTAAAAATTGCCTATGAAATTCACATGCTAGTTCATTACATAAGAGCTAAAAACAAAAACTTTATGTAAAAAATTACCTTGAACAGGGGTGTAGTGGAAAGGATGACGTCCATTTTCGCGAAGAACCGACCAGACTTTCCACACGCTTAAACCAAGCGTCCGGGCTACGGTTCTTACGCTTCTGGTCGGATCTTCCTCAAATTCAGCCAATATGCGTTCTTCCGCAGCCAAATTTGGTTGAAATCTGTTCACGGCTGGTTCCCGGAAATTTAAATTTCCGGTTTCTCGCAGACGCCGATAAGTTGAGCCAAACGTTTGGTGGTTAGGCACTCGCCGGTTAGGATACCGTTCTTGATAAATCCTCCGTGCCTCGCGCCCATTGCAATCAGCCATTCCATACACCACCAGCATGTCGGTGTACTCTTCACTGGTAAATCCAGCCATTTTGCCAACAACAAGGTAACAAATAACAAAACTTAACAAAAACGAAGTAATAACAAACTCAACAAAATTAACGAAAACAGTGGAGCGTCGTAACGGCAAGTACGTAAGTTAGCTAAGATGGGTAAATCTCGACTGACTAACAAAGACCCCAACGAGTTACCTGCCCGGCCCCGTCGACCCAAGAGCGAAAGAGACATGACATGACATGTTTTGTCTCTTACATGTTGCTCTCGTGTAAGAGTGAGACAACAAATTTGCCAACTGTAGGCCAAACTGGTTTAAATTCTGGAAATTACATTTGTCTTACAAATGTCGACTCGTGGTGGTAAAAGTGCCCTAGTTGCGGAAATTAATTAATAACTTTAAAACTAAAAGTGATAAATACACTTTTAGCATATCGTTAGAAAGGGCATGGACTGAGGATGTTTTAAAAAAATCAGAAGAACTCCAACCCTGTTAGTTTTTTTTAAACCCCATAGAAAGTTGCCCTTAAAATTATTTCTTTACCTTACTATGGTACTTCAGGCCCCATAACTTTTCTTCTCCACAATTTTCTGGTGTAAAATAATTTTTTGCAGGACCCTAAGACTCTAACGATTAAAACAAGACCATTAGCCGACCGGTCCCATGGATAGATTTTGAGCTACAGGTAGTTTTAGTCAAAAAATCACAAAAAAGTCAAATAAAAAATAAAAATAAATTAAAAAAAAACCTTGAGGCCAAGGTCAATATAATGGGCGGGGGTAGGTAGCAGACTATCCCTAGTTTCTACCCTAGGCGTATGTACAGCTCCCTTCCAAACACCCTGTATAATAATATGAATATTGTCAACACAACGTCATGCTCTACTTACATTACTTAATTAGGTGGTCGCAGTGTTGCGCAACATCATGGCTTGTCCACACTCCACACACACGGACCCTATCCGGTGCGATCTGCGATAGCGCCGCTCCGCTGCGACGCTTTGTACGTATGTCGCTCGCTTGTATGAATGTAACCGTATTCACATCGGGGAATTACCTCGTTCAATAAGCCTAGGCTAAAGTAAATCTACCAGGAAGAGGCGAAATCAAAGTACCAGGCCATCATAACGCTCAAGCACGGTAAAGATATCACAGTATTATATCTTCATACAAACTTCGGAACGCAAGTCATTCCTACGCGTCTCGAGTTCAGCCAACATTCGATACACTACAGTCGCAAACACTCACGAGCGGTATGATGGTTTTATAAGCAGTAAGCGTGCGATTTATGAATATTTGATTGAAATACATACAAGTACTCCTACCACTGTTGTGTCCTTTTTAACCCAAAGGTTGACTGGTAGAGAATGCCTTGCTGCATTAAGTCCACCTATGTATCACTTTTGTACATGAAGTTTAAATAAATAAATAAAGTACTTAAAATGGCAGAGAGCAATTAATTGTGCTGTTTTCGGTTGCTTGAATTCTTCTATAACGCACCCAGAGATAACATTTTTTTAAATTATCTGGAACCTCCGAAAAGCAAGACTAAAAAAAATTACATACCTAACCTACTAGTACGTAATTTGTTTCTTTTTCAATAGGTAGGTATTTCGCTTTTACCACCGAGTAAAATACCTGGATTAATAAATAAATAAATGGATAGGGTGATAATGTGAAACACGAGTGACCTACCTAAGCTCGGGTTAAAAAAAAACTAGCAGGTAATTTCCTAGGCTAGGCTATCTATATACTTACATATGTACTTAGCTACTTAATATATTATTGAATTAGACGAAATATCATTAGATTACCTATGACAGTTATAAATGGTAGGTACCCTAGTAAGATTTAAAATAAGTATATTAAAAAATATTATAGGTATTTACCTCAAAATAGACAAAAGAATCTGAGATATTTACAATCACAAAACTAGAAAGTAACTCAAGTAGGTAGAGGTGGGCAGCCCTAAAGCGTGTTTACGTGACGCGGGCTTTTAGGCACTTATTTCAAGGACAGGGCCGAGTCACAATACTGTTAGATATCTTTACCGTGGCTCAAAGCCCTTGTCAAACATTAGACACTAACGACTTGCGTTGACCTGGAGAATTGTCGGAGGACAATGTTCAGTAGTAAACAATAACATGAACTGGGATGTTTATAAGATGCACTCTCGTCACTGGGTAACAATAGGCTTCTACAAAATGCCTATGCATTGGATCAGGTTCACGCAAAACTTCTAAAACATATGGAATAATTTATTCTAAGAGCGTGTTTATGAAATTCCGAAATCTACCTAATAATAACACAGCTTTTCTCATTAATCAACAATGGCTTACCGTATCAATTGATAACATTCCAGTCCCCGATGGTATTTGTATGCAAGTTGCTGCAGTACCGTTTGTAAGAGTAGATACCGGCAGAGTAAACAATATCAAGTCGTACTGTAGCTATAGTGTTTACTGCTACGTGTGTCTGCCCAGTGTGACTCACGTCGCTCATATTATTCTTTTGATAGTGATGCATCTTGCTAGACGACGAGCGGCACCTAATACTTCCTTAACCGCTGCTAGACGTAGGCTCCCCCAGGGGTTACCTCGTAGACCGGTTCTGTGATTCTCTCATCCACCGACCTCCCGTAGTCCTCACCAGGGCCAAACTAGCTAAATAAAGGTATATAATTTATTTTGATGGCCAGTATCTAGCAGTGGACTGTTTGTTGTGGTTACGCACTACATCCGAACTCTATCCGTCATAATTCAGAATATTTTAAATTCGGATTGAACTCGGAATTCAAATCACGGACTCGGATCGGATGTAGTGCGTAACCGCCCTTAGTGATAGCTATACACTGATGATAGTAAATGATATACTTATAATAATAGCGAAGGTCATGCTAGGGTTTCAACCTTTGCTACATCTATTATTATCCTCAAATGTACAGCTGAGGCCATTTCCACTGGAATTATATTTGTATTCATAAAACTGTTTGTTTATTTTCAGGTAAGACGTCATGTCAAGGTGAACGCAGTTTGCATGTATTCAAGGTGTAAGGTATAAACATCGAGGAAAAATATTTTCTTTAAGCCACAGTGAAGCTCTCTACGTGCATGAGAATGGTGAAATGTACTTTAAATCTTGAAATCTGTTTAGTGGTACCCCGTGCGTCATCCCGAGACAGTCAAAAAGCACAAATGGTTCGAGTCAAAGATCGTTTGCTCCAGCATTTGGTAACATACAGCTGTGCTTTGACCTATTTTGAACGTGAATCACTGTGCAGCTGCTGTGCAAATTGTTTAATCACCACATTTGCACTGATTTCGAATAATTCTTTATTTACTGGATTGGTCAGAGGACGTTTCCAAGATTGTCCAAAGTCACAATTGCGCGCACTGGAGTTATCCTTTTGTGCCGCTGCTCTATTCTGTCGTCTCGGCGTCCGATCAGTATATAGAAGCCGGATGTTGTCTGCTTACCCTGTACTAGATCATCATAAGTACTTTATTAAAAGCCGTTTACTTTTTCCGCGTAAGCGCAGCATCGGCATTACATCAGTGTAATAGCCGTAGCATCGAGTGATGAAGACGAATCGTGACCATTACTGGGCAAGTGGCCATGCAGATACTCTTTATGTAATATCCTGTACTTTCTACACCATCCGCGTGCGGTTTGGTTGCTTTGTTTTTTGTGAGTTCCCCCATTATGCCTGGCAATGGTCGCTTCGCCTGCAAGTATCCTCACTCTTTTATCTTAAAACACGAGATCAACATAAACTGGCCGTTACCGTCAATTTTTTATTTTGGGCTTCTAGTTTGCGAAGGGGCCATATTGTATTTGACCCATGAGTTTTTTTGAAAGAAAGAAAGAAAACTGCCACAGTTGAATGTCCATATAACACCCACTCCTATCAAGGTCGGAGACTCTACACTCGAAGTTGTGAACGACTATGTCTACCTGGCAAAAACGATCCAGTTGGGTAGGGCCAACTTCGAGAAAGAGGTCAACCGTCGAATCGTCGACTTGGCTGGGCAGCGTTCGGGCAGTTGCGCTGTATCTTCTCGTCCATCTTACTAACGTGTTTCAAGACGAAAGTCTATGAATAGTGTGTACTGCCAGTTATCACCTATGGCTCTGAGACGTGGTCGCTCACAATGGGCCTCATCAGAAAGCTTACAGTCAGAGGGCAATGGAGAGGGCCATGCTCGGAGTATCCTTGCGTGATCGAATCAGAAATGTAGAGATTTGACCGTGGGCAATATTTTACATTGTACGCAGAACGGATGGCCGATGGGGCAGAAAAGTTCTGGAGTGGCGACCGCGAATCGGAAGACATTGCGTTGGAAGGCCTCCCACCATGTGGGCCGATGACCTGGTGAAGGTTGTGGTGATCCGCTGGATGCGGGCCGCACGGGACCGGTCAATGTGGCGACGCTTGGGGTAGGCCTATATCCAGCAGTGGACGTCTTTCGGCTGATATGATGATGATGATGATGAGGCAGCACACCAATAGCAGCGTCAGTGGCGTTCATTAGGTCCTCTAAAGTGCAGGTGTATGGTCACTCGGGGCACTCCAGCATGTGTATCATATTCTGCGCAGGGGCACCGCACTCACAATGTTTGTCAAAACAATTTAGGGAAATGGGGTTTTATACTCGTCTAGTATTAAACTCCATTTCGCTAAATTGTCTTTACAGCGGCCTACCTGGGTACGCATTCGACTGGGCATATTATGTGATGTTGTGACGCAATTTGGAAAATGAAAGCTTCGGTAATAAAAAGGATATGCACCTGTGTGCTAAAATTATAAGAAGACTTATGATTACTTATGAAATAGTGTTGCTCCCCACTGGAAAGTTTTAAACAAAAAATACAATTTATCATTATTAGAACAAGCGCGGAGAAAGGCAACACCGAACTAATGTAAGTTCGCAACTTAGATTTCATCTTACACGTTCTTGTATTTCGCTTTCTACTATTCGACATCCATTGCTGTTGGAACCCACTTCAGCAGCGCACACACTGGAGCGTGACGCGCGGTGGACGCCGCTCGGGGCAGCTTTAGAAAGCTCTGTACGTAATGTAATGACTCGTTGTCATGTTCAGGAGTGTGCACATTATTGATTGTCTTCGGTTTCATTATGCCACACAATGGACACAGACAGATTGATACGGAATCTTATAATTATTGCTATAAATATAAACTTGACGCTCGCCGCTGTAATTACAAATAGATGTTTTATTACATTTTGCACATAATTGCGTTCTAATAGTTTAATAAGATGATCTGGAAATACTATATTAATATTAATTTCTTTTTTTAAAGCTGGTTATAGTTAATTTATATTGATTAAATTTGCAGCTTCCGTCGTCGTGCCCTTTTATCAGGTGTCTAAACAGCATTAGCTTAGGCAAGGAGTGTTTTAATCTTGTAAAGATATTCTTACTGTGAAAAGGTAGAGGTAATCAAATCGTGACGTGCGTCAAAATATTTAGACACATAATTCAATTCTTTGCGGAAAATTGGAAAACTGCCCAATTACGATAGTTCTCTATCACGTTCGGGTTTCATGTTGTCATCGGTCAATAGTAGTATTACATCACTGACCAAACCTTTAGGGGTTCCGTTCGGGGATAACACATTTATTTCTAGATTTTGATTGTAAGGTAGTTATCATTGCAGAGAACATAATGCTCGTCCCTGATGCTCGCTATAAACGCGTGTGTAAATACGCGCACATGTGACACAGCTGTGGGGAGTGCACTGCACCGGCTATTGAGGCGATTGTATTGTGTCCAGCGATTCAATACCGTGTTCAATGCGATACCATTTGCGTAGCTTGCGCAGTACTTTAATATCATACACTTAGTCTGCTGGATTGACCAGTGGAGTCTATTAAGGTCCCGTGATCCTCCAAACTACCTTTTATTTCATTGCACTTATTAATCATTCATCGGGAAGTTGCGCGGTATCTTCTCGTCAACATACAACAGTGTCTCAAGACCAAAGTTTATGACCATTGTGTGTTGCCAGTGATTACTTACGGGACAGAGACGTGGTCGCTCACAATGGGCCTCATCAGAAGGCTTAAAGTCACCCAAAGGGCAATGGAGAGAGCTATGCTCGGAGTTTCTTTGCCTGATCGAATCAGAAATGAAGACGCAAGAGAACCAAAGTTACCGACATAGCCCGAAGAATTGCCAAACATAATTGGCAGTGGGCAGGGCAGATTACTCGCAGAATGGATGACCGTTGGGCCGAGAAGTTCTGGAGTGGCGACCGCGTACCGGAAGACGCAGCGTTGGAAGGCCTCCCTCTAGGTTGAGCGATGACTGGGTCAAGGCTGCAGGCGTCCGGTGGATGCGAAACGCACAGGGGCTATCGGTGTGGCGACGCTTGCCTATGCCCAGCAGTGGACGACTTCCGGCTGATATGATGATGATGATGATGATGACTTATTAAAAATCGTATTAAATCCGAATGATGTGTAAGGACTATATGTAATCACAATCGTCGGTAGGTGTTATCGTGTCGATTTACATAATCGCTGATATTGACATCAATACATGCTATTAAACGAAACTCGTTTATCGGATTGTGTTTGGGATTTGCATCAGCTTGCGTCACGTTGCATTTTGAGCATTTGGCTCTATGTTTTACTTTAATAGATTCATCTTAGAACGTGGACATTCTAAGAAGAATGACGTCGAACAAGAATGGGCTGAAAATGAAGCCACGTTTCCGATGTATGAGTATGTAAGAGTCCAGCTTTCTCGCTAATTCCCGGGCATCGTGGTCGCGGAGAAAGCCTCGCACTCTAATGTCAGCAGTAATTGCTCGCGCACTGATGACGAGCACCGAGCACTGGCAGCCGCCAGCCGCCAGCGCGCCGCGTCTAACGACCGACCACATAACCACTTAATTGCATATTGACGGAATGTCATTTCCTCAGCAGATAATAACAAACGGATCTCACTTATAGAAACAGTTCCACTTCCTCGTCCGTTGTCCTGCGGTAATTGATGAGTCGTGTGAGAACGAGACTCCACTTACTGTTATGCCTCTCCGCCATTTTATTATAATTGAAATTGCGTGTGTTCCTGCCGAGAGTAATATAGAAACCTTCCGCGTAGTTATAACAATTGTTATGGTAACGCTGTGAAATGAGCGCTGCCCTACAAATAGTTGATTGTTTAAACAAGTTTGTTCTGGACTTCCTACAATGGTAGCAGCGCGCTTTGGCTATATATAGCGGCGATTACATTGAGGAAACAGCAGTGCTTATGATACGAACAAACAGTCGGTATAGCTTTCTGTTGACTCTCTTATTGCGTACACTTTGTTGTGTGCATACTAGTTCCCAAACCTTCGATTACATCTTATAAATTTGATTTTTTACTATCCGTTTAGATCAGAATGTAATTGTGAATCCATTTTAAGATTCCTTGGTGTTATAGCTAGATTTTGGGTATAAAATCTGGGAACGGTGTGTACGTAACAATCATTATGGCTGTTGTAATCCATGTGGGAGCGAGACCGCTCAAATGATTCGCTTCCTGCGGTATAGGGGCCGAGGCGCGCGGCGTGCGGGGCCGTCGGGAGGCGCACGGGGATGCTAACAGCTACTGGACACCACTTCAATCCCTTCAGACATGAAACGATTGTAGATAGGTGCGAAAATGGACTTGGTCCGCCCCTTCACGACGCAGAAGTCCCCTCAGCAAAGTTGTTCTATGTCTGTAGCTTTTGTGTCTGGACGACCCTTAGTGGTTAAACTGACCTGTTGTTGACTGACCTGACTGACAGAGTTGAACGTTAAAAGTGCCCGCGACTGGAAACCACTATCTCTTTCTTCATGTTACAGAGCTTTCGTGTTAAGTAAGGAGCACTCTCCTAGTGCAGTTATGGCAATCCTATGTCGGTGTTAGTCTGAACTGTTCTCTTATCTGTCACTAGTTACACAGCTCAGTTCAGATACATCAACTTGTTCTTGACACCTTATTTATCTGCTGCGTGTGGCTCGGGACGCGTCACGCGTGCCGCTCTTATCTTTTACTAATTGTTTATTTTATTCTTCGCTGCACTCACTAGTGCGATGCGAAACATTATGAATAGAAGAATTAGATAATTCCGGCAGGTCATGTTGATGGTCAATAAGCGAAGAATGCGCAGTTCGAGTAAACATATGCTCCAATGTTTACAGACGGTGAGCCACTAGCGACGTAAAAGCATTCCTCAAATAATGATGACCTTTAAACATAATATTAAGACTAAAAAAAGATCTGAGTAATCTTAGAAAAATTATACGTGGAGCCTGGCAACAAGCTGGCTAGGACTAATAAATTATTTATATGCTAAGTTCCAACTGGTCCGTCTTAACTGATAATGATCAGTATGAGTGTCCTAGTGGTCGACCATCTGTCCGCCGCGGCTCGTCCTAGTTCCCAGAATTGGGAGCGTCGTGTAGGACGCAATTACAATCATGACGGATCGCCCTGAAATATACGCTGACGTTATTTCTTCCCACAAAGTCATGCAGTACCTACTTTACAAATAACCGTCACGAATACATAGGTACTGTGACTCGTAATAATTGTGGACAGTACCGGACGTGGACATAGATCGCACAGAACTGAACACATATTTCCTGTCATACAACCCCGCTTGCAAAGAGACCAATGAGGTTGTATATTCTTGCAATATCAACACGGACTGCCTGGCTTTGTATAGAGCTCGGTAGAAAGTAAGTGACACGACGATTTGTCGCGAGCTCTCGTGCATCCGACGACGCGCGCTTGATGAACGATCGGCGTGGTCGCAGAGCCACTGAGCCACCGCGACCCCGCCCGATGTGCGTCGATTGACAACAACCTGCGTTCATTATGCTGCACTGGAGTTTCACTGCATTTTTGTGCAGAGGATTCATTAAATATATCGCTATGTTGACTTTGTCCACGCACTGCGGCTGCTGTGCTTTTCTGCTGGTTCAAGATAAAGTTTGCTATAACTTTGTACACCAAATCACCAAGTTGCCAAACGACTTTGGTTTTTAGGGTTCAGTACCCAAAGAGTAAAAACGGGACTCTATTGTTAAGACTCTACTGTCCGTCTGTCTGTCTGTCTGTCACCAGGCTGTATCTCATGAACTGTGATAGCTAGAAAGTTGAAATTTTCACAGATGATGTATTTCTGTTGCCGCTATAACAACAAATACTAAAAACAGAATAAAATAAATATTTAGGTGCGGCCCCCAAACAACAAACGTGATCTTTTTGCCGTTTTTTGCGATAATGGTACGGAACCCTTCGTGGGCGAGTCCGACTCGCACTTGGCTGGTTTTTTTTTCCTTGCCTTCGATTGGACCTATAAAGTTTACAAAGGGATCGGTTTTACCGAAAGAAGGGCTTTATTTTACTCAAAAAAAGAAAAAGTATTCACATTTAGGTTCTTACATAGAGCACTGTCTTGACGTTTTCGGTTATTGCGTGGTGCATTCATAGGTCTCACAGTCTTCTCAGTAATAATATAGCAAAGAGAAAACATTACAAAACTAATTCGTGGCTGTCGTGTCGATACAGAGCGCCCAACTCGAGATGCTGCAGATTAGCTGACATGCGCACTATGCACAGAGAAAGCTCTGGTGCCGCACGATACTCATTTGTGAATAACAAAAGAAGTAAGTGACGGTAATTGTGTAGCTCCGCGAGCGATGCTCATCTCCGAGCTCTGAGCTCTCAGATGCCTTCCGACAGGCGGCTCATGTCGAGCTAATATCTGATGCCCTTCGATCGAACGTCTCGCCTCTCGAAATTGATAAACAGTTTTTGTACACAATTTGCTTGTAATTTGACTCGTTAATGTTCAAAAATTGTTATGTACTGTGACACACTATGATACGAAATGATGAGAACTATGAAGGACTGATTGATTAACTTCACTTATTCATTCATTAACAGTAAAATACCAACATGATTTTAAAACATTTTCGAATACTTTTAACGGGAAATGTTTTTAAATCAATTAGGTATTGTTTTTAACCATGGAAAAATATCCTAAGATTTACCGTGTGATTGCTGGTGAAAGCCCGAAGTTAGCCATTAACATAGATTACTTTGGACTTTAGCAGTAAGACTTGGTAAATCTTAGGTTTTACCGTCGTTATTTTGCTGTAAAATATATAGGTACTTACAATAGACGTAAACTCTCGTCGCTTGCATATTGTATATGTCATGGACCAAGTGATCAATGTATAATGTCTAGTCAATTCTAATCGGGCAATGTAATGAATACTGATTTAAACTATATTTATCACATTTTCGGGTCCGGTTTTCGGGTGTTATGAATATTGTTGTACGTAACGGTTGGACAATTCGATAATTATAGTCAATGAATTATGTGAGGGCACCCCGACACGGATACAAAAACAGCGTCGCTACTGAGGAGAGTGAGGGACAGTCAACACGGCATCCTGAAGACTGTAGCTGAGAGCTTCGGCTCTCCGATTGTGCAGCAGTTTGTGCGGAGATTGATTGTTACTAACATTAGGTAATTAGTTTTACTATGTTACTAACACTAGGTTATAAGTTCGTATTACTTACTATTCTTTATTATAACCAATGTTAACATCAAAATAATTAAAAATTTACTTATGTTTATTTTAGCAATATGTGCATATTGAATGGATGCGAGAATATGTTGAGCATCAGAGAGGCGCGGGCGCCGGTGCAATGTAAACAAACTGCTAGAACACGCAGGTGTGACGTGCGCTAACAATGTGCAGTTACTGGAAACCATTATTCATACAAATACTACCTACCTTTCGATGAAAATCTTCCTTTGTACAAGCTTTGATACCTAAGTCTTAGGCAGAGAACGTAATTTGCAATATAATCGGTCTTATTGTTTCAAGAGATCAAACAATCATTATAGTAATTTGGGTCTTAGATTTTTTGGGCTGGTCAATGAGCGAACTCATTATAAATAACTTTTGTTCTTTGTAACATTCAACTAAGCACATCCGGATTGTAATAGTGAGTAATGCTAGGAATTACTGTAACAACGTATTTGCATGGCAGTAATGAGCTGGAACAAAAAGCTCGTGCGCGCTAATACGTATCATTTGTAGCAATTCTCTCGCTGATGAGCCTAGTTCGACCGACGCCGACGACGACGGCGACGCGCTGTGTCTTACATCTGTCTCGTACTCTCGTGTCTACGCAACTTTTCAATTCAAACTGATTCAACATCACTCGGATCAATCTTGTGGCTGTTACATTGAACATTTCAAACGATCCAATTATTAGTCGTCCTTGCTAATGAAACAAGCCATTGTTTCATTTTAAATGACATCATGCAAGGACTTGTCTAGATTTCTTTTATCCTTTTGCAGAGCTGAAATTTCTTAATTCCGCCGCCTACACGAAGTGACTCGTGCAGATTTGGTGTTAGTTTCCTGATTCGTCGGAGAGCTGATCTGTATCAGGTGAACGCTTAGTACAAGTATTATATTGCAAAGATTTAGATCTTCTTTCATTTGCAATTGAAATGTCTATCATTAATATCGCGTGCCGGTGTGGCGGTGTCTGTTCTCGGGACGATGCAACAATTATAACGGACACAGTGGTGGACCGGTCGGTTGTTATCAGATCGCCAGCGGGTCTGCTGTCATCCCTGGTCGCGGGTCGCGGGACGCTACGCGCGTCGCCTCGCTTGTCCGTTCTTGGCATATCGTCAGCTTATCTGATACACAATGTGCCGTTCTTCTGATTTCTCGCAGTTGTCGGCTGGTGCAGGTTATCGATTAGACGTTATGTTAAGTTTTATCAGTATTTGTTCTTAGTATTGTTGGGAAATCTACTGATAGTAGTTCTCTGATTGAAATGTGTCAAACTTCATCGTATATATAATTGCACAATGCTCCAGTTTGCATCTAACTTAACTAGCATAGATAGATAGAGCTTGCCAAGTTTTGTTTCGTAAGTCCAGTAAAGTCCTCGTGCTATATCGCGAGGTAGCATATTCCCCGCGGCACACAGTGTTGTGACAACAATGGCGGCTCCCCGGCGGGTTACGGCTGGCGATCACTCTCGTGGGACTTGTGCAGGTGGTAGCGAACCCTGCTGAGACTGATAAAATAGTGGTAAGCACGCACGACGCTTTGCAACACTACGCACTCCAACTTGGAATATTCTGATCTTCGTGTACCTACATGAGGAGCAACAAATTTTCGAATTGTCGCCTACAGGTGGCAAAAACATTCGTTTTGCAACATTCCATCTGAGAACTGCCATTTCTAAATAAGTAAACGATACACAATATGCTGCAAGTTACTGGTAAATAGTAAATAGCGAGGCATGCTGTAGTTATGTCACTGACACGGTTGGCCGGTGACGAAACGGTCAGGAGCACGTATTGCGCGAGATTCGGCACTTCAGTGGTTGCGTAACTCGGAGCTGGTCCATCGACGCCGAGTGAGGCATCTCGTCAATAACGACGTGATGGATGAGCCGCCAGCACATTAAGATGTCTGACTCAGTCGCCTGAAGGATCACTCGCTGCCATTATTTTGCGTTTGCGCACAATGTATGGCTAGGATGTAATTGTAGTAAAGGTATTTGCGTGGTGTGCTTCGTCGACTTTATAGCAGCTATCAGACTGTATATTATGAGTATGTAATAGATTTGATTCGCCTTTCTTCCATGCTTCCAATCAATAAAATCGGTCATTAGAAGCAGGGCAACTTCAAAGCTGTGCCAGAGGATGATATCACGCCATTAATGACGAGCCCACCTGCTGCAGATATGCTGCGGTTCTTGTACTCTGCCCAGTGATCGGTGACTCACCCGTGTCTATGACCAGAGACCGTTTTTGTGGCTCTACGTCACAATGTAACGAGAGCAAAAACTGTGTGCATTGAATCGTATGTTCGAATTTGTTGAACCACTTCACTGTTACTTTAAATTAAACCTAGTATCATTGTAGCCTTTAACTCTAATATAAAAGCTACAAGTAGGTATTTACTGCACGTTTTCTGGATGCGAGCTCTGTGAACATTGTGCAACAAACATAATAGAGCTTTTCAAGAAACAGTCACAATACACTTTTTAAAGATCACAATATGATGCTTGAAATCCGATTCATTTGTATGTATGGGCTAGAGTAATGAACTTTTGTTTGTATAGTTCATACAGTGGCTACCTGTTCGTGTCCGTCATAACGGCCTCGTTTGATCGCCTTCCGCGGCGCCGCCGGCCCGCCAGGCTATCGGTGTTGCCATCTAATTCAATTAACCTATTGAAATCGACGAATTAAACTCCTATATTTTTAATTAAGCTCGCTCGGACGATGCCAATTGAGTCATTTAGTTCTTCGTTGAACATAAATTCGTCGGAGGACTTTTGTATGACGGTCGGTGATTGTTAGCCTCGCCTATTAGTGCTTTTACATTCAGAATTGCATTTATATTTATAGAATTGTATAGAACTTTTCGGTGTGGGGGAAAAGATTAAAAAAACTTCTTCATCTAAATACATGAACAATAATACAATGTACACAGAGCGCCTATTATGTACTTCCTGAACAACTAATTTACCTCAATTCTCGGATTATTCCGTAGTTCAAAACCATGCCTGTGTGTCACTGTCAACTATCCATCGTGCACCGGTAAACACAGGAATGTTGATGAAGCAGTAGTCTAGCGCGCACTAGATGAAATGGAAACAGTAGCTCACAACAATCATAAGGCACATTAAGGTTAATCGAGCACATTAATGGTGGCCGGTGGCCGGTAGCCAACGCGCCCTGCTCCCGACGCCGACCTGAGGCTGACACTAAGCAGATATGCCTTTGAATTACAGAAACACTACATACAAATACGATGAACGATATGGTTTAGAAAAGGTTTACAATCATAGCGCCTGTCTTAATACCGGAGAAAACTTCTGATTCAGATCACTCTTTTATTTTCAATCAATATTTTTTAGTTGCAGTGTAGGCGTTAAAAAGCTCGTATGCAATTGCTTTACGTTAGACAGATGGTTGGATTCAGTTACAATTGCATGCCTTATAGACAATTTCAGTTAATTTGTTATTTCGCCGTCTAGGAATAAACCTTTGATTGCATTTGGCAGAATCCTTTAAGTCCTCGCTGGCGCTGTCGCGCCGTGTGCCGCATTCCCGGTCGCAAATTAGCGCGGCGCCGCACAGATAACCTATCTCAATAGAGCGCCTCCGTATGGTATTCCAGCGGCTGGCGGCGCGCCAACCCGCCAACCCGCGCCTATATTTACCGCGCCCAAACTGCACGGCATCCCAGCTAAACGCTTTTGACTATACGCGGCTGTAACGCTCAGTCGGCTAATGGCTCCAGATCCGCGCCATGCCGCATGTTGCCTTGTTCCGCTTTCGTTTGTTACTCTTTCATGTGTCATATCTTTCGCCTTCGTAGGCGAGCCGTAGCAACAGCTGGGTTCGTTACAACAGACGTTGAATTTTTCCTTTGATTTATGGTTGTGTATTATGTCGTAGATTGTCTCTTTTAATTTATCGAGTTTCCTAATATAACGCAGCCGTGTTTTTTGGAATTCAAACAAGTATTGATCCTACGCGATTCTCAGGTATTACTGAATTTTCTATAAGATGTGTGTTTCTCCTTTCGAACTTTCGTGTGGCACATTTGTCTGTTCATCAATCTATTCTGTAGAAGTAGAAGCTGCGCCCCACAAACAGGCAGCAATGTGTATGATAACTTGCGGTGATACGTTATCTGTGCACATCGCTGGAGTGGCGTGGCATGTGTTCTTGTGGAGCAGCATGTGCACTACACATCGGCGCGCGCGCACACGAGCGAACTAACGCGCTGCAGATGCGAACAGCTCGTGCCACCAGCACTTACAATGTACTTACTGTAATACCTTCACAAGTTGTGTATCTTTAGTAGGTTGCATCTCTAATCTGAGGTTGCATCGTTATGTAGTCGTGGACTCGTGGTTATGGTAACGTCAATAAATTATGTATCTCCAAATAGATTCATGTTGTCCATAAGATCCCTGTTTAGGTTACATTGTTAAAGTTTAATTACATCTATATATTATCTCTTGGAAGCTGTCAGACTATACGAATAGCATGAATGACCATACATGACATGACTATGTTCATTGTTCTTTGTGGGTCACGTAATAAAAAATATTCCGTAATGCCTACGATCAGGTAAGTTGATGAGCGCGCTTGAATAGATCCTTGTGCCACATAGTGCGGGGGCCCGGACGTCAGCAGAGAGGCGGCGACCCACGTCCAATCACTAGCACCGGTGAGCGCACACATTATACACCACACACGTTGGATACGTGCAGAAGATCAATCTCAAAAAACCTAACTACTGTGTGCTTATTCCGAGTTTTTAACGTAATCACTCATGTTAACGTAAACAATCTCGTATGTCAAATTGTATACAAAATCTTCTAATTTTCTAATTACCGTCACCGGCGCTTATCCAGTTTCAATAAAAATTGACGCTTACGTTAACACGAATGAGCGTGAGTAAAAACTCGCACTAATATAAGGCCTATGACACGGTAAAGATATCTAACAGTATTGTGACTCGGCCTTGTTCCTGAAATAAATGCCTACAAGCCCGCGTCACGTAAACACGCTTTAGGGCTGCCCGCCTCTACCTACTTGAGTTTCTTTCTAGTTTTGTGATTGAAAATATCTCAGATTATTTTCTCTAATTTGAGGTAAATATATCTATTATATTTTTATTATACTTATTTTAAATCTTACTAGGTACCATTAACCTACCATGTATAACTCTCATAAGTAATCATTTTATAATGATATTTCGTCTAATTCAATAATATATGTAAGTAGCTAAGTACATAAGTAAGTAGATAACCTAGCCTAGGAAACTACCTACTAGTTTTTTTTTAACTCGAGCGTAGGTAGGTCACTCGTGTGTCACATTATCACCCTATCCATTTATTTATTTATTAATTCAGATATTTTACTCGGTGGTAAAAGCGAAATACCTACTTATTAAAAAAAAAGAAACAAATTACGTACTAGTAGGTTAGGTATATAATTTTTTTTTATAGTCTTGGCTTTCGAAGGTTCCAGTTAATTTAAAAAAAAATGTTATCTCTGGGTGCGTTATAAAATAATTCAAGCAACCGAAAACAGCACAATATAGTATATAATTGATCTCTGCCATATTATGTAAGCAAGTACTTGTACGTATTTCAATCATATATTCACAAATCGCACGCTTACTGCTTATAAAACCATAACCGTTTGTAACTTTTTGTGACTGCAGTGTATCGAGTGTTGACTAAATTCGAGGCGCGTAGGTATGACTCGCGTTCCGAGCGTATGTATGATGATAGAATACTGTTAGATATCTTTACCGTGCCTATGATATCTAAGACCCAATGGACATAACAGGGATGTTTCTAAATTATTCATTTGCTGAATAATACTTTAGCAGCAGTTGTAATTTGTAAATTTGCGGGGCCAGGAAGATATATGGGCGTACGTGGTTTTGGACCCCTCATAAACATATCAGAATTCCTTCCAAGTAAAACCTTTAAAAAATCAGAATTGCATGCAGCCACTAAGTACATTCTGGTATGCCTGCCGGTTATATTGCTTCCTTCGCCATAATTCTCGTGTTATTTAACTGGGCGATGCAATCGCCGTCACATCTTGTCTCCCTGCATCGAGCATGTCTAGGTCTGGTGTCGCCACGCCGCGCGCCGGTGCCAGGCCATGCCTCGTGAAGCCCGGCGCGACCTAACGTCTCGTGATCCGAGCCATGATGTCCCACAGCTTATGACATGAACCGCAGTTCGTTGCACTCGCACTTCCTCGCATTATTTTACACTAAAGATTTGTGTCAGTGAACTATTTGTTTGATTCCGTATTATTTCCTTACATTCCCGTCCTGGCAGTCTTATTACGGGACACGGTACAATTCACCCACTTTGCTTAGTCTCATGTTCCTTTAAATCGACCTCAAAGTGGGACTACGCAAGCATTCTTGTTGTGTCGTTAAATAAACTCTTTATTTGAGCAATTTGCGTCAATTTGTTCAGAATTTTCTACGATTCTGGGGGCCTCGCTACGAACTTGGGAATATTGCATGAGCTTTTGATAAGTTTGATAAATGTCGCGGTCCCCTGCGTGCACAGTATAATGAATGTGGTTGTGGACGCTAACGTCGAGTGCAATGTAGCAGCGAGGCGGGACACGGTGGGCCACTCCCGCAGGCTTATTACGTATCTTTTGCAAGAGCAAAACGATAGCGATTTTTGAGCAATAATTGCTCTTCCATACAGAAGTTTTAGAGTTGTTGGCGGTTTTTTTAAAAATAAGTGCTTTAGACAAACAGCGACCGACTAGCAAACGATTTTGTAGGACCTACCATATCTACACTGCAGGTAATTCCGACTTTTATGACATAAAGCGTTTGATCGCTATCGTTTTGCATTGATACAGACGGGTGGCCGTCTGTACCGCGTGTCCCGAACGCGCGCCGTGCCCCGCCGACCCAATTACGTGATACCTTTAAGCAAATAATTGCAGGCAACCTTTTGTGTTACATACATCAGTACACAACTCCATTCATAGATTCTGTTTGTGTTTCCAATTGAATTCCGAGAGCTGAGTTGAATGTGGCTTTGATGAAGTGTTTTCTTTTATTGAATGCGGATTTCCCGAGCGAAGTTCATATTGAAAACACGTTGTTCTTTTATAAGCTATTAGAGTCAATTAAGAGAAGTAGGTTAGTGAGGTGTTGCTACGCGATGGTTTAGCGGAGTAGGTAACTTCTAAACAAGACAGAAACGAATTAATAAGTTTTGTGTAGTCGTAAATGAAGTTAATCAAGTAGATCATTGCCATTAAGAAAACATTCGTTTTAAGAGAATAGATAACCTGTTCTTCATGTTGCGAATCTGTGTTATGAACTCTTCGATTCAATCTGAACCAAAAACGGGATTAGGTTGTCTAATAAATAGCAATAAGCTCGTACCGCACCCCATCGCATTGCTCTATTGTTATTTATTGACCGACAATAGGGTTCAAAATAAATCCTCGGGCTCACCCCTAGAGGATTATAAGCGTGACATTGTAATATAAAAGATCGATTTGTTCGATGAATGCTCCGATTTCTCTCTCAGTCACAGATAATATAATACAAGCATAGAGATGCCTCATCCCATACAAAGAAACCGTGCCGACGTAACTGGCGTTTTTCATCTGATTATACCGATTATTTTTTGTAAATCGATCGCGTTCGGTTCCGTACCACGGCGGTAGATAGATCACCATCTATATCCGTGGAAAGGGACGGAACGGAACCGAACGCGGTCGATGTACAAAAAATAATCAGTATAGAACGTCGGCACAGTTTCTTTGTATGGGATGAGACACCACTGTCCCAGTCAACTTTTGTACTGTTTTCCTTTTAGTTCAAGTATGGAATGCGACCCGATGGACTCGTGTAATATTGCTCTGCATCGATCCAGGCGTTTTTCTGTTGACTTAATATGGGGGTAAGTGCACTTTCTGCAAAATTGCTTCCACGCAGTTTACCTAAAGAGGACTCCAACTCCAAACATAAGTTTAAGTACGGACATAATGCTGAACCTTGTGGTACCCCTGAATTGAATTTATTTGCTGCTGTCTATAATTTCATTAAACTGATCGTGAAATTATCTAGTCATTATCTAGTCCGTATCCGTATGCTTCAAGAGTAAAGTTTTATGATTTACGTAATCAAATGCTTCATTAAGATCGCATAGTATAGAGAATTAGTAATTCTACGAGAACAGTAAATAGTTGTTCTATGTTTAAATCTGGAACGAAGGCACTCGGCATATTAAAATTCGCAATTTAGCAATAGCCTACAAAATCCATTCTGTCTGGAAAAAGCAGAAAAAAAGCTTCTTCTGGAAAGTTGATTATAAATTTATTTACGTTGCGTCGTCAAGCCGTCTGCTCGTTGTCGATGGTTGCGACGTCGCACGCACGTCGCTATGTATGTATGTGTGTGTGAGTACGAAGCGTGCCGCTGCATCCGTGGGCGTCATCTCTTGCTGCATCTCTCCGCATCCTCCCTACTTCCAGGCAACCAATTGACCTCATACCGCTGCTCATTTATTACAATCGCTTTTATATTGGCTGCAGTTACGTAATGTGGACCCTTTTATTCAACGGGAAGTTACAGAAGGGCTACTTGAGGAGAAACGTCTTGTAACTGCACTTTCGTTCATCTCTTCGTGTGGATGTGACCGCATAGAACGATCCTTTTGTGTTTGTCTCTTATCGTGGTCCCGTCATTCCGGGTTACTCCAGCAACCCAACTCTAATTTTATGCTCCTATTTAATTTGAATGACTCGATTAAAGTGCGTCGGGTCAGTCATTATGGTAATGTCGCCACGTTACGACTAGGGTTAATTAATTGTATCACGGTCAACTGCTATATCATGCAAATTGGGGAAGCCCTCCGAAGTTAAGGCTGGTGTTATTGGGAATTTTATTGTTGAATATTTTAGAAGTTGTATTTTTAACTCAACAAGAAACGCAATTGGTGTGTGTGTGTATGTCTCTTTAAGATAATATGTTTTTATTTTATTTGAGGTAGGTTTGCTCTTGACTGTAGTCTAGGTCAGAGGTGACAGAGACAAAGTCGACGATGGAGTGAGCTTTCCCAGAAAAAGCCTGTTCACTCTAACTTCGAAGTGATAGTGTTGTAAAATGACTCTACTTTTACCAATAGATTACGCAATGTTGGAATGTCCATGCCAATTATAGGATTTTAGGTAGCCTTTATTATAAATTAGTGAAAATATATGTATAATAACTATTTCATCGAATGAAACAACTCTTAATATAAAGATTAGAATGTTTCCTTCGATGTCGTTATAATTTATGTATGCTAGTGTATTTCAATATGATTTTCTGGGCATTTGATTACGAAGCTAGGAGAGGCACTCTCTTTAACCCTTTTCAAGGTAGAGGCAGTATACATGCCACCAAAAAAAATATTTTTTTATTCTCGACTGTATCGTTCAATGTGATTTTATTTTTTATTGATGGCAACATCAATAATTTTTACGTCAAAAATGAGCGTCCTTTTGACAAATGCTTGACAACTGTCAATTTGAAGTCGTCCATTATCACTTGAAAGTTGTGATTTTCGGTTAGAATTTTTCATCCAGTTGCATCTTCTAAGATTTTGGCTAAAATGGTAAGAAAAGTAATTTATTTTATTCATTTGTTTTTATTTATTACGTTTTACGTGTAATTTTGGCTATGAATGTGTTGAAATTTGTTTTATTGTAAATTTTATTGGTGGCCGTATCTATGCCACTGCCTGCTCGCTGACATGTTTTGGTGGCAGTATAAATGCCATTGCCTGTTTGTATTGTAGGCATACTTGCGTGATGAAGATATTGAAAATGAACTTGAGCAGATGTTTGGACTTCCTGAAGATCCTGACAACTCAGAAGATGAGTACGAGGGCGAAGATGGTATAGAAACCAATTTTGATATTCGTGCGATGTTAGAGGACCAAGATATTGTTCAAAGTCAAGGAAGTCCAACACCTGGACCATCAAGACGGAGTCCAGAAGATGTGGGTTTGCTTTCTACTAATGCAGGTGAAGTAGAAAATATTGATCCTAACATAGGAGTACCTGATATTGCAAATAGCGAAGACGAAGAAATATTGCGACCAGTCAGGCCTTCACGAGTATCGAATCTGCGCTCTCGGCATATTTTGGAGTCTTCTCCGGAATCTTCTGCAGACTCTTCCTCAGAAGATGAGGACGACAATGACTGGAAAAAAGGTATGTGGTCGGACAGGCCAAGTGCTGATAAATTTGACGAAGCCACCTTGAGACCTAAAGTTTTCTTTCCGAGCAGGACTTCTCCAGTGGCTTATTTTTCAAGGTATTTTTCTGAAGAAGTAATTGATCACATAGTTGAGCAAACTAATTTGTATGCCTCTCAAAAACAGACCCAAAATTGGGAACCTGTTAGAAAATCGGATATTGATGCGTTTTTGGGAATCATCATTCTGATGGGTATACATGTTTTACCATCTATAGACCTATATTGGTCTAGTGACCCATTTTTTAGAGTGGACGAAATTGCGCAAGTAATGACATGTAAAAGGTTCAAAAAAATTTTAGAAAATCTTCATCTGAATGATAATTCCAAGACTCCTGCAAAAACAAGTCAGGAATATGACAAATTATACAAAGTTCGCCCTGTCTTGGAATTATTGAATTGTGCATGCCAAAGAGAAGCGAAACAAACTACTTCTCAGAGCATCGATGAAGCTATGATACGGTTCAAAGGCGTATCATCTCTAAAACAGTACATGCCAGCTAAACCCATAAAAAGGGGATTCAAGGTTTGGGTTCGCGCAGATAGTGTAACTGGTTATGTATATGAATTTCAAGTTTACACCGGTAAAAATGACAATAATACACCGGAGTTAGGTTTGGGTGCCAATGTTGTCAAAGCCCTGACAAAATCTCTGATTGACGAGAAAGTTCAAGCTCATGTTGCTTTCGACAATTTTTTTTCCTCATATCCTTTGATGGAATACCTTTATGAACATGGTATTTACTCCACTGCCACCGTAAATGTAAATAGAGCAGACTTACCGAAATTCGTAAAAGGGAAAAAAGGGAAAGTAAAGCTTGACCGAGGATTCTACAAATGGAGAGTGAAGAATAATGTTGGATTCATGATTTGGAAGGATACAAAAAACGTCACAGTGTTGAGTACAGCTTTCCATCCTATGGAAAAAACTTTTTGTATACGAACGATGAAGGATGGCACAAAGAAGAGTTTTCCTTGCCCTTTGGCTATCACTGAATACACCAAGAGGATGGGAGGAGTCGATAGGTTCGATCAAAAAAGAGGCACATATGAGGTTGGACGACGGAATAGGCGTTGGTGGTGCCGAATTTTTTATTTCCTAATCGATCTAGCTATCACAAATGCTTTCATATTACAATCGGTTTCACCGCGAAATCATGGACCCTCATCGAATCTTCAGTTTCGCATCTCGATTGCTAGATCGCTTATCGGAAACTACACATCGAGAAAGAGGAGCCTGTCTAGCGAACCCAATTTTATTGCAAAGAAGAAGAGAGCTACAGGCAGTACCAACTACCAGAAAGTCGTAGGAGTGCATGACGACATTCGTTTCCAAGATGTTGGAAAACATTTGATAGACAAGTCTGACACACCGCGCAGATGCCGTTTGTGTAGTACAAAGACAAATAACGTAAGAACCAAGTTGTCATGTACGACTTGTAAAGTATTTCTTTGTGCTTTCCCTTGTTTTACTCAATTTCACCAAAAGAATTGAAGATTGAAAAAGCGTCTACAAATAAATCTTTTTGTGTGGATAATTATAACATGGTTTTATTTCTAATTTCATAAAATGTACAGATTGAAAAAAAATGGAATTTACTTAATTTACAGAAATATTACCCTCATAGTATGGGCAGTGGCACATATACTGCCACCAAATTTTCCACACATTTCCCAACAGTTTTCCGATTTAAAAAAAATCTTAAAAATCATATAAAAATACCCACATTAACATACCAAAATTTCATTTCTGTACTACTTCTAGTTTTCTCTGCCTTATAAAGGGTTAAGTGCCAATAACTGGGTATCTTACCCTAGTTTGGTTTTCTATTAAAGCGTGTTTTTGTTTCTGACACGCTTTTTAACACTAAACTAAACTATTATTTAAACTGTAACTAAACTATTATTTATTTTTATTTCAATCGTAATTCTGAAGATCCTGGCAAGGATAATGAGACAAACTATTTAAAATATTGCATTGTCATCGGTCCTTGATTAGTGGGCAAAGTTTTTAAATAATCCGACGTTTTGAAGGTGGTGAAAATCACGTTCAAAGATCCCGTTACATAGATACATACATAGCAAGCTAATAAAAGCGTGTTAAAAACATTTAATCAGAGCGCACTTTAACTTTTTGTCGGAAAAACTTTCTTCTGCCTTCTTTTGAACAGTGAGAAAGTAATGATAATCAGGACTCAGGTATACCTTCTTTGAGTTTCTTTACTTTATTCAACTTCGATTGACCGCGGTATGCTTGCAATCATCCATTCATTTTTAAAGTTTTCTCATGAGTATGTTTGTCGAGCAGGCAAGGTGGTGTGTGCGTCGTGCGGCGGCAAGTGCTCGGGCGAGGTGCTGCGCGTGTCCGACAAGTACTTCCACACGGCGTGCTTCACGTGCCGCACGTGCGCGGCGTCGCTGGCGCGCGGCGGCTTCTTCTGCAAGGACGGCCACTACTACTGCCCGCAGGACTACCAGCGCGCCTTCGGCACGCGCTGCGCCGCCTGCAACCAGTACGTGGAGGGCGAGGTGGTCTCCGCGCTCGGCAACACCTACCATCAGAAGTGCTTCACCTGCGCGCGCTGCAAGTGAGTATCAGCTTCTTCTGCAAGGGCGGCCACAAGGTACTAGTTGCTGGCAGTACCAGCATCGATTGTATCAACAGGTACCATATATATGTTCTATACGTTCAGTTCTTCCTTCAGATCCGTCTGATCTGAATAAAATATGTAGTCTGGCTATTGCCACCTCAAGTTCAATCGAAACCTGATAATAAATCTCGATCTTGTTCGCGGTACGCCTCAAGCTATACTTCTCTTCACTTTCAGTTTATGGTTGTAGATACATTGTATTACCTCTCCTACGCGTTTTATATAAAAGGCTTGCTTAGATCGGATGGCTATGCGCATAGCTGACGCTGAATAGGCAACTGATTGTAGCTAAATATATCTGTGACCATCTGGAGATGAATCCATACACGGTGACAAGAATTCGTCACACTAGTCTGTGTTACCCTAGCGGAAAGGCGGGCACGTATCAATACCATTTATTTTTATACCCACACCTGGACGCAGTTGAAGAGACTTTGTGCATAAAGACTTAGTTAATTGGTGTGAAATATTTATTGATACGAAAATGGAGTTTTATTGATAGGACACCAGGACCAGGGCATCAGGACAAGAGATGAAAAATCTCTTTAAGGGTGCCCTGGTCGGTCATTCTTCCATACATACGTAGTATGGTGATTACACCACTGTTTGACGGTGTACGCTAAAAATAAAAAATGATATCAATTTGACTTATTATTATCTAGCCCTGTATGGAAACAAAAATTAAACAAAACATAGATCTTAAAGTTATGAGCGTCGAAAGTTCCATATTTCAACACCATTTTTTATCGCGTCTTTGGGCGGAAATAAATACAATAAGAAGAAGAAAGATTGCGAACCATACAGAGTACACACACAAAGATAGTATCTATAATGCTAGAATAGATTACCTGAATATCATGAAACTTGAACATAACCAGTGAAATGAGAGTGTACCAAGGTGAACTGTACGAGTACACATCTGCGTACCCCTTTAGAGAGTACTGGCGTGATTTTATGTTTTGAAACGGTATAAACAATAAATAAAATAATGTAATACTTTAAAAAGTAAATATTATTGTCTTTGCAAGAAAACCAAAAAAAAAAAAAATTCACGGAACAAAATTAAAAAAAAAAAACAAAATTTATTGGAGCAGCTCAATCCCAAGCCTTTTTGTTCTCAACGTATTGTTGGATGAGATAGCATGCATTTTAACCCCGCCCATAAAATAGCTCGTGCCGCCGGCTAGGGCACCCTTATGTGCTTATTTGAACAGTCTTAGCATGAAATGTATATTGAAGTCATAAATATAATCTGCAGTTCTATTGTGGTAGAGGATGTTCTCATGTGACGTTGTGTTCCTCCCGCAGACGCGCGTTCCCGTCGGGCGAGAAGGTGACGTACACGGGCGCGGAGGTGGTGTGCTCGGGCTGCGTGGCGGCGCCGCAGCGGCAGACGGCGCGCACCGCCCCGCCTCAGCTAGCAGCAGCCTCGCCCGCGCGCGAGCCCGCGCCGCGTCCCGGCTCCACCACACCGCATGACCAGAATGGTAGGGGATCCTGATAATCACAATACCTTTATGAAGCTTCAGGTAACCCGCCCAGCATCTCCTACACAAGAGGACATCCGTAA
This sequence comes from Orthosia gracilis, assembly GCA_947562075.1. Classification (NCBI taxonomy): domain Eukaryota; kingdom Metazoa; phylum Arthropoda; class Insecta; order Lepidoptera; family Noctuidae; genus Orthosia; species Orthosia gracilis. Next base: position 24,891,992 of record OX387274.1, on the reverse strand, counting down.
TTTAGCGACTGTGATACAATTGTACAGCCTTCAGGCTTAGACGCCTTTTGTGATACCAAGAATGCCGCCTTTTGCCTCTGGATGTGGCGTGGATCAATCTACAGTAAATAAATTATTATAATTCGTTGTCCCTGATTGATCATATGCCTACATCCACAAGGAATTCAAAGTTTATTGTATTAAATCTGCTTAAATGCCCGTAGACATTGTTTTATGTGTCTTCAACCCATGATCGTCAAGATAATCTATTGTTAGTAGCTAGACAGAACGGTTCGTCGTCAAGTGGAGCGACACAACAAAGGAACTCAATTCCGTGTCAAAGGACATGCATATGTATGGGCTTTGGCGGACGCTTTCTACTTTCTATGAGTTCGCACAATGGCACGAGACGCGAATACGTTGACCCTTGACCTTGAGCGACCGTGACATTGACGCGCACCCCGTCAGCCCGTCTCGCGAGCACGACGCACACAGGTACAGGAGCCGCGCGTCAAGCTTATTGTCGAACTCACGCGCTTTTAAAAGTTCCACGTAATTCGCATATTGCCCAATCGCGTGCTGGACGCAAGCGGTGATTGACCGTTTAATAAAGTTCTTATGAGCTATGGCGTCCTAGCAGTTGTCCTTCTGTACTTTTTTACTATATTGCTAATATCAGGCAAAAACAACAGACGACAAAAGGGCCCTTTTGTACAAATTGAGTTTGTAATGTTTTGTGTTTATTTCAGAATGTGCGGGATGTGGACAAGAGTTATCAGAAGGACAAGCTCTCGTAGCACTAGACAGGTGAGCTGATGCACCGCTTATCTATCGTATCAAAAGTTCCCATAGGAACTGCTACTCTTGCCTATCCAGGGTAGATGTCAAGGATTTTGGACGAAATTGGTATCAAATAAATATTCCTGTCGGCGGTGACTTGTGGTTAACTAACGAGTGAGGCGCCGGTAGGTCTCGGGCCAAAGGTCGCGCCATCTCGCCGCCTAATTGGACTCATTTATTTATTGCTACATTACTTTATGCAAAGTGACCCGACGGTCAACGTCGTCAAATATTAATGGAAGCCTGGCGTCCCAAATTAGGGCAGGTAGTGCCGACTCATTATAAATAATTTCCAGAGAATACACAGGAAGGGAGTTTTCAGGGAGACGATATTTTAGCCAAATTAAGGTGAACTCTGGCGAGTTCAGACAAAATATCATCTTAATAAGTCATGGTTGATTACTTATTTAGATGAAATTTTCGCTTCTCCATTTGTATTATTAAGGAATGTTTTTTGTATGGTGCAGACAATGGCACACTTGGTGCTTCGCATGCGGCGAGTGCGGCGCGGTGCTGCAGGGCGAGTACATGGGGCGCGACGGCGTGCCCTACTGCGAGCGCGACTACCAGCGCATGTACGGCGTGCGCTGCGCCTACTGCCAGCGGTACATCTCCGGCAAAGTTTTACAGGTATGTACCTCCTCACATATACTATACATACAGCTACAGCACTGTTCTAGCACTAGCTAACATTGTATTTCCAATAGGGTTGTTGAAATAAAAAAAAATTGATGTTTTTTTATGTATTTTGAAACTTATATACGAGTATCATTAATTATATTGTCGTTGCAAAAAGCTCTTGATTTTTTTTTCAATATGTATTAAGCAATTGAAATTCGATAAAACTTTAAAAAGAACCACGTGTCTACGAACGGGACACGATTGGTCGCCCTGTTGGTGACGTCATAACGTTCAAAGAATTTCACGATAATACAGTGTTAACTACACGTGAATTAACTAAATATATCCGAAAATAAGTCCAAAAATATTATTTATAACAGCAAATTTTATTTAGGCATTTGTGATTAAGGATTCATAAAGGCTTATTATGATACCACTTTATGGATGGTTTGGCAGTTTTGAGCATAAATAAAGTAGTCGTAATGATTATTTCATGTTATTAGGCCGGTGTTTGTTATTGTTGTTTACCAGATACATTTAGAAACATAATTATAATCGAAACATATTTGTAATAGTTTCTACATATACGTAGGCTATTTTGGTTTAAAATAAAAAGTAAACAAACACGATTGGCGCGAAACTTCGACTTTGCATATCAAAAAACTTCATTAGATAGAAGTACCACTAAATATGATAAGAGAAAGAATTTATTTTTTGCATAAAATCCTTAATATTTTCGTTATTTCCCATTACTTACATATCCCATAATAATATTAAACTCTATATTTTTATATTTACAAACACTGAAACAATTTATAGAACAAAACGTGAAAATATTAACTCTGTACTTTTCCTTATATTAATTCTTCAGTAAATATCTCTTAAATGCGTCGACTGATTTGCACAATTCAAACATAAACATTTGCTCTTACGCCTATCACACCACATCACATCATCAGCCTATTAATGTTCTCATTGCTGGGACACAGGTCTCATCTCTGTGAGAGGGTATAGGCCGTATTCCACCACGTGGGCCCTGTGCGGGTTGGTGGATGTCACATATATTCGAATTTTTGGTTCTAGGACATGCCGGTTTCCTCACGATGTTTTTCTTCACCGTTTTACGCCTGTATCTGTAATTAAAGATTACAATAGTGAATATATTTCTATAAACAAAAAACATATTTTCAAGTTACGTTAATATACAACAATGTCAACTTTTCTCGAAAGCTCCCATAAACATTTTCTTTTCTCTGTCTTAAATGATCAAAGTAAGAAATTAATTCGAATCTTATACTAAATTAGTAAAATATAACAAAATAATTAACAAATTATAATTGGAATGTAGTTAGACATAGAACATTTCTCAAATCTCTAGTACCGATTGCTAGGTACTTTTCTATTCGGCTATTGCGCGAATCACATATAATGTAGAAATTTTTTGTAGTATTCCTACATAATAGTACGAAGCAAGCACGATAACTTTTAAGGTTCGATATTTTTTATCAATATATTTGATATTATTATGCATCAATATATTGACCATAATAACAAGATTAAATCGGTTGAAAGTCAAAACACTGTATCAGCTATGTGCTACAATTACTAGAAATGAACGTCGTGACGTCACACGGGCTCGGGTTTGTCCGGGAACTGTCGGCGTGTTTTTGGTGCTGGATTCAAAACAGATCAAAATACTTTTAATTTGATATTACTTTGTAATTATATAGAATAATAAAAAACTAAAAATAGTTTTGCACGAAAACTTATATAATTATTATCTTTCCATTTATTACAAAAAAAATTTGGTTCAACAAATCAATTGTGAAAGCGTTATTTATGGCCTACAAGTGAATGTAATAAAGACAGATTTTTGCAAGGCTTTTAACATTATGTATCATACTTGATGATTTACACATTTGCCTTTAATAGAATTCGAGAAAACTTCTCATTTCGGTCAACTTCGTTTATCTCAAACTGTTGCCAAAAGAGAGGTTTTCAATTGATAGAGATCTAATTTTACGGCAGTACATCTGGTATTCCACAAGGCTCAATTATTGGGCCTTCACTATTTAAAATCTTGTTGTTTTTCCACAATGTATTTATTTATTTTTCCAACGATATTAAGTTATTTTCTAACAATAGTGCAATAAGGTAGAATTATTTAATTTCATGTCCACATCTAGGTTGGTATCGCAGAGCAATCTGTGCAGTAGTTACTGCGCGTACGCATAACAATGCGTGATGAGTCACCCGTCGCTGTTTGTGTACTTGATCGCCGATCGTTATCGACATGGTTTACCTGCATACACAGCGGATGTCATGCATTTTAAAACAACTTGAAAAGCGTGAGCTACCCTACGCTATAGTTATTATTTTAAAGCAACATGGTCAATGACAACGTCAATATTCTTTATCTGGTCTCGTTTTATTATTTTGGCATACCATACAGCTTCGAGTCTGCTACTTAAAGTGTACTTGTACTACTTGTTACGCTCTATCTGTAGCGTAATGTTTATCCCATAATTTCCGTGTTCCCTTTAGGAAGCATCTGTTTTATTCGGTTATATAACTCAATGATAACAACAATAATATCGTAGCGGACGCTGTGACGTGTGGCGCGTCATATCGCACTGTGTCGTCACACAACGGGACGCGCTTGTTTGATACCCGCGTGACGCGTGCTCGCATTGTTCCGTGTTCGCATTGTTTCGCAAATAACTGCCGTTACCGCGTGTCCGTGCCCACCTGATGCATCCGTTGCATCACGGCATGTTCATGAGCGTCGATGAGAATAGTTAACGGATTTGACCAAAATGATTTTGGTCCTAGAATTTGTTGTGACGTACAGGGAAGGAAAATAGCAATATTATTACTATTTTTATTAAACATGAAATCAACAAAAATGAATGTTTACTGAACTGTTCATGATTGTGTGCATATCGTATTTATAACATACGATATGAGATTACATCTCTGTTTTTTTTTTCGTAGATTAAACTGACATTTGGGTGGTTGTCACTTCATTGTTTTATAACAATAGTGTCGTATCCTGATTGATTAAAAGTTGATGGAAAATCGAAGTAGATCGAAAATGGAACTCTTGCACGGCAAAAAATTACATTTGTTAGGAAACTAGCGGCCCTTATTTAATTTCAACTCATTTAGTTTATTGTACTGTGTGTATTAAGACTGTTATATTTAAATGTATTACGTTTATATTCATAAAATATTTATTTACACCAATTAGTAAAATTAAATTCAGGAGTCATGTCACATGGATTCGATAAATCACTTATGATTGAGCCTTTACCTACAACCTCGGTTGCAACATTTAAAAAAATAAGCTTATTGGCAGCTATCAGTTTAGTCTACGAAATTAAAAATCACAATATACGTAGAATCCGGAACTATTACTAGTCCTCTCTTACAAAGCTCGGTCTTCGTCATAGTTATTATATTTAAATTTCTGTTTCATTTAAAATAATAATATAGTATTTATAGTAATATTTATTGTTTTAGAAAATATTTATGTATTTTATTAGTTAGATAGTTTATTAATATCCGATTTTAATAAAGGTTATTTTGTTTTATTTTGTACTCCTACCACTGTTGTATCCTTTTTAACCCAATGGTTGACTGGTAGAGAATGCCTTGCTGCATTAAGTCCGCCTATGTGTCACCATTGTACATGAAGTCTAAATAAATAATAAGCACTGGTTTACGTGTGCAGGCCGGCGAGAACCACCACTTCCACCCGACGTGCGCGCGCTGCAGCAAATGCGGCGACCCCTTCGGTGACGGCGAGGAGATGTTCCTGCAGGGCGCCGCCATCTGGCACCCGCGCTGCGGCCCCGCGCCGCTCGACCCCAGCGACCTGGACGCCAGCGACCAGGCGGCGCACGACCGCGCCTCTGCGGATCTGCAGGTATCTGTAGCACACCACACCACATCACACTAGCACGGACACATCCTAACTACGCGGATATACCCCATTGACACATTCTACAAAATAATATTTAATAAATTAATGTTCCATAACTATGATTATTTTTAATAAATTACACATTTTATAAATTCCCTGTATAATTGATTTGAACATTTATGACAAACGTTGCTTAGTGACAGTTTTTCTGTCAATAGCTGTTTTAAAAATAAATACTCAAGAAGCGTTATATTTTTTTTTATTACTTTGCTAGTTTAGAACTGTTGCACAGTAGACACAAGTTGTAAATATTTCATCGGGGATCGTACAGTGCCGTGGCTCACATTATTGTTGTTTGCTGCACCGTAGCTGTAGAATTACAGTTGAAATCCTGCCGACGCATATGTTCATTTAAATGATAAATGATTTTATTTAAAGTAAGTTGTTTTGTACAAACACTTTTCATGTCGATCATATATTTTTAAAACTAGATGAGGTCCGTGCGTTTTCTATCTGACTACTCTGGGAAGAAAGGCCGAAACAAACTCAGAGATCACAGTCTCTTTTAAAGTCCAGACAAAATCTTGGTTAGATCATGTGAAGACCATGTAGACTGAAGTCTGAAATGGTCTTTTGAGGAAAGAACCAGCCAGATTGAGTGGACCTGTCCAGTCAGTGCACGCATTTGTCAATAACCGTGCAGCTCAATTAAGAATTTAAGGAGCTCAACGATTCGACGAACAATACCACTGCTAGGAGCCAGGCCTCCTCTCTGTGAGAAAGGAAATGGGCACAAATCGAGCACGCGGGCCCAGTGCGGGTTGGTGGATGTCACATGTCTTCGAATTTTTGGTTCTAGGACATGCCGGTACCGTTACCTTCACCGTTTTGAGAGCAGTGGTTATAAAATAATTTACACAAAGTTAAGCGCCTGCCTAGATGCGAACCCACGGCCTACAACTCTTAAGTCGGAGCCGTTATTAATGCCGCTACTGTTAATTAATTATCTAATGCTAACTTTTATTAAAACTGACAAAATTGGTTGTCTATAGAGGTATCGAGTGATTCTCTTTCGATAATTCCTTCAATGGTAGAGAGCTACATTATCCCTACGTCACACGGGCTGCTTTGTATCCTAAACAAAAGCTTGGTTCCTGTGGGTTAAGCTACGGGAGCGAAGCCGAAAGAAAAACTAATTTTGTATAAATTGGTCAAAGCCACATATATATTTGAACGTATGCGTCGGTAGCACCGGGTATTTCTTTTGTATTTATTTTTCCGTAGTGATTTTTAAAGCATTTGGTGACAGTTGCATTTTTACACAGAATATTATAGTAATACAGCTGCGCTAAATACTGCACTGCATATATTGCACCCTCACTGTTATATTTTTTTTTGTAATATACAGAATGTAAATAACTTCAGAGATAAAAGTGAACGACCATTTTAACAGAAACGTACACTATTTCGGATGTTAATATTTAGAAATAGAGTTGTTTCATCAGTTTACAAAACAATTTTTGTTCAATCACTAAAGTCATTTACACTCTGTAAGACTTGCTTGTGTTACTCGAATTCAAGACAAAACCTTAGCATATAATATCTCGTTTGTTTATTGTGGCCATGTCCGTAAATCATCATAATTGTCCCTTATTAAGATCACAAGCAAGACTAGGTTGACTCACGTAAGCTCGTCGATTTCCTGTTAAGATATTATGTACTACTTTTAATATAACATAACTAAATCGACGAGCATGCGCGGCCTTGATATATATAATTTTGAATGTTTATTTGCATTGGGCCGACTATCACGCGTCAACTGGTTCCAGTCGGTTGGCTCGTGAGAGTGGCCCTGTCAGCGGCCGGTTGTCGACGCGCCGCAGTTGCACTCTACTCGCACCTCTTGTAACGTGTATCAACTGTTTCTTTGGACGGTATGTCCGCAAGAACTTTGGCAATGATACAGCTCCGTATACATGGAAAACAAATGTTGCACAATATTGTTTCAGCAACATAGTCATGTAGCGTATTGTATGTTTCGAGAAACATGTAAGTATCTCTTGAGCGTCCTATCGATCGATTTTGAGGCATTAGTAAAATTATAGCTATAGAAGTAGAAGCTATAAACAGATATACAGACATAAAAGTCGCACCATATGGGTTCCATAACAATAAAAGTTACAGTTTAAAATAAAAAATATTTACCTAGTATCAATCAGACTATTTTTTTTTTTTTTGTTTTGATATCGGGATGCCCTTTTGCATGACGGGAGTTGCGAAGATTTTTTACGGAGATATTTCTACAGCACGTTTTTTGAAACATTTGTTAACTTTGAATACGAGGCTATTAGTCCATGTATCATCACACGTTGCGTTACACCCGCAACACAGTCGTGCAACTGCGGCCGCGCTTGGAACCGCGCGTGACGTTGCTTGTTGTCTTCAGTTCTCGCTGCGCTCGCGCACGCCCAGCGTCAACGGCTCCTACTGCAGCCCCTACAGTAGCTTGACCAGGAAGGTCCGTCACACACACTTATTATTTTTTCTTTTTATTATATTTTTATTTACCTTTTTGGATGTGCCTTTGGAGATAGACAGAAAAAGAATAAACAACCTGGAAAAATCCTCTCATTCAATTTTCGAAATACACGTTATTACTTACACTAAGTGACACCTAAATTAATATCTAAATAAAAGCTGTTGGATTTTCAACGCTCGGTTAATCACTGAAAGTTCAAAATCCAAAAATGCAATCAAATTTAGATATTTATTTAGGTGTTACCTAGGGTCATTGAAAACGAGAACATTTAACTTCAAGGGCACACATTTAATGTTATTTTCAGTTGACACATTTACACGTTTCAGTTGATGTTGCGTTATTTATGTTGTTTATTTGATGTTGTTTCTCATCACTGTGGTACTTCCTCCTTGTGGTAGTTAACCGCGCGCGAGCCGAGCATGTGGATGTGTTGACTAACTGCGGGTCGTACCTGCAACGTGTTTCCAGAACTTTCAGTCTAATCGTGAAAAGTGATGTAGCAAATTAAATTAATCAATATTACAGCATTTTAAAAGATCTTGAACACGAAATTTTATGTTCTGGTATTGAATTTTATTATAATTTTCAAAACCACAGACAAATCTAACTAGATGACGCGATTGTATGTATTTCAAAAAAAAAAAAGCGCGTCCCATAAAACGGAGTAAAGTTACGATCAATGATCGTAATCTTGAATCTAGAAAAATGCCTTTTTATGCCATATGATGATGATGATGAGCTGTTAAGAATGTATAGAAAAAGTTGGCCGAGCCATTGGAAATGTTTTCTTCCATTGGTATTTTTTTTTTTTAATTGTTCGTGAAAAAGTGGCACGCTTGGTTTTCATACAGATGGAGGGACTTGCGTTATCTAGTTAGATTTATGTCTGTGAGCATTACCATCGTATTCACAGAAGTAGCTATGTGTGTTACCGCATATTGCTACGCGGAGCTACGGCGTAGCTCTCGCCGTGCTACGAGCTACGATCGCGTAGCCTTCATAAATGATCCTTCTCACACTAAAAGTTCTATTTAACCTTAGTCTAAGTCCAAACCTTCGAGTCCTTCGAGAAACATTAACTTTGGCGAATTAAAATTCGAATTTCAAACTGGCTTGATGGTATAAACCTGGGTCTAAAGTAAAATTGTTTTGTTTAACTAACAACGTGCTATTAGATTTAAAGGATTCTTTCTTGGCAGCTCTAAAGCTATTTACAGTGCTCGGTATGTACAGAAGGCCGGCTCTATACAACGAGTGCAACACACGAACGTGCATGGCCCCACGACCCGTTCGTTCACGTCTATTCTATTCTTTGAATCCATGCTTCCAATTTGATTTCATTTTCCTATAAAGAAAAATCAACTGTATTTTTGTATGAATTGAGTTCATTTCGGATTGACTAGTGCTATTGGAAAGTAATTATAATTGTAATGCAAATTGAACCTTATGTGGTTTCGTTTTAAAGTAAGTTCACAAAACCCGTGGCTATTCGCTCGTTGTATGTAGCCGGGCGTCGTATACTCGTAACAAGCGGCCTGCGTTGCGTGTTGCAGTACGGCTACCGCGCCGTGTCGCCCGGCCTGGTGCTGCGCGAGTACCGCGAGCTGGGCGCGTGCTCGCCGCACCGCATCACCACGTACTCCTACCTCACCAGCGAGCCCTCCTACCTGCGCCGCCCGCTGCAGCCCTACGATCGCCCGCCCACCTCGCCGCACTTCCACCGTCCGCCCTGTACGTATACACGACATAAATACTAGCAGATCTTAAAATATCAATCTGCCGGCACACTATGCTAATTAGTGTCTAAAATGGTCTTTTCATTGCGTGAATGTTACCAAGTTATGTGTTCCAGCGTCCGCTAGCACCCGCGCGTCGTCCCGGCCCGGCAGCAAGGCGTCCTCGAGGCCCGGCATGCGCGTGCTGGTGGACTCCATACGCAGCGAGACGCCGCGCCCCAAGTCCCCGCACATGAACAACGAGGTAATACCTGTAACATCGTCCCGGCCCGGCAGCAAGGCGTCCTCGTGGCCCGGCAGCAAGGCGTCCTCGCGGCCCGGCAGCAAGGCGTCCTCGCGGCCCGGCAGCAAGGCGTTCTCGCGGCCCGGCCCAAAAGTTATAGAATGTGTTAAAAATTACCCAATATTGTTCAAAATACGTCACAAGGAATATAAAAATTCATTCAAAAAGCAGAGTTCACGTTGGTTCACGCTACGAGTGAGTGGCGTCTGTGTGGCCGCAACGATACTTCGCTTTCTACAAGAGTTCAGCTCGCTGTTATGTTTGACAATAAGTCCGCTATTGTCCTTTTGTGCATGAAGTTTAAATAAATAACAGTAAAGACTTAATATCTTAACAACAAAAGTGTTGAGGTCGTGTTTCGAAGTTCGGAAGGGAACTCAGGACTCCAATGAAGTAGTATGGACGCATCACCATATTGTTACAAGACTGACTGTCACGATCGGCGTGTTGCAGGAGCCCATCGAGCTGTCGCACTACCCGGCCGCCTTCAAGCCGCCGCCCGGCACCAAGCCCAAGATCGAGCGCGACGACTTCCCCGCGCCGCCCTACCCCTACACAGACCCAGGTGATCCACCACACCCACACCCATGTATTGATGTGTGTGTGTGTGTGTGTGCCCTCGCCACACATCAATACATGGAAACTCATTATTATGAGTCTGGCTAAATCTACTTTAAAACCCACACATAAAGTTCAGTTCGCATTGTAACTTCAAACATTTGTTTACTTTTTTAATAGATCGTCAAAAATCAACTTGACTTTATTCTAGCATGAAGTTAATATATTAGTTTAAGTGGAAATGCACAACATCAATTAGAAACAAGGCTCTGACTAACATTATGATGGCACAGTTTATGTAGTGAGGTGGTGTGTAAAGGCGCTCGTTGCTAAATAATAACAGGCGCTTCACCACACTCAGTGGATGGAAGATGGTTTCTACATAGCGAGATTCCTTCATGGCTCGTGCCGGCAAGCACGTTAAGCCCATGCTCCCGCTTGTCATTAGTACATTTTTGAAAAGTCAGTCGAAATTTTCCTCCCTTTCATAATTTATTTATTTATTTATACTTAATCTTACACATTGTAATTCCAACATGTAACTTTTATCTGAAGACTATAAATAGCGGTTTAACAGTGATGTTGTTGTCCCAGTGGTTGTGCTCCATGTCTGTTCGTTAGCTGCATCCAGTTAGACTAGAAGCCGGCACTTTGATTGATTGTGTAGTGATAGCGAGTTGTCACGTTGTAGAGCGCCGGCGCCGCTGGTCCGACACGTACAAGGGTGTGGCCGACAGCGACGACGAGGCGGACGCTAAGGTGAACGGCAACATGAACGGCAACGGAGTCGACCCCAAGCTGCGCCGCGAGGAACACGAGCTCGCCAAGATCGAGAGCGGCATCGCGCAGGTATTACACACACTCCCATACAATATCATATGTTTGAATGTAGTGCACAACGCGGCGCACGATGGCCCACGTCTCCGTAAATGAGGACTTGGAATCGTCACATCGAACAGATTTGTTCTTCTCGCATCCAGACTTCGTTGTCTTCACCAGGGCGTCATCCGTACTGAAGAAAAAGATAATTATTTGTGTAACATGAACCCCGGGGATACGGGAAATTGGATTCTGAAAATATTTTAATGGTGTTTCAGGTATTCCTGAAAGAAGTGAAAGAGCGTGAAAAACTTCAGCAGTGGAAGAAACAGAATCTAGATCCTAGAAATGCAAGCAGGTGAGATATTATTGTAATTATTTTAATATTTGAATCGTGTACATTTGCGAGTTCGACCCAACACAACGTCGTGGCCTAACGTCGCGTGCATGATTAGTTAACCGTAAAGTTTGGAGCGGGTTCACTTTGGAGCTCGAAAAGCTTACGTCCGCTGGCTAAGATACCTACAAATAATAAAATCCAGAATGAGCTTACAAAAAGTGGGTTGTGATTAATCCATTCCAGATATTAAAATTCTAGCCGTGCGACTAAATTACTAACTGAGCGACTAGAAATGCGCGGGATTTCGGGTGTATTCGTGTTTTTAACGAATTAGACCAAGAGCGAGCGAAGCGAGCTCGGGCACTTAGGGCACCCCGACACGGATAGGTCAGGTTCGAAGGGGATGATGGTAGCTAAAGTGAGCGAGCGAACTTAGCTCCCGTTATCTCCTTCATGTTAGGCTACTTTAGAGCCTGCAGACAGAAAAAGGAGCCCCCAAAGGAGCGACCAACTTTTATTTTCAAGTCAAACATTATGAATCTTCTCACTTTTTTATTTAATTAACTCAAATTAATGTTTGCTGCTCTGTTGATTTCTCGTCACTCGCAGTCAGTTGCTCACTTAGTAATACTATAACGTAAATTAATTATTATTGTCACTAAAAACTTTAATTTACAGATAATAGTTTAAATACTAACCAAACGATTATAGAAATGTTTTTTTTTTAATCTATCAACTCGATTAATTAGCTATTATCCCAAATCAATTCTTAAATATTAAAATAAACCCGTTTTAGGTCTAAAATACAATAAGTACTTAAAATAATTACTATAAATACTTTCATACAGTAATCTTAATAGATTTTTGGAAATGTTTTTACTAAAACCACCTAAACAAATTCATCGAACCGTGAATAATTTCGCGCCAAATCTTCTATCCGATTCAAAATTTAAACTCGGAATGCGCTCGCTTTTCAAAAATATTTTGTATAAAAATAATAATGATTGTGCCTTTTAATGTTACTCTCACAAGTATACAGATTGCCTATATAGTGTATTTTTATGTAAGTGACATACTTACGCAAGCGTAAACAAATTTAGTTTCGGGGAACCAATGATTTTATAACATTGCACGCATTTGTCAATAACCGTGCAGCTCAACTCAGAAATTAAGGAGCTCAACGATTCGACGAACAATACCAAAGAAAGGACATTCGGGTAGGCCGCATAAACTACCCAAACTGCCAGACCATGATTAAAACTTAGATAAATTTAAATCAAAAACAAAAAAAATATAAAAAGTATGATCCACATAGTCTTCACATTCACAACAATTAAAATAAACTTAAAATAAAATAATATAATACTTTAAAAAGTATATATTTTTGTCATTGCAAGAAAACAAAAAAAAAACAAAATTCACGGTGCAAAATATAAAAAAGAAATCAAAATTAATTGGAGCATATTTTACTAAATGTAGGTAGTACTGAAATAGGTCTAAGGTCAGGCAACTCCCCACAGTCGATACAGTTATTAAAGATAATAGCTAAACTAGGTGCGACAATGTCAATAATAGATTGAGCAACTTCTACAGAATGATCCCACAGATGTTCTTTTTAACATTTAAAGTGTGAAAGGTTTTAATTATGTCTCTACAAGTAATATATTCAAAAAGAAATTCCGAATCGCAAATATTAACATTTTCTTTTAGCAAAGACTCAGCAACAGAAGGTGATGGATTTAGGGATTTAGTAGTTGAAATGGAATACCTGAAAAGAAATTTTCAAAGGCCACTGCGACATGTGAGTCTGATTTTATGATGTTGTCATTAATAGTCAGGCTGTAGTCAATATCACCGGTTACCAGATCGTACAGTTTCACTACTGTTACTGTTTTTAATCTTTAAACTTTTTTAAATAATTCTGTATAATTTCTAGCATATAAATTAAATTGGATGGTATTTAAAAGTACTTCAATTTATTCCCATTTCATTTACCTAATTTTGCCTGTGTTCCACCAAATATACTGAATGTGCACCAAAATATGTTCATTAAAATATGTCATAACGAGCATCTATTTAACAACTGTTGCAAATTTGTAAAAATAGTAATACACCTAATTTTAAAAACAAGCATTATTTTTTTTAGTTTTACTTCAGATAATGCACTGCAAAATGTATAGTACTTTGGCAACATAGTCGGCGGAGCCCCGCTGCGGGGCTCCTATTTCCGTCCGCAGGGTCTAAAGAAACCTAACACGAACGAGATGACGGGAGCTGAGTTCGCTCGCTTTGCTCGCTCACTTCAGCTCACGTCATCTCGTTCGAACCTAACCTGTCCGTGTCGGGGTGCCCTAAGCTCCCGAGCAGGAATATTTGGTGCACGATCAGTATTTTTCGGGGAAGAATAAAATAGTTATTGTTACAATAGAATATTTGCAGCGCACTACATTAAAAAAGTGTTATATCTTGGTGTTAATTTGGAATTTGTTTGATGTAACATATTTTGTTGGCCGAGTAGTTAAATTATAGTAAAACAATGAAACGGGTTTAAGATCAATATTTTAGAAATGCATACATAGATGTACCTTTAGATTTTTGGTGAACACAAAAATATTATCCAATTAAATTCAGCAGTGTTTACATAAGTCCTTTCATTGTACAACTCATAAAGCCGTTTCCTACTTTTATGAATACCAATGGTAGCCCAATCACTGAATGATGCGTTACCATTAACCGCGCTTTTACTTTGAACTAATTGTTTTACATAGGATTTTTTTAAATAAACAAACTCTAATTTGTATCGAAAGTCCTATCAAAAAGCGTCTCTGTAGAAGAATTATTTTATTAGGCAACACTGTTAAAACTAAAAACACAAAATTGAGAAAATTACGTGATTCTAACCGAAGACTTAGAAGACAAATTATTCCATTGAAATGACTTTTAGCCAAAATCAAAATCTCCTCCCGATCGATGTTTTATAAAATCGCCGCCTAAAAAATATTTCTTAAAATACCATTCTGTTTTAAAATATCGCTATTTTTATCGTCATTTAATGCGCATGTGCCATCACTACGACAGGTTACATACATACAAATTCAAATTCATTTATTTCGTGAACACAGGGTACATACAGAAGGTGTTATACAGGTACCGTGACCTCGAATAGCCAATCACGGCGCACCTGTACCTCCCCGCGCAACCCGTGCATTCCGCCAAATTTGGTGAACTTGGAATCAAACAAAATAGTAGGCATGCGGTATCCATTGGGAGGTAATGTGTTGTCAACCGACTAAGCTGAAAATCAAAAGCCAAAATAGTGATAATTTTATTTTCATTAATGGTTTCCCCGACAAAAGGTGGTAAACTTTTCATCATTGGCATTATTTTCTTGGTTTTCGTGTATGTAAATAACGAATATGGGTTTAAAATCAAAACCCAAGATGGCGCCGACGAAAATTTGTCAACTTTTCGTCATAGGTAACTAAATTAATTATAATAATAGGTAAATAACTAAATAAATTGGATCGATTTCTCAACAATTGTATTCGCTTTGATTTTGGCCTTCGTAAATACGATCACATTTCTTCCTACCGTTCTGTGCTTAAATGGCTGCCTATCCGTCCCAGGAGGTCCCTCCGATATCTCTGATTGCTCTTAACTATTATGAACGATCTTTGTGCTCCCAATTATCTAAAAACTTATTTCAAAGTGTTGGGCAGTTCTCACAGTCGCAACCTTCGAGCTTTTAAAAATCTACTCCAAATTCCTTCACACTGCACCGGTTTTATGTCTAATTCATACGCTGTCTCAACAATAAAGCTACCCTTTGGCATTAAAAAGGCTGAAAGCAAATTCTCTTTTAAAAGAAAAGTTCGTGACCACTATTTGAGTCAGACTAAATAGCTCTCATCTAGAGACAGAAGTTTAGTCATAATAATTATTAAGGTTTCTCGGTTTCGAGTAGCGGCATATTTATGTCATGTGTCAAAATCTTGTCGCGCAGACTTGTTAAAACGATAAAAAGCAAATGGAAGGATTTGTTAAAATCCTGCTGAAACAAAGCGATCAACGACAAGTAGTAATAAGAATGGTCCCTGTATGTATTGTTCACAACACAGGACGCCGTCGGCATCCCGCGAGCCGCTGCCGCGCCTGCGCTACTCGTCGCCGGTGGGCGCCTCGCCGTCGCGCTCGCTGGAGACACACATGCGCGCGCACACGGAGGCCGCCTACTACGAGCACACCTCGCACTCGCACATCCCCACCTACAACGGTAAGCTAGCCCTAGCTCCACTCCACTCGACATAGCATTACATACGTCACGTCTAACTGCTAATGCGAGTGACGACCGAAACGTGTCTTAGTCGAAGCGTGAACTGAGTATAAAGCTGAGACTTATAACGCGTTTTTGGACTTCTCACTTAAAATTATAGTAAACGTTGCATACAAATGTAAACATTATCAAACAGATTTAGTTCATACTCATTTGAAAGATTAGATCATTATTAATTTTAAGACTGTGAACATAATTTACCTAAGAATAACGTTCTTATTTGTTTGAAACGCTTACTAATATCCAAGTGAAATTAAAGTGAGGTCTTGTAGTCTGTAACGGCCAGAAATATGAACACTAAGGAACATCAGAAACTATTGTCTATAGAAAAGTTTTGTATATAAAATATTTTAACATAATTATTATTTCAACATTCGTTTCATATTTATGATCATGGCTATACAAGGAATATTTTAAATTGTGCAACAGATTCCGATGCAACAATTAAGCAATCAATATTTAACGAATTATAACGCAACTATGAGCACCTGCATCTGACGCATAAATAGAAATAACGGCAATTTGAAAACACAGGAAAACTTTTTTCAGACACGATACGTCTTGAACGAAGTTATCCTGTAGCCTGTTTTTAATATCGAATCATACTGTGTTCATTAAATTAAATATGATTACAAACATGCGTACAAGACGTTCATATCACAGCGTGCGGTAACTAACTCACTACCTGAAGACCTGTTTAACAAGCTCAACATATTTTTCTTCAGATAAAGTAATCTTTCTACAATAAGTATGTTAGTACTGGCGAGCCAGTGTCTGATAGACGCTTATTGTTGAGATAGCTATTGCGTTGTGATGAGTTAGTGTCCGCACGCGGCTGCGCCCGCGGGCGTCCTGTACGCACGTAGTGCTCGCCCCGGCCCCCGCCCCCCGCCCTTACCGCGAGCGTCGCCAGTCAACCTGCCTACGTATTTATATTATGTAAATATACTAATAATTACATGGGACTTAGATTATCTAATGAAATGTGGCTGTGAATATTATGTTAATACTTCTACGGAAACTTATTCAAAATTTGGCTACATACGGGTCAAAATAATCACGCTATCACTGCTGGCTGGCGACGTAATCGCTTCGTGTCACTAGAGCTCCCCCGGGTATGACGTCACCACTGTCGGCTACTAACGCTGCTCATACTGTACTAGTAACTCTCTCGTCGTATCGCTAACTAACATACACTAACGAGTCACAGAGTGTCGACAGCGCGGCATCTCATAACTCAGCTGCTCCATACTAATCGATACCGCGCTGTCTCTCTTAACAAACACATCGGATCATACTTCGCTTTAACTTACAATGATAGAATCCATATTTACATAATCAATAAATGATGATTGAATGCCTTGGTTACAAAGTTGGCTTTGCTGTTTCGATTTAAAATCGTGTTCTATGAACTGGTGCGTTTGTCAGTATGTGTGTGAAGGACAAAGCGATGGTTGGGTCCACTGACGTGTTGTTGTCGCTCGATGCTAACATTCGCTGTGTTGCAGTACACACGTACACGTACTACACAGACGACGGTGAGTAACATCAACTACTTAGCATTATTCTCGACACTTACGATACATACTCTATGTGCATACGAATAGGGCTCATAATCCAACAGACACAGTGTCGAGACTAACGCACCCATTCCGTAGTTTGAGCTTTTGAGAAGCCGGTAGCTCGTGCGCGTTTATTTACCGCGCCATGTTTTATAATATGCATTAATATGCTCTTGAACACATCAGCGCTTTGTCTTCCATTACATATTATTTTCTATGATAACAACTTACAATCTCTGAAAACGCTCGCTCGAACGTCGCATTGTACGTCGTGGAGGTAAGGTGTGATGCAGTCCATCCGCTTAAATAGTGCTGCGCTTTGAAAACGAAAACTTACATCAGGACGATTATTGTCATATCTTAACAAGCAAAATCAAAGACTAATGTAATAACAACAACACTAAATATTTGTATGATAATAAATCTCTTCTCGTCTCGTGCGTGCATATTTGAGCGGATAGACTGCCACGTAGTATCGAGTATACAATGCTGACGTTAGAGCTAGTGTTGTGTCGGCCGGAGTAGCGGCATGCAGGCGCAGCGGACCAGGTGAGAGGCATGTACATCACTTGTTGTTGTTGTCTGTTCGTCACGCGCACGCGCACGCGTACGCGCCTGTCTGTTGATACTTGCTTCTGCTGCACGAAGCTGGATTATCCATCAATATTAGCTATTGCTTGCAGTTGTTCTAAAAAGTTTTGTTTTCGTTGGCTGTGATCTGGCTATCAGTCACAGAATTCAAAGTAGCTAAATAAATGACTAATTAATTAGCCTAGTTTAAGCTTCACTTAAAAATTATGAACCTGTATCACTTAATTTAATCAAGTTTTTTTCTTTTTTACTGGCTCGGTGAAAACCATCGACCATACAGCCCCTAGACGCCTAACAACAGACGATCGATGTCTGTCAACACATATGACTACAAGATCATATACAGGTCCACTCGACAATTTCGAATTAGTAGCGACCATTTCTGTGAGTCGTAAACACTTCTGCGTCAGTCAATAAAAAAGCGATGAAATAAATATTATAATGGCCTCTTGTACAAAACGTTGATATGGTAACAACAGCCAGACTTCGGGTTTCCGGAAAAATGGCATAACATTTCATTGATAAGTTAATAGTTACATAAACATAATTAGATTTATTTTCTGATATTATACTGGTCAAGTTTGTAGGTGAAAACTCCCACCGCATGTTTGCGTCTCTTTCTTTTTAAAGTATTTTTTTCGCTGTCTCTTCTCCTCTATAATTTCGTAAACAAAACTAGTGATACACCATGTCCTCTGACCAAATCTTTTATCGATAGGACTAGAAACTAAAGACATTAAATTGAATTATTTTTTAATTGTGAAACGATTTTTTGATTACGCTTTTTACTAATATTTAATATTACTATATTTAAGAACCAACAACCGAAAAAAGTATGTGAACTTTAGAAATTTGTTTTTTTTTTTTAGTTTTGACATTTTATGTTATTACTTAATTTTTAAAACGCCGTATAATTAATAATAAAAAAGGAAATATTAATTCAAAAAAATAAGTACCAATACTATTTATAAAAATATCGATACCTTCCTGGGTTTATTTAAACCTGTCCCACCCTTAATGAGGCGTATGAACTTGGTAAGGGATCAATCAGAGCGCAGTCGTCCCGTCCCTGCTACCTCAGCTAGTTGACAGAATTGTTTTGATGTATTAAATCAAGCATTAGGCGTCTAGTGGCTGTGTGGTCGCTGGTGAAAACCAACGGTTGTTGACGTACATTTTACATCGTAAAATATCTATTATATGAAGTGGAAACATCCCAGATTTTTGGTGCGTGTTAGAGCGTAATGTTGCTGAAGCTTGTTTCATACTCTGTGTTGCGCTTCTTGTTCATTACTTCCTATATGTTACACCGCGCGGTCCTCGCAATCATACATGAGCTTTTTAACTAAAGCCTAAACTTGAATAATCGTGGCTAAACATTGTTTTGTAGCATCAATTGTTGTTACAAAACAATTTTTATTTATGCTTGCAACATGTTGCTGCAACAATATTGAGCATATTTGGTTTACCGTAAGTCCGAGGCTTTATGTTTTCTGGAAAGCATTGAATCCTTGATTTGAACACAAAACTCATGTGTTGTTGCGGGTTCTGCATCACAGTCGCTAAACTTACTAACTGGTGCACGCTCCACGGGTTGGTTCCTATCTGTTCCACGTCTGTCGCAGAGGTTGCCAGTATGTTGCGTGACCTCTTACTATTAAATATATCGCTCTATGTATAAGTACGTTTATTTCGCTTCATCTATATTTAGTGATAAGCTTCATATGATTATTTATTTAAGTAGTATAAGATATTTGTCCAATGTTGTCGCCGCACACGGCACGGTGACATGTTGTCAATGTTTCAGTTATGTTGCGCCTCTGTTTGCATGGTGCATGTCGGTGCACGCATACAGTTTTTATAATTTATTATTTGATTAAATATGCAATATGTTTCAAGTAAATAAATGTATATATGAACAGAAACTGTGTGCGTGGATCTTATCTGAGACGATGTGCAGTCATTGTTTTAACTTTGCAATAATAGTATAATACTCGTATTGTACTTGAATTCATTGTGATTATTGTGAAGAGCGTTGAGAGCACATCGTCCATGTTCATGTCGTTACAAGTTGTTATGATGTATGTGAGTCGAGCCGACCGACACGCACTCTGTCGTTTTTGAACTGTAGATGTACTTACTACAGAAAACTACAAGTAAGACAGAGGTACCACTTTTACGAAGTCAATCTGACATTTTGATGTTCAAAGACACTGAGTCTGGACAGGCATTTGCCACCTGAAAATTCCAAAAGCGGAACAGAATTAGTCTAAAATGATCTGGTAGCTAAGCTGAAGGCAGGGTTCGTGCGTGTGGTCGGGCCGCCTCTCGGCACTTGTTTGTACGTGTCGTGTGTGTACTATAGCAGTGTGTGTGTAGTGGTGCACGGCGCGCCGCGACCCGGCTATGGCCTGCGCTCCAGCACGCTGCCCGCCGCGCTGTCCCGTCGGCAACACGTGAGTACAAGCCCAACACATACACATACACCCCACACGACACAACACACTGACAACTAAACAGTTTCATGGTTGGATTCTCCCGACTGCGTCGCCGAAGATAATCGCGTCGAGATGTTGCAGCTCACTTTTTTTAGTTCGGACACATTGAAGAGGGCAAATCTAGCGTTGTAAATTTTGGCAATAGGCTAGACAGTTGGTAGGGCATTAGGGGCGGTAGGGAGGGTAGGGGCGGGTGTCGCAGTACAGTGCGGTGTTGCAGTGGTGTCGTCGCTGCGCGCGGCGCCGCGGCCGGGCTACGGGCTGGCGCCGCGCTCGCACACGTTCAGCTCGTCCACCGCCGTGAGTACTCCGCACGCCACGCACTACACGGTACGTGCCGGCCATGCGCGAGGTCAACCACACTAGAGCCCCGCACGACGCACCACCGTTCATTTTAGCGGCATCCATTACAAAATATTTTTACTAGCTTTCGTCAGCGGCTTAATACGTGCAAGTGTCAGCCACAATGAAACTTGTACATGTGATGTTAACCTCGTGCATTGTCGCGGTAACTGTTCGATGCAACGCAACGCGGGCGCGCTCGCTCGACGTCCAGCGGTCGACATTCATCGCCACTAAATGTATTCGCCTGCCATGCGCTCCATGTGACTTGTGCTCCATCCACGTCGAGCGCGGGCGCTCTAGTTGCACTTGAGGCTGTTCCGCGTCGATACAAACACAATACCTTTTATTTCACACTTGTGTATGTATACCTACTATATAAACAATTATTCAATGTCTCAAGGAATATCAAGTCCTGAGGTTGTTTTATCTTAAACGGTTTCCTAATTTTCTTAAAACTGAAAGTATCTATGTCAGTTAACTGTACACAAATATCAGTTAATTAGAAACACAGCTCTAATTTTATTGGTACCTTGTCCCGTTGGAAAGGGTTTGCTTAAATAATTATATTCAAATGTACACTTTTATTATAATAATTATTTCATATTTATTGTGTACTTATTTAGTCCTCATTAATGACAGTAGTTGATTACTGACTTGTATTGATATAACGTAACCACAGCTTAAGACCCTGGTTTGCATTTCCTACATGTAGCTACACATACTACATTCTCTTGACTCGCTGTGTACTACCCTCGAGGTCTACTTTTTACCTGAAACATTAACTACACGGGTGAATTGGAATACTTGGTGAAACTTGACAGACATGATGGCTGGCCGAGAGGTGTCGATATCTAATTAAAATTAATGAAATAAAAAGAAGTAAACACAATTTGAATGTGTTCACGCTTGCTGATCGTCATCATTAAACTTATCGTGATTTATCAAAATGAGCGAGGTGTGTGCACCCATCGCATCTGTAATGTTTCGCCTTCCAACCGTGTGACAGTCCACGTGGCTTGCATCTATAGTGCTTGTATCATGAGCGAGTGTTTGGCGCTGCTCACACACACTACGTACTGTAGTGAGAGACTAGCACAGTTTGTAGTGAGAGAAGGCCTGCTGGGTCCATTTATGATTGAGTGTTGTGTACCGTTTCTAGTGGTGTGTTGCACATCTGTTGTTCATTAACATTGACTGACCGGTGCGTCTGTATGTATGTATTGTAGGGCGACTTCACATTCAGCGGAATGGGAGACAAGACGCATAGCACCGACTTCAGCAGCGGCAAGTCAGATAGTAAGTATCCCCCTGTAATGTCACAGTGTCACCTACTGCTGTGGTATGTGTGGGTGGCGGGCCGCGGGCCGCGGGCGGCGCGCCGGCTCGCGCGGCTGGCGCGTCACCCGCGGTCGCATCGATCAGATATAGGTACTGCGTCACTTTCAGTATACGGTACTAACTCCCACGACGATGTGAATACCTCACCCTTCACCACATGTAGACTAAAACCAGTTTCGTTTAATTTCTCTCTATACGCACAGATTTTTTGTCACGTCGCAGTTTTTAGATCACTTCGGGTCACCAATTTTGAGTGTGCGTGTATAATGTTCTAGGCGTGTGTGTATGAGAGAAATTAAACGATTGAAAATATATTTGGATGTTTGTTTAGTCACGAGACGTATTACAATGGAAGTACTTATTCAGTAAGTGCGTCTATAGCTGGCGGTGGTTATGGGCGAACTAGCGTCGCCGATCGCTGCACATACGAACACGAATACAAGATTGTCAGCGTTCCTACACTCTCTTACTAATATACCTATTATACGTAAGCTGCATATAAAATGTTTAATATATTAGGTTGTACATACTATACTGTAACACCACGAGCACGGTAATGATTTCTAACAGTATTCTATCTTCATACAAACGTTCGGAACGCGAGTCATACCTACGCGCCTCGAGTTCTGCCGACACTCGATACACTACAGTCGCAAACAGTAACGGACGTTGTGATGGTTTTGTAAGCAGTAAGCGTGCGATTTGTGAATATATGATTTAAATTAGTACAAGTACTTACTTAATATGGCAGAGATCAATTATACACTATATTGTGCTGTTTTTGGTTGCTTGAATTCTTCTTTAACGCATCCAGAGATAACATTTTTTTTAAATTACGTGGGACCTCCGAAGGGCAAGACAATAAAAAAAATATATACCTAACTTACTATTACGTTATTTTGATCATTTTTAAAGGGAAGTTATTTCGCTTTTTCTACCGAGTAAAATACCTGGATTAATAAATAAATAAGTGGCTACAGTCCGTCAAATCTAAGAAGTCCGATGACGTTTCTCATTTAACTTGCCGTGATAACTTTGTATGAAAGTTTACGAATAATCAAATTCATAATCCTAATTAATTACTATGCTGCCTATACACTATAACAACGAGTATCATTCGTAAGCATCAACTTAAGTTTATACAACGTATTTTTATAGCTGTCAAACGGTACTTCTTAGATTTGACGGACTGTAGAGTGATAAAGTGACACACGAGTGACCTACCTACGCTCGGGTTAAAAAAAAACTAGTAGGTAGTTTCCTAGGCTAGGCTTTCTACATTATTATGTACTTAGCTACTTAAATATATTATTGAATTAGACGAAATATCATTATGAAATGATTACCTAAGAGAGTAATAAATGGTAGGTTCTCTACCTAGTAAGATTTAAAATGTTTATAATAATAAATATAATATTTACCTCAGATTAGAAAAAAGAATCTGAGATATTTACAATCACAAAACTAGAAAGAAACTCAAGTAGATAAGAGGCGGGCAGCCCTAACACGTGTTTACGAGACGCGCGCTTGTAGGCACTTATTTCAAGGACAGGGCCGAGTCACAATACTGTTAGATATCATTACCGTGCCACGAGCAGCGGAAGCCGGAACACAACGTGCATCAATAGTACCTACTACAGGTTGTGCCTGTTTCTTAGCTCATGTAGTCTGTCTGTAACGTGTAGTGCAACACCTACTCGTTGAACAGTTCGTGGTTACAATGTTACACGGATGTTCTAAAGCCAGTTCATGTTGGGTTTCCTCCCAAAACAATAATTGTTCATGGGCAAATTGAATTGTATCCATATCAGTGGAGCAACAGCAATGCATTTAGTGAACTGTACCTATCAGCTTCTCCTTCCAATAATAATATTCAGCCTACTCTTGGGCCTGATTCCGACTGGCTAGTCTATAGCACCGTGTGCCCGACGCGACACCCTGGGCTCTGATAACAAACATAGCACTGCAGATTCTACAGAGACTGCACTTCCACCGAGCGAGCCGCGCGGGAGCACAACCGTGAAGTAGTTAAATGTCATATTTGGGTACAGATCCGAACGGGTTTATTTGTTATTTAGAATCCATGCGAATATGGCATCTAACCACTTCACAATTGCTCCTATTTCGCATAACAAATTACTAAAGTGCTCCGGCGCGGTCCGCTCGTACATTAGTGAGATCACTCAGAAGTACTTTGTTAGGATTGGTTATACGCAGCCGTGTATTTTCGGCAACTCTATGATATTATATGATTGGCCACGAGCAGCCAATGCTAGGACATGATTGGCTCCTGTAAGATGTACTGACGCGTGTTGTGTGTTGTGCGCGCAGTGCGGACGGAGCTGTGCAGTAAGTAGCGCCGCCCGCTTGCGCCTCTCGTCTCACGTCTCAGCCTCAGCCTGGCCACACGCCACACGCCACACACCGCATATTACATATATATATTCACGTTTATTTGTGTCTCATCATTCATCTACAAGTGTATTTCTACCTTTGAAGCGACACTTCCAGTAACACAGAATAAAGTGTTGGACGGTATACCTAAACTATCACTATCGCTGGCTGTGCAAAATGAATGAAACACGTTTTATGACCATTTGGATTCAATAGTTAAATACAAGACAATGGTAGTACTAGAATTAACGAATTATAAATTCATGCGACATGAGTACAAATCCCCCTCCAAAACTGTTTAAAGTCGTTTATTTAATAGTTGCTTGTTATTTTTTCTATTTACTTAATTAGTCGTTTGTAATGTTGTGCATTTTTAATAGTAGCAGTCAAACAGCCTGACCACCACAACGAGTGTATAGCTTCAAGTGTCGACTTCTATCACGTTGTAACATGTCGTATTCCTCACACACCCGCTCAGTAGCCATGTCATGGACGAGTACCGCGCGTCAGTCAGACACGCTTGCCATCCGGCGGGTCATCTCGCACACTCACTACTCTACCATACATCAATCATCAGCCCCATGCAATCCCATTGTATTCCTCTTGTTGATAGTTGAGCACACTGCACACTGCACAGTGGTGCCCGCATGAGCTTCGCTTGCATAACGTAGGCGTATAGGTACTAAGCGCACATACTCATCGCCTCGCGTTCGTATCGAGTGCTCGTCTGGTAGCAATTGTTTCATTCAAATGTCTGTCATTTCAGTTTCTGCCGGCTCCATAACTGATGTGGATCGAAGTGCTGTGGTGAGTTCACTTACTATATTTTCCGATAACAAATGTTCAGATTTGTTTGTGATATAGTAATTGGAAATACTCTGAATCTCATAAATATATCTTGCACGCAAATATGATAACTTACAAGTATCAAGACAAGCATTAATCATAACATGTGTATGTGTTTGTGACCGCAGACGACGGACGGTGGCGTGGTGATTCGCGGCAGCAGCGCGGTGGGCATGGGCGTGGGCGGGCGGCACGCGGGCGGGGCGGGCGGCGGCGGCTCAGTGCGGCGTTCGCTGCCCAACATGGCCACCTCGCACCTGCTGCACGAGCCCGCCAAGCTGTACCCCTACCATCTGCTGCTCATCACCAACTACCGCCTGCCGCCCGACGTCGACCGCCTCAACCTCGAGGTAACCACCCCCCTGCGCACTGCACCACGCCTGCAGGCGACATTCTTTTACCATTGTAACGCGTTGTGTCTCCCGCAGCGACACCTGTCGGACGCCGAGTTCGAGGCCATCCTGCAGATCGGGCGCCAGGACTTCTACCGCCTGCCGCAGTGGCGCCGCAACGAGCTCAAGCGGCGCGCGCGCCTCTTCTAGACGCGTGCAGACAGGAGCAGGCGCAGGCGCATGCGAACATACGCTAACTAGCGCGCCGCACCGCATTGTTGTTATTATTTCCACGGTGTCGTGGTGGCTGCTCGCGATCACTGCGGCACGAGTACGACGTTACTGTGCACAGTGATGATAATATATTACAGCGGTCACATCATAATGTATTGTAAGCGCGCGCACGCGCACGCGCACGGAGCTCATGGAGCGCCGCCGCGGTCGAACGATGCCTTGTTTATAAATGAGATATATACAGATACCTATATAATTATTATATATATTGTGATGTTGTGTGGGCGCGTGGCATTCTTTTACTTTAGTGAGAACCAAATATATTACGATATGTAAGATAAATATTTTGATTTAGATTTTAAGTTGGGACATAGGTGACTATGTAGGAGCTATGTATCGGTAGCTATACTTGTAGCTTTTGTGGGTAGCGGACGAACGGTTGAATTCACTGAGGCGAGTGCTGTGCTGAGTGCCTGTACCTGTGCCCCGAACGGAACGTGATGCTGTCACTGTAATGTTACATTATAAATCAGAACACAAATAAAATGTCATAATATGTGCGGCGTCGACGACTCGCCACCACCCGCGCCCCCGCACCTCCGAGGGTCGCGCGCGCGGGTGCTTGCGTGACGTCACGCGGCGGCGCGGACTGTTGCCGAGTGTGTGTGTGTGTGTGCGGCGCGGCGCGTG
This sequence comes from Orthosia gracilis, assembly GCA_947562075.1. Taxonomy (NCBI): domain Eukaryota; kingdom Metazoa; phylum Arthropoda; class Insecta; order Lepidoptera; family Noctuidae; genus Orthosia; species Orthosia gracilis. Next base: position 24,865,189 of record OX387274.1, on the reverse strand, counting down.
ACGTCACACGACACGCGCCGCGCCTTTATTTTATAATATTACGTCGTTGTTTTTAATTTTATTCTAGGAAGATATTATTTTTGGTTGCAATATAGATGACATTATATTCAAAGTATTGTATTATATTGTTTTTATTCAGCATTTCGAAGGCTTCGAGATAACATGTATAAGATAAGGTACACGTAAGAGTAGATAGCTTACATACAATTGATATGCCTAATTTGTTACCATTAGGAGAGTGCACATCGTCACTCGTCACTCAACACTCGTCACCGACTGTCGCAGCGCTGCATCACTACGTCCCCCGGAGCCTGTGCTCTGTGGTGATGCCGCTGTGATCTTCACGTGATATGTTATACTCCAATCAGCTAACACTATCACTGCATAGCTTTATTACGAACATCGTCATATCTTCACGAATGTCGTATCTCAATCATACTCGACGACACGTTGTCGATCTTTTTTATAAATTGTCATTATTTTTATTTTCTTAATATTATGATGCGCTATTAATGTGGTTAGATTCAGTCGTCTTCTCTTTAGATAAATCAAGTTTTAAATTAAATAGTGCTCAGAATAAAAACTAAACGATATTTAATTTTTCAATTAGCGTGTTAATTATGATCAGTGACAAGATAGGATCGAGTTACGTTAGTGTTTCATTTATTCATATCGAATGCAACAGGAAGTAATGCAACAGCGTACAGCCGCGTACGCGTAGGTGCGAGTGTAGCTGACGTGTTGTGTCACGTCGTGACGTGACAGCTCTGTATTACTGTCAATTGCAAATGTGTTACATGAATGTTAGTCGGTCCTGAACTTAATCATCTTACCAAGTCTCATGCTGTATGTATCTATTAGTTCCATAAGTATGTACGTGTCCACCACTCAGCTAATATCTAGCCAGCAGACGCCGTCCCGTCCGACGTCTAGCCGGCTGGACGCTCCATCGATTACCATTTCAAATATTTATATATCTTTACGAAACTACTATTAATGGATAAATGATAAGCAATGTCAGCTTTCAGTGTAATGTATGCGAGTGAGAGAACGACTTAAATTATTTATATTGAATTGTATCTAGATGTATATATAGAGTTTATTTTGTACTAATGCTATATGTATGTAATACCGGAGCGCTCCCGAACTGGTTCGTGAGAATGTTTCGCTTTTTATACAATAGAGTGCGGCGCCGGCGCCGGCCGCCATGCGCCATGTGCGCGCGGCGTGTGGCTCGCGTGTGGCGCGCGACCAGCGCTGCCAGTGGCAGATAGGCAAATGTTACATAAGACATCTCAAAACATTACATTTTCATGAGAAAAGTTTTATGTGGAAAACGACACTAATACGCTCACTCGCTCGCCGGAGTTAGTGGGATGTAAGATTTAGAAATACACTTGGTTGAGTGAGTGAATATGTTGCGACAAAACGACGAACGAAAATTTCTTGGATGCATTCCGTTTCACGATAATTTTTTGTTCGGAAAATATTTCAATATTTTTTATTAAATCTAAAAGTAACGAAAAAGTTACATTTTGAGTCATGTTACATGGATGTTACATGAGAAGGCCAAAAGTAACGTAAAATGTGTCAAAAGTTACATTCTGGCAACGCTACGCGCGTGTGGCGCGCGCGCCTGTAGCGTGTGGCGGCCGGCGCGCCGCGGTCGGGACGCGCCGTCTTCACGCGAGATTACACTAGGTCGCGACGACTATCACTACGTACATTATATTCATGCGGAATTTGAGAAATGTGTGAGAGGAATTTATCAGTGATTTTTAACGTGAAGACTATATGCTTTTAAAGTAATAAACTTGCATTTCCGATTATTGTTTTGTTTATTTTATACCGAATCCGTCTTTATTCCTTACCCCTGTACGAAAAGTGAGAACCTACCAGGCGATGAGTCGATGACAGGGCGAGTGAACTCCATTTGAGTGTGGTTTTAGTCAGTGAGCAACATAAAGGTCGTAGTTTATTTACAAGACCCCACTCCAACAACGTTCACGCACAACACCGCCTCAAACGGAGCTGACTGCTCGCTGTCCACGCGCCGACAGCTAGCAGGCAACCAGCTGTCCATGCGCTAACAGCTGCCAGTCTATTAACTATTTGTCCCCGCGCCAATCGTATAATGTACGATTTACACCAACCGGCAGCCTTATTGCGTAAGGGAATACGGCAACGCAAAGGGTTTGACCGCTATGAATCGAACAATCACACAGACGGAAATCCACACCGCTAACTTTAATTTCGAATAGTACCTTTTATAATTACCCTAAAGTACGGGCAGCAGTATATAATTTTAGCTAGTCCTTCACCAATGTATAATTCCAGCAGCTACTACAGGAACTGTAAGTACAACCAGTAATGGATAAAGCTCAAAAGCCAGTCGGGAGCCCAGGGCGAACCGCCCCTGCCGCTGCCGCTCATAAATCCATATTATGCATATAAGAGTGAAGCTTGATATTATGTCGATCGATGCATGGGTAAAAAACGTTATAGGCTTAGCACGCACTGCAGTTATTTTTTCGCACTAATAATATCTGCGCAGCTAAAAATCGCAATGCGTGCTAAGTCTATGGGCCTAAACACAAAACTGCGAATTGACTCGTTGCGAATTCGCAACGCAGAAAACAGCAACAAGCTCGTCGATTTTCACGACGCGACGTCGCAGCGCAGTTTTGTGTATGGGCCCTACTGCTTAGCTATTTTCTGCATTGCGAATTCGCATCGCATCAATTCGCGCTTTTGTGTTTGGGTCCTATACTCGAGGATGAGTTTACTAAATCCATTGACTAACTTGACTTCTTTAGATAAAACACTCAACTTTTTTTATGTCATGTTTTGGTTGGCTGAGCACAAGCTTAAGACGGAACCACACTTACGTGGCGTGGCGTGTCGTGGCGCCTTCCGACGCAGTTTTGTTCAGATTGGCTACAAAACTCGTTGCGTTATGACGTAGGCTGAAACAGAGTCGTTTGATTGGTGGATCCCGCGCCACGCCACGCCACGACACGTAAATGTGGTTCTGACTTTATCTGGAGAAACTATTTTTGGTTGTTTTGTTTCATTAAAATTGCACGGACTTAAGGCGGAACCACATTTACGTGTCGTGGCGCCTTCCGACGTAGTTGATTGTCTACAAAACTTGTTGCGTTATGTGTGACGTAGGCTGGAATAGCGTCGTATGATTGGGAGATTACGCGCCACGCCACGACAGGTAAGTGTGGTTCCGACTATACCCGAGCAGTATTGCATTGTCTGTGCCCGATCTACTCATGTAAACGTTTAGTAATTTATCCTAAAATTATTTTCGGATCAGAACCATTTAGTCGAATTGCAAACATCTGTGTTATCGGACATCACTGTCTAACAGATTATAAATGACCGAATGACATGAAAGTTCTTATTACTCTGTGATACCGCAAAAGTCGCGCGTGCTTGAGAGTCGCATTTATGGAATCAATTTTGATTGTTCTAAATTTCGGATGACTTGTGATAAAAATAGTTAGTGAAAATGATACTTCTAATTCGGTAAATAAAAATTGTAAACCCCGTAAATTTTCCTCTTAGAGTGTTTTTTTTTTGTGCTCAGTGTTAGTATTCAGTGAGTATTATGAACTTTGAGGACTATGAAACCCTTCCGACCCAAAACTCCGTCACACATATGACCGCCGGAGCAATAGCCGGGGTGATGGAGCATTGCATAATGTACCCGCTCGACTCCGTAAAGGTAAGCATGGGCTGCAGCCGGCCGCGCAGCAGGTCTGCTGCTGGCTGCCATTCAATCTAACCTAATCAGTGTGACAGTTGTATCGGCTGGCCTGTTACGCCACCAATTTGCGATCTCTCGTTATGTAAAAACGAGTCAATTACTATACAGGCTATCAGACTGACAAATGTTCTGACGAGCCCAATATTTTGACCTTTACACGTTTTAAGATAACCCTAATTTTATTGCAATTTCCATTATATTGTTATTTTAAAATCGATATTACATGCTCATTAAGCTGGTCTATATTGACAACATTGATGATAAAATGTCTAAACACATTATCCAGCTAATACCTCTAGTAATCACTGTAATTGAAAGGAGTCCAAATTGTAGATAGGTATATGGCTGAACATGCCTGTATGTGATTCTATGTGACTAACATAATAGCAATGACATAATAATTCAGAAAAAAACACAAAAATCTGTAATTGAACACATGTTTGAATAGACAAGCAAACATGACCTTGACACATGATTGCTTGTTATTTACAATGATGTAGCAGTGGTCTGAGGTTCTTGTTATGCTACTGAGTGTCTCAGTGTGCTTCACATTGCAAGGATAATCATAATCATTTGTGGAACATATTACATAGCAAGTATGTAAGTACTTGTAGGAATAAGTTGTCGGAATCAGCTGTTTTTGTAGCACATCTAGCATTTCACATTATTAACTTTGAAGTATTTCAGTCAAACTATGATGTATACAAATAGGAGGAAAGTGTGACATTCATCACATTGTGTGATGGAAATGTATTTAGTAAGTAAATGTATAATGCATGAGATGCTATGTAGGCAAATAAAGTGCCACCTGTACCCGGTAGCCAGTGGCGGGTGCACTCTCAGTGATTAACACTTTGTAGCTCACTAATACCTATGTAATAAAATTGTTGTTTTGCTCTGATGTACCTCAATTATTGTTTGAGAACAGTAGTCTTCATAGAGAAACATTTATAAGGCAGTTTGTAATTACTAAATACTTTTGGCTTTTCTGTGGTTGGGAGCTTGTGGGGCAAATTTGAACTGGGTAATTTAATTAAATATAGTAAATGACTTGTGTGGGCTCACTGTCTTGGTTGTAATATTGTATTGAGTATAATTATCTTGAGAACCAACTTTGTCGATGTGGACACCAAACATACTATAAAATATACTCTATAACATTTGGCAGTAGCATCAGCAATCAGCGATTAAATTTTTTATTGAAGTTTGGAATTCTCTAGACAAACAAACATTCTTACCTCTTTCTAATATGAGTTTTAAGATTAGTCATCATTTCACTACTAACTTCACAAGTAAAGTTTAAGTACATAATAAATTCTTTAACATACATGAATATTATGTAGTTATGGGTCCGATATATCAAAATGTAACTCAAATTGGATATGTGTTATATCATTTCATATCAATATCTATATTAACATAGCCAATAACACAAAAACTCTAACAAATCAAAAGCTCTACTTGCATGCGAGGTTGAAAAAGTCAAAACTTAAAACCAAAACATTAGCCTAGTAAAGCATGAAGGGAACTCGCCGTAGTTACAAGTAGTTAAACTGATAAATAACTTTAAATACCAGTAGCTGCACAGTTTTACTCAATAACTGTAAAAGTGTGAGTTTGCGTTTGCTTTAGTTCGCATTCGTTGTTAGTTTGCTCATCTAAATATCATGTTAACGTTTGCAAACTGTACTGCTGATATCGATATGAAAACTGTTTATCTGTTACATAACCGTTTGCACAAAAAACGCCCATCTAATATTATGAAATGAAATTCACTAGCATTGCATTCCTTTAGAAAATACTGTTCACCACTGTTTTTATTTTCTATGTATACCCTCACCACTGCTTATGTCATTGTGGATAATAAAGAGTGAACACTGTTTACAGATGGCACATTATGTTTTTTTAAAAAGATTAATATTATGACAGTTTCTTGCAAATTCATTTATGAAAATATTATGTATGTAAGGAAATATATAAATCTATAAAATAAGTGATAAACGCAATTGTAATACTAGAAATAAAGATAAGTTAGATCTACCATCTTATAGATTAGCTAAAATACACACATCTTTCATGGGGTACTGTGTTAAATTCTATAACAAAATACCTTGTGAGGTATTAAAACTAAATGAAAGAAAATTTAAAACAATAGTTAAAAGCGCACTTTGTTAAAAAGGTTATTACAAATTGGATGATTATATTCAAGATAAGAATACTTGGAAACATACTGGTTCTGCTCCATAGGGCAATCTTTAGTGTAGACCAAATCAAACTGGTTAATTTGTATTATATTCATAATTATAGTAATGCTTTATTTTTATTTATTTCTTCAAATTTTACTCACAAACTATTCCATTGTTGTTGAATTAGCTAATTTACTTATATTTGCAATATTTGTAAGTATGTGAGAACCATGTTCCTATTTATAAAATGAAGGAATTTACCTGTTAGTGCTTGTAATACTTTATTCCTATATGTAGTATAGTAGAGCTGGGTACATTGTACTCATGTATATGAATTTATTGATGTGTGTACTTATGTTAACATTGTAAAAAGCTTATTTTTTTAATAGAGTAAGTAGGAAGTTTCTTGTGCGTTCTTCTCCATAACAAGCTGCTTTTCCGAATGCACGGTAGAATACATTTTTACTACTTGTTAATTTGTTGACATTCAAAAGTGCTGCATAATTGCCTAGTTGAAATAAATATATTTGATTTTGACTTTATCATGTATATTTGATGGCACATGTGATAATAATGCAACTTGCAAGTACCGATGAATGCTGTTCACTGACAATACTGCTGACACACTCATGTCAAATCTTACTTTATGTCAATTGTGTAATCCAAACTAATTCATTTATTGGAATTTAATTCAATCACACTCAGGCATAGCATTAAAGTAATAATTTATTAGAAAGAAAAGAATGATGAATTGAAATAGGTACCTTGATTTAATCACTAGTCACATTATTAGATATATAATTAACCTGTATTGCAATTAGTTAAAACAAGTTAATGTATAAATAAATGCATTCATTATAGTGCACAGGTTTTATAGCTAATACAAGTTTATCTCATGTTTTTTCCTTTAAGGAAAAGTGGCCGCAGTCCAATGTCTGTGTTGTTATTAAAATTAAACTAAGTATTTAATAGGCACATTTATTATGACATAATTATTAATAACAAATAACATAATAACCAGGAAAACTTAAATATCTATGTATAGTTTAGCAATATATTTATAAAAAATTGAAAAAAAGCATATATGTGTGAATGGATTAGTATGTAAGGTATGATGATGGTGTGTGCACTATATGAGGAAGTAGTCGGCCTTGTTCGCGTTCTGCCAGCACTGCTGCGTGCGCCAGGCCGTGTCGCAGTGGTCGGCACCGGTCACCGTGCCACACGCGCGCAGCGCCGGCGCGTTGTGCGCCGCCAGCTCGGGCGGCAGCAGCGCCAGCACGGCCTCGATGTCCACCTCGCCGTCCGACATCATGCCGGCCGTCTCCATGGTGCACTTGATGTAGCACGCCAGCTTGGCGTCCGCCATGAGGTCGGCGCCGCCGTTCACCGCCTCCACCAGCGCCACGTCGGCGCCCGTTTCGTCCACGCAGCTCTCGCGCACCATGCGCGCCAGCTCCGCCATGTCCTCGTCCATGGCCACCGCGTGCGCCGCCGCCAGCCAGCCCGCCACCACTACCAGCGCCCGGAACCACATGTCGTCGACAGTGAAGACACGAGTGATGCAGCCCTCTCTGCACCAGTTTATATAACTAGCTGCTCAATGTCAACCTGATCTGTGATCACATGGACCGCCTGATGCCTAAATTACACGCTCCTCGTTAATATCCTGTGATTAAAAAAATATTGTTTGTTTGCTAAGTGTACTGTTGTACAGGAAACTGTAATTTTTCGTCTATGTGTAGAATCATCGGAAAAAATTACAGACTCGCTAAAGAGAGAATTACAGGCTACAACGTTTGTTTTTTTATGTTGAATCAAACAATTGTAGGCTAGTCAGTAAAACTGAGTTTTTCAGGTGTCACTTGTGTTAAACACTTAATAATAGTATGGACAGTGTAAACCCGATGCCTGGACGATGACGATGGACGGCCGCGCGACCTGACGCTTACTGAAGCACCATGGGACGACATTAGTAATTAGTTGCTAGCAGGCAGAACTGGCCGGCTCTCCTACAGTTCGTTACTGACGGTTGTGCGTTGTTGCAGACTCGGATGCAGTCTCTACGGAGTGCCAACAACAGCTCCATCTCCGAGACGTTCCGGCACATGGTGAAGAAGGAGGGGCTGCTCAGGTAACACCCGCTGACAACTACGTCAATATTTCGTTCATAGGGATACTATACCCAACTATACCCATACTATACCCAATTCTGATTCAAATATACAGTGGACATAGCGACCTCGTTGTATCCAGATAATTTATAGTAGCCGTTAAAACAGAGTAAGTTTGGCATCCCAACCTCAAATCCTGGACCTGCATCCTTGCAAACTTCGCTCCTCGCAACCCCTTACCTACCCCGTATAATTGAAATCCAATTTAATCCAGAGAGTGGACAAGTTCTACTTGTTGAAGTATAAGGTACTTATGCCCTCCGCCCCCTGAGCTGCTCCTGCTGCTGAAACTGTCATTATCCATAGCGCAGTATCAATTCATTAAAACAGAACAAATTGATAAAATAAAGGAAAACGTGCGTAATTAGGCGATACTCCATTATAGTTGAATAAACAGAGCGAAGGCTCAAAGAGCGTATAACTTGTGAATCAATATTGACGGGCAGACATCGCCCGAGCCACCCACACACGGACAGAAGCGCCCGCCGCGCCGCGGCACCGATCGCTCTACTCTCCCCATGTACGAACTGCGATGTTTCCGTGCTACAGTAAACCAAATCACGTTGCTCTCCACTCCTACCTACCGCTCCAGTCATAACCACATATCACGCATATTCAGGATGGAAGAATTACATACAGACGTACATCTCCTTTTTTGAAGTCGTTTAAATATGTTTACGAATAACGTGTTAGTTCCTCAACCTATGCATAGTGCACTACCAGGGGGAGATAGTGCAATAATGTGGGACTCCAACCCAGTAAAACTCCACGGTGCCGCTTATGCCGGGAACACGGACACGCGGCGGAATCCGCCGCGGCTGTCCGTCATCAGACCCTCCTTTGGGGAGTACCCCCCATCACCGGCGCACCAGAACACTGTACGCCGTGACTACCCCAGGGATCAAACCAGCATGTGGGTGCCAGACGACCCCGTGTATGGCACCCTTGGTCCTCTTTTGACGGGTTAAGGTCAATGGCCCCGCCACCTACCATTTTTCGGCAGCAGGGGATAGGGAGAGCGGTCAACCGACTGGCAACTGACGGGCTATACCGACACTCATCCTCCCCTGCGGCCCCGCCGCGTCCGCCATTAGACGGTGGCGACCCCGTCCAGGCCGCGGAAAGTAGGGAGAGCGGCGCACCGCAATACCGGCACTGCTCTCCCGCCGCGGTCTCCAACCCTCAGCCGCGATATCGTATGGGTATGGGATTCCCCATACGACATCCCGGTCCGCCTCAGTTGCGATGTCTCCCAGGCGGTTATTTGTTGGCCGCTATGTGGTCGGCTTATCGGCAAAAACCCTGACGAGTGGCCCCTCCTCGGGTTCCTCTTCGCTTCACCGCGTTGCTGTTCCTCGACGCTGTATTTCTGTACCTTATTGGTGTGCTGGCGGCAGTGGTATGTGACAGCGGTGCGCAGCGCGTCAGCGCGTGCTCTGTGTACCGACACGCTCGTTAGTGTCAACACAGATGCTATCGTTTAACATTTTATTTCCTCAAGCATCTGTGAACAAACAACCGTAGCTCCTGTACATCATCTTTCAGAACTCAGGATCATGTCTTCAGCTTAAGTCAAGAGCTTTTCAATCAGTTACATAGAAAATAAAGTAGGAGTTCATTCGTCGTGGCATCTTCCCGGTATTAATACGAATTCTAGTTGCGTCAAGCAAGAGTAGATAGGCCACTGGTGAAGGTTGGCCCGCAACACTATATCCTTCGACAATGTCGTTTCAACTGATTATGACTTGATCGTTACCACTATTATCAGCATGTCGGTGAATGAGAGCACATGTCGTTCTCGGCTGGTGCCTGCCCCGTATGGCGCCAGCGGCGTAGACGCTGCGGTCGAGGCCGCCACACCACCCGCCTTGCTTCTTTGATTCTCAGCTCCTAATGGCTTTTACAAATCAATTCACGACCATGACTCAACTTTGACTAATATTTGTGCAAATAACGCGTTAGGTTATTATTTGATCATTTAGCATGTAGGTCCTATATAGTCCCCTTGGTACTGCGGTCCGCTACTATAGAGGAACCTTCCATCAATGGCAGAAGAAACTGCTCATCCTAATGTAATAGGAGCTGTGAGGAAGAATTTGAACATTGGGCACCGGATAATGTTAAAATAGGTGACCGTCATCCGCGACCCGCGACTCGTGCTTCCCTCTTGGGAACCGGGGAGGAAGCAGCATACTTCTGCCATCAATTAGTTATCCAAGCGTGGTGAATGCTTCGGCTATGTATCTGACAATAAGTCTGTCTAGTCACTACTAGTAGACATTAGGTCCATTACAATGGGAGCGCATCAACTGTATGTACTATGTAGTACTCAGTAAGACGGTATTAGTCTGTTACATTATTTATTGAGGTGTGCGACGGCTCGATAACGTCAGCCACGTCGGCGCTGCAGCACGCGAGGTGTGACTCTTATCTCGGCGACGATACGCACATTTGGGTCAATGCTGCCTCCTATCGCTACGTCTCGGCTATCAGCACCACACGTTCACCTTTTTTTGGCAAATTAATCAGCAAATCTAGTAGGAAATTAGCTCAAGACAGGTTGATTTCAATGGCATGCCCAACCTTTGCATCTGAACTGAACCGTGATAAATATGTCAGCACATTATCTAGACGTGCCTGAGCGGCAGTACGCGACGCGTCTCAAGTCTGTCTTGTGCGACCCTTATCAACATGGAGTGGTGTCACCTTGCACCTGGAGTACCCACAGAGCGCGCTGCAGTCCGGCTCAGCCAAGCCTTCTACAACGGCGCCTGGACTATCTCGCGCCGTTCGCTATCTGCCTGTTATCTGTTATCACCGTACGTGAGGCTGCGCCATCTGCTGCCTGCCCTTAGCATTGTACTCGCTATCTCTGGCGAGTTATGCCATAAACATATTACTGATAGCCGTCTCTAAGTGCCCGACTGCTGATATCACAAAAATTATCTTTACAAACAATAAATACCGCCTTTACAAATGACACGACAGTAGCTGTTGTGTGAGAAACACTTTCGGAACTGGTGATTTGATGTTATTTAAAATGACTTCCAATGCCTGTATCCAAAGCAGTCACCAGAGGTATAAATGTTACAGTTAAAACCCGTTTTCCGTTAGAACTCGTTTTCCCTAGTTAAAACTAGTTTTTACTAAATGCATTTGTTAAAACTAGAAATACATAGTCCAAACTAGAATTTACCTGAACTAGTTGTCAATCCGAGCTTTAGCTAAAACTAGCCCTAGAGAAACTAATCATGGACCAAGTGATTAATCAGGGCACTATGTATAATGCCCGGGCATTATAAATCTAGTCAAGTCAAATCGGGCAATGTAATGAATACTGATTTAAACTTATACATTTATCACATCGTCTGGTCATTATGAATACTGCTACGTAACGGTTGGGCAATTTGATAATGATGGTCAATGAGTTCAAGAGCGAGCGAAGCGAGCTCGGGAGCTTAGGGCTCCCCGACACGGATTGGTTAGGTTCGAAGGAGATGACGTCATCGTAACCGTCATTTCCTTCATGTTAGGTTATTTTAGAAACTGCAGACAGAAATAGGAGCCCCGCTGCGCGAACTCTCGACTGTCGACTTTGTTGCTTAGATAGTAATCGTAATTACCTATTCTATATTAAATTCCAATGTCAACATTAAAATATAAAATTATAATAGTTTTTATCACATTGTCTACTCATATTGGGCATTTAACTGATATTCAATTATGAGCATTAGTTAATGGCTAGTTTTAACAAAGGCATTTAGTAAAAACTAGTTCTAGGGAAAACGCGTTCTATCTAAAAACTGGTTTTAACTGTAACATAAACACAAACCTCGCTCGAAAACCTCCTTATTAGGGTGACGTACCCGAAAGGTCCAAACTGAACCCTATTGTTGTCACTCACGTGTCTGTCTGTCCGTAGTCTGTTAAACAGGTTTCATAGCCAAACGGTTGGAGCTACAGTCTTCAAATTTTCAGTGTAGCATCTTGTTGACCCAAAAGCATACAAATTGTCAAAAAATATTTTTAAATGTTTTTAAGAGGAGCTCCCATATAGCAAAAGGGGGTCACGAACAATTATTAACCTTCCCCATCGAGTGGGATATCGTTGTTTAGAACTCGTTAACTAGATAAAATACAGATTTTTTGTTTTAAAAAATATCAGAAAATAAAGGTAGCCACAGCCAAAGTCAGTTTTTTTTACAAAATTATGTTCCGATGAATTTTTTTACTTCCCATGGACCTATGAACTTTAAATTTGGTGATAATGTTTATTATTACGTGTATTTTACTTACAAATACCAATATATTGACAAATCAGATTTTTTATTTGAAATTCCCTCATTTTTTCAATTGAGCGAATTCCGACATGTACTTGGCCGGTTTTTTTGAAAATTGTATCTGTTGAAAACATGGCAAGCAACAATATCCAAGCATGATTAATGAGTGCGTGCACATGCGAGGTCAGAGACACTTTCCCAAACATTCAAACATCCGTTAGCTACATGTAACGACGTTTGTCAATAACGATATACTCTCGGCATGCAGATTCTGACTATTGATGAACACAAGCAGCTGTTCACTAGCATGAGTAAGTAGAATCGTACGAGCGTGACTTGTGCTTTCACTTGATTTCCTGGTAAAAACATTAGTGCTAGTCGAGTCTACGTCACTTGACAGACATCGTGTTGTCTTCACGAGTGAGTTGCAAGAACAGCTATGATTTGATTACCTTCAATGGTAAAACGGGACAACGAAGACCCCGGATAAAGTGCGGTCAAAGCCGGCCTACTTAATATTATAATTAGAGTGATACGAGGTGACGGTCACTGGTCAGTCGTCCACTAAGCCATCCCTTCGTGAATATGTATGGAACGCAGCAGCGCCCTCCAGGCGCGACACTCGCTCGTACCGCGGCACCGCTTGCTTCGTCCTCGTGTTTGTGCCCGTGATGCGGTACATTTGTTCCTTTTTTAATAAATATTGATTACTGAGATCGCTCAAAGTACAAGCCAGAAGGAATAATGTGTCGATGACAATATTAGTTGCCGTAAGAAATCCAGCGTTGTCAGCCAATCTGAAGGCGGAAACACATTTGCGTGGCGGGTCAGAAGCCTATCGGTTTCATACATTTATTATGGTTAGAGGCACTTTTGAATGTCGTGGCGCGTTCTGGCGTGGCGCGGACTACTCGCGACCGATTGGGCCAGAGCGGTGGTGGGGGTTATGGCGCGACACGACACGCCAGTCAAATGTGTATCTACACCGCGTGGCTCGTGGCGCGTCATTCAAGTATTCAACGACGCGAATTCGTAGCGGATGTTTGTATGCTGGGTGTTGAAAATGACCGACTAGCTTATTGAACTTGTACGTCAATGTACAGTTTTGTATGACACAAAGTGTCAGTTTTTGTGTAAGTTCAAAGAATAACTCAAGGTACGCTTTCCTTGCATTCATTGCTTCATATATTAAAAAAATTCCGTCTACTCGACAGCGTAACACGTGCAATGAATTTTGTTTTTTTTTCTGTTGAGTTGTCAACATGAAAGGGAAGTAGAGTGATTCGTGATGTCAAAACAGATACGCAATTATGATGCTGAAATTCAGCTTGGGAAATAATTACTTATCTTGCCTTTTTTTGTTTTTGCTCTCAAGTAGTTTCATTGTTAGGAGAAAATTATTTATTGAATCTTCCTGCAGCATAAAGGTACACGCATTCATTACGGGATTTAAAGCCTTTTGTATTCTCTACCAGTCAAAAAAGGGTGGTGGAGATATAATATGGCAGGTGCATACAGATAAATTGAAGGCCTTCATCGAAATCATCATCCGAATCCGAAGTAAACATTATGTACGTCTACACGTTGCGGTTCGATGTATACTGCAAATAGTATGTAACACTACGTTTAAGAGACGGGACTGCCATTGATCAGACAAAATGTATGAAACGTGCACCCTAAACTAATAACAACCTAACAAAACCACTGCGTAATACATACTGCCAACATAATGACATTATCAGTGATGGGACTGTGGTGTCTAGTGAAAATTTGTTGATATCGATATCGGCTACAGCAGCGAATCTGGGATTTGATTTTATTTTCAGGTAATTAATAAATAAAATAAAAATTAAACTACTAATATTTATTCAACGAATTAAACAATTACCCATGCTATTTATTTATTTAGTAACTTTGGGCAAACAAACAGTTACACAAATATAATAATAACTTCAGCCTACGACACGTTTTCCTAGTGACTGATACACACTTAACTATCTATCTCAAAACTACTGAACCGATTTTAATTAAACTTGCACTGTTCCCTAAGTTACAATAGAAGAATCCGTTTCCAGTAAGATGTCTGTTTGTGAGGTCTATGTTGAAGGATCTGTAACTTAAAAACGATATATCAGTAATTTTAGAGGATTTTAGCCGCCATTAAAAAGGACGTCCGTTTTATACATCGTTCTTTTTGTATAGGAGTTTCGCTAGACTGGTATACTGTTCAGAAATAGCGCCAGAGCGCGACACGACACGCCAGCTTAATGTGCACGCTAGGCTCAGCGCCACGACACGCCACGCCACGTGAATTTGGTTACGCCTTGAATCTTATCAAACGTCACGCACGGCCAAACAGCATAACTGAAGCGTAAAATTTTACCAAATCGAGAAAATCGTGCTAAATGTTTTACTTAAAATTTACACCCAACGCAAAAAATCTATTACTTCTAGAATGCGACAATGTGTCATTGGAATTTTAAAAAGTGTGATAATATGCTAATCGTTTGACATTATAGTGTAATAGTAACAGTGATGGGTACCTGTTATACGATGAACCGTCATGTAACGTAACCTGTGGCTTTCTATTAAACTCGTTTCCCAGCATAAACTATATCTTAGCACGTCTGCAGCAGCTGCCAACTTAGTGCTGCAATATTCCAAGTAATGCTAGCCTAGTCCCTTGGTAACTCGTAAAGTTCAAATTATGTTGGGGAGCTGAGAGTCATCCATGTTGAACGCATTATTGAGAGAGTGACCATGTATGATGGCTATACAAGTTGCAACGTTAGCTCAGATGCTGCGTGATGCTGATGGTGGCTGCTCGCTTCAAGCGGCATGAGGTCAGTGACGCTTGCGGTGGAGCGCCCCCCGCGGCAGGCGTGAGGCGCGCGATAACGTCCAGGTTATTAGGTCACACACGTAACATAGCTATGTTATCTCGCCGCGGTTCGCAGCCACCGGCACCGCGCAACGCGTATCGCAGCCGCTGATCTTATAGTAATACATTATCATTTATCACTCGCGTGCGTCGATATGGACAGTGAAAGTGCCGCGGACGATCAATGATCGATCGTCGCTGCCTCCAAGTAGCACGAATTCTAAAAAAAAGTTAATTCAAGTAATCTAAAAACCCGACTGCTTAGAAACCGAACTAAAAAGACGTAAACAAGATGAAAATCTGGCTGTGCAGTCGGAGGATACATATTCACGATCTGGCTGACCAAAACCAGATGTATCCTCGACTACACAGCAAGATTTTCATCTTGTTCACGTCTTTTTAGTTCGCTTTTTAAACAGTCGGGTTTTTAGATTTTTTGTATTAACTTTTTTATTTACAATTTTTTTGTTCTTTTTTTAGAATAATTGTTACATTTAAACATATAAGTGTTATTTTTAAAATCACCTCTTAAAACCCTTTACTTTGATACCCCACACTATAGGTTTGGATTAAAAAAAAATTTGGTCCCCCACAATATGGCGCTCAAAATTCGCCATTTTTCTATTATCTAATCTTATTGAAGCCAGTGACACTCGCAGGGTTAAGACGAATCGATCGACGTAAGAATCATCATAATCGGCCAACGCGTTTGGTCTCTAGAACGCCACATAGGAACATACATACATACATACACTGATAAACACATTACCCTCCTTCGGCAGTTGGGTAAAAATACTTTGACTTTCTTTTACTACTGCCAATTTGTGACTTCTTCCAGACCTTTCCCCAGTTGACAAGTTTCATTTTCCCATAAGCGTAGCCCTTCGGAGTTCGCAGTGTACACTGCAGTACAGCATCCGTCATTTGTAAATCCTTGCCAGGTTGGGCCCTATCGGGAACCCATCGTGTTATTTTGAGTTAATCTAGTTTGTTCCCCAATTCAATATTCAGTACTATAGTGCGAAATATATACCAACTTCAAGTCCGGGGCATCTCTTAGCGTCATCTGCCCCGATCCAGTAACCATCTGACAACAATTAGCAACTGATAGCAATTAGTTAATTTTATCTTAACGCAGCAGTTCAGAGGTCGCGGGGAACAAAGTATCGCGATTGTTGTGATCGACCTCGGCCGGGACAATTAACGCTGCTTAAATAAATTCAGTGACGTCACACGTTTCCAATTACATAATATAAAAAAAAAACGGGCAAGTGCGAGTCACACTCGCGCACCGAGGGTTCTGTACATTCACCAAAATAAACATTACTGAAGTTCATAAATAATGAAAGCACCGAACATTGCTCTAACGAAAAGATAAACTTTACGATTGAGGGACAAAATTAAATATGCTGTTGAAAAACTGTTGTCCCCGTACATCGATATAAGTCGCGGTCAGTTTGCCAATTGCAAATAAGTATTTTTTATTAAGGTGCAAATTTACGATTTTCGGATTTTTTCTTAACTTGTGCTATAAGACATAGCTTCTTGCCAAATTTAATGATTCTTGGTCAACGGGAATTACTCATAGGTTTTGATTCCCTTTTGATTCGTCAAATTTGCAACAAAAACGGCGGTTTGTTTTGATTCCGTTGATCTAGAATTTTGATTTTGCCACAGCTCCAAGAGGTTGCAGACCTGAGTTTAAGATATTAATTTCAACTTGATACCTCCAGGAATGCCTGATAAGTCTTGTTACACGGACAGACAGACAGACAACGAAGTGATCTTATAACGATTCCTTGTTTTCCTTTTGAGGAACGGAACCCTAAAAATCGTTTTTTTTTAACAACCTTTATAAATCATGTTTGTCCGTTCACGGTGGACAAACACAAATATAGTTACGCCTCGTTAATCTCACTGATGCATGCGTCTTGCTTATGCCTAATTAACTCGCGTTCACATGGCAGTGGCGGGTTCTTTCTTCTTTAAGATAAGTGTTGAAAGTAGTGATTAAAGCAGCTACCACACAGCACCTAGACGCCTAATAACAGGCGAGCGATGTCTGTCAACAAATATGACTTAAAGATCATATACAGGTAATCACTCGATAATTTCCAATTAGTAGCGACCACTTCTGTGAGCCGTAAACACTACCGCGTCAGTCAATAAAAAATTGATAAAATAAATATTATAATGACCTCTTGTACAATACGTTGGTATGGTAACAACAGCCAGTTCTCACTTCAATTTTCCGGAAAAATGGCATAACATTTCGTTGATAAGTTCTTATTTACTTAAACATAATAAGAGTTATTTTCTGATATTATTTATCGGAGTTCATATTAAACTGGTCAAGTTTGTAGGTGAAAACGCCAAAATTACTTTCTTTTTACAGTGATTTTCTCGCTATCTCTGCACCATATCCTATGACCAAATCTGTTATCGATAGAACTGGAAACCTTACAAATAAAGACATTATATTGAATAGTTTATTAATTATGAAACGATTTTTTGATTGGGTTTTTTACTAATATTTAATATAATTATATTTAGGAACCAACAACAACAAAAAAGTATACCTTTAGAATATTGTTTTTTTTTAGTTTTTATAGTTTATCTTCTTACTAAAATGTTAAAACGCCGTATAATTAATAGTAAAAAAGGTTATATAAATAAAATAAAAAATATACAAATACTAATTATAAAAATATCGATACCTTCCTGGTTTTATTTAAACCTGTCCCACCCTTAATGAGGCTTATGACCTTGGTAAGGGACCAATCAGAGCGCAATCGTCCCGCTCGTCATACCTCAGCTAGTTGAGAGAATTGTTTTGATGTATTAGATCAAGCTTTAGGCGTCTAGTGGCTGAGTGGTCGATGGGTTAAAAAAGCATCAGATATCCAATGAGCTCGATAGCTCTATAATCATGCTCTGGGAGGTTGCGCAGTAGAGGACATGTTGGACATCAGTAGTAAGTCATTACACGGACGTCTGCCATCTTTATTGAACCGCTCGTGGAGAACTATTAGCAAACGAAATATGTAATAGGTAACCGCGCCTCTCATCAGGATGTGGCATATTGCAATAACGAGAAATATCTGTGGCATCAGAAAAAGTATACCACGTACGTACGGCTGCGTAGCTAACGATCGAGTTTTCAGATTAAGATTAATTTGTGGGTGTTGCCTCAAGAGAGTCCTCGCAGAAGGGAAATTATAGACCAGTGGCATAAGACTGAAATATAAACAGTTTAATTACACGTTTGACATAAGGCGCATATAATATGTGAGGCCGCGCCTGCGCCGTGCGCCGTTGGTGGGGCGTGACGCACGAGACACGGGCCAGGCTGCCTGTGGGCAGTAGGTACCGCCGCCGCTGCAACGCATTGATTACATCGCACACATTCATTCATTGCATCGCTCTTAATTACATAGTAGCAGCCAGATATCAGTCTCGTCTCGCTACATGACTCTCGTGCAAACACTTACAGCAGCAAGACTTATAAATTGAATAAACACCAATTACCCAGCAAGCGAGACGACGACGTGTAGATAATACCTACTCGATGCAGGACTGTAAAACTAAAGAGTAACGTCGCGATATCGCGTTACAATACAAGACAATAAAACAGGCGCGGCCGCGGCTGATTAACCTCCGATACCAAACGTTGTAATAGCTGCGATATGCTTGCGGCTCCTTTTGATACACTCGCACCGTCAATATCATCCGCAGTTATCAAAATCTATTTGCTACAGCTAGCCCGTACGGACCCTTAGCAAGGACCTCCCTCCAATCTTTCCATCGGTCGCGGCCTGACAGCCAAGTCGTCCAGTCTTTCAAAAATCTCTATGAGTTCGCGCAATATGTTCATGGACCCAAACCGACAAGTGTGTTACCATTGATGAATGCTGTCAGTTCACTTCCTGGCATAGTGTTTTCTCTTAGCAAGCGTGTCTTTAGACACTCGTCCTAACAGTAATCAAAGTGTGCAATAACCTGTTAGCCACATGCCAGTTATTGATCTGCCGAGCCTCAAGCATCAGTCCCAACCTGCAGTGTCCAACTTGTATGTCGAGAGCTACTAACATTTTGGTGGGATTCTTTGCAATTGTACATTTGTGCATCACAGGGCCATCTAAGTAACATAGATAACATCTCGTACAATTTGATCATAGACAACAATCTCGGTATTTGTGTAGCTTGCTATCGATGTAGTAATATTAAATGCAATATTTGTAGAACCGTGCGCATCTCGAGATAAAACTATGTCAATATACTGTTCGCGCGGTGTCGTTACTACTGCCACAGTCCCGGCTCGAAATAGGCCACACAAACGTAATATCTGCAAGTATTTGACCGCTCCGCTCATAGATCAAGATTTCAGGACTGTTATGGAGCCCAGGCATCTGTTCACAAAGGACGATGTGGCACAACGCCCACGTGACCGCGCTGACTAGCGAGGAGGCGCAGGCTGTCGTCCGCTATCGCTATCGATCACCCGCCGCCTACAGCCACTGTTTTACCAACACATAGCTTGCATATTCTACTTATTTACGCTATTTTGTTTTTATCAGTTGCCACTGATTTTCATGCTACCGCATAGTGCACGACTGTAACAACAATTATATCTAAGTAAAATAAATCACAATCTACCGGAAAATCCAAAAATTTCAAACTATGGCAGGAAGGCGTAAAGGAAACTACTAATAGTGAAGGATGAAGTGGCTTGTGCAACCACGGTCATTAGAAATTGCGCGCAAGTGTCAGAGCGTTTCACGCGATCCCTGCGCACTGTCCGACACCCCCGGCCGCCACACTCCGGCCACTTTGATTCGAGGAGGCCCTACCATTGACAAGACCCGTGCCAAAAGCTATTGAAGTGAGCATTTATTATTTAAACTGTCACTCGCTAGCACGTGTTACTTTGGAACCGTTCTTACGCCTAATGGATTCCTGACGTCAATAGCAGCAGCTCGCCACTCGCACGCCATGCCTCCTTGACCTTACCTTGTTCAATTGTTCCGGGGGCGGTGCCTCCACCGTTACACCTCCAAGTTGAGTAGGAATGTTGTTGATTTCTTGTCTAATGTTTTTTGCCTTCAATACAGATATGTGGTTGGATGGATTACTGTTGTACACCCGACTCTTCAGATAACTACAGAGTAAAAATTCCGGAGGTGTGACGTCTGGGCTACTCAACTTCTGAGGCGCGTAATCATGAATGTTAGAGATCGCTTTGAAAAGTGCCAGAGCCGTGAAGGACATTTGAATAAATGTTATTTTCAAAAAGTAATCCCATGTCTTCAGTTTCTGATTTTGTAATTTAACTTGTATATATAAATATATTTGTTAATTTTGTATGCATCTACTAAAGTTAGATTTTTCTGAGACACCCAGTGTTTTCCAATGTATAGATTAACCGCTGCGCAGAACTTAAATGTCGTGTAGCAGTTCAGCCCCCACGTGGAGGTTGATATTCAATTAAAATTGAGTTCGGATTCCGCCCCGGTAAGCAGATCCGTTCAGCGTTTCCTTTCATCATTACAAAAGTGGAACCAACTCAGGTGTACAAATACATACAAACCCATGGCACACCATGGTGACAACAAATAAAATATCTAAATTCTGATATTATAGTCATAATTTAAACATTACACATAAATTAATGGCATTGTAACGAATAAAGACGTCTACTTAAATAAATGATGTGAAGTTCTGGAGACGATATCGATTTAAGTACGTCTGTAGGCGAGGAGAGGTCGCCGCCTACCGAATCGCGGCGACCTTGAGCCTTAGCCCAAGGCCGCGCCGCCGCCGCCACCCGCTTCGCTCCTCGCCGCCTCTCGGAGCCCGCGCGCCTGCTCGCATGCCCGCGCCACGCACCTCGCGCTTTCTACTATTACGCAAATACCGAGACGTTAGCCACACTCCAACCGGGCGAGCACGGCCTACTATGACAGGCTTGAGTCACACATTTTTATCACAGTTTGGAAGCAAAACCCGTGATAAAATGTGTGACTCAAGCCAGCGGCCGTGCTCGCCCGGCAGGAGTGTCACCTTTTAAACCCCTAACCATATTACTTAACGCTTACGCGCGCTGCTACGCTTTACTCTATTGTAATTTAAAGTACGAGGGTAGATAGAATTCAGGATCACGTGGACATATAATAAATTATGAAATGACAATGGGTGTTTCTCAAGGCTCGATATTGGGTCCATTCCTCTTTTTAGTATATATTAACGATTTGCCCCAATTACTACAAAATCAACCGAAGATTGTGTTGTTTGCGGATGACGCATCTTTGATATTTAAAATAGATCGGCGGTCACAAAATCTTGATGATGTGAATAACTCCATTCATCAGGTCCAAAATTGGTTCACGACAAACAATTTGGTACTAATTGAAAAATAAAAAACGTATTAGATTCACATTGCCGAATGTTAGATGTAGCGAATGCGACATCATATTGAATGGCGAAAAGCTGGGCTTTGTAAATCAAACAGTTTTCCTAGGCATCACTCTAGACGCCAAATTGCAATGGAGTCCTCACATAACATCTCTTGCGGGTCGGCTAAGCTCAGCCGCTTATGCTGTTAGAAAAATAAGACAGTTAACGGATGTAGAAACCGCGCGTTTGGTCTATTTTAGTTACTTTCACAGCATAATGCCATACGGTATTTTGCTGTGAGGTCGAGCGGCTGACATTGAATCCATATTCATATTGCAAAAGAGAGCTGTCAGAGCCATTTATATCACCGAGATATAATTTAAGTCACCGAGAATCTCTTAGGGAACTATTTAAAATTATTAATTTTATGACAGTTTCTTGCCAATTCATTTATGAAAATATTATATATGTAAGGAAAAATATACATCTCTTTAGAAAAGTCAGTGATAGACACAATTGTAATACGAGAAATAAAGGTAAGTTAGGTCAACCATCTTATAGACTAGCTATATAGTACACTCATCTTTCATGGGGTACTATGTTAAATTCTATAACAACCAATCTTTGTGAAGGATATATATTAAAACTAAATGAAAGTGAATTTAAAACTTTAGTTAAAAGCACACTTTGTAAACAAGCATATTACAAATTAGATGATTATATTCAAAATAAGAATGCTTGGAAACATGCTGGTCCTGCCCATAGGTAAATCTTTAGTGTAGACAATATCAAATTTGTTAATTTATATTAATAATCATAGTTATTGTATTGCTTTTTTCATTTTTTTAAGAAATTCACTCACACACTGCTCTGTTGTTGTTGAATTAGGTATTTTACCAATGTTTGCAATATTCGTAAGTATGTGAGAACCATGTTCCTATTTATCAAATTAATGAATTTACCGGCTTTTAATACTTTATACCTATAAGTATTGTAGTATAAAGCGCTATTCTGGGTGTACCGTCCTCACAGATATGAATTTATTAATGTATGCACTTATGTAAATATTGTAAACCACTTATTTTTTAAAAAGAGTAAGGAGTTTCTTGTCCGTTCTTCTCCATAACAAGCTACATTTCCAAATTGACGGTAGGATCACTTGTAAATTTTTATTGTTGACGTTCAAAAGTGCCGCTTAATGGCCTAGTTGAAATATTTTTTTATTTTTATATCGGCTTAAAAATACTTCAAATCTCATACCGACGAATTAAATAAATTGCGAGGTTAGAGACATAAGCCCCAGTGAGCAATCCTCGGCATGACATTATGTTCTATTAGAGCTCGTGCTTGTTGCCGTTGTGCCAACTTGGCGTACGTATTCAGGTTTTTAACTAGATACGACTTTGAATCATCCGATGAATTAGAAAACTAGATAATCTGAATGCAATCATGGCTGTCTGATCACATTTTTCTGTTGGGTGATTAATCGAATAAAAACTGTGATGACGTAACGCTACTACGCGCACGCGAAGCGGTCGTCCATATTTG
The DNA here is from genome assembly GCA_947562075.1 of Orthosia gracilis. Classification (NCBI taxonomy): domain Eukaryota; kingdom Metazoa; phylum Arthropoda; class Insecta; order Lepidoptera; family Noctuidae; genus Orthosia; species Orthosia gracilis. Next base: position 24,841,949 of record OX387274.1, on the reverse strand, counting down.
AGTCTGAACCACTCGCCTAAATATTGTAAACCGCAGCTGCGCATCGTACTGTAAGATGTACAACATTAAAGCTTGACGTATTTGTCGCGATCCGACTGCAATCTTTATAAAGATCGTGTTATGTAAATGTAATTCTACTACTCGTACACTTAAAACAGTCTGCATCACTAAGTGTGCTGCTATATGATCAGCGCTTTTTGCTAAACGTTTTTGTTGCAGTAGATAATGCGCTTGTTACTGTAGTATTTATCTTCACAATATGTAGTTTGCGTTACAATTTTGCTAGCAATAAGTCACGTAGCAATTAACATTGTTAACCCTGAGTCCAGCACCTTATCTTACAAAGAACTCGGTTGGTGACGCTGATGCTGATATCGGATGTTTATTCAAAAAAATTATCATTATTCTCAAAATTACAAATGGAAACTAACACAATGAATACCTTTTCAATTCTCTTCACAACACTTATCATTATAGATATTATTTGGCATTGTCCGGTTCTCAATGATACCCTTATTTTTTTAATATTTTCATGATGTAGCAATAAGGTCTATTGCCACATTGCCATGTCAGCGTTGTTTGTGTTGAGAGACGTATTACCCATGTGAAGGGGATGCCAAGGGCGATGCATTTAAAGCCTATTGACTGCGTCTCCCTTCACAACATCATCAAGCAGTTATTTTACTAAGGTTTCAGAAACTGAGACCTCTAACATTTTGGCTAAAAATGTCACTAAAACTAACTTGCCTTCTAAAAACTAGACTAATTCGCGATACATTGCCTTTGTGACAGTCCCTCAGGGTTCAGTTTTTAGTCCAATCCTGTATTTGTGTGTCGTACTTATAAGTAACCAGGAGGTTATAACCAAAGTAAATAATTTCATCAGCTTACAGTATGTTGTTGGACTTAAAGAATAGCCCCATCCCAACCCATCCTCTCGTGGGTGTCGTAAGAAGCGACTTAGGCCGGGATACGAAGTCAGCGGGTGCGCGGCGGCGGCGGCGGCGGAGGCGGCGCGGGTATCGGAGCGTTTCAATGCATAGATTTATATGGAAGTGCCCTCGAAGGCAGCGTTGCGGGGAGCGGCGTCCTCCATGTGTTTCCGCGCCGCAGCCGTCCCGCGGCCACTGCCTCCGTGTCCGCACCCTAAGGGACTTATTTACCAGAGAATCGGCAGAAGCGTTCTCTGTGCCAGGCAGCCTGTCTACCCTCGGCTACGGCAGCGGTCGAGGTTACGGCATGACAAGGGGTGCTAAGAATCCCCGGAGTGGATCCGGCTACCCCAATAATCACCGACGACTGGACCTGGCAACATATAACACGCGGACACTCAGGACCGACGAGAAGATAGCCGAACTCGAAGAAGAATTGAGCATGTTATGATGGAGTATCCGATAACCTGCTTTATTTCCGAGAAGGTGACCGGCAGTCCCAGTTTGGTGTCGGGTTCATCGTCCATAAGTCCCTAGTGAATAACGTGGTGAGGATTGAGAGTGTGTCGACCAGGGTGGCGTACCTTATACTCTGAATATCCTCAAGATATTCGCTGAAGGTCGTATGACCGTCGAGTCGAGTCGTCTGAGGTCGGGGCGTAGACCTGTATTGGTCTACGCCCCGACCTCAGACGACGATAGAAATTTAGAGACCATGTATGAGGATATAGCTAGAGCTAAGCATGTTTTCAAAACTCACCTCACCGTTGTCATGGGGGACTTCAACGCGAAACTGGGCAAACGAGACGAAGATGAGCTGCAAGTGGGGCAATTTAGATTTGGACGTCGGAACCACCGGGGTCACCTACTGGCCAGTTTTACGGCGAAGGAGCGCCTCTGTGTGATGAACTCCTTCTTCAGAAAGCCCGAGCACAGGAATTGGTCCTGGCAGAGCCCCGATGGTGCAACTAAAAACGAGATCGACGTCATCATGTCAATCAAAAGCATAATTATGTTCAATGATGCCTCTGTGATCAATTCAGTGAAAACCGCATGGTTAGGCACATTGAACATTAATATCAAGCTTGATAGGTCTAGACTGATGAAGGCTACGCTCCGTCCAGCACAGATCCAAATCCAAAACCCCGAGAGCTTTCAGCTCGAACTCCATCGTTTCGAGTGCCTAGGGGAGCTCAGTGGATGAATACAGCGATGGGTTTGTGGAAGCTGTCCATACGGTCTAAGTTTTTTCAAAATCTGCCGTACATTTAGAAACAAAAAGGACTCCGATCCTACTCTCAAGCTCGTGAAGGAGAGGCGTGAGATGATCCTGCAGCGTTGAAATAATAATAATAAATATATATTAAAGACCATTATTTTATTATTAGATACTTATGACCGCAGGGAGGTATGTCAGAGTAAGGAGCTTCATGGACGCTTCCACCGGGCCCTACATGGGCCCGATGTAGATCGTTTAGCGTCCGTGGTCTGGCTGTGATCTGGTGACCTTTTCGGGAAAACCGAAGGTTTTGTCTTTGCGATTATGGACGAAGTTATGATGACGAACAACTACCGGAAATACATTGTGAAGGACGGCACGGTTGACATCTGTCGGGCATGTCACCGGCCGGGGGAATCAATCCGTTACATTATCTCCGGTTGTTCTAGTCTAGCTGACGGAGACTATTTGCATATATACAACCTTGTAGCCAGGATTATCCATCAGCAACTCGCTGTTAAATACAGTCTTGTGGAATCTGAAGTGCCTTACTATAAGTATGTGCCCGACATAGTTCTCGAAAATGGCAATGTCACATTGTTTTGGGATCGGTCTATTATCACTGACAGGACTATTGTTGCCAATAAGCCTGACATAGTGGTGATAGACCGACTAGAGCGTCGCGCAATGATTGTTGATATAGCGGTCCCTCATGACGAGAACCTCGTGAAGGCTGAGAGAGATAAGAAAAGCAAGTATCTTGATCTGGCTCGCGAGGTTGTCGACATGCGGGACGTGAATACAGCAGTCATTGTGCCGATAGTCGTGACGGTCAATGGCATAATAGTCAAGAGCCTCGACGAACATCTGAGAAGGCTTTCGTTGGGCAGCTGGATCAAAGGCTTGATCCAGAAAGCGGTACTCCTAGACACGGCGCGCATAGTCAGGAGGTTCCTCTCTCAGGAGCCCTGACCACCGGTAGCTTGGACCCTGTTCCCAATACCGGTGGGCTGATATTTTTGTATTTTAAATGTTTTTTTATTTAATTTTTTGTAGAATAATATTTAAAAATGTAAAAGTATGTATATATAATAAATAAATGGAATAATATATATTATATTATATTATTATTATATATATTTTTATATTTTTAAATGTTTTTTTTATGATTTGTTTTTATAAAGAAATATTTAAAAATGTAAATATCAAATGTATACAAAATTGAATAAACGAAATAATAATAATAATATAAGCCTTTATTCGCTGACCAAAATTCAGTAGGTACAGTTTTAACTTAAATAAGTATATAAATCTAATAATTTTAACACTAGTATATTAAATAAAATAAAAAAAAAACTTAATTCAATTGAGTAGTTAAGTATTACTCAGCAACCAGTTTGTTGGTCAGGTTGTCCTTCTTTGACATAGGCTTCCCCCAATTTCTTCCACTCGTCTCTGCCACGAGCTAATCATCTCCATCCTTTCGGTAGATCATCTCCGCATTTTATTATTTGACGTCCCTTTTGTCTTTTTCCATTCCTAGGATACCATTCCATTACGTCTATTGTCCATTTATCTCTGTTAGTTCTCATTATGTGGCCAGTCCAGTTCCTTTTCAGTGTCTTAATTTTTTTTAGGACATCGCTTACTTTGTTTTTTTTTTTTCTTATTTTTGAGATGGTCCATCTGTCTCGTAGTCTTATGTGTAACATGCTTCTCCCCATATTACGTTGGCAGACTATGAGTTTTTGGTTGTTTTTGCTCGTAGCAGGCCAAGTGTGACACCCATACTCGAGACATGGGAGAATGCACGTGTTGTACAGTTTACTTTTCACAGACATTGGTATTGATTCACTTTTTATTATTTCCTTTAGCGACCAGTAATGTTTCCAAGTGTTGCTTATTCTGCTATCAATTTCTTTTAAATATTAGTCTTTTGTTGAAATTAGCTGTCCCAAATATACATATTCGTCGACGTATTCGATAACCGCTGTCCTATTTCTGTTTTCTTTTATTGCATTCGTCATTATTTTTGTCATTGCTGGATTCATTGACAAACCTGCTTTCGTTCGTTATCTAGTTCCTGTAACATAATTTGTAGTTGTTTCTCTGTGAATATCACAATATCGTCGGCGAATCTTAGGTGATTTAGCTTTGTTCCATTTGACGCTCTGATTTTCTAGCGTCTTCCAGATATAGCTATGACTCAGATAATCGAAAGCCTTATTGTAATCAACGAATGCCATTTGGTAATCTTGGCCATATTCATTTAGTTTTTCGGTGATTTGTTTTACTACGTGAATATGATTGATGGAAGAATAATCTGCACGAAACTCCGCTTATTCCCTTGGTTGGTTTTCTTCTAGATGTTTTTTTATTCGTCCAAGTATTATTTTAGAAAATACTTGGTATAGATTGAACATAAGATAAATTGGTCTGTAATTGTTTAATTCATTTTTATCTCCCTTTTTATGTAAGAAAACAATAGTTGACTTCGTCCATTGGGTTGGTATTTGTTTCGTTGCCAATATTTCGTTAAATAGATGAGTCACCGGTTTGGATATTACTGTTAATGTGGTTTTCAGTATCTCGCTTGAAATTTTATCGTCTTCAGATGCTTTGCCGCTTTTTTGCGTTTCTATAGCTATTATGACTTCGGTTTCTAGGATGCATGGCATTTCTTCTTCATAGATACAGTTTCCTGATTCTGTGGATATAATTTTATCTGTCTCCGAATATAGCTTCTTATAGGATTCTGTCGCTACTTTAGCTATTGATGATCTTTTTGTCGTCGACTTCTCATTCTTTGATTTTCATGCTAGGTGTCTATTGTGTATATTCTACAGTTGTTTTAGACCTTTTTTAATGCCGCCTGTTTTCTTTGTTTTCTAAGTACTTCCAGTCTCTCTGATTTCCTGTATTTTCGTGTTGACGTTTGTATTTTTTACTAATACTGGTGATGGTTTGACGGTTTTCTTTTCGTTTCTTTAACATTGTGTTTCTCTCTTTCATTAATTTAATTGTTTCTTCTCCTAATTTACTTTTCCTCTGGCTTGTATTATGCATTTTTTAACGCTTATCAGTGTTTGTTCCAGAAAATAATACTTTTCTTGCAGTATTTTGTGTCTTTCGAGTTCTTCTAATTTATTCCCTAGTTCATATAGAACAGTTTTTGGTATAGGCGATGTTGCGATCACGTTTTTGGTAGACGAGATTATATATTTTCTTGAATTATTATTTCCACATTATATAGCTCCTCTTACCATTCTATGATCGGTATTAAAATTTATCTTCTCCACTACATCGAAGTCACTAAATATACCTTTTTCTCTGGTCAGGATGAAATCGATTTCATTTCTGTCTCTGCCGTTTGGTGATATCCATGTCCACTTTGTCTTTTCTTTTTTGAAGAAGCTATTCATTATTTTAAGATTGTTTGCAAAGGAAAATTCCACGAGCTGCTGTCCGTTGTCTTTTCTATCCCCACTGCTGTACTATCCTATGACGAATTCATCTTTGTTTGATTTGACGCCTATCTTGGCATTAAGGTCTGCCATCAGTATTGCTTTTTTGTTCACCTTTTGCAATAATTCTGTCAGATCTTTGTAGAACTTATCTTTTGCTTTCTTGGATTTGGATAATCGACGATGGTTGTTTAAATTTAGGCAATTGTATGTTGAGGACTGCAATTCTGTCTAATATTCCTTGAAAGCTGATGATTTTTTCGTCCAAGTAATTTTTATTAAGAAACCCATTCCGTAAAGACCTTGATTTTCACCATAGAAGTAAAAAATATATTCGTCATATTCTCGTTCTCTTCTCCTATTCTTCTTACTTCGCAAAGACATGACATCCTATTTTATAAGTCTTATGGCTTCTTCTAATTCATCTAGTCCGCTATCTGTCATTAGCGTCCTGACGTTTAACGTTGTTTATTTTTAGGCATAAAGATATATTTTTAGGGAGTGGTTGCGTTGAAATACCGGCAGCTAAATAGACTGATCTCAAAGTCCTTGAATGGCGACCTCAGCCGCTTTAATAACGACAGTATTAAAGACGCGGTTGAGCGGAATAAGGGCTCCAAGGTCTTTGCAAAAGATCTTACTCTTGGGCAGAGCCAGCTCACGAAACTGAAGACCGATTATGGCAGGATCGTATCCGCCAAACAGTAAACTCATCGCGAATCTAGCAAACGACCCTAGAGCTTGATTGACTCGACACTATACCGAAGACATTCCGGACGTCAGCCTGTACGAGATAAGGGTGGCTCTTAAACAGCTTAAGAACAACAAGACACCGGGTGATGACGGAATTACGGCCGAGCTTCTGACAGCGGGTGAGAAACCAGTACTTATGGCCCTACAAAAGCTGTTTGATTCCGTCATACTCGAGGGGAAAACGCTACGGGCATGTTGCAGGAGTGTGGTCTTCTTCAAAAGGGTGCCCTGCTGAAGAACTAGGCCCATCTCACTTCTTAGCCATGTTTACAACCTGTTTTCAAGAGTCATCACGAATCGTCTCGCACGCAGGTTTGCCGATTTCCAGCCTCCTGAACAAGCCGGATTCCTTAAAGATTTCAGCACCGTAGACCAAATAATTACGCTGCGGCACGTTAAACAGAAGACCAAAGAGTACTGCATCTCTGCTTAGCGTTTGTGGACTACGAGAAAGCCTTCGATTCGACCGAGACTTGGGCTGTACTGCAGTCACTCCAACGGTGCCAAATCGACCACCGGTACATCGAAGTGTTGAAGTGTTTGTACAAAAACGCCACCATGTCAGTCCGACTTCAGGATGAGACTTCGGAACCTATCCTTCTGCAGCGAGGTGTGAAACAGAGAGCCGTCATATCTCCGGAACTGTTCACCGCTGCACTGGAGGATCTCCTCAAGTTTCTGGACTGGAGAGAGCTAGTCATCAACGTCAAAGGCGAGTACATCACTCACCTTCGATTTTCCGACGATGTAATGGTCATGGCTGAGACCATGGCGGACCTTAGTACCTCAATACAGCTCGCGAAAGAATGGGTCTTAAAATGAACATGGACATATCCAAGGTGATATTGATGACTATGTTACACCCACTGCTATCAAGGTCGGAGACTCTACACTCGAAGTTGTGGACGACTATGTCTACCTGGGACAAACAATCCAGTTGAGTAGGCCCAACTTCGAGAAAGAGGTCAACCGTCGAATCCGACTCGGCTGGGCAGCGCTCGGGAAGTTGCGCGTTATCTTCTCGTCCAACTTACTACAGTGTCTGAAGACGAAAGTCTATGACCAATGTGTGTTGCCAGTGATGACATATGGCTCTGAGATGAGGTCGCTCACAGTAGGCCTCATCAGAAAGCTTACAGTCACCCAAAGAGAAAAGGTGAGGGCTATGCTCGGAGTTCCCTTGCGTGATCGATTCAGAAATGTAGAGATCCGCAAGGGAACCAGGATTGCCGACATAGCCCGAAGAACTGCCAAACTTATGTGGTAGTGGGCAGGGCACATTGCTCGTAGAACGGATGGCCGATAGGGCCGAAAAGTTCTGGACTGGCGACCGCGAACCGGAAGACGTTGCGTTGGAAGACCTCCCACTAGGTGGACAGATGACTCGGTCACATATAATATAATACTAGCATACAGATGCCTCTTCCCATACAAAGGAACCGTGCCGACGTAACTAGCGTTTTTCGTCTGATTGAGATGATTATTTTTATAAGATCGCGTTCGGTTCCGTTCCACGGCTATAGATGGTGTTAGCAGCGATTTGCAAGTAAAAGGGTTTTCTTGGTTCGTGACTATTTTTAACCAACCTCCCAAAAAGCAGGAGGTTATCAATTCGACTGTATTTTTTATGTGTGTTAAGATAAGATAAGATATACTGTTACTTCAGAATTTTTTACTGGTTGATTCGATTTTGTAGTGTTTTGATTTGGAACTCGGTTGTATTATTTTTTCTTTAAATACAGTGACAATTTGATTTCAATTTATTTTTGCACATTTTTACAGTTTAATTGTACAAAAATGTGTTACTATACAAATTAAAACCGCGCCATCTACTGGGATCAATTTTAAAAGATCCGGTCAAATAATCTTAAAATGGGAATAAAGAGCCCAATATTCCGTTATTTATTTATTTATTGATTTGCCTACAATTGTTACACATATACATACAAGGTTACAAGTGCAGAAGTTAGATATCAATTATGTACAATATTAATCGGCAATCACAGCATTCATAAAAAAAAATGCAATCGGATGACAAGTTAGTCCAATCCTATAAGATAATAAGTTTTTAACAAGATCCACTTTACCAAAACAGTACTTACAATACAACAGTAACAAACAATATTATGCCATGCTGATCCTCTTTACTTGGTTCCTGAATTTATTAAGGGAAGCACCAAAAATGTCTAGCTTATCGTCAAATTTATTAAAGAGCCTACACAATCTGGGAACTGGGGAGTTAATGCCTAGAACTGTTTTTCTACGGGGCGGGTAAAATAGCTTAATGGGTTATTTTGTGCTTAGGAGTTGATTATTAAAGAACATACAATTTTTATGATCAATTCTAGAAAATGTTACTTTTACACACAAATCAATAACAAATTGATGCATGTCGCGCCATCTAGTGACATTTATTTGAACCAAATTTTCTTAGTTATCGCTGGTGAATCTGGTGAAGGTTGCGGGGATCCACTGACTGCGATACGCACGGGACCGGTCAATATCGTGACGCTTGGAGGAGGCCTATTTGCAGCATCGGACGTCTTTCGGCTGATTTGATGATGAATTTCATGAGTTGCTACATTTTTTTTAGTCTCTTTTTATAAAATAGAAATAAAACTATGAACCAGTTGAAATATGAACTTCGAAGTATTTGATTGGCTCCACAGAAGCTAGTTATCCGTAGTACCCGCAGACGCAGACCCACAGTTACGAAATGATCATTCTACGAAACTCAACCTACGAACAAATTCTGGCCGAGGCCTCCGTCGCGGATAGGGTTTTCTACTAACTTAAATAAAACAGTTCGCTTGGTTTATTTATTAGACAACGATTCGGATAACGTTTGATCACAAACTTGTAATAACGACACGTGTTATAAAACTTATCGAAATGTATATAAAACTGTAGTTCTAGAATTATATCTATCTTCGTATTCTATAATTGGTGATAGATAAATTGATATGAGAATAGGTACCGAAAGATTTTATAGTCACGATGATACAAATTTATGAAATAATGCTATAACCACCTCAGTTCTCAGGGATCCTGTCGCTGTCGCTGCTAAAGTATTGCAAAAGCGTCGTATTCATTCGTAACTGAATGGAAATAACGCGGAAATCTATATTGCCTGCTGAGGCACGATGACGCTGCATAAATGTGGACAAAAACGCGCGTTACATCACTATTAAATAAATAACTATATAAGTACATACAGTAGTAAACTAAATTCTAGCAGTTACAATTTTTATTTACAACCTGCCATCGTCGTCCTGCTAATCAGCAACCCTTTAACACAAATAGCCATTCTTCGTAGTTCTAAACGTAGAAAGAGGATATTTTGATCCACACACAACATAGGTACAATTAGTCGTCGTACAATTATCTTTAGCATTCTGTACCTTGTACAAACAACTTTGGTACAACAACCTTACCTTACCGTACCAAGGTACCAACACGTACCAAGGTTGAGAGGAGCGAGGAGCCGAATGTGTAAGGACGAGGGCGGGGACCAAATCATTATTGAACTAAATCAACGACAATCATAAATTGTTACTTTATTTTAACTGGCACTTTATGATAAATACAGTTAATTATAAATAGACAGGTGGTAGAGATCAATGGTGGCAGGTTTTGTGAGTATGTTGTTGTGTGCGCAGACCCATCCGCGGCATGTCGGCGGTGGTGATGGGCGCTGGCCCGGCGCACGCCTGCTTCTTCGCCACCTACGAGTACTGCAAGCACTCGCTGTCGCACCTCACCAGGCACCGGCACGACCACATCACACACGGTGAGTCTACAGCCACTATTCAGTGCTGCGGCGTACTATGACGTGTATGTCTATCTATGATGTTCTTCTGACGCCACTCGCCGAATGTTGCAGGGTTGTCGGGCTGCATCGCATCGCTCATACATGACGCGGTCTCCAATCCAGCTGAGGGTGAGTACAGCCACTTCTACTTCACTTTCAACTTGAAATCCCTGACAACCGTATTCTACTTATACTTACCTTCCTTGCCGACTGATTTACACTATTGATTAGATAGCCCATGCATAGTTTCCACACGACTGCTTGTGAAGTTACGCTGACTATAAAACGTATTTGTTCGTCAAACATGCTTCTTGTCCAGTCCCTGATAATAGCCACAACAATGTCTTCCTGACCCTGTGCCGCTACTCGAATAAAGACGACTTGAGAAATCATGGCATCATGCAGGATGAGGCGATGAGCCCTCACTCAATACTGATAATAATTAAAATGCCGCGAATTGTACTAATTGTACAGACAATTAATATTGCAAGTCATTTGAGTATTCAAGTGTTCGGTTAAATTAGTGTTCCGTGAAATGTACAATATGTTCGTATGTATAGTATGTAGTCGGTCAGTTTTGTTGTGTTTTATCAGCGTGGATAACGGCCTAGTGCAGACAGTGCAGTACACTGGTGACTGGTCTGCGCTACATTGTAACGTGCCGTGTGCTACACAAGCGCTTTCTGCCTCGAGCAACGATTTTATCAGTTACATATTATATGTCTATTATTATAAATAGCGGGCGTGCACATGGAGTTCAATGGTAATTTTGCAAACACGAATAATGTATATTATTGTATATCCATGAAATATGAGTGAGTAACTGCAGGTTTCAGCTGCAGGGATCACTAGCCAGTCGTGTCAAGTGTGCTCGCGTACGGCGCGGCCGTCCCGTTTCCTCGCGGTAGATAACTGAAGTAGGCGGAGTTCAATGATTCCACTGTAAACACCAACTAATCGTAGTTGAAATAGGTGGCGTTATCAATGTACCACAATAGTCTGGCGACGCTATCGTTGCCTCCAAAACATGTTTATTTGCCACTTGTTTAGTATCATGTCATTGCGAATAAATTAATATTGTGTTCTGCTATAAAGTAAAGTGTGACACGCGACAGTGCGTGGCCATTCTACACGAGCTTCAAATCATCTGGGGCAGGTTGAGTCGAGGGCATTGTGGGCAGGCTTGCCTGTAGTCTCTTCACCTTGAGCTTTCTTCTGTCTGTTTCTTTATTTGCTAGTGGCGATATCAAACTGCTCCTGGTAGTAGAAATATTTGTGATACAACTACATTAGTATGTATAGTTACATCAGCAACTCGATGTCAGATCTTTTTAGGTCTTGTCCTTGGAGGAAGAGAAATTTTGAACCAAAATATTGCTCTAAATTTAACATTCCGTAATGATGCAATAAAAAAAATCATGAATAGTTCGTTGCTAGAGATTTTCCCGGAGGGTGCGCATGCGCACTACTGCGTAGTACCTTACATGTGTCTATGGTCGTCATCGTGCTCAGAGCCTGCTGAACCCTCTCTTCCTGCGAAGGAGGACGACATGCGGTTGGCTGTCGAGCTATGCCAAGTTATGTTCTCACTTGCACGGTGAATGTGCTCAAGCAGGTACCATTTTTCTTCATAACGTTTCGATGTCGAAAATCCATAGCTACTAATATTATATGCGAAAGTAACTTAGGCTGTTTGTTATTTGAACGCGAACCACTTGACTACCCATACCAGTCATTCAGCTGCTAATCTACGTCAAGTGTAAGTGTTTTTTGAATAGATTGCGATATGCGAATATAGAACAATTACACTCATTAATTCGTCTCTTACCAGCTAACTTATCAGTATGAATAATTACACAAGCAGCCTTCCTACCGACTGGCGACAGCATCTACAGATAAACTTTACTCAGCTGAATATTACTGGCAGCTGAGCGGTTTCATTAATTGATACCTGTTTTTGACACCTCTGATGATAATTGGTTCCCTTGTGCACGTTCTTGTAATATACCACAAGTTGACAAGGGAAAACCTAGGAAAGTGCACATGTAAATATTGACTGCAAGCTCGACGGCGCGCTGTTGTGTGTAGTGTGTAGATGTTGACGTGTCGGCGATTGTACGCGTTGTACGCGCGCTCCGGAAGCGAAGGAGCAACAGCAGCCGGAGGCAGCCCGCCAGTATGCTTGTGTGTGTCCTCGCTCCCCGCGCACAATGCCCGGAAGTAGCTGCCTCGCACAACGCCGCGTATCTGCTATATGCGTGGGGTGCGACCACTTCGCTCTCTGTCCAGGGATACAGTGGCATGTAACAGCTGCTGAGGCAGCCTGCTCAACAGAAGTACTACTGGCTTCTAGATGAACCACTGACGCTTTGCATTTCGAGTCAGATCCTCGCCTTACTGCCTATAATCTTTTATTGTGCGTGCAGCTAAAGAGTGGCATTCGCTGCCAGTCTGTGTTTCCTGATAGTTACAACCTGCAGCCGTATTGCGTAAGTGCGCAAAGTGTTCAAACTCTATCCAACCGACCAAATCGACCAATCACATGCGAGATGAATGACGCGATGTGGATTTCCGTTTTGTGTATTTGGCCGATTTGGTCGGTTGGATAGAGTTTGAACTCTGCGCACTTACGCAATACGGCTGCTGGGGGTCTTTAAGTCAACAGTTAATAGGTTACTTCGAGGCAAGCGTGCTTCACCGCTGACCAAGCCATCACTTATCATCAAGTGAAATAGAGGTCAAACGCGAGCCTATCAATAATAAAAAAATAAAGAAGCGACGTCACGATACCAATTACATCAGAACAAGGGACACGCATGATCACGACTTCACATCATAAAGCGCGCATATCGATCCGTGCTACATTACGCATCACAGAGTTATACACCTTGCCATTAACTATTAAGAAACAACGTAAACGTAACACTTGTAGGTATTGCGGATAACTCGGTTATTGCGGTCCACGACGACAGGCAGGAAGCGGGGAGCGGACGTGGTAGTGCGACCACTGTGAGGACAGACAAACCTGGCGTTCTCACGGTTAGCCTGTCGAGTTTCTATTGCAGCCCGCCCGGGACATGTACACTGGTGCGTGGCACTGGCATCGTACCTGGGCTAGGCGAAATCTGAAAGGAAACGCGCCAGAAAACGCAGAATCGCGTTTTTGCCCATATATGGCACATTCGAAAAGACAGTGGTGATTCTTAGATACTTTCAGCGCACCCTGCTCAGGACGGTGACATGTTCACCTGCTAGCCAGTATCAGGTGTTAGCACGGCATTGTGTCAGTCGGTTGCCCTTGAAAGCAATACTTTCTGCATGTCATTGTGATGCAGGTTGTTTGTGCGAGGCCTGCCATTTGCACAGCTGGCGATATTATCATATTTTTTCGTTTATTAGTTTGGTTGTGTGTTCAAGTGTTACTGTTTCTTCCAGAATGTCGTTTCGTCTGTAATACGGACTCTGGCTACGTACAACATAAACCGTGGCTCAAGCACTAACTTTTGACGCTGTAATCAAACGTAAATGTGATTCAAATAGGTTTTAAGTGAATCAATGATAAAATAAGAATTCCATGAGCATTGTTTTCCTGTTAGCGCGTGTTCTGGGAAGTGGCGCGATCTGTTAGTTGCACTCGCTGTCCCCACTACGCTACACACCGCGCACCGGCCGGCGGGCGGCGCGGCAGCACTCCGCGGCATTGACGCGTAATAGCTATGAATGAGCGATCACTAACTCAATCGTCGACGGTCACGAACCGACACACTCGTACTATTCGGAGAGCATCATTCAGAATGACCATTATCTATTCATATCTTATCTGCGACAAGCATTCTATTCTAATATCTTTGCTCTGCGGGGGGTTCAGTGTCGGATGTGGAGGGGGAGAGGCTAGTTGTGTAGGTCCTACAGATCTTCATTTTCGTATAATGTTGCATCTGTGGTACCTATGTCATCTTATTCCTCGGCACGTTCTGATAAGGAAAACAGGCGAGGGCGACGCGTGCGGCGTGAGTCAGCGCCGCGGTGCTACAAAATCCCCCGCGCTGAAGCTGTGCCAGCGAAGTGCCCTGCATCAACACTAGCTATTGATATTTATAGTCAAAACAACGATAATGATGGCTGTAACCGTACTCGTGTCGCCAGCTATCAAGACACGAGTACGGGAAGTCTTGCTGTGGGATTAAAATATCGTATGTGCATCCGACCAAATCCGGCTGTGTCCTCACTCCATTGTCAGTAACTGCACAAGCGGCAATTTGTGCTGCACCTAGTTTTAGTTTTTGTCATTAGATAATCTAAAGTCAAACAATGATTAGAAAGATACACTGCTTTTCTGCAAATTATCCTGTAAGAGTTAAGGAAATACTTTCATTCTCTATTAAAATATTGTGTTTATCAATCGACGCCCGTTTTTGAATGTAACATACCTGTCTTTTTTCCACTTTGGTCATGGTGCGCATGCGTACCAGACGCATCGCATATTCGACTAAGAGCGTGGTGTGTGCGTGTTGCAGTGGTGAAGCAGCGCATGCAGATGCTGAACTCTCCGTACCGCGGCGTGTGGGAGTGCGCGCGCCACGTGTACCGCGCGGAGGGCGCGCGCGCCTTCTACCGCTCCTACGGTACGCAGCTCGCCATGAACGTGCCCTTCCAGGTGAGGCACTGGCTCCTAGCCTGTAGTGCTCCAGTGCACTAGCTCTACACGAGCGTCGGCTATAGCGTGTTCCTTCCCGCAGGCGCTGCACTTTGTGACGTACGAGGCGTGCCAGAAGAAGCTGAACCCGGCGCGCGCATACGACCCGCTGGCGCACGCGCTGTCGGGCGCGGCGGGCGGCGCGCTGGCGGCCGCCGCCACCACGCCGCTGGACGTGTGCAAGACGGTGCTGAACACGCAAGAGCGCTCGGCGCGCGCCACGGGGCTGGGCGACGCGGCGCGCCACGTGCTGCGCGCGTCGGGCCCGCGCGGCTTCCTCAAGGGCGTGCAGGCGCGCGTGCTGTACCAGATGCCGGCCGCCGCCATCTGCTGGCTCACGTACGAGAGCTTCAAGCACGCGCTGGCCGGCGCCGGCGCCGACGACGAGCGCTCGCCGCCGCTGGCGTGCGCGGCGCTGCGGCTGGCGGCGGCCGACGTGCCGGCGGCGCCGTCCTAGTGCGCGTGCGCCTCTGAACACTTGCACAGGTTGCAGCTCGCTGGCGCACACAGTGAGATGCTGTTCGATTCTAGTGAGATTAGTTTAGTGTGTACATGTCCTGTATATTTTTTTATGTACGTTTGATACGCACACGCCGCCGCCCGCTCGCACTAGTCCCCGGCGCTGTCGCGGGCGACATGGCGACACGGCGACCGCGTCAGAACGACGAGTGCGCTGCGGCGACTTTGTTTTCCATTGTTTTTGTAAATGATTTGTTATCGCAGTCCACGATTGCAGCTAGTACTTGTTATGTAAAACACTTTCGATGAACTGTTCGGCTGACATCCCGCGGATGTAAAACATGTTGGAGGTGCTAAGTATAATGTATATTGTGAAGAGGGAGAGGGAACGTTGCGCCGGCGCCGGTTGAGGGAGCGTCAAATTATGTTGTTATTTGTGTAAATTACTATTATTATTAATTGTATTTGTTGTATTTATGAGTTGTATATGTGAGTGATAAACTCGATTTAAATTGAGAGTTATAAACTATTTGTATAGAGTAACGCGGCGAGCGCGCGGCGCCCGCCGAGCTGTAAAATTGCAAATTGAAAAGAATATGATAAAGTAAACAATAAGTAAATAAAAAGTTGGACAATACCCCGCTGTTTTATTGTCACTTGTGTACGTAACGTGACAGATGTCCTGTGGCACGAGTCACGCGCCGCCACACGTCCAGAAGTCGTCCTCACCTCAGTGCCTACAGAGAAAATTGTGTGTATGAAACAGCAATCAGCAATCATTGCACAGCCATCGCGCGATCAAACGATTTGTCATTAAATTTGGGATTAACCTAAACAATCGTTTGCTAATCGCTCGCTGTTTGTCAAATACACTTATATCGAAAAAAACCGCCTTAATCTTCTGTATCTAGCAATTTGACAGCCAAATTTGCTCGCCGAAGGCTGTCGCGAATACAAAATAATCGCGATCACTTTTCAATATAAAGGTACATTTTAGTTACCTAATTAATTGTTCAATATAGGCAGCACTGTCGAAACATTTCTATGGTGTGGCTTATTATTGCGCAAATATCGCTATCGTTTTGCTCTTGCTAGATACGTAACAAGTCTGCCGCTTAGTTCACAAGTTATTAAATTGCAAATTATATATTTACCAAAACGAAGTAAATTAATGTTTTTTTTTCCTGTTTTTATAATGATAGGCTCGCGCTTGACCACTATCTCACCTGATGTTTATAGTTTTAGAATTTAATCTATCAATCTATGGACTAGCCCCATGGAGTACCGGGTTATTTACGGTGGGCCGGTCCATCCTTGGCCCGGGTCACAGCCTTGCCGAACTGCGGAGCAATCCGGGGTCGGACTTTAGCTCCATTCTCCCTTCAGTTTTTATATAGAAGCAAGCCAGTCTTCTTCTCAAATCGATGGATAACTCTTTAAATGTTGTGGAGCTCGGGCAAATTACGGCGTCAATGGCGAGCATAAAGTTTTCTAAAGTGCAGGTGTATGGGCGGGCACTTGGGACACACCAGTATGTGTGTCATAGTCTGCAGAGGGGCACTGCCCTCACACTGGCTATCAGGCGGGTCTATAAAACCCCATTTCGCCAAATTGTGTTTGCAGCGGCCTACCTGGGCTGTGGCCTGGGTGATTGAGTGCTTTCCGTTATGGCCACTTCAGTTCATGTCCAGATGGCTGTTTTCGTGGGGTTTTATTAAGTCGGGTGGTGGTGGGTGAAGTTCTTCCCACAACTTGCTTCTCATTGTAGGTGGTTGTTCTTGCATGGCCTGTGTGCAGCGTAGAAAGCTCTTCCGGCTCTTAAGTCTACCCGGGGCTGTCTATTATTTAAGGATCACCACACATATGTTTTACATATTTCGGGCGCGCATATCGGCATCCTGTTGTACTACTGGCGGTACAATACCAGCCAAACAGGCTGTTGAGCGGAATCGGTTTAAGGCATCCCAATATAATTCGTTGAGGGTGATGACGACTTGCTTTGCGTGTGCAGATCGGTACTACACTGGATACGCGAATTCGCCAGCAGATAGGCATAGGGACATGCCGGTTGTGCGGAGGACTTCGGGTGCAGCCTACGGAGCAGGTTTTTTCGGACCTGGCCTACTGCTTTGTTTTATGGCAGTCCACGTTAAAGGTTAAGGTTCTATCCAGTGCACAGCCTAGGTATTAAGGGTTATTGTAGTGTTCTGCAGACGTTCATCACCACGTAATGATAAGTTGTCTATTTGCGAGATAGTTGCGGAGATGGAAGGCGCGTGATTGCGTTTGGGATGAATTCGGGCGAAGAGCAGTACTGTCAGAATACCTATTTAGTGAATAAACTAATTGGGGAGAACTTGATGCGACAACAGCTGCAGATAAAAAAACTGCTTATCTTTAAAAGGACGGTCCTTGCGCTTTACGACAAGCACGCTTCTGTCAAGAAGTTAAATTCAGGCGTCCACCTGCTCCTTGGATGACGACAGAGGTTCGTATGGCAGGAATCGGGCTTTTCGGAAGTTTAAAAAAGATAATTTTGACAATAAAAAGTGAACCTGTCAACGTACAACAGGCGCACACTTCGGACCTACGAGAAGATCACCGAACTTGAAGAGGCATTGAGCAGGTTGCGATGGAGTATTATAGGGTTATCTGAAGTCCGAAAAGAGGGGGAGGACTCGATAATCCTCAAATCCGGTAACCTGCTCTATTTCCGAGAGAGTGACCTGCAGTCCCAGGGTGGTGTCGTGTTTATCATCCACAAGTCCCTTGTGAACAACGTGGTGAAGATCGAGAGTGTGTCGACCAGGGTGGCGCACCTTATACTCAGAATATTCGCTGAAGGTCATAGTTAGGTCTTAGCCATGCATGGTTTCAAAACTCATTTCACCGTTGTCATGGTGAACTTCAACGAGAAACTGGGCAAACGAAACGAGGATGAGCTGCAAGTGCAAGTGGGGCAACTTGGAGTTGGACGACGGAACCACTGGGGTCACCTACTGGCCAGTTTTATGGAGAAGGAGAGCCTCTATATGATGAACTCCAAAAAGCGTGAACACAGGAAGTGGACCTGGTAGAGCCCCGATTGTGCAACAAAAAATGACATCGACTTCATAATGTCAACCAAGAAGCAAATGTTCAATGATGTCTCATCTTCATGATGTAAGAGGCACATTGAACATTAATATTAAGCTTGAAAGGTCTCGACTGATGAAGTCCACGCTCCGACCAGCACAGATCCAGGTCCATAACCCCAAGAGCTTTCAGCTCGAACTCCAGAATTGTTTCGAGTGCCTAGGGAACTCCGTGGACGAATACAGCGACGGGTTCGTGGAAGCTGTCCATAAGGTCGTGTCTAAGTTTTTTAAGACCCGTCGTACAGATGGAAACAAGAAGCTCTTTGAGGCGTGAGATGATTCTGCAGTCTTCAGTGTGCAAATACCGGCAGCTCAATAGACAGATCTCTAAATCCTTGAAAAGACACCTCCACCGCGTTAATACCGAGCGATTGAGCGAAATAAAGGCTCCGAGGTTTTTTTCAAGGTTTCTGGCTATTGGGCAGAGCCAGCTCACGAAACTGAAGACCGACAATGGCAGAATCGTATCCGCCAAACCGGAGCTTCTGAGGGAGATCGAGACATTCTATGGGCAGTTGTGCACACCAATCAGCAAACCCGTTGCGAGTCTAGCAAACGACCCAAGAGCAAGATTGACACGACACTATACCGAAGATATCCCGGACGTCAGCCTGTACTAGATTAGGATGGCTCTGAAACAGCTTAAAAACAACAAGGCGCCGGGTGATGACGGAATCACGGCTGAAATCCTGAAGGCGGGTGGAAAACCAGTCCTTAAGGCCCTTCAGAAGCTGTTTGATTCCGTCATACTCGAGGGCAAAATGCCACACAGTCATGGTGCAGGGGTGTGGTGGTATTCTTCTTCAAAAAGGGCGACAATGCCCGGTTGAAGAACTATAGTCCCATCTCACTTCTTAGCCATGTCTACAAGTTGTTTTCAAGAGTCATCACGAATCGTCTCTCGCGCAGGTTTCACGATTTCCAGCCTCCCGAACAAGCCGGATTCCGAAAAGGCATTAGCACCGTAGACCATATACATACGCTGCGGCAGGTTATACAGAAGACCGAAGAGTATAACCTGCTTCTCTATTTAGCGTTTGTGGACTAAGAGAAAGCCTTCGATTCGATCGAGACTTGGGCTGTACTGCAGTCTCTCCAACGGTGCAAGATCGACTGCCGGTACATTGAGGTGTTTGTACAAAAACGCCACCATGTCAGTCCGTCTTCAGGATCAGACCTCGAAACCAATCCTTTTCCAGCGCGGCGTGAGACAGGCGAAACTGTTCACTGCTACGCTGGAGGATGTGTTTGTAGCGTAGCTACTTCTTCAATATATATTAATTATAAGGTATTTTCAGTAAATTAAGTTAGTATTGTACAAACAAACAAATTAACATTAATTATTACATTATTAAAGCATATATAACTATATGCTTTACACACTTAAATCTTATATATACACCTAAAAACTTAATTATAACCTAATATTATATAAGTTTCGTACAAACAAATAATTTTGTTATTAGATATTTTTTATGTAGCTATGTGGAATGCGGACCGGTTACCAGCTTACCAGAGCGAGCGCCCGCGCCGTGTCTAGCTATCCCTTTCTAAATCGCGGCGCTCACAGAGACCAAGACCAACAGTCGAGAATCTTCAGTGGCCGTACGCGCACCTCGCTCTCACTGGTAACCGGTAAACGTTCGACCATAGATACCTAGTGTTTAGTTTGTAAGGCATATGCCTAGACGTGCCATGCCATATAGTGTGGAACTCCTAACTGTGCCTATCGCTTTCTTTCTGGGCTCTTCATTTCGCCTTCTATCGTGTTATCTGTGTCCTGTGAACTTTATAAACTATTTGGACAATTTATTTCTTCCTTTCCGTAAGCTGTGTGTTTGCTTATTTATTGCAACCCTATACCGCTTCATGTTCAAGGTTCTGGACTGGAGGGGGCATCAATGTTAATGGCGAGTACATCACTCACCTTCGGTTTGCCGACGACATAGTGGTCACGGCTGAGACCATGGAGACCCTCAGTAAAATGCTCGATGACCTCAGTAGAGCTTCCGAAAGAGTGGATTTTAAAATGAACATGGACAAAACCAAGGTTATAGTGAATGCCCATGTAATAACCACTCCTAGACAAAATCTTGGTTAGATCATGTGAAGACCATGTAGACTGAAGTCGATCATGTAGAATGGTCTTTTGAGGAAAGAACCAGCCAGATTGAGTGGACCTGTCCAGTCAGTGCACGCATTTGTCAATAACCGTGCAACTCAACTCAGAATTTAAGGAGCTCAACGATTCGACGAACAAAACTAAAGAAAGGACATTCGGGTAGGCCGCATAAACTACTCAAACTGCCAGACCATGATTAAACATGATTACTAACTTAGATAAATTAAAATTAAAAACAAAAAAAAAGTATGATCCACATAGTTTTCACATTCACAACAATTAAATTAACCTTAAAATAAAATAATAAAATACTTCAAAAATTAAATATTCTTGTCATTGCAAGAAACAAAAAAAAAATAAATTCACGGTGCAAAATATATAAAAAAAATCCAAATTAATTGGAGCAGCTCAATCCCAAGCCTGTTTGTCCTCAACGTAATCTTTAGTTGTATAAAACGCTTTCTGGCACAACTTACGTTTAATGAATGATTTGAATTTATTAAGTCTTAGATCTTGTACGTAGCTTGGAAGCTTATTTTAAAAGCGTACACATTGACATTTATTTATTTATTTAAAACTTCATGCACAAAGGTACAATGGCGGACTTAATGCCTTAGGCATTCTCTACCAGTCAACCAAGGGTGGTGAAGAGATAACATGGCAGGTGCATTGTTTAAATTGTGACCAGCAAAAAAGTAAACAAAAAAAATACGAATAATAAGTTGCTTAAAATATACATACATATATATCTAAACGAGCCACCTATTTTCTTGAGCCTTGTTGTAGGTACCTACTAGAAATTTATGTTTGTTCCTAGTATTTATGTTATCAATGTATTTTATAAACAATTTTATATTTTTATGGGCATTTAAAAGATTTTCATAAATATACTGAGAAAGCACAGTCATTACATAAATCGCCTTAAATTTTTCTCTGAGAGAGTGTCTCGGGCCTAATTTATCGATCGAACAGCTCTTTTCTGTAAAACAAATATAGTCTGGATTTCGGCGGCATTTCCCCACAACAGAATACCGTGCAACATTACACTATGAAAATAGCTAAAATATACTAAACGGGCTGTCTCTACGGAGCTTAGCTTTTTTGACAATTTGTCTATATGTGGGCCCCACTGAAGCTTGGCATCCAAAGTTAAGCCTAAGAATACTGTGCTATTTTCAGGATTCAATTCTTCTTCACCTGCTGAATGAGGTAGGGTATACTTAATGCATTTGGTTTTTTTTTTTTTTTTTTTTTTATTTGTTATAGGCTCGCGCTTGACCACTATCTCACCTGATGGTAAGCGATGATGTGGTCGACGGTGGAGCAAGCTTGCCTAGAAGTAACCTATTCACTCTTGACTTAAAGACCCCTAGATTGTAGCTATCGGGAAACACAGACGCTGGCAGGGAATTCCACTCCTTAGCTGTACGTATAATAAAAGTATTCTCAAAACGTTTAGTGCGTATGGGTGGGATGTCCACCATGTATCGATGGCGCATCGCCTTACGTCTGGTAGTTCGATGATGAAACGGGGTGGGCGGAATTAGATCATGCAATTCCATCGCACACTCCCCAAAATGTAACCGATAAAAAACCGACAAGCTGGCAACTCGGCGACGGTGTTCAAGGCTCTGGAGCTTTGACTTAACCAGTGCCTCATCGCCGATGAGCCTCTTGGCCCGCTTTTCGATCGACTCTAGTGCAAGCTGGTATTTGGCAGATCCGTCCCAGAGATGAGAACAGTACTCCATGCATGATCGAACTTGCGCTTGATACAAGCTGAGCAGCTGTTCTGGCGTGAAGTACCTTCTCACCTTTGCAAGGATTCCCAGCTTTTTGGCAGCCAGCTGAGCCTTTGCCTCAATGTATGGGCCAAAATTGAGAGTCGATGTCAACGTAACGCCAAGAAGCTCAAGATGGTCAGTTATTGGCACGGTCACATCTCGGAAAGTTGGAGCCGGGTGAAATTGGCTCTTTTTAGCGGAAAAAAGACACACCTGGGTTTTAGCAGCATTAAACCTGACCAGATTGGTATCGCCCCATTCGGAGATTGCCTGCAAGGACAGGTTCAAGCGCTCCACCATGGCCTCCCGGAGAGACTGAATCTGAGGCCCGGTAGCACGAGCGTTGGACAAGTATCTCTCAGCAACAGTGCTGTCGTCAGCATACCCAAAGGTACCGGGTTTTAGCAGATCGTTAATGTGCAGCAAGAATAAAGTTGCTGAGAGAACCGACCCCTGAGGGACCCCGGCATTGATATCCAATTGGTCCGACGAGCAGCCATCGATAATCACTCGAATGGACCGATCTCTCAGGAAGTCTGCAATCCAATCACACAGACCACCGGGCAAACCGAATGAAGGAAGCTTACCAATAAGGCTTTCATGCCAGACCCTATCAAAAGCCTTCGAGATGTCGAGGGAGACGGCAAGCGCCTCCCCGTGCCTCTCGATGGCCTCACTCCAGATGTGAATGGCATACGCTAGAAGATCCCCAGTAGACCGATTTCGGCGGAAGCCATACTGGCGGTCACTAAGGATATCGTTTGCTTCTAGGTATGCCAGGAGCTTAATATTGAGTACACGTTCCATAGTCTTACAGAGTATGGAGGTTACAGATATGGGTCTGTAGTTGGCCGGGTCAGCTCGACTGCCCTTCTTGGGCACGGGCTGTACATTAGCTTGCTTCCAAGCATTCGGCACTTTTCCAGCCTCATACGAAAGGCGGAATAGGCGTGTCAAGATCGGAGACAGTTCAGGCGCACAGGTTCTAAGAACTATAGCTGGTATTCCGTCAGGGCCGCTAGCCTTGTTCACGTCGAGGTTGCGCAGCACCCTACGGACGTCCTTTTGATGGATGCGAATGTCCGACATACTCGTCTCGCATCCATCAGGAGAAGGAAGGGGCCGCGCGTCACCAGGATGCAGACGTGAAGATTCCGCAAAAAGAGAGGCCTTCTCCTCAGCGGAGTGAACCAGCGACCCGTCGGGTTTCAGCAGTGGTGGTAGTGAGGGGCGGCAGAAGTTCGACTCGACCGACTTAGCCAGGGACCAAAACGCTTTACTACCTGCTGGGTAAGAGGCAAGTTTGGTCCCTATTCGGCTAATATGGTCGAACCGAGCTCTTCGCAACACCATCTTGTAGGACTTGGCAGCCCTGTTGAAGGCCTTCTTCTTCTGACCCACGTCACTTGCCTTGCGCGATCGAGCGTCGACCCAAGCCAGGTACGCCCCATGTTTAATAGCGTCGGCGCGCTTACATTCGGCGCCAAACCATGGCCGGTCTTTGCTAGACATTGATACGTCAGAGAACGGAATGTAGTACTCCATTCCCCGACGCAACACATCCGTCACGGCATCCGCGCACGACGATGGATCAGTCGAAGAAAAGCAAGTAGGCTGCCAAGGATAGCATGCGAAGAAAGATCGCATACCATCCCAATCTGCTGACTTGTACCGCCAAACCCGCCGGGTGCCTCTTGGGCTGGGATCGGGTGGGGAATAGACGGATACAGACTTCACCAGAGTGGTCGGAACTACCCAAAGTTGAAGCTATCGACACGGAGTATCTGTCTGGATCTGTTGTCAGCAGAAGGTCCAAGCAATTCGCAGTGTGCGAATCAAAATCCGGTACCCTTGTTGCCCCCTGGACCAGCTGGGTGAGGTTTAGCGCTAGCGAAAGCTTACGCATCTCCCGTCCAGCATGATCGGTGCACTGGTATGGGAAGAGCCACTCCTGGTGGTGGGCATTAAAGTCCCCCAGTAACACCAATTGGGCTGAAGGATACCGCTGCTGTGCCGCATCAGCCGCCTCACTGAGGTACTCTGTGAGCCTGGTTGTCTCCTGATCTCCGCTGTGCGAACGGTAGACACAGGCATAGATAATTTTATCCAGACCTGTGTCCACCAGAGCCCAGAGGGTTGTGAATCTGGAGTCCTCAAGGTTACGTAAGGAAAAAGAGCGCTGGTTTCTCAGCCTCCAGATGGTAGTGGACTGCAGTGATATTTGAGTGCAGACCTCTAATATTGGTGAGGTGCACTTTGTGGGGGAGGGGGTGCAGCCGCTGTTTAACTCCAGTATTCCTTTTTCCTTGCATAGTTTTAAAATAGAGTGAATAGATAAGAGGAGTAAGAAGTGAGACGAGGTTCCACGTTGCTAACCTACAGACACGCACTGAAAGGACACCATCATTGAGGCACTAGTCTGGAGACTGCGGGGACGCCCGAGCCCCCCCGGAATGTCCATCGGGCCCTCCCGTCTGGTCGCCAACCAGGACGATGGTGCATTCCGGGATTTTTCGACAGTTGGCGGGGCAGCCTTTCGTGTGTGGCTGGCACACTACTTGGGCCCCCAACTACCTGCGGTCGGCCAGCGGTGCACCGTGCCTCGGATCCCGCTACCCTCCGCGACTAGTCTCCCGATACATCCCCAACAGCGCGCGTCAGGCTGGTCAGCCTGCAGTGGAACAGCTATCTCGACCCAACTCCTCTAGGTGGCTACATCGAGCATCGTACCGGAATACCGGCTAGGCCGCTTGGCGGTACGTCTTTGCCTGGTGGGTGGTCGCAAGCCTTCGGCCAAAGCCTACCACCAGTTAATGTCACCTGATTTGCACCACTCGGGGACCACGTGTAGGGAATCAAAAAATGGGTATACTCCTACGGACGAGGGTGACGCGGCCCCTAAGAATTTTCATTAAGTAGTAAATTATTAACCAGTGAACTACTTCTGAGATCGCGCTATTTACATCGTCAGTAACAGTATTGTACACTTTTTAGTTGTACCTACCTAATAGGCAAGAAGTTTAGTAAGGTATCTATAATGTCAGAATAGATTACCCGAATATCATGAACTGTACACATCTGCGTATCCCTTTAGAGCGTACTGACGTGATGTTATGTTATGAAATGGTATAAACGATAAACAGACATGCGATTGCAACAATCCCGAGAGATTTTCCGTTATTTATTGAAGAGTTCTGTTGTATATCGCCGAAGTTCTTCATCAGATCTTCAACAAATTAAAATAGGACCACTTTCGGAACATATTATTTAAAAAAAAAAAGAATTTTCAAAATCGGTCCACAATTGACGGAGATATCGGTGAACTTACAAAAATAACAAACAAAGTCGAACATAGAGCCTCCTCCTTTTTGGTAAGTCGGTTAAAAATGGGCATCATTTCAAGGTTGCAAGGAATCGGTATAATCAGTTGATACGCAACGCCAAAAGACGCCATATTCTAGGAAACATTTATTTCTTCTTCTGCCGAATTGCCAATATCTGGAAATTCCTCGGAAGTCTCGGTATCGGTAGGTCTCGTCATGTGGATTTCCCCAAGACCATTGCCCTGGATGAAATCAACCTTCTCTTCACATCCGCTTGCCACTTGGATGCCCAAATGTTGTCTCAGACTGTCGATTCCATTTCTAGCCTACCCGGTCATATTTTTACGAGCTGGGGTTCAGGGATAAATTTATTTAAACAGCAGACTTCAATTAATCACACTTTATTACAAAACACAATTAAAGAATTCTATTACTTCGCACTATTTTCCTTTTCCAATCGCACTGTATCGCTTCTCAATCGAAACTTTCCCGAAGCGACTAGAAACTTCGATAAG
The DNA here is from genome assembly GCA_947562075.1 of Orthosia gracilis. Taxonomy (NCBI): domain Eukaryota; kingdom Metazoa; phylum Arthropoda; class Insecta; order Lepidoptera; family Noctuidae; genus Orthosia; species Orthosia gracilis. The sequence continues at coordinate 24,815,734 of OX387274.1, read as the reverse complement.
ATTAGTTCCGCTACAAATAGCTACTAAATAAAAATATTTATATAAATAGTTACTAGTGGCGCCATCTAGTATCGAAATACTAGATGGCGCCACTAGTAACTATTGGATAATATTTTTGTGTTCACCAAAAATCTAAAGGTACATCTATGTATGCATTTCTAAAATATTGATCTTAAACCCGTTTAATTGTTTTACTATAATTAAACTACTCGGCCAACAAAATATGTTACATCAAACAAATTCCAAATTAACACCAAGATATAACACTTTTTTATTGTAGTGCGCTGCAAATATTCTATTGTAACAATAACAATTTTATTCTTCCCCGAAAAATACTGATCGTGCACCAAATATTCCTGCTCGGGAGCTTAGGGCACCCCGACACGGACAGGTTAGGTTCGAACGAGATGACGTGAGCTGAAGTGAGCGAGCAAAGCGAGCGAACTCAACTCCCGTCATCTCGTTCGTGTTAGGTTACTTTAGACCCTGCGGACGGAAATAGGAGCCCCGCAGCGGGGCTCCGTCGACTATGTTGCCAAAGTACTATACATTTTGCAGTGCATTATCTGAAGTAAAACTAAAAAAATAAATGCTTGTTTTTAAAATTAGGTGTATTACTATTTTTACAAATTTGCAACAGTTGTTAAATAGATGCTCGTTATGACATATTTTAATGAACATATTTTGGTGCACATACAGTATATTTGGTGGAACACAGGCAAAATTAGGTAAATGAAATGGGAATAAATTGAAGTACTTTTAAATACCATCCGTAACTATTTAGTTGTTCCGTAACAATATCATAGAACCATTTAAATTTTCTCCAGCTATCGAGGATGAAATTAACTAATCTATTAAATCCAAGGCTGACCATGATGTCATCAGTTGTTATATGGTCACCTTAATCCTCGACTTTCTTCTTTCGCCGATTACCCACATTATAATCTTTTCCCTAGATTTCGGTCAGTTTTTTGTCCCTGTGGCGCAAGGCCTGTGTCCGTCCACTTCCTAAAATTTCAAATCCCTCTCTTAACTTATCATTTTCGACCAATTTCTACTCTCCTTTTCCTATCATAAATGCTCGAGTAACAATCTTGTCGGCTCATTCCATTCTGGGTTCAGGCCTGGGCACAGTACTGCACCCGCTCTCTTCAAAGTGACTGCCGACTGGTGACATCAGAGATACCAAGGTTACCGTTTTGGTACTTAATGATTTCTCCAATGCCCATAACGCCGTCAGTCACGATATTCTTTTATCTCTCCTCTCATATCTTATGGTTTCTTCTTCTGAGGCGCTGGATAAGATGGTATACGTAGGTGTTGTTATAGCATATGAGATCATACATGTTTTGCTTAAAATTAAAGCATGTGTCGGGTATATAGTGAATAGTACGGACGTCAAAACAAATCACGAGCACGCCACCTGTCGGCAAATCAAGAACAACTACGCTGTGGCGCGCTTTCTCTAACGACTTGTGTGGTGGGGACAGCAAAATATAGTAGTTGAGTACTGACAGCCTTAGAGCTAAGACGTCGTAGAATCAGTACCTATAGATCCGTAATTTTAGTAAGCAGGATTGTAACTGTGAACTATTTAAATAAACCCAGTGTATCGAATAATTTGTGTGATTTCATTTTCACGACTGTACCCACCAACCTGCCCACACACGGTGTCTTATCCTAAAGGAATACATCCTACCTTCCCGATGGTTTACATCTATCGGCCAGCCATGATGCGACATCTGAATTGGGATTCGGTCGTGCTAATGAGATCACACGTAAAAACAATGCTAGTGAAAATGGCGGTTACATTCTTGCAAAAAAAATGCGGTGTCAGTTGAGATCAAAAACAGTAGTGGTTCGTTTCTGCGACTACCCTCAGTCTTGAATAATGAAAAACCAGTCTGAAGCGGAGCAACAAGGAGCGGGACAGGTCAAGGAGGTGCGTGTGGAAAGATCCATACACACTGATCTTTATGGCAATCTGGTGAGTCGTTTTCATTTTATTATTGCTATGGCCAAGTGTTCATTATTTAAAATTCTGGTTTTATGAACGGTATGGCGGTCTGTGGATCGTCGGGGTGGCCCGTGTCAGCTCATAATTTCATGTTAGTTATCGATGGTTAGATTTGGTGTGGTTGAAGAGTTATTATTCTACTACTCGTAACAATGGCAATAACTCTTGACTGGCCTTGGCCGACTACTCGTATTATTGGAAGTTGGAACGATGAGGTGACAGTGACGTACCTACCTTACACTTCAGTCGGTGGCAAATAAATGATAATTCCAAATGAAATATTTTGATTAGTTCTGTATTGTGATAGTTTTATGTAGTCCAGAGTTAACTAAGTTTGAAAAGAAGCATATTAATATTCTTCTTTTGTGGTTGGAGGGCCAAACAATCTAAAAGGTGGTAAACCCTACCAGGCGTCGTTAATTGCGGTTTAAAATGCCACTGACGCTATAAACATTCATTGGATTAAAAAAGCATTAACAGGTAAATTCATTAATTTGATAAAACAGGAACATGGTTCTCACATGATGAGAACCTCGTGAAAGCTGAGAAAGAGAAACAAATCGAGTATCTCGACTTAGCACACGAGGTTGTCGCTATGCGGAATGTGGACTCGGCGATCATTGTGCCGATTGACGGCCAACGGCCTGATGGCCATCTGTCGAGCCTGTAAGTGGTTGGATCAAGGGCCTGATACAGAAGGCAGCACTCGTTGATACGGCTCGCATTCTGAGAAGGTTCCTGTTTCTGGAGCCCTAACCACCGGTAGCTTGGACCATGATCCCGATACCGGCTGGTCTCTATTTTTTATATTTTTAATGTTTTTAAGTTTCCCCTTTTTTTAATATTTAAAAATGTAATTAATAAGAATGTAAATAAATAAAGGAGATAAAATATTAATAATAAAATACCTAATTCAACAACAATGGAACAGCGTGTGATTCAATTTTTATAAAAAAAAAATGTATACAATAACTATGAATAGGAATACAAAACAAATTTGATTTTGTCTACACTAAAAATTGCCATATGCAGCAGGACCAGCATGTTTCCAAGCATACTCATCTTGAATGTAATCATCTAATTTGTAATATGCTTGTTTACAAAGTGTGCTTTTAACAAAATTTGTAAATTTACTTTCATTTAGTTTTAATATATCCCTCACAAGGTATTTTCTTATGGAACTTAACACAGTACCCCATTAAAGATGTGTACTTTAGCTAGTCTATAAGATGGTTGACCTAACTTACCTTTATCTTTCGTATTACAATTGTGTCTGTATTTATTTTCGTTTAGTTACAGGGTAAGGGTAGCACTTAGATGAAAGGTTCCATTGAATTAAAGAATTAATCGGCGCTGTATCAGTTTGATTTGTCTAAATATCCACACGTGTCATACATGTGCTTTGTGAAATTCATCATGAATTTTCTTCTTGGCAGGGTCCTTAGGATATTTTATTATAATACTTAAACATATAAAAATGGTCAACTCAATCTGACGGTTACAACATCCCAAGACTTCAGCAGCAAGGTCCGAATACAGATTTTCTCATGGTGTGGTTGATGCATAGATATAACTGTATAGACTGAACGACGCTGTTTGAGACAGCATATTATCTCCAGTGTTGAATCTTAAGGGTATATGTATCCCATTTAATGTAAGTTGTGCTTACTTAATAATATTCATCGAGAAACTTCAGTGACATATTTGTGTGAAGATTAAATTAGTTGAGATGACCAACTGAACGACTTTTACTTCAATCAATACCTCATGCGAAACAATCCCTATCTAGTCTAATGCAATTCCCTACCACTGGGTTAGTTGGTGCGTAAGCAAAAATTCTACCTTACAGGAATTCTTCAATTAATCGCGTAAATTAAAAGTGATTTAGTTCTAGTAATTGTCAATATTGATGTAAAAGATACGGAATAGTGAACACTTTATGCTTGCATTTCACCCTGATGATTCCAACAAACCCCGTGAATACGTAAGATGTCGAGGAGTTAGCCCTCCGACATTTGTGATGGTCTTGTTATGGGTATGATCAATTAATTAAGTACTGATAATTTATTTTTAACAAAGCAAGTATAAGCGCAGGCTGGTCAGCTTCTATTTGGGCATAACATTCTACTGGTTTTAGTGTCTATTGTGTGGTGTTGGTAAATTTTTGCTTGTTTATGACAATCTCAGCGGCTTCTGTGGCAAAGATTTGTTCATTTCATTTCTCGTTATTGATTGAGTGCTGAGCCGCTGAGTGGCACGATCACGAGTAGCACGCGAGACACTACTCGCTACAGACAAACTACACGCTATATAAAACGAACACTTTATTTGTATAAAAATGTTAGTATCTATCATTATTATGCTATGATAGAAAAAATAAACTCCCAAAAATAAATGAATTATGCAATTATGTACTTCATGAAGTATTCGCTCATGCGGCGGCTAACGCTTGGCGACCGGCCCGTAGTGCGCCGCCAGCCCTAACAGCGGCGCGGCGGCTAGTGTTTGGCGACCAGCCCGTAGTGCGCCGCCAGCCCTAGCAGCGGCGCGGCGGCTAGCGCTTGGCGACCAGCCCGTAGTGCGCCGCCAGCCCTAGCAGCGGCGCGGCGGCTAGCGCTTGGCGACCAGCCCGTAGTGCGCCGCCAACCCTAGCAGCGGCGCGGCGGCTAGCGCTTGGCGACCAGCCCGTAGTGCGCCGCCAACCCTAGCAGCGGCGCGGCGGTGGGCGGCTGCGGCAGATCGCCTGCCGACGCCGCCACGTCCAGGTGCGCGTACGGCACGTCCGCCTCGTGCAGCCCCGACACCAGTAGCAGGAAGGCGGCCGGCGCCTGGTGGCCGCGCGGCATGGCGGACGACGCCGCGTTGTCGGCCTGGTGCACCTGGTCGCCGGCGCAGTGGCCGCGGTGCGTGGCCAGGTCCTCGCGCCGTATGGTGGACACCTCCACCATGTCGCCTAGGCGCTCAGCGGCGGCGCGGAAGGCGGCGGCATGCCCGTGCGCGCGTGCCGCATGGTTGTCCAGCACCGCCGTGTATCCGAGCCCATAGGCGCGCACGGCGTGGCCGGTCAGCGTGGCCACCGTGTACAGAGTGGGCTGGCGCTCGGACGGCGCTCGCGCGCACATCTCGGCCAGCAGGTCGCCCATGACCATGCGGCCCTCGGCGTCCGTGTTGCCCACGCGCACGGCCAGGCCGCGCCGGCAGCGCAGCAGCTCGTCGGCTACGTAGGCCTCCTCGCCCACCGAGTTGCGCACCATGCCCAGCGCCGCCACCACCTTCAACGCCGGCCGCAGCTCGTCGCACGCCTGCAGACAGTGAACACGCGCCGAGCTATAGAATGCTACGACTACACACGATCACCCCTAGTAGAGTTTGCTCGCCTCACCTTGAGGAAACCGGCGACGGCGGCGGCGCCGCACTTGTCGCGCGACATGCCGGCCATCACGCCGCCCGCCTTGATGTCGCAGCCGCCCGTGTCGTACGTCACGCCCTGCACACACACACACACACACGTCATTACGTCACATTACGTCACGCTGGCCGCCCCGCGCGTCACGCGTCACGCCCGACACTCACCTTACCGACCAGCATCACGGTGCGCTCGTAGTGCTGCGGCACGTACTCCAGGAAGATCACGCACCCTGCACACACAGCGTACGTCAGTGTCACCACCAAATATAATTATTTTTAATTGAATTTGGATATTACAGTAATACATTGTTCACCGAGGCGCTACATTGTAACCACGGGACCCATAGGTTCCAAAGTCGAATATTCTGGAAAGTTCTCGACTTATCTAAAACAGTATGGCACGTTCCGGAAATCTCTTCCGTGCTATATAAGGGGTGGTCGGGATCGTCGTAGGACAGTTTCGATTGGGAAACGATACGAATAACGATGATACGAAAAAACGGAGAATCTGTTAACTGTCCTCAAATAATGTTCTTTACTGTCCCCTGCCTCAAAAGCCGATCGACACTTCATACTACACACATTTTAACATTCATATACACGACACTTCACAACATAACAAATTACACAATTCGCATTAACCATCACTTCTGTAATTTATATATATTGTTTTTTTCTAATTTCTCTTTTGTTCATTTTCATATTCATAATTCGCATTTTCACTTGTCTATGGGGTTTTTTTTACATTTTTTTTATGGGGGCCTGGTGACCTGGCACCAGTCTTTTGCAATGGTGTATTATAGTTTAAGCATTGATTGTAATGTTAATTTTAGGGCAACCATTGTAAAGAGAAAATAAATGAAATATATTAATACTGATTAAAAAAAATAAGTCGAATTGATAACCTCCTCCTTTTTGCGAAGTCGGTTAAAAAACTACTTACATACGTAAACTCACGCCTTTTTTCCATGGGGGTAGGGAGAAATTACAGAACGCCTGCTACGATCCTTAAATACTTCTTTTGCTTCACTCACATTCATACATCTAGTCATACAAACACGGCGGTTATTAATTTTTTTTAAATATTATTTTGGAAATTGTATTATAATAAATAATAGTATAAACATACTTTATTATTCCGTATGATGTCGGACGTAAAGAATTTCACATCGCATATCTTCACGAAGGTGTCGTAAGAGGCGATTAAGGGACACACCAGAGAATGGGTAGCAACGTTCTATGTACACTTTAACAACAATCTACGATTGCCAACCCGCCTGCCAAGCGTGGGGATTACGGCAAACCCCCAACCGAAATGAATAGCACAGTGAAAAAACGGCCACTAGTGTCCGGCAGCCTATCTACCCTCAACTACGGTAGCAATCGAGGCTATGTCGTGGTTGCGCGTTATCTTCTTGTCCAACTTACCACAGTGTCTCAAGACGAATGTCTATGTCCAGTGTGTGTTGCCAGTGATTATCTATGGAACCAAAACGTGGTCGCTCATAGTGGGCCTCATCAGAAGGCTTAAAGTTAACCAAAGGGCAATGAAGAGAGCTATGCTCGGAATTTCCTTGCGTGATCGAATCAGAAATGAAGACATCCGCAAGAGAACCAAGGTTACCGATATAGCCCGAAGAATTTCTAAACTTAAGTGGCCGTCGGCAATGCACGTTGCTCACGGGGCGGTTGGGGTCGAAAAGCTATGGAGTGGCGACCGCGAACCCGAAGACGTTGCATTGGAAGGCCACTAGGTGGTCCCACTAGGGGGAGCGACGACCTGGTCAAGGCTGCGGGAGTCCGGTGGATGCGAGACACACATGACCGATCAGTGTGGCCAGGCTTGGAGGATGCCTATATCTTATAATATAGCAGTGGACGTCTTTTGGCCGGTATGATGATGAAGATACTTTATAAAATTATTATCTTTTAGCTATTCTCAAAATATGGTAAAAGGGTCTCAGAGACCCCACGGCCCACGTCCATGGAAGAGTAATGAAAAACTGACGTCCAAAGTTTCAATTGTATAGTTTCTCTAGCGTGAATATGTACTTGTAGTATAGTAGTGATATTGAGTTACCGCGGTGTCTTTCGACGGAGGCGGCCGCGCGGTCCACAGCCGCCAGCAGCGGGTACTCGCGCTCCAGGGTCGCGCGGTCGTCCACCACGCGCACCGCCACGGCCGAACCCGCGAACAGCTCGCGCAAGTACGCCGCCGTGCGCAGCGGCGTCATGCGCTCCGGGTCCGCGCCGCCGATGTCGCGCGCCACGCCCCTGTCACACGTTACACAGTATAGTACAGTGCGGACTGCGGAGTCACAGACCGACAGCCGAGCGTGTGAGTGCGCACCTGGCGACATCGAGTGCGGCGGCCTCGCGCAACAGCTCGTCGAGCGGTGTGCGCAGCCCCTCCGCGTACACGCCCAGCGCGCTCAGCTTGTGCGCCTGCTCAGGGAACGACTCGCGGATCTGAAGCGGCTGTACACGCATACATAAAGTTAATACAAATGCGCGAACACTCATCATCAGGTCAAATCTACGACTTCTCGAGATTCAATTTCAGTCAATTCCCAGATTATAATTATAGGTCATTATAATATCGCGTCTGTAATAAATACAAATATATCATCAGATATGGAACAGATGAAATCAGATGACTCACGACGTAGAGCACTTCGAGTGCGGCTAGCAGCGCCACGAGGTCGGCGTCGGGCCAGCGCGGATGCGGCTGCAGCACCAGCACGGGGCGGGTGGAGCCCGCCGCCGCCGCGCGCAGGACGCCCGCACGCACGGCCTCGCCCACGCTACGCACATCGTCGTAGGCCGACAGCACGCCCGTGCCCGACAGCACCAGCCGCGCGCCCGAAACGCGTGCGCAGCGCAGCACGCACGTCGTCTGCAACCACACAAGCGGAACGTCACACACAGACTACAGAGTACAGACGCTACTAATACGCTACTTCGTCTCGGTGCTCTGTGGTTTACAGTGCGCACATGGTGGGATGTCACCACGGCCGCTATAGCACGCCCCAAGGATGTTAGAAGGTCGAACATATGATGTGGATCAATGAACACTGGATAGTGTTCATCGATTAGGAAGCAAGGTCACGTGTGCATATACCTTGTCGAGATCGGCGTCGAGCAGTCGCGCGTCAGCCACGAAGTCCTCGAGCGCCTGCGGCGGCGCCACGCCGGGCGACGTGACCAGCACGAGCGCGTCGTACTGCGCACTGTTCACCTCGCTCACGGCCGCCACGCGCACGCCGTGCACCACGCGCTCAACGCCCATCGCGATTGGTCGCCTAGCGCGCTACCGCACCAAAATCAAATCAAAATCAAAAACGTTTATTTCAAATAGACCAATTACAGGCACTTTTGAATTGTCAAATGTCGGTCAGTCAAACTAACAAGTGAAGCTAAGTTGCACATTCCAAGGAGTAGATCTCTATGGAGAAGAACGTGCAAGAAACTCCATGGACACTTTTAAATAATATGTGTTACATATAATGTTTGGTTACATAAGTACTTCTTGTTGCTTCTATTATGTGAGCACAATGTAGATAATAATAATAATAATAAACGCAACATTCTTTACAGCTCATTATGCCATAAAAAAGGCATTTCTCTAATTTCGGTGGCTTTCCGGTGCCGATATTCTAAATGAAAAGCTCAGATCATGATCATTGATCGTAACTTTACTCCGTTTTTTGGCACGAGAAGTACATACAATCGCGTCATCTAATTAGATTTATATCTGTGCTCTATACCAATATTATAAATAGGAAAGATTTTTTTGTTTGCACCGAATAGGCGCCGAAACTACTGGACCGATTTAAAAAATTCTGTAAGCTACATTATTCCCGAGTAACATAGGGTCTAGTTAATTTTCAAAAAAAAAATAGTGATCCTTATGAAAATTGCAATAATGTAACCCAAAGTAGCAAAGTTTTGCCTATAGAAAAATAAAAATTATGTACAACATGATTAAATTACTCATTATTAACTACAAAAAAGTCTATGAGAGAATTTATCTCACTATCTAGTTAAGTCACAATAGCAGCTTTGGTGTTCAATGTTGTAAAATTTAATTAGATCGCCGGTATAAACAAAGTTGGTTACATTCGTATTGCAGTATTATTCAAATAAATAGTTTAACAAATTGGTATATATAGGTAGGTAGGGTAGGGTAGGGTAGGGTAGGGTAGGTGGGTAGGTAGGTAGGGCAGGTGTGTAGGTAGGTAGGTAGGGTAGGTAGGTAGGTAGGGCAGGTAAGTAGGTAGGGTAAGTAGGTTATGTAGGGTAGGGTAGGTAGTTATGCAGGATATATAAGCTTGCAACTCGGCGACGATGTTAAAGACTCTGGAGCTTTGACTTGACCAGTGTCTCATTGCCGATGAGCTTCTTGGCCCGCTTTTCGATTGACTCTAGTGCATCAAGCTGGTATTTGGTAGATCCGTCCCAGAGATGAGAACAGAATTCCATGCATGATCGAACTTGCGCTTGACACAAGTTTAGCAGCTGTTCGCCCCATTTGGAAACTGCCTGCAAGGACAGATTCAATCGCTCCACCATGGCTTCACGAAGATACCGGATCTGAGGCCCGGTAGCCCGTGCTTTGGACAAGTATCTCTTAGCAACAGTGCTGTCTTCCTTCGAGTAATCGAGGGAGACGGCAAGCGCTTCTCCGTGCCTCTCGATGGCCTCACCTCATATGTGAATGGCATACGCTAGATTTCGGCCGAAGCTGTATTGACGGTCACTAAGGATATCATTAGTTTCTAGATATGCCAGGAGCTTCTGAGGGACCGCCTGAGACCACTGTTCAACAGCTGCCTCCGTGCGGGCGTGTTCCCCACCGACTGGAAGGAGGCTGAATTGGTCTTGTTGAGGAAAGCAGACAGGGACTCGGCGTCTCCCTCTGCATCCTACGCGTCCGCTCGCTGTCTGAACAGATTGTGTCCCGGAGTAGGGTGGCGTTGGCGGTAAGTTTGGATAACATCATCGCCTTAAACTCCTTGCCCTGGGATGCGGTTAAGGCGGCAATAGTAGGGGAGAGTTGGATAATACCGAGCCCCTAAGGAATTGGACCTATTATTAGGAAACTGTTTGATATTGAAAGAAACGAAATTGAGTAATTAGTAGGACATTTATTCAGGTACGCATACCGTATAACAAATACTTCCAAAATTTAAACAAAAAGTAATTATTGACACTTTACAAACAACAAAAAATGCGCGGTATTGTCGAACTGGTCTGATAATATCGTGCCCAGGGTTGACAAAATCGTGCCCACATTAATTGCACAAAAGTGGGTAAATAATAAAAGTAATAATAAAAAAAAATATATGCCCTACACAAAGCAGCAAAGCAAAGTTTTGGGGTGTAGTAGGATCTTAGCGTCGGATTCCAGCCAGTCGGCCTTTACATGCGGCGGAATGCCTAGTTAAAATCGTTGGCAACCTACAAACTCTCACCAGTGGCTCCAAGCAGCTGTCTTGCACACAGCGGCCACACCCCGGTAACCACGTCGGCTCGTGGGCGAAACCTGGTAGAGGGCGGCTTTGGTGTTTCGGTACTCAAGTCTTGCAGTTGCTCCCTGCATAGTGCACAGGGTCTGTCTCGGCCGCAATGGCAATCTACTTTCGGTGGCGAGGTAGCTAGGCATCGTGAAAGGCTTTAAGGGCTGCGATAGGGGACATTAAGTTATTGTTCGGCCAGATACTGCATCCAGCCCTTCTCCAGTCGTAGCGGTTTTCCGTTCCACCGAAACAAGGACACGGACGAGTGTGTTTGCGCGCACACCTATTCACTTAAATATATCCTGCGTACATGACTTCTTCTGAATCTGCTTACGAGTTAAGTCCTATGGCGATGGACAGAGGTAGAGAGGTCTAACTGTACTGCAAGCTGGGCTTTGTCTGATGTCTGCACATAGGCGGCTCAAGGAGAGTGGTCGTTTTCGCGTCGCATTTGGGTGACGGCTCGGATTGGGTAGCACATTGAGTGACAAAGCAGCCCTATTCAGGGAGGAGGCACTGCAGCCCCCGCTCAGCCGGGGAGGGGACTAGAAAAGGTGTCCCAAAAATTGTTCAACCGCTCTACCTGGGAGGTAGCAACCATGGCTGCCTGTGCAACCCTTTCCACGTGGTCGACGATACAGAAAATTTATTAAATCATCTAGCATGACGTTTGGTGCGTGGAATGTACGCACTCTTCTGGATCAGGATAGTAATCTAAAAAGGATAAAATATATATATATATAGTTTATCCTCGCACTGGAACGCCTTGCAGCATTTACCATTACCACTATAAGTCCAGGTTTCCTCACGATGTTTTCCTTCACCGTTGTCAAAGATGTACAAGTTTAACTTAGAAAGTACATATGAATTGAAAAATACACAATGGTACTTGCCCGGATTCGAACCTACGACCTCAAGCACGAGAGGCGAGGTCTTAGCCACTGGGCCACCACGACATAAATACTCTGTTGTGCAGTGGCACATTTAGAGCGGTGGCTAGGGTGTTGGTATGTGATTCTATACGGTCCTTGTATGTACTTGACTTGAGCTCAATTTCTTCCCTCACAGTGTTAACTTGTAAATGCTCGTGTAGTTCACTGTTTTTAAGAAACCAGGGAGCGTCTGATACATTTCTAAGGACATTGTTTTGAAATCTTTGCAATATTTAAACATTGCAATTTTTTTCTGAACCTCACAGTTCTATACCATATGTCCAGACGGGTACTCATACTGCTTTATAGATAAGGAATTTGTTTTCCAGAGGCACGTATGAATTCCTTCCTAGAAGCCAATTTAGCTTTCTGAGTAGAATGTCGAACTCATCTCGCTTCTTTTTTATGTGTACTCTCCACGTCTGTTTCCTGTCCAGGTGCATGCCAAGATATTTCGCAGTTTCGTAGTGAGGCAACACTTCGTTGCCAAGTTTTTACTGGGGGGCAGTTTTCCTTTCGTAGAGTGAATTTCACATGCTTTTATTTACTGGTTTGATTATAAGAGACTTTTAAAAACAAATATAATGTTAACCTAAGAAGAGATTTCAGAAACTTAAAAAAACAATTAAATATATGTGATAGTATATTAGAAACTAGTACACAAATGTATGATGTTCACAATCAGAACCTTCAAAGGGAATGATTGAGTAGAGAAAATACACTAAAGGAAATATTTTGTAAATATGAAAGTAGTCAACAGATGTTAAGTGAGCGCATGCAGGAGGCCTGTGTGTTGGTAGACCTACTTAAGTATAATGCAGAGAGGTATGAGTCATTGACTAACAATCTCACCTGTTGTTGTGCTGCCGCTTCGCCACCTCTCATGTCACAACATATTGCTCCTACAACTTTACCCATCGATCGTATTGCAAAAACTTTGAACCCCACCAAAAATGTCTTAATATAATTCTAATAGATTAGGAACAGGTTTTAGATCTTAGTTAAATAACCGTTCTAAACATACAATAGTGAACCATTGTTATCATAAACTGCATTTTAATGAGCTTATTCATAAAATTCAACAGACACTATTGAATGAGCAAACTACTGTAGTACTTATTTTTGAAAATAGCCTTAGTATAACAAAAAGGGACATAGTAAATGGTATTGACACCCTACTTAAGATTAGGCAAATTAATATTATGTGCAATGCCCTATTCTGACAAGTTACTTGTTCAGCAAAATGAATACATTTCTAGTTTATAATAGGGGTTAAAGTATGAAATTGTCGTTTTATTGTAATAGGTACTTCGAATTGACATAGAACCTTCATGGTTTGAGTTTTTTGAGTGAAATTTTTTCATATGGTACCTATGAAGTTCTTTTTTAAAAAAATATGCAACTTTCGATTATCGACTTTCAGTTGCTTTTTTTTAGTCAGCTTAGACAAGAAAGATGGATACTTCGAAAATTCGAGTGATTTTTGAACACAACACGTGTTCAAAAATCACTGAATAACAATAATCAATAATCACGACGCAGAATTAACGCGGCAGAAACAGTTCGCAATATCATGTTGCGTTTGGAGAGCGGACTGCTAATGAACGCACTGAGCGATTTTGGTTTAAACGCTTTCGTGATGTAAACTTTGATTTGAAGAAAGAACCACGTGGAAGACCGCCCACACAGGTGAATGAAAATGAGTTGAAAGAGATAGTGGAAGCCGATCAGAGCAAAACTACCCAGGAATTAGCGGCATGGTTTAGCGTTACCTAACCAACAATATTGAATCATTTGCGTCAAATTAGTAAAATAAAAAATTAATAAAATAATCCAGTGACAGAGAATGGCTTTCCATTCTCTTAAGGCGATATATACGCCCCAATGTTTACGTAGTCCTGGCCGTGCGCCCGCTCGGAGCCAAAATATCAATATTGAACCTCGAACTCTTTTGAACAGTTTTGTTTGCAAAATATTATTTGATTTACATATGCTATTTCAGTTATGAAGAAATTCCAGCCATCAATTTTTCTGTTTAAAAAAATTTTTAAACATCCAAATCGTTTTGGAGGAGTATCCAAAAGTTGTGAAAAATATCGTGTTGCTAATAATTTTTTTAAAGCAAAATTATTTGTTATACAAAAAAAAATATGTTTAGAAAATAAAGTACATGAAACAATAGTAAATATATATTTTTTCAAACCTTTTAACACAGCCTTTACTTAGGAGTATGCTTGAGAAAGTTACCGTTTTACGGCACTAAAACGGATGTAGGCCCTTAAGGTTTTCTGTACAAGAAAACAGTAGAATGTTCGCGACTTTTCTAGAACAAATGCCAGACAGAATAACGAATCGAGATCATGTATCCACCATTGATCCAGACCTGTGTCCACCAGAGCCCAAAGCGTAGTGAATCTGGAGTCCACAAGGTTATGGAGACGCCGATAAGCGAGCGCTCTCCTCTAATATCGGTGATGTGCACTTTGTGGGGGAGGGTGTAGCCGCTGTTTATCTGCAGCATTCTTTTTCCTTTTCATTTATATAGAATAACTCGGATGAATGACTTGGAGGAGTAGCTCGTGGCTAAATAATAGCCGCACGGGTCGATCTTCAAGGTTAAGCAACGCTTGCCGAGGTCGGTCCATGGATGGGTGACCATCTTTACATAGCTAGTTTCTTCCGAGCCTCGGAAAGCACGTTATGCCGTTGGTCCCGGCTGTCATTTGAAGATCTGTGACAGTCATTACTGGTAGTCAGAAGCCTAAGCTGGTGTCAGAACACCAGTCTGGCCAAGGGGTATCGTATAACCCAGTTATTGGGTTGTGGAGGTCAGATAGGCAGTCGCTCCATGTAAAATACTGGTACTCAGCTAAATCCGGTTAGACTGGAAGCCGACCCCAACAAAGTTGAAAAAGGCAGAAGTAAAAGAATGAAGGCAAGAGAGGAGAAGGAAGTGAGACGATGTTCCAAGTTGCTAACCTACAGACACGCACTGAAACGAGGCCATCATTGGGGCACTAGTCCGGAGACTGCGGGGATGGCCGAGCCCCCCCAGAAAGTCCATCGGGCCCTCACATAGCTGGTCCCATCTGGTCCAACCAGCACGATGGTGCATTCTGGACTTTTTCGACAGTTGGCGGGGTAGCCTTTCGTGTGTAGCTGGCACACTACTTGGGCCCCCAACTACCTACCGCTGATCGGCTAGCGAGAGACGTCTAAAATAGCGCGTGTCAAGCCTGATAAAAAAGTTCCTATTCCATTTCATTTCCTTAGTTACTTTTATGGATCTCATTTTCGAAATATGTGCGTTTGTAAACTTAAAAATACAACTGATTTCCAAAAAAAAACACTAGGTATAGAACAGAGGGAAAAATAACTTTAATTTTGGAAGTTGAAGTTCGTTTCTCCGTTTTTTGACGTTTATATTTTTCACTTTTTAGTTGTGGTAAATAATTAGCAAGTTCTATAGTAAGGTACCACAATGTTATGCCAAAATAGATTACCAGAATAACATAAAACTTGAACATAACTGGTGAAATGAGTGAGTACCAGAGTGAACTGCCATTGCCGTTGTTTATTGAAGAGTTCTGTTGTATATCTCCAAAGTTCTTCATCAGATCTTCACAAAATTTAAATGGGACCACAGATAAAAAAAGAATCATGAAAATCGGTTCACCTAGTAAAAAGTCTCCTCCTTTTTGTAGTTGGTTAAAAATACGAGATGTTGATAAATTCTAAGTGACCTACGTGAAGTCGACACGAGTCTGGAATCGTCTTACGTACGTGTATCATACAACATTTTACTATGCATTGTGCGAGGAAATAAAACAATATATCTGAACCAAGCATGAAATTAATAAAATGGCGGGCTTATTCAAGCGCGCTCAGCATAGCCACAGATTAACTAATAGTTCCTCGGGCATATCTACTGCACATATGCAAATAGCTGTCACGTCGTAACGCAAAAAGGCACGAGCAAAATATACGTTCTGCCAAACATATATAATTAATATTTAAAACTAATTTATTGATCAAATCTAAATCTCTAGAGTAATTAAAATCACTTTTAATGAAGTATTAGTTATATTTTACCTTTTATATGAAAGACTAGCTGACCCGGAGAACTTCGTTCCGCCTACCAAATTTGTAAAATAAAAGTTTTTTTCTAAAATTAACGTAGCCTAAGTTACTCCTTATTACATCAGCTACCTGCCAATAAAAATCCCGTCAAAATCGGTCCAGCCATTTCAGAGATTAGCCGGAACAAACAGACAGACAAAAATTAAAAAAAAAAAATATTTTGGTGTATGTACCGTATATATATTCATATCCATGTAGAAAAAAAACGGTTATTTCAATATTAAAAACAGACACTCCAATTTTATTTATATGTATAGATGTATAGATAATCTGTACTTAACTAATTTGTAAAACTTTTCTCAAATAATAAAAACAATGCATCTGGCTGACAACGGACTTAAAAATTTAAAAAAATCAGAAAAGTAAAAAGCACTAGTGAAAAAAGTGACACTTTCAGCACAGTTTGGCTGTTTGGAAAACGCTATTTTCGAGGACATGCATTGTAAAGTCATTTTACTCTCGGGACTTCCAGACCTAGCACAGGTGTTGTGTGACAATAATTATATGGTTAATGGTTTAACAAGTTAGAGAAGGTTGGAAGTTGTTTTTAAAGTAGAACTGTTACTATTCAATTAAATAATCAATAAAAAAAAAAGTTAATTCATAAAAGCAAAAAGCCAGACTAACTAAAAAGCCATAATCATCACATTCAGTACATTATCAACTTTATAATTTTTATCATAAAATAATTAAACATTTCAGGGTCACACTCACACAGTATCTGTAAAACCTAAGTCTAGTAAAACAACTTGCAAGCCATAAAAAAGGAATTTGAATAATTATAATCACTTAGCAGTCCTGCAATATTATAGGTACCACTGACCGTGAATAGTATTGCACAATACTAAGCTATTTCTCACATCAATCTAATAGTAGTGTGTGAGTAGTAGTTTATTGCCCTATCTACCATTATTACACTGATGTTAGCCTACTAATACAAGCAATAACACTAGTTAAGTGTAACCGTATGATGCAACAGACACAGCATACGAAAATACAAATTACAATAATACTGCAGATGCAATGCTTTAGAAATACAGTAGAATGTAAGGTAAAGTACAAATGAATGATTCAAAACAAAACAAATTCAAACATTCATACATATTGAGGAGCTCATATTTTTTGAAGTTTGGTTAAAACATTACTAATTATAAGTATTATTGAATAGTGAAAAAAAATTTGCTTGTATGGATATAGTAGGTAGGTAGGTAGGTTCACATTTAATAATTGTATATTATTAGTAATTCCAAATGATATAAGTACTTAATGTAGTAGATAATGTTGCCAATACTGCCACTAATCATTTACAGACACACAAACTAATTGACATGCAACCTTGTCACTCCCTGTTCACCTTATAGGGGAAAAACCCGTCACTCACTCGGTTACATACAATACCTTATCAATCTAGTTTACATGTCCTTGAATGTCCAGGTGAGTGACCCCACACAAGCTGCAATGTGCAGCGTGACAACAACCACATATCTCGGCTATTTAGCTAATGTATAACTATTAGTCCAATACGTCCAGCTAGTAATCAAGTCCATGTGTGACAGATACTGATAATGGATTGCTGATATCACAACAATATAATGGATTGCTAATATTACCTATATTTAAGTAACTAATGCTATTTTATTCTCCATTTAATTAAATGTATTTGCAATGTTGGAATGTCTATACTTAAAATAATGAAGAGAGAAGTGATTTAAAATGCTTAAAAGGGCAATACATGCAAGTATAAGAACATGTTATTAAAGTAGGCACTTACAGATCGGAATGTGTTCGATGACCTGCGAGCTGACGATGACGGTGCGCGCTTTGCCGCTGGGTGTCTGGCTGTCTGCTTGCTAACAAGCTCGTGACCGCGCCTGGGCGCAGTGTGCTGTGTGTGTTTCTGGTCGCCCCTCGGAGCAGTCTGAGTCGCTGCGCCACTCCGCGTCTCTTATCTCACCGGTTGCGCTGCGTCGTATGTGTGTATTTATCCAATCAGTCGTTCAGCCGCACATAAACTGTATTTTATGGAATGACAATACAAAACAATAACAATTGCCGTGTCGGTGGCTATTAAACTTTAGATTTGTAGCACCATATCAATTTACTGAGGAAATAACTCTATGATCTACGCATGGCAAAGACAGAAGGATATCTGCAATTATTCAAATTATCTTTCGTTTAAAACCGGAGGTTATATCTGAAAATTTAAAAGGACATATCGTCTACCACCCAAAAAAAAATATCTGTGTCGCCCACTGACTTAGAAACCTAGTTTTCCTACCTCATTCACCTCATTGGTGTCGCCTTTATAAAACCGTCTCTTTGACAATTTGACTGCTTTGAGTTTGACAGAATGTCAGACGTCGAGACGACGTTAACAAATAAAAATTTTAAAAAAATCTCCCGACGTATTTTTATTTCGTTATTTTTGTCTATTCTATGTTTCCTTAATCTTTCTACACACTGTGTCTTCGTTAATCATAAAACTTTCCTTTCGCAGGTCTGCTGGAAGAAATTTCTAATGAAATGAGTAGCACTTTTGTGCTCTTCAATCTGTACTAGCTATTTCTTTTCTCTGTAAAATGTTTTTGTGTGTACATAAATAAAAATAAAGATAAGTTTCGGAGATATGACTTCTCCCTGTCTCACACCTCGCTGCAGAAGAATAAGTTACAAGGTCTGATCTCGAAGTTGGACTATCCTAACATGGTGGCGTTTTTGTACAAACACTTCAGCACCTCGATGTACCGGTACGGTAGTCGACTTGGCACTGTTGGATAGACAGTACATACAGCCCAAGTCTAGCTCGAATCGAAGGCTTTCTCGTAGTCTACAGACGCTAAGCAAAGAGGCAGGTTATACTCTTCGGTCTTCTGTATAACCTGCCGCAGCTTATGTATGTGGTCTACGGTGCTAGAGCCTTTTCGGAAACCGGCTTGTTCGCGACGCTGGAAATCGTCAAATCTGCGCGCGAGACGATTCGTGATGACTCTTGAAAACAACTTGTAGACATGGCTTATTAGTGAGATGGCCTAAAATTCTTCAATCGGGCATTGCCGCCCTTCTTGAAGAAGAGTACCACCATACCCCTGCACCATGCCTACGGCGTTTTCTCTTCGAGTATGACGGAATCAAACAGCTTCTGTAAGGCCTTAAGTACCGGTTTTACACCTGTCTTCAGGAGTTCGGCCGTAATTCCGTCATCACCCGGCGCCTTGTTGTTCTTAAGTTGTTTCAGAGCCATCCTAATCTCGTAGAGGCTGACATCCGGGATGTCTTCGGTATAGTGTTCGGTCAATCTAGTTCTTGGTCATTTGTTTGATTCGCAACGGGTTTGCTGATTGACGTGTACAACTGCCTATAGAACCTCTCGATCTCCATCTTCCCATCTCGGATACGATCTTGCCATCGTCAGTCTTCAGTTTCGTGATTTGGCTCTGGTCAATAGCTAGATCTCTTGCAAACACCTTGGAGACCTTATTCCACTCAATCGAATCTTTAATACGTTCAGTATTAAAGCGGCGGAGGTCACTTTTCAAGGACTTAGAGATCCGTCTATTGAGCTGTCGGTAGTGCCACGCATCGTCTGCAGACTGCAGGATCATTTTACGCCTCTCCTTCATGAGCTTGAGAGTAGGATCGGATGGTCCCTTGTTCCTATTTGCACGATGGGTCTTGAAAAGTTCAGAACTGCCCGTATGGACAGTCACCACGAACCCATCGTTGTAATCACGGAACTCCCTAGGCACTCGAAACGATTCTGGAGTTCCAGATGAAAGCTTTCGAGATTTTGGATCTGGATCTGTGCTGGACGGAGCGTAGACTTCATCAGTCGAGATCTTCCAGCTTAATATTTAAGTTCAATGTGCCTCTTACCATACGGTGATAACTTCCGGTTCTCAACGCGTTGATCACAGATACATCATTGAATATGTACTTCTCCGTCGACATGATGAAGTCTATCTGATTTTGTTGCACCATCGGGGCACAGGTAGGTCCACTTCCTGTGCTCACGATTTCGGAAGAAGGAGTCTATCATAAGGGGGCCCTCCTTCTCCATAAAACTGGCCAGTGGGTGACCTCGGTGATTCCGTCGTCCAAATTCAAATTGCCCGCAGCTCATTATCGTCTCGTTTACCCAGTTTCACGTTGAAGTGCCCCATGACCACGGTGCACTGAATTTTATGACCATGCATGGCTCTGGAAATGTCCTCATACATGTCTCTACTTCGTCGTCGGGGTGTGCCAAGGTTGGGGCGTAGACTTGTATGACCTTCAGCGAATACCTTAAGGATATGCCGAGTATAAGGTACGCCACCCTGATCGACACACTCTCGATCCTCACTACGTTGGCCAAAAGGGACTTGTGGACGATATACCCGACACCACCCTGGGAATGCCGGTCACTCTCTCGGAAGAAGAGCAGGTTACCGGATTTAAGGATTAGCGAGTCCTCCCCCTCTCTTCGGACTTCAGATAACCCTATGATACTCCATCGTATCCCGCTCAATTCTTCCTCGAGTTCGGTAATCTTCTCGTCGGTCCGGTGTGTACGCGTGTTAAATGTTGCCAGGGCCGGTCGCTGGTTTGTAAGCTGGTAGCTGGATCCTGTCTGGAGATTCATCGCAACCCTTGCCACGCCGTAACCTCGACCGCTTACGTAATCGGGGGTAGACGGGCTGCCGGGCACTAGGGGCCATTTCTTCGTTGCGCTATTCATCGGTTGGGGGGGGGGGAGGTTTGCCGTAATAGCCACGCTTGGCAGGCGGGTTGGTGATCGCAGTTTGTTATTAAGTGCACAGAAAACGCTGCTGCCCATTCTCTGGTATGTCCCTTAGTCGTGGTTATATCGTCGTTGCTTAGTCGCCTCTTACGACACCCACGAGAAAATGTGATGGTGAAATTCTTTACGTCCGACTGTAATATTGGAAGATTGCTTTAACTTATATAATAAATATTTTCTTAAAGTCTTAACCCTATGGAGGCTTTTATTAATCTTTTCACGGATTGTACTTATGTACATGTAAGAAAAATAGTAAATTCAATAAACATCAACATAGGCATTTAAAATAAAAATAGGCTGAGCCAACAAGGCTTGCCATGAACGTAGGTATTCGGGAAGATATGACCAAGTGTTCGATTATTTTTTATCGTCCTAATTCTCTCTTTCGTTGTACACCGATCTCTGAACATCATCAACAGTCTTCATAGTTCACAGTTGCCGTCCGGCGACCATTGCAGTCCACAGTACATTGCAGTGCGCAATGGCTTTAACGCAATGTTAATACGTAAACTTGGTACCGAAGGTGGTTGTCAAAAACTTGCGCTTCAGTTGTTAGTTCCAAATACGGACACATCATCATCATCATCTTAACAGCCGAAAGGCGTCCACACTGCTGGACATAGGCCTCCCCCAAGCGTCGCCACATGGCGCTGATTAATTTTGCATTCAAAAATTGTCAAAAAAAAGGGTCTAGCACGATTCGCCTCCGAAGTCGGTGTCTTTTGTACCCATTGTTTACCGTGATTCGATACAGACTTCGCAAAAGAAAGTTATTGTTCGCTTTGTAGTGTTTTGAAAGTCGGTTTGTTTTTTCGTTAAAAAGTTTATTATTTTCCTCTTTATAGTTTTGGTAGGTACTATCACAGTCTAAAGTGCAGTCCTTTCACGAAACGATAGCATAGCTAATCAGTCCCAATTACGATCTTCTTCTATAGACACATCACACTCATACACACACCTGTATATCGAACTCTTTCTTAATGAACCAATGAGAACGTGACATGGCCGCAACGTCATACTATTTCAAAATTATTAGAATCACAAAACATGGGGGTAGTGGTGTTTCAAATCCATCCTCATCTGTAGATATTATAATATAAAACAAACATTTACCTAAACTTTATAACATCGTGGGTAGATTACACAATACCCACACGTTTTGTCGCCAACATCGATCGCACTTACTCCCGTATATTGCTATTCATCAAGAATCCTAAAGAGCGCGAAATAATCATTCAACTATAAGTTAGCTTGATTAGAATGAGGTATTTAATTTCATATTCACATAAGTGTCCATCTGGCCTAGCGGTTAGCACTGCTAGATAAACCACGTTAAGACTGGTTCAAATCCCGTGACATTTAAAAACATTTTATTTTTATTTTTGTTCATTTATTTTTTTATACACATTTTACACTTTTTTAAATATTATTTATAATTTAAAAAATATTCAAGTTATTATTTTTATAATTTAATACACTTAATTTATGAATAGGAATGTATTTCTTCATTTAAATTGAAAGCATAAATATTAATGAGATTACATTAAAAAAGATTTAATGTAATCTCATAAATGATAGAAAAATATTTAATACCGTATGTAACCGGATTAAGTGTCATTTATATTATAAAAGTAATGTGGTGATTTTTAAATATGGTGTATAATATTTTTGTGTCAATTATGCAAATAAATCGCTTTTTTGAAATGTTTATTAAGTGTTTTTTTTTATTTTTTAGAGGAGAACTGTTATTCTTTGGATAACGAGGTTTGAGGAAGACGGGAATCTCAAGGGTCGTCCATGAAGTGGCAGACCACCGCTTATAAGTCAGTCTCAATGAAGGTTTATGGTGAATGAATATGAAAACAATGGGTTTATACCAACTAGGCGTTTTGCTAGTGAATTTCTACATCATTGCGCACTCCATTCCGAAGGAAAGAAGTGCCATCATTTAGTATTTTTTTAAACAAATTATCTATCATATAAAAATATGAATTAATAATTTGTTTTTGTTTTGTTTGTTTTACAATGACGAGACACTGCATTGAATGTCTTTATTTTATTCTATCGTGTTTACAAACTGAAATCAGTGTTTGAAATCTTTTAACTTGGACCACCGCCTCTCGGGAATGTGTTGAATTCGTTTCTTATCTAAGCGACAACGAATCATTTGTTTTTCTTTTAACCTCACTGGGATAATACTTCTAATATGTTTGCATATTGTTGTATTGTAGGTAAGTGACAATTTGTCTTAATGTGAATAAAGATATTTAAACCGATCTAAGAAATAATTTACTATGTAAAAAGGATTATTTGTATGACAATATTATTATAAATATTACTATTAACTAGTACTCAGCTGAATCCGGTATGACTGGAAGCCGACCCCAATATAGTTGGGAAAAGGCTAGGCAGATTGATTTTATTTATTACTATTAAATTGATTGTTTTAACTAACGGTATTCTATGTAAACATGATTGTATCATATTATTTAAATCAATAGTTGATTGGTTTTGAAACAGGGGATGTCCTGATATTTAGCATTGTATTGTTAAGGTTAAGCTTCAATCCTCCTTTCATAGTGAAAACGAATAAATAAGCTAAAGCCTCAAAAATTATAATGAACTATATTATTATTTAAAAATTAAAACTTATTTATCTTTTTTATCTCCCTAATATTTAAATTTGTGTTAATAATATTTATTAAATCAATAAATTACTTTATTTTCAACGTGTTTTCTTTTTTAATGATTGGGTATGAACAATATTAACAAATAAAAAACTTTTGTTTTTATTTTATACCTATTCTAAGATGCGTACCTTTCGCGTAACTTACTAGTCATTATTTATTACCATGAGTATAGGTTACCAAAAATAGAAAAAGAAACTTCGTGCAGCTGAGATTTGAACTTGCGTTTATTAGGATCCTGCTTTGGAGTGGCACTCTCTCACGAATCTGCCACAATTTACGATAACTACTATGACGAATTTTAGACATAGTTTTGAACCGGCTCGACACGGACTTTTGCAGTTATATCTAAGTATATCGAGTAAGTATACATTTTTATCTTAGTGTGGCGTTGACCACGCGCCTTCACCTCGTAGTTAGACTGTATGATGTCTTATTGTTGCTTAGAAATACGCACACTTTTATATGCACAGAACCGTACAGGTGACTATAAACATAAAGATCTGACTGTAATTTAGACCCCTTACTGTACCTCAAATTAAAATGAAAACCATTTACAGCCAAAGTACATCTCATGAGGATTCCAATAAGCCCAAACACGACTAGGATACATTGTGTTATTTCGGAGTTCCAGTGGCCATTGTGATGTCCACTGTCGGACATAGGCCTCCCCCAAGCTTCGCCACATGATGAAATGATTGCATTATTGATGAAAATACCAAAATCGCTATATGCCTATAATATTTGAGGAGTTCCCTCGATTTTTCTAGGATCACATCATCAGATCCTGGTTTCCTTTTCATGGTACCACCCTTGGGATATCTCCTTTCCAACAAAAAAAGAATCATCAGAATCGGTTCATAAGCGGCGAAGTTTCCGCGAACACATAAAATTTAGCTCATAGATACCTAAATCAGTAAAGCCGTTTCGGCGGAGTACGGTAACTAACATTGTGACACGAGAATTTTATATATAAGATTTGCTCGGACTGTAGCACTGTTTTTCTTTTTGGCTGCTTGAATGAATAGTTGCTTCGCTATTTCATGACGTTACTGCTCCATAACATCTTATCTGATATGATATGAGCCACTTCCTGAAAAGTTAACCCTTTTCCGTCAATAAATTTGGCAGTTTTTAACATTAATAAGTATTATTAGTCACGTCCAAAATAAGACTTTCTGCATTTGCTGTTAAGAATAACAGATATTGTTGGATATCAATCCACAATCCACAACAACAAAAGTAATGGCAGAAACACATTTGCGTGGCGTGTCGCTCTAGAGCCCATTGGTTTCATACATTTAATATGGTTAGAGGCACATTTGACTGTCGTGGCGCAGCGTGGCTAAGAAGTATAACTACGTTTAAGAGACGGGACTGATGCGGGACAGCCATAGAAAAAACATGATCGGACACAATGTATGAAATGTGCGTCCTAGAATAATACCTACATAACAAAACCACGGCATAATACATGCTGGCAACATAATGTCATTATTAGATAATGGACTGTGGTGACTAGCGAATTTATCGATATCGGCTACGGCAGATAATCTGGAATTTCATATTATTTTCAGGAAATAAATGAATAAAAGAAAAATTAAACTCAAATTATTGATTTAATAATAGCTTAGTTTTGGTCGCCTTCACTAACTGTACATAATAAAGTCATCTGTACTTAGTTAAATAAAATACCAAATCACGCGAACGAAGTCGCGGGCGGAGTGCTATTTAACACATAAAAAAATGTGTTAACAAAAAAAATGTCTAAACTATTTTATTTTTTAAACTTTAGATTTCCGTCATTGTATCAGGTACTTATTGGCATTACCTAAGTTTAATTTATAATTACGTAATGACAAAATAAACTACCTTATAATAAACAGATTCGGCGTCCGCTGTAGGTATCTACCTACTTATAAATTTAGGTACTAATAAATTTAGGTACTAAAGGGATCTAGTGCCAGTGACCCAGGCAGGCCAACTGTGATAACAGACAAGCTACCTAACTAACTGTTCCCACGTATGTCGAAGAAGGTATGACGTGTTCCTACTACCTGTAGATACTTATCGCCTGTAACTACTGTGTGAACTTATCCAACATGACGCATGACGCCCTGCCCTGAGCCTCGTCCGCACGGCCGCACTGAGTCGCGTCGGCGACGGCGTCGGCGTCGGGACTCGTCAGTCGTAAAGTCCTCGTCACTCGTCACTCCTCTCTGGCAGGTGTGGCTCCTAAGCATATCTCGTAGTGAATTGCTTCTGTACTGGTCAATACAAGTGTGTAGTGGAGGCGACGTGCGACGCAGTGACCTTAGTGCCAAGCTGGACGGGCGGTAGTTGTCGTAGCGGGAAGCGGGTCAGTGGGCCCATGGCCCCCACGGGAAATCTGAATTCGTCTGAAGGAGCAATTTCCCGATCCGACCATCGATCTGTGGCTTAGGTACTAACTAAAATACTCCATTACCATCCAGTAACGTTAAACGTAACTCCACTTAGTATTACGAACAAACAGCACTACAGAAGGCTGTCCTAAGGCCACAGTTACAAAATCTTGTCGTCATTGGTCTAGATAAAATAATAAAAATTAAGATTATGTGGTCTCAATAAAATTTGCGTGAGCAGCGGTCATGGGAAGCACGAGCCCTTATTGACGACGTGCCGCACTAGTCACGAACACGGGCGCTGAGCGGACTAACTGAGCCATGTCGTCACGTGCTTGCCGCGGGCGAGGCGCTTCACTCGGCGCCGGCGAACAGTGCGTTATGGTCGCGGGGCAGCAGCTCATCTTGGTCACGCCGCAGCAGCTCGTCGTGGTCGCGGGGCAGCAGCTCATCTTGGTCACGCCGCAGCAGCTCGTCGTGGTCACGCCGCAGCAGCTCGTCGTGGTCAAGCCGCAGCAGCTCGTCGTGGTCGCGCGGCAGCTGCTCGTTGTGGTCGCGCGGCAGCAGCTCGTCGTCGCTGTCGGCGCCGGAGGAGGGCGCCAGTGCCGCCAGCAGCAGCGCCTGCGTGGGCGCCACGAAGACGCCCGCCAGCCGGCACATGCCGCGTTCTGCGCACGACATGGACCAACCTGCATCACACACCACACACGTCATGTGTGCACGTCACCGTCATTCAACTACCACCTGTAGGCGAAACTCACACCAGTAATGGATATCGATGACAAATCATGAAAAACCAATCACTGTTTTTATTTTACCAGGTAAAGGCCACAACCCGCGAAATATAACACAAGTGATCAGTTTTAATATCAATATTTTTTTGTTTTCCATGATTAATCAAATGAGTGTAATATACACTCGTGTGAAGTTAGTAGGTTCTGGGTGTGTGACACTCACGCGTGTCGAGCGAGCGCGGCAGCGCGCACAGCGCCACGAGGCGCGCCTCCCCGCGCGACAGCAGCCCCGCGCGAGCGTACAGCGCGCACCACGCCGCCGACACCAGCACGCAGCACACCTCTGTGGGACAGGCGCGGGTGACGGTCAGTCAGCAGCTAGCGGCAGAGACAGGCACGCGTCAAACCTGCACACTCACCCAGCGCCAGCGCCACCAGCACGTCGCTTAGGTAGAGGATGGCCTCTGCGTCGCACAGCCGCTCGCAGCACTCGCAGTACAGCAGCACCAGCGCCGCCAGCTGCACGCCTAGGGGACGGTGTGCGGGGGCCGCGCCCAGCCACGCGCCCGCCGCGAACGGCGCCGCCGCCGTGCCCAGCGTCACCAGTATAGCCGCCATCGCCGGCAGCGCTGCGCGCCCGCACTGCGCACACACACCACTCACTAGCTTACCACTCCCGCACAGTCGATGCACACACACCGGAGTTGTGCAAATCCAACGACCTTCACTTGCCGACCATGCGAACGACTTTGAAGAATTAAAATTGGCGACATTACCAGCCAACCAACCGCAAGAGGTACCTACTGCGTGGTGCGCGGTCAGTAAGAGGCGTTAGTAGTACTCAGCTGTACAGAGAGAGTAGAAGACGCTCACGAGTAATGCGGTATGCAGCGGCGTGAGGAGCAGCGAAGCAACGTATACAAGCGCGCAGCCACCCGGCGCCGCGCGGTTCGTCCCCCCTGCGCTGCCCGCGCACAGCGCCAGCGGCAGCCACGCGCAGCCGCCACCCAGCGACCACAGCATCACCCTGTGCACAAACGCAAAAATACACACGTCAGTACGCATCACACACAGCCACGAGGTGCGCGGTGCTCGGATACATGGCGCGCGCCCGGCACTCACCCCTTCACGATGCGGTAGTCAACGCCGTCGGTAAGCGTAGTGAGCAGCGCGGCGGTGAGCGCGGGTGACACGAGGTGCGCGTGCGCTACGCAGGCCGCGGCCACGCGCGCATCCTTGCCGCGCGCGCCTCCAGAGTAACGCGCGCGCCTTCCTGCGCTGAAGTGCACGTACGACACCAGCGCCCACGACGAGTACTCGGCGCGCAGTCCTCCTGCACACACCCACACACATACGCACGTCAAGCTATCTGCGAGCCGGGAACACTGCCACAAGAACATGTGGATAGGGGATACTCCACCAAAGGGAATTTTCTGGACAGTGAAGTTGAAGACAAAAAAAATAATAATATTATTTTTATAAGAAAGCTCTCAAAGTTAAATCTTATATTGTATTTCAAGGCGTTTTACATAATGCCTAGACGTTATAAATTTTGACTAGGCATTATAAATAATAAAGACAATATGCAACGGACGCTGCCATATGTATAATCATGAATCATACAAAACGCCTAAGAAATATCCATAATGCCAAATATTCTTTTAGCTTAAGGTATAAGCTCGTAATTTGTATTGGTTTTGGGATCCGCAGTCTACAGGCCAGTCCCCCAATGATGGCGTCCTGCCTGTGCGTGTCCGTAGGTTGCCAGCGTGGAACCTCATCTCACTTCCTTCTCATCTCCTTCCTTCACTCTCAGCTATAATGCGAAGGAATAAAAGAAAAATCAGAGGTCTGCCCTCGAACCTTGTCGCAGTCCATCACCACCTTGGGACTGAGAACTTTTGTTCCTTTCGGAGATGCGGATCGGATGTCTGATGGACGTGGCATACCTATCTTACCATGGAGCATACCGTACCGTGGCGATCGAAGCGGAAGAAACCTGATAAAAGATCCCTTAACAATTACGTTGGCATATTTTTCACGTTTGCCTTATGCATAGCGACGTGGTCGCTGCGACAGACTACAGTGAACGTCACCACATTATCGTCAGCAAATTTAGTCTACTTCGACAAAATTGCTGAGATGCAAATACGACAAGACGACTGGAAAATGGTTGTGTATTACAATATGACAACTTACTGGCGAAGTTTACAAAACGTTGCAGACTACGTCACACATTTGAAGAGTCTGACTAAGGAAGAGCCAACCTTGATATCCATCGCCTCTCAACTAGAGACACAAACACGAAATCAAAGAAATACAGCACTATAACGAAGTTTTGCGATCGGAACACGGAACGCGCAAGAAAAGGGGTCTAATAAATGGAATTGGTTATGCAGCAAATGATCTATTTGGAGTCCTTAACGAAGACTTTGCCAAAAAATACGACAGTGATATCAACATCATACAGACAAACGAAAACCATTAACTCAACCTCTACAAGGAACAAACATCGATTGTGGAAGGCGAGTACAATATTTTGAAGAGAAACTAGGACATCATGAACAAGCAATTTACGCTAATAAACAAACGCTTCCAAGAAACAAACGAGCGTATACACTTGGAACATAACAATGCACTTAATATGATGTCGTCTGCATTAGCCGCTAATTTAATAATCTCCAACATAAGGAGAGTTCAACAATTGCTGCTCGACTTAGTGACTGATGTAAAGGACGGACGCGTCGATGCACATTTACTGTAGCCAGATCAGTTACAAGAACAAAACAAAACATATTATCTGGACAATTACCTAGTGACCTGTCACTACCCTGTACAAACCGCTATCAGTGCATTCGACAGATGTATAAATTGTCACGAGTATACGTCAAGCTGACGAGAGACTTCTTCCTATTTGAAGTCAAGCTGCCTTTGGTGAACATCGAACAGTACGAGCTAAGCCGTGTTACACCTATTCCTTCCATACAAGGACAGAAAGAGAAGCATGTCATGCCAACATTTGAATATTTGGCAATAAACATCAAGAAGGATGTCATGATGCCTCTAACATACACCGACCCAAGCACATGTGTGCAACTGAGAAAACACCAGTTACTATGTGCACTAAGTTTACCGGTTTATGACATAAAGCAAGCAGCGACGTTGTGTGAGGCACAAATTATAGTAAACAATAAGAACTTATCAGCGTGCCACACGACTGTACCAAGTTGCAGCGACAAGTGGATACAGTTACACAATGATGGCGCGTGGCTCTACACCTGTTGTAAACAATGCTTGACTCGCATTTTCTGTCCATCTGGCACATTATCGAAACGATTAAGTTGTACTGGTATTATCACACGATCCAGGATGCATGTTGAAAGGAGATAACATTATAGGTACTTCGCTCTCATAACAACTTCCGCAGTGACAGATTCATCAAAAATTTATTCACACATCAGTCAGGCAGTCAGTAGCCGGCAAGTAATCAGGCCAGCTTGCTGCAGGAAAGCTCGTTGTTCATCCCATGAGGACGATGAATGATGCCACTCTCTCTGTCATTGAGTATTTTCATTGTGTACATAGTCTAGGTCAAAATGTTCATTAATACAATAATATAGGAACTCATAGTTTATAACAATCAAACAATCTGCATAGCCTTTTCCCAACTATGTTGGGGTTGGCTTCCATTCCAACCGGATTTAGCTGATTTAAGTGCCAGTATTTTACATGGAGCGACTATCTGACCTCCACAATACAGTAACTGGGTAATACGATACCCCTTGGCTAGACTGGTGTCAGATATCAGGCTTCTGACCAGCGCAGTCTTAAACCCATTGGAGGCCCTGGGCACTTTAGGATAATGGGGCCCCCTATACATTTATTACCGAAAATATATATCTTTCTACAATATGTACTTTCTTGCCTATTTTGATACTATTTAAACTAGCGAAAATAAATTTAAATTAAAGGTGTAAAAAATACTGAATATGGCTTACTGTAATACTAAGTGGGCGACAAAAAGTGGGCGAATACAAATGTTTAAAACAGTGACTTGAAAATAAAGGTTTGTCGACCGTGCCCCGCTGCGCGGGGCTTCTTTTTCTGTCAGCAGGGCCTAAAGTAACCTAACATGAAGGAGATGACGGGAGCTAAGTTCGCTCGCTTTGCTCGCTCACTTCAGCACCCGTCATCCCCTTCGTACCTAACCTATCCGTGTCGAGGTGCCCTAAGTTTCCGAGCTCACTTCGCTCGCCTTTGGACTAATTCGTTAAAAGCACGAATACACGCAAACTCCCGCGCTGCACAGCGATTGCGTCTCGTCGGTTATTCTGCTATTTTCGAAAGAATAATATGCTAAAATAGAACCGCAAATACAATTAAAGTATGTATCAATATTATTACCGCAGCTCACAAAAACCTCCTAAAAGATATTACTCAAACCGGATAAATAGTAACTTACTTAGTATAATAGTCGCCCATTTAGTATATTTTTCACCCGGTTAATAATTTCCCTTTATTTTTCATCAACTTTTTTTTAATTTAGCGTGCTCGCAATTTTTCTGCCACTCACTTATTCAATACATTGTTCCCGCATGGTTTTTGATTCATCTCTTTGCTGATTGGAACGCTTACTAACAATATCCAAATTCCAAATTCAAATCAATTTTGGACCCGAAGGGATTAATGAGCTGTTTTGGTCCCTGTTTTCGAGGAATAAACTAGCTCTTTTTGAATAGATGTGATAAAAAAAAAAATTACACCACCTGCTCGACAATGTCAAATTTTATATGCAGGCAGGCATATTATAAGTTGGGGGATTACATCACTGATAAAAATGCTTGGCTCAATGCTAGTCTTGCTCCAAAACCACTAGGGCGCAGAAAATAGTGATATGCAGTACATTATTGTTTTGAAGTTTTGTTGGATCTGCTGAAGACTGTATGAATATATTTGTATTATATAAACTCAATTTCTTTTAGTATTATATAACTGCACAGCACGTGTGTGAGTACTGTGTACCCAACTGTGAATCTACGATTTGCTATACCTTGGTGTCGTTCGTTGACTTGTGCCCTGGAGAGGAGTGTGTCACGCTCTCTCAAATGTCTCTCTGTTAGTGGCGTGTGTGTTGGGTCATTCGGTTCCGTTCATGTTGGTTGAGCTGGGTGGTGCCGATTCATGCGTCATGTTCGTGCACGGGCGCCGTCAGTTGGGATTGGTCATAACTGCTTCGGATGTTAATGTTTTTCTAGTACCTATTATATATCTGTACAGTAGGTACAGGTGTGAGTACTTTTAATACTTTATACGTACAAGCGTAGTATAGTGTGTAGTGATTCTGGGTGCATTGTCCTCACATATATGAATTTATTAATGCGTGTACCTAAACATTGTATTTTTTTTAAAATGTAATATGTACCTACAGTTTCTTGTGCGTTCTTCTCCATAAGCTACTTTCCGAACGCACGGTAGAATCATTTTTTATTACTTGTAAATTTTAATGTAACGTTCAAAAGTGCCGCTTGGTGGCCTAGTTGAAATAAAATATCTTTGTCTTTGATTCGGCCAAACAATAATTATATTAAATATTTTTTATGCCTTAAATATATTCGTTTAAAGAAGATTACGCCAAGTGTGTTATGCCAAATAAATTTCGAAGCATTAAAATTCTGCTAGATAGAGGGAACCCGTATCAAACATTACCTTTAATTGTTTCAAATAGGTCTACTAACTGTAATTGTAATTTTAATAAATACTTTGATTCTAGTACTATTGCTTTTTATTGTCTCGTAGATGGTGCGAAAAGTATTCTACTCGGGGAAAAAGTTGCCTTCGTCTTGGGCGACCTTGGATCCCACGCTCCACCCAGGATTTTGTTTTGCTCGGGATTCAAAACAGCGCCCGCTACAAGACACTTCTTTATCCCCTTAGGTGCATAATCTACTATTTCAAACCATTTGCTCGATAATGTCAAATTATATGTCATGAAAATCTAACCTAAAGCACAGATAATAAACACATCAACACGGTCTAGGGATATTTCATACTCAATTAAATAACTCGAAAATTACTGGCCGCATTGGAATCTTCTAAACACCGATTTGTTTGTAATTTATCTCAGACTAATTCCAAATTCAAATTTTTGAAAATTCTTTTGTTTCGGTGGCATAAAAACGTCTTGATGTGTAGGAGAGGGAATTTTCATTTGTGCGAAATTTAGAAAACAATACGAATTACGTTTAGTGACAATTTTTTTTTTTCATTTTTAAACGAAAGATAAAGTTAAAATTGAGGTATTGTAGCCATGCAACGCCAACATTTGACGAGGGCGGAGATGTTACGAGCTGTGGGAATGTTGGAAGCTGGGTCTGTTCAGCGTAATGTTGCTGAGGCCATAGGGACCCACAAAAATGTAATTTCAAGATTGTGGACACGCTATCGTGCCACAGGTGAAGTAGCGGAGAGGCACCGGGGGCCAAGTCGCATCACTACCCCCAGACAAGACCGATTTTTGCAAATTACTGCGCGAGCTCAACCAGCTCAAATGCAACGACTAGCGACTCAATTGGTCCAAAGGCTGCGAGTGGAACACCAAGTGCTTGTGAGTGACCAAACTGTAAGAAGGTGACTGCATGAAAGCAATCTACGCTCTCGTAGACCACTCCGGGTCCCACCTTTACGGAGAGGCAATCGTGGACGACGATTAGAATGGGTTCGGAACCACGTGGACTAGGGCCGTGAGCAATGGTCCAACGTGCTGTTCACGGATGAATCCAGGTTCGGCTTCCATCCAGATTCACGAAAGACGCGTGTTTGGCGAGTTCCTGGAAGATGGAGCCGTCTTCAGAACCCTCAGGAAGTTCACCCATACCAAGGAGGAACAATTATGGTTTGGGCAGGAATTCGTCTTGGAGGACGGACGGATCTCGTTTGGGTGCGGGGCAATATGACGGCAGAACGATACGTCCAACAGGTGCTGGGGCCCGTAATCTTGCCGCAAAATCTGGCTACAGAAGATCAACTTTTTGCGCACCTCAGAAGGACATGGGACAATATTCCGCAGCAAGACATTGACAACCTTGTTCTGAGCATGCCGAATCGTTGCCGATGTGTTATGAACATCATGGGCGCTTTCTCAGACTACTAACTTCAAGTTTATAAACACAAATTAAATGTTTTTTCTATTTTTTTCAGTTTTTACTCATAAATTAAAAGTTAATTCATATACGGTTTCCGTCTATGCTTCATTTTTTTTCCATAAAATCCTGAAATTTTAATCGAAGTACCTTAACCATTGTTAAAAAATGGTAGAATATTAAATAACGTATCTTTTAAATATATACATGTCATATAAATAATTAACACATTGATAGTAATTCGCTTTTTTAAAAATATCCCTAGACCGTGTTGATGTGTGTATAATACTAGCATACAGATACTTCATCCCATACAAAGAAACCGTTACGTCGCGACGTAACTTGCGTTTTTCGTCTGATTATGCTGATTATTTTTGTAAGTACTTCGATCGCGTTCGGTTCCGTTCCAGGGCTACAGATGGTGTTAGCAACGACTTGCAACTAAAAGGGTTTTTTCGGTACGTGACTATTTTTTTTTTAATATTTACATTTTCTTTTATAGTATTTTTTCACGTTTTTACAGTTACATTGTACCAGAATGTGTTACAATACAAATTCAAAAATCGATTGGCATGCCTCAGATATTTAAAACCGTGCACACTTTTGGAAACAATTTTAAATGATCCGTTCAAATAATCTTTGAAATCTGAATTAAACGCACCGTGCGTTTAATCAAAAGAATCAAATTTTATTACTTGTTATTTTTAATTGTTAACGTTCGAAAGTGCCGCTTAATGGCTTAGTCGAAATAAAAACATTTGACTTTTGACTTTGAATTAAGAGCCCAATATTCCATAATTTTGAGCTAAGGAGAGTTGATTAAACAAGAACATACAATTTTTATGATCAATTCTAGAAAATATTAATTTTACACACAATTCAATAAGAAATCGTTGCATATCCATCTAGTAGTGACATTTATTTGAGCTGTTAACGCTGAAAATTTTCTTTGTTATCGCTGGGACCGCGTGCCCAAAGTAAGTCATTTAAGATCTGAGGTCATTAATATTGTTCTGAATTTCATTATGACCCGCTGGTCATTAATGTGATTTTGAACATAAAGTAGAAATCGCATAGGTACGAATTTTTTTTTCCGTTATTATTCATTACGGATGTTTACCCCGATTACTTTAAAGAAGTTACTACAGAGAGCGTGAACTTCGGCAGTACCTAGTGCTAGTAACTTTTCTAATCTGCGATATCGCGTCGGAGCGGAGTTTTTCTGCAATTCACCTCTGACCTAGACTAGAGTTAAGAGCAAACCTTTTCTCCGCTCCGCGCCCAGTGGCAGGCAGCCTAAGCGAATATATCGGCCTTTCTTGGGCCCCGTGACGATAGGGGGCCCTGGGCACCGTGTGCCATTATGGTGAAGACGGTACTGCTTCTGACCCTTAACGACTGTCAAAGATCTTCAAATTTTAGCCGGGACTAATGGCTTAACGTGCTTGCCGAGTCACGGAAGAAACTCGCTATGTAAAGATGGTCACCCATCCAAGGAACGACCGCGAAGAGTTCCGCTTGAAGATCGAACCGTGCGGCTATTATTATTTAGCCACGAGCTTCTCTCGAGTTTATAGCAATTAATATAAACAAGTTAATATTAATTTTAAAATAAAAAAAATATTAATAGTAGATTATTAACCAAGGGCTGTATGACATCAATTGCATACGAGGTTTTTGGCGCCTGAGCGAAGCGAAGGCGCTAATTAACCCGAGTATGCAATTGATGCTTACGCCCGAGATCAATACTCTGCTTTACATATCGATTGTGAGGTAAGTAAACAACAAGACAGCAGGTTTCAATGAACATTTATTAAGAAGAAAAAATGTGTATTTAATTAAAATTAATAGTAAAATTATTACAATTTGTAAGAGATATGGTCACGTTCTTTTTATTAATATTTATAGTTTGAATAGGAGTTTGTGATGATAAGACTTGAGTTTGAGTGACTTGAGGTTCTTGCATCGTAAATGGCGGCAGTTGACTGGTACTATTTTCTTCATTAAAAAATGGCTCAGATGATGTGCTTTGACGTGGTGATTTTAAGTTTATATTTTCTGTTATTTTAGAAGTAATTTTGCTTTTGTTTGCCATCGAATCTTCGATATAACCTTCGGCCACTTTGCTGGACTTCCAGCCGCCGTGCCTTTTTAACAGAGTGAGGTTGGCTCCCGAATCAGCCAATAGAGTCGCTGATGTTCTGCGAAAGCAATGCCCGGTGTATAACTCTACGTTACTCAGTTTTAAATATGTGGCTATTTGCTTTGGCATGCCTGTAAATTTGTTTTTTCCTATTACTTGTCTGTGGCATTTTCCTTTACTGTAATTAAGAAAAAAACGATTTGGATCCACGTTTTCAGGCCGAAGAGCTTGATATTTTTCAACATAATTTGCAAATTCTTCATGCACAAATATTAATATTATTATTATTCCATTTATTTATTTTATAAACATACTTTTATATTTTTAAATATTATTCTATAAAAAAATAAAAAAAACATTTAAAAATACAAAAATAGTAGCCCACCGGTATCGGGAACAGGGTCCAAGCTACCGGTGGTCAGGGCTCCTGAGAGAGGAATCGCCTGACTATTATTATTATTAAAATTTTAGTTTTCGTGTTAGGCAGTTTTATGAGTAGTAATTTGTTATGTTTTTCTACATTTTCTATTGTCAAGTTTGTCAATTCCACGGTTCTGCAGGCTCCCGATATCCCAAAAATTTGAACAACCTGTAAAAAAGACATAAGTTGTACTTATTAAAGGCACCAAATTCGCATAGTATTTTTGTGAAATATTTTGGTAACTTATTAAAAAGGGCAAGTAAATACGTAGGTACCTTTATTGCTAAATAAATTTCATCCGGAGCTTCATTTAAGAATTTTTGTACTTCTTCTGCAGTAAATACCTTCGATTTCTTGCTTTTAAAGCCGTCAGACTGCCTTTTCAAGAAAGCAGTAAGTTTAGAAAAATCTTTCATATTCACGTCATGTTTTGTCATCATTGTAGATGTTAGCATGGAATAAAAGCACCATAAACTAGAAGGTTGTAGCCTCTTAGATAATTCATCAAAATATGATATAAAAACACTTTCAGAAAGAGATTTCACTTTTTTTTCTGACCGCCATTTCATAAATTCGTCGTATGCCTTTATATATCTTTCTTTCGAGTTCGGCGGTAATATATTTTCGACAACTGTTTTTGCCCTTTCTTTAATAAAATCGGGCGTTAGATCTATGTCTTCGTCACTAGACATGTTTAAAACTTTTGAAAAAGAACTCAAACAAGAAAATTAATTATTTTCGCGATGCTTTCGCGCCTAGGTACTAGTAGATTGCCTTTTTTTTTTTCACGCACGCAAGCGCGTCAAATCTTGCTGGCCAGTTTGATTTTTAAATCGATTCCATCTAACATACGATGTGGAAACAAATAGTTCCATATTTAAAATAAAATCTTTATAAAATAAATTTTCTAGATTCCGATTCGAGTAATTAATCGATACCGAGAAAAAAAATATTAACTTTTTAAAAATATTCTTCGTGCAGTATGAGTATGACAGTTCTTTTTTCAAATTCCAAAACCTATGCTGTAATGATAGTCATACACCCCGGCATTCAGGGGTGTAAGGGTGTACTTACAGAGCAAGAGATATGTAAAATTATTTATTTTTAAGAAATAAAAGATTTAATAAATGTTTGTCTACAAATGAGCTGTGTAATAATATGTTTGAAAGTAATGACTATAAAAATGCTATTACCTAACTGCACAGCCGGAGCCTCTTTGTAGCGGACACATGTTCAGGGCCAAGTGCCGAGCGACTGCCCGTCCACGTGCGCCTGCTCGGTTGCGGTGATACCAAGCTGTGAACTATCTCTAGATTTACTTGCTTTATGCTGTGTCATAATTTTTGACTCTGTCCTGAAATATCAGGTTTCAAGATGCAACTACTGGAATAATAAAAATAGTAACAAAGTTAAGTATATTTAGAAATAAAATTAAATACTTGCTTTGAATGGTTGGGTTGGTATAGATCTAATGTCACATGCTTTGCTTAGGATAAGAACTTGCTCTATGCTTGTGCACCCTACTGAATATTATAACTGCTATAGACAATGCCAAATTTAAATGTATAACTCATTAGCTGTTGTTTACTCCGTGAATTCTCACCACACAAATGAAGTGATATCTGGAATGGGAGTTGGTACGTGTAATAAAGAAAGCAGCTTTCAGAGAACAAGAGCCTCACAGCAGGCGACTCTATCATGTGCTTGCGTGTTTGCAGATTGATGAGTTTATACCAAGATGGAATACCGCCCACTGTCCACACAATGTAGGATGCTCAACACCTGCTGCCTGCCTGCCAGGCCCCAACCACAAGTGACACAATATCAGTTCACAGAACATTGCACATATGGTAAAGCTGCTGAGAGGATACAATAATAATATTTTTTATGCATTACATTGTTATTTCTAGATAAAATACCCTCATTTATATAAAACTCAACACTTAACCAACATTCCATTGCATGTCTAATAAGCAGACATTTGAATAACAATAGCTGACGCATCACAGATAAATTACTATTTTCTATTAGACTGGCTGACCACTGTTGCTTTGTGCATAATGCAATTTGTAATACTATTTATTTGTATAAGAATTAATACTACAATACGAATGTAACCAACTTTTGTTTCTACCGGCAATCTAATTAAGTTTTATAACACAAAAGCTGCTATTGTGACTTAACTGATAGTGAGATATATTCTCTCACAGACATTTTTGTAGTTAATAATGAGTACTTCAATCATGTAGTACATATTTTTTATTTATCATCAATAATTTTCTTCGCGCATATCAAATAAAGAATTTTATAGGCAAAATTTTGCTACTTTTGGTTATATTATTGCAGTTTTCATAAGGATTTTTTAATTATTTATACCCTATGTGACTCGGGAATAATGTAGCTTGCCATAGGTGAATGAATTTTTAAAATCGGTCCAGTAGTTTCAGAGCATATTTGGTACAAACAAACAAACACACAAACAAACAAAAAATCTTTCCTCTGTATAATATTGGTATGGTATAGATTTAATGATCCTTAATATGCTTTCCTTTTTTTAATCCCTGTCTACAACCCTGTAAATACAAATAGGGTCTCAAATCTGATCCACAGAAGGCAAATGCCTCGTTTAAGGGTCACTGCCAATCCTGATTTTCTTTGTGTTAATATGTAGTTTGATTAATTATGATTTGACAAGCAGACAGCATGTTCCTTACAAGTACCTGAAGAAATAATAAAATGTATGTAATTACATGGGGTGCAATGCGGTGTATGATGTCTATCTAGTGAGCACTGAGCGCTGAGCATGCGGTATTGCCTCCAGGCGCGCCCGTGCGCGGCGCAAGCACGGCCGCCAGCAGCGCCGCCATGACGCCGCCCAACAGCCAGCGCCGCCGCGCGCCACGCCACGCCCGCGCGCCGGCCGCACGGCTCCATCCCCAAGGCGCAACGGTCATACCGCTATATGCGTGCGCTTCAACCACTAGACGTATAAGACAGCACTACATTACTAAAACCGTAGATGATTTGAAATTACGCATAGAGATCTGCATTGACGTAGTATCGAACAAAATAACAAAATATCAAAACAACACACAACACAGAACAGCTGATATTGACAACTTGAAATAACAAACTTGTCAAAGTTTGACATTTGTATCCATTGGTTGCGTTCACTTCTCGTTTACTCGCTCTGTAGATCAGTCATTTATGCATTAATTTAATTAGGGATTTCAACCGCGGAATGAGAGATAATAAGCTGGAAACTCGTATACACCTTCATTTTAGTTTTCTCGATCGCTTTACGAGTCGCGAGACTAAGCGGAAGTGTTTATCTGTACTTGCTAAAATGAAATATCTATTAACAATTGCAAAAAAATAATATAAATCATTATTCGGGCGTCAGAAACAAAGTTAAATGTGTCACGTGTGACTAGTAGTTTTTTTCATAGAATAGAAGCCCCCAATTAACATTGTTCATCTGTTCAGCAAGAAGTAGTTACGCCTTACTTCGAGAGAATTAAAATTTAAAACACCAAGTAGAAATTTGGTAGGGTACAGGAAGGGGTAATAACCGAAGAGTTTTTTATAAAGAAAACGAAGAAAGGCTATTTGGATTTTTTCAAGAAGTAAGGCGTAAGTAGTCTCATACGGGTTCCAGATCACTGTTGCTGATTCGAGATTATTCCTGATTCGAATGTTGTGTGTTAATGAAGTACAGCCGTTCCAATCAAGAATGAAGAAATTGTCTCTAGGCATTGGAGTTGATGATGGTGGCCCTATAATTCATAGGTACTCCGACGTGGCACATATAATATATATACAAATATTGCCCGTTTAAAAGTATAGGATATCATCAAAATTATATTATTAGAATTATTGAATAATAAATAAGACTTTTTTGTAACGAAGGTAACACTTTCGATTAAGAAACGAAAGATTATTGAAAATTCCTTCCCTATGAGGTTAAAATACGGGACAAAAATTCGTCTAAGACAACGGGCAATACCATCAGGCGCATCGCATAGCTTGAACTTGTTAAATTATTTAAAATCTATATATTCATAACTTTTTTAATTTGATGTTTCTTCCTCGCTACGGTGTCAGGCACACGGTACATTTTATATTGGTGTCAGGAGCAACTGACAGTGCACCTGACACATGCTGGTCTGATATAATTTACAAAACTGTACAGTGTCATGTTCTATTTATCGATTGAATAAAATTATATAATGACCCTGTCGCCTAAAAAGTACGTGTCAAATTACACAAATAGCACAGCGCAGAGAGGAGTCGAAGCTAAAGAAATCGAATTGACAAACACGAACTTGGGTAACACTTACGTAAAGCATTTACCAGGGTGGTACATCGAAACGAATGTTTGTATAGAGTTTAATACATACAAGAGTATGACATACTGTCCAAAGATTTTTTCTGAAACTATTGGTCAGGACAAAATCATTCCTACCAAAAAATACAAATAAAACATATTTTATCAAAATAGAAGCTGGGGAACGTTGAATGTTATAGCGAACGAAGCGAGCCCTAAGCTTTCTTTTGCTACTAAAGTAAAGTTTAGGCATTAGAAGAA
The DNA here is from genome assembly GCA_947562075.1 of Orthosia gracilis. Taxonomy (NCBI): domain Eukaryota; kingdom Metazoa; phylum Arthropoda; class Insecta; order Lepidoptera; family Noctuidae; genus Orthosia; species Orthosia gracilis. Next base: position 24,774,842 of record OX387274.1, on the reverse strand, counting down.
AAGAGGATGGTAGAGTAAGTTCGAAAAATTTTCCTCCATGTCTCGGATAAGATACTACAAATGCTTTTTAACTTATGCAGAAAAGTATAAGAAATTAAAGAGTGCAGCTCGAAAATTCAAGTGCCCTGCTTACGTTTAACCAACCGCCCTCAATTTGGTCGCTTCTCGTTTTGAACATTTACCCATCTTGTCCTGGTTAGGGCCCTAAACTGCTTGTCACCAATGTCCTTGGTATACACTGCCAAATGTAGATTATATGCTCCCGAGGACATTGGATTTGTGGACGAGTTTCATTGCCTCCGTGCCGATCAGCAACGGTGTAATAATCTTCAACCCTGTATTGGACTATACTGGACTTCCTAAGTCGGAATTTTCTTGCTGTCATGTCATGTAATTAATTGCTACGCGTAGGTATTGAGATGATTGTTCTGGTGACAGAGCTGGACATGTCGGTGTTGACGCACTTTCCGGCGGAGAGCAGTGCCAGCGCGGGCGACGCGCCGCCGCCGCTCGTCTCGCACGACGACACAGGCTCCTATTTGCAGGTACCAAATACTTACTCATTTCTTCAGACCACGAGCCTTGGCTGGTTTGGGAATGCTCTAATTTAAATTTTCACTTTAAACCTGCCCCTGCAACACCGCATGCTCCTTTGTTCGTGACCACTTATTTATTCCTTTAAAATTCATGCATCACACTCTGATCTGCAAGAATCATGATTTTTTTAATTAACTGTTTTTGTTTCGTTAAAATGGCAACCTGCTCATTGTTATTTTAGTCCACGAAATTAAAAGTCAGTCACGAGATGATTCTGTTACCCCCTCTGAAAATAAAACCGTTACCTCCGCTTGAATGCATACCAACTGATGGCTAGACTAGAATATAGACGAATAGACTGAATATGAAAGTAAGTATGACAATCTATAGTATGAGACGGACAGAGTACGAGAAGATATATAAGCACTTAAAGTTCGAGATGCACCAGGTTTGTGTTTCCGTCGAATTCCTTCTCAGAACAGCCTCGTTATCCGATCTGTGTCGCAGGTGGTGGTGGAGCGGCACAGGCGCGCGCGTTCGCCGGCAGCCCGCAGCGCGCGCACACCCGCGGCCGCGCAGACGTCGCCGCGCCTGCCCGCCGCCTCCAGCCCGCTTGCGCACAGCCAGGTACAACAAATTGTACTACACCTTTTTAGGATTCCCCAGCCAATAACCCATATAAATCCATCTTGTCCGTCTGTACATGCTTCTGGATGTTACACACACAGCCAGTCGCCTCGAAGATATATATCATCATCTACATTGCGTTTTCTCAACTATGTGAGGGACGGTTACCAGTGTAACCGAATACAGCTGAATACTAGAGTTATACATAGAGAGCGACTGCCCATCTAAGCTGCACAGCCCAGTTTGTGAGTAACACGATACCTCTTGGTAAAGACTTATAGTTATCAAACTTTCGGCTTCTGACAACCTGAAACTCCTGCCATAGGTCTACAAAGGCCAGCCGTAGCTGGGACATTTTATCAGATTACCTGAGCAGTTTTTGTTTGAAAGAATCGTATGGAATTCCGTATTGTGTCGGACGTAAATAATTTCGTTTGTCGTAAGAAGCGAATAAGGGACACATCAGAGAATGGGAAGCAGCTTTCTCTGCGCAATTTAACAACAAACTGCGATCGCCAACCCGTTATAGTTTTGTAATACATCATATTGTTAATAGACGGTCAATTAATGTAATATTTATATTGCTTTCGAATGTTTCTTTTCGAATTTGATTTGAAATTAAAATATTGCATATTATTTTTAACAAATAAACATAATTCCAGTATATAAATACCAGTCAGTGTCAGGAAAACCTTCGTTCTAAAGACATCTCTTAATGATTCTGTACTATACATGTTATGTATTGTCTTAAGACATTTCTTCTGAAGAATAAATGTGGATTGTACGTTTGTCGAGTTTCCCCAATATATGACACCATAAGTTAACAGTGAACAGTGGATACACATTTCCAAAATAGGCATTTCTAGCAACACTTGTATTTGTAATTTCTGCCAGAGAGAATACGTGGGTCACACAGCACACTTGTAAGGGTCCGCCATTTTTGCCACCCGACGCTGTTTCTGTGAGTCACATCAGCGTCATCGTTTGTATCTGTTGTAAGCTTAGAGCCGAGGTACTTAATTTTGTCATCAGCAAAAGGAACCATAGGAAAAGCGACGTGTTTTGGAAAGTCATTTATGTAAGCTAAAAACGGCGGATACAATACGCTGCCCTGTGGTACGCCAAAAGTGATTTTACGTTTGCCTGAAATATATTTGAGTTCTTTTATTTACCCCTTTTTAGAAATACGTCTAATTTCCGTACATTGCGTTCTATTGTCTAAATAAGACTGTTTATGAGAAAGTGCATTGCCCCTTATTCCACATGCATTAAGTTTCTGTAATAGTATGATCAACTAGATCGAATGCTTTCGTCATGTCCACAAATACAGCGCTAATAGGAACTCTTTCATCAATATCTGTCATTATAATACTAAGAAAATCATAGATAGCCATATTTTTGGATTATTTTTTTCTGAAACCCTTTTGTTCCTTTACCAAGATATTTTGTTTTATGAAGAAGGAAAATGGAAGGAATTAAAATGTCATAAATTTAAAATTGCTATAACATGTCAAAAATTTATAATTAAAACGCATACAATGTCTTAACTTAAAAAGCTCGTGTTCCACTAACCAGCTGACCAAGTACCAGAAACCAATAACCAGTTAGGCTAACTAGGTTATAGTAATGTTTAATTTACATTGCGTTATATTTTTAGAGTTAGTGACCCTCATAGGTTCATTTATAGATATAAAGATCTAGTATTGAGTGGTTGTTATAATTTTGAAGTGCAGGATGTGTTTTTAAGTATAACCCTATATGCTGCACTGAGCACGACTAGATCTATCCGTATTATACGATTGAGCAACGAAAAGAGTTTCTAATTGGTCATCTCACGAAACCCATTTATATTAAAACGACCCTGAGTTTGTGTAAATGTGTACATACAACATTGTTTCTCATGTTAACTGAACAGGAAATTTTGGATGGGTGTATCCATAGAAATATAAAATACAGGGTGTATCCGTCTAATTGATTTGATAAATATTGCATTTGTATAGCATGGTATTTGTTTTAATTTGAAAATTTCCCTATATTCCATTCCTACTAAATTTACCATAGCACGGTAGGAGATCTACCACCTGCCGGGTTATGTATGTTGTTGTCAGGGTCGCTCCCGGAAATAAATAAGACATTTCGTGGAAAAGTGTAAAAACAAAGTGTCAGTTGTATTTTATCTGAAGATAAGTGTTTTAAAGAACTTTTAACTGATAAATATCTGACTGAACAGTGCAAAGACATCTGAAATAACTTTATTGAAAATTGCGAATGACATATATCGATTTTTTGCAAATCATTATTTTATTGAAATACACGTACTTTTCTGACGAGCTGTCATTGCTGTCAAGGTTTAGTCTACGGCAAAGAGAATATAACCACTAGAGAGCTTATAGGCCGATTTCTTCTAAGCGCACGACTCACTACCGCGGGCCGGGGGACGAGGAAGAACGCGCGGCTGCAATTGGTCAGTTCAAAGTATGTTGCGTAGGTATGGCTATCGTTAGGGTTGATCAACTCGATTAAGGGAAAATTGTCGATATCGATAAAATGGATTTTAACATTATTAAAAATACTCAATTAAAATCATATAAATATTATTTAATCAAAATCAATCAATTACAAAAATAAATATGTATGTCGTCATCGACATAGAGAAACAAAAAGTATTTTTCCAAATCGGTCAAGCCGTCTACGAGTAATCCGGGAACATAATACATAAGACAAAAATCGACGAACTGAGAACCCCCTCCTTTTTTAAGTCGTTTAAAAGTAGATAGATATTTTTTAATACATTTTTTAAGAAGTTTAATTTTATTATTATCGATATCGACTTCAGCTATTAAAAGTAACAGCACAGATGTTTACGATAAAAATACAAAGGGAGAGAAAGGGATAGAAGCATTAGAATTGCTTAGTGAAAGAGCGAGACTTTTCCAAAAGACATCAACGCGGGTCTCAAAAGTGTGCTCGTTTACCCCATCCACCATTTGCACTAGATCCAGATTCAGGGTGTGTGAGTGTGAGGAATTTCTTTTTCTACCATACTGGTACAAGATTGCTAATTATCCGGTAATAGCAAGTACCTTGCTTTAGTAATTGGATATAGTACACTTACGGTAGACTACTTTCTATATTATAATGTCTGAACCATCTCCATCAAAAGAGTCTGGTGGTATACCACTGCACAACATCCCTGCACCTTCTAGAGGTAACAAAAGGCAAGCCCTGTCTTCTCCACCCCAGGCTAGTAATGAGCAAAAATTGACTCATCAAGACGTTCGACAAATAGTTCAGGATGTAATAAAGATCGAGCTTGAGAAAATATTATCCAAGTTCAACACAAGTATTAACGATATGCTAAATCGAGAACTACACCCTATCAAAGAGAAAATAGAAAGAATGAACGATTCTATGACATTAAATGAACAGTCCGTACGAGGATCTTAAGGAGCATGCGGCTTCTAGGGAAAATATTAAGGAATTGCAAAAGGAGAACTTCGACATGAGGAGAAAAATCGCGGACCTGGCAGGACGTTTATATCCAAAACAAAAATACAGCTGATCTGAAAATCTAGCTCTCTAAGATTTTAATTACAATAATAAAAGCAAAGTGGTCTTCCTGTTCCTATCTTTCTGGTATAGTGATTAAGTCAATCTTGGAGATGACACGGTGAATCGCGTTGAAATTGCATTCTTGCTTGTTAAGCAAGAGTTGTATATTGCTGTGGTCATCTTCTGAAGTCCCACCTAGGTCGAACTTTACGTTTTGTTTGCTCGAAGTTGTCAGTTTGCTAGTGATATCCGTTTTAGTTTATAAGGACATTTCTTTACTTTTCTCGTATATGTCATCCTTGAAATATGCTATGTTCTTATCTTCTAGTTCGAGCAACAGTTGGGTATGCCTGCCTTCGAAGTCTTGCCATTGATTTTATAGCGACGACAAGCGTATCTTCAGGTATTCCTCAGTATTTCGTGATGATGAATCCTTGCGATAATTGACACATAATGCTTTGATGTTATCGAAGCACGTTGACTGCAATTCTAGCATATCCATATTGATGCTTGCTGACATGTCGTTGACGGTGACAGGAGAGCGTTGCGTTGTATTGCGAAGGCTACTGGGTTGCTTATAGTCTTTTTCGTTACAAATCTTGAAATCGTTGACTTACTTGATTTGAAATGGTCAGTGGAACTCAGCACCCTTGCACCTCGGTTACGATATTATGCGACTTCTCAATCTAACTTGGGCGACCAGCTACTAGTCGGTTTAGCTAGTTTTCCGCTAGGGACACTAGCCAAACGGATACACTACCGTAAAGAGACACAGTGGCACCAAATATCCGGCTCGAAGGACCAAAAAATGTACGGTTCGTACACTTGCAGAGTTGTTGTTGTTGAGGTTGAAGCACGAAGAGAAAATCACTAATTATCCGTTAGGTTTATTACGTATTTTTGTGTTTACAAGTTTTACTGTTGACGATTTCTTTCTCTAATGTTAATTACCGCGTAGCAGTTATCGCACTCGTCGATTTAAGGTGTTACATGTGTATTTATAATATTATTGAAATGACGCACGTATGGTGCATGGCAACGCGTCAGCAAAATATGTACAGTTTTAGACTGAACACTATTACTAATATCAATAATAATTGAATACTTCGACATACTACGTATAAAATAGTATTGGTAGTAGTTAAATGATGAAGTGTTATGCACTGCGCATGCGAAGGGAGGGCGCGGTGATGGCGCGGGCGCGGGCGGCGCCGCGGAGCGTGGCGTGTTCGTGCTGCCGCACCCGGTGCTGCTGGCATGCCCGACCGGCTCGCCGCTGTGCTCCGCCCTGCAGGCACACACCTTTTTTACGTAAGCAGAAATATATATTTGCTCATGTTCGTTCGTTATAGCGGGCCAGTCAGAAGCCTTTAGGCTGGTGGCTGGCTGCTAAGCTGCTGTAACATAGAAAATAAATAGAGAAGATAGCCTTTGAATTGATCTATTCAAGGGAAAAATTCATTTTGTTTTTGTATAGACTTCTCTTGATTGTCGATACAGCGCCGGCCCTGCAGTAGAGCTCGCTCGCTCGAGCAGCGGTCACTCTAAGTGCACGATGGCAAGAGGCGCGAAAAACAAATTAATTTATAAACAAAGTACCGCCATCATAAAGTAATGTGCCCGCTGTTGCGAGACGATGACGAGTGTGATGTCTACAGAAGCGAACGGCTGTTTCCTTAGAGAATAGCACCCGTCAAGGGCTAAGACCGGGTGGCCGGCGCTGTGTGGATATGTCATGACTCATGAGGAGCTTATCTCATGCACAGAGCTCTACATGTCAGTGACTAAATAAATAGGTAACATATATTAAATTCTGACATTTCGTCAACTGATGAACTGGAACTAACGACCTATTATTTATCACTTCTATTATAAAAGAATAGTATATATAATTTGAAATTAAAATAACCGTTAAAGTTGCTCTATAGCATGTCACTCCATGAATTTCCTTCATAGATAATTTAAGAGGGGTGTATAAAAATTGGACCATAAAGTAGATCGGCAAGATACGGATTATTATTCTTTAAGCAAGTCTCAGTTACTATAACTAGATAAAGGGCATCACATTTTGCATTCTCACTTCCATCCAGCCCCTTGTCTTTCAATCATCAAAATAAAACCAAATCGGCTTACAATCTGTTACCTATTTAATTAAGTAAATTATTTATGTCGTCATATCCAAACAGATTTACAAAGGTAAAAGTCGCGTTAGCTCTATCCAATCACTTGTAGCTATTGAGGTTTGGGGCAGATTCCCAACTTCAGTACGTATTTTCCTTTACTAAATGGATCATCTCCCGGTTACAAAAATGCTAAAAATTACTACAATGTCAAGATTACTGCGCACCCGAAATGTCAATGTCACTCTGAAGTTCGATTCTCGCTAATGCATTGAGATAGGAAAAACATGGAGGCGCCGCGATGTTCTATCATAGACATATTAAATAGTATGGACTAGAAATACCTACGAAAAAAAGGTGCCTACCTAAACCTTAAAATGGCACATAAAATGGCTGCCGATGCTATGGTTGTGTGAATCAAGGAACACACACACACTCACAAATCTCAATAATACAATAAGTAAACAACCATTTGACAGCAGGCCTACCACGAACACAAGCACAAAAATCGTCACATAATATGGCGGATATGGCACTTACCTACAACTGTCACTACGTCACAACAAAATGTTGCCATTATGAGCGACAACTGAAATATTGTTGTCTCTTTTATCAAATACGATTACTGTATTGGAAAGAACACGATGTTTCACATTCTGTATCGTATTTCACTCATATTTGTATAAGCTAATGTATGTATAGAACACATTGAGATAGGAAAAACATGGAGGCGCCGCGATGCTGGGACGCGGTGGTATTCTTCTGTGAAACAGTCGTCTCGCAGAAGGAGGCTGCGGAGAGGGAGAGGGAGATTTCTTCCACTCACCCGATCCGCAGCAGACGAGCCGGGCGTCGGCGGAGGGCGGACAACGCCCTCTTCTGGCCCCCCTAAATGGGTCCAGGGGCGACGGACTCGGGGGCGTCCGTCGCCCCCAACACATCAGGACCCGAGGTGGTGGCGCGTAGTGTTCCACGCGCGCCCCTCTTAGACGTTGCGGGGGGAGCCAAACACCTCACTCCCTCCCAAACCCGAGATCGAGGCCCGCAGAGGCGGGCCGGCACTAGCCGTGGGTTACGGAAGTATCGTATGTTCCCGCGACCCCCGGCGTAGGTGTGAGATGGAACACCGGGGTGGTTTTTGGTCAGTACGAGTCTGACAGACCCCTCCGCCTCCCCCAGGGGGGAGGACATCCAATGAGGATTTTCCAACGCGGAAAAAAAAAAAAAAAAAAAAAAAAGGGTCTGCTATGAGCAGAGCTCGGAGCTGTTTTTCGATGTTAGATCGAATTTCCTCTGCTTGCTCTTGCGTCATGTCCTGAAAAGGCTCAGACATGACGGTAACGCACAGCTCATTGTTCCTATACGTCGCGGCTGCTTCAGCGTAGCTTACCGAGACGCCATTAGCCGTATGGGAGCGAGTACGCTTGGTTTTCTTGCCAGCCCTTGTCGGCAAGATACAAGATACAAGATATTTATTTTGCTAAAACATGAGTATACACAAATAAATGCAAGATGTTAAATAAAGTTCAATTGAGTCACTGTCATGTTTTGCCTTAATGGCGTACAAAATATAATTGATTAAGTAAGTATAAATCATCACAATGCTATTTACTCATTCATGCATTACATAACAACAATATTAATTAACGGTCAGAACAGTTCTGAGTTGTGTATTGTCAAAATTGGTTTGTTACATAAATAATCATAATCATAGTTTAATCAAATACAAAAATATAGTTCAAATAATTTGTCAATAATCAAAGATGACTAATAATAATGAGAGTAGTCCAAATGTTTCTTAAATCAGTCAGGTTATGTTAGTTTATCAGTCAAGAACTCGTTAGTGCTCTAATAAGCTTTCTCTAACAAAACCTTTTTCAACCTATATCTTAACTTTGCACCTGTGTCCTCTCTCCAATATTTTGGCAATTTATTGTAAAGGATTGGCGCCATACAGAATACACTCTTACATAGTAATGCTGTTCGAGATCTCGGGATGCAAAGTTTGCTATTGTCGCGTCTATTTCGAGTTACTTGATCTGACACTAGTGGAAATAGATTTGGGTTCATTTTGACAAACATAATGGTTTCAAAAATGTACATAGATGGAAGAGTCAAAATCTTATACTTTTTAAAGAATGGTTTACAACTGTCAGTGACAAGGAGTCCGAATATAGTTCTTATACATCTCTTCTGGGTTTTAAAAATGACGTCCTTGTTTGTGGAGTTTCCCCAAAATATTACTCCATATCTTAAATTAGACGATACTAAGCCGTGATAAGCTGTTAGCATTGCGTCAACATTTAGCATTGGGGCTAATTTAAATAGTGCATATGTGGCATTACTATTTTTTTTGTTTAAGGCTTCTGGATGTGCTTTCCAATCTAATTTACTGTCTATAATTACACCTAGAAATTTGGTTGTGTCGACTTTGTCTATATGTTTGTCACAATAGTTAGCATTTACATTAGGAATGGTCGATCTTTGGGCAAAATGCATAATGTTTGTTTTGCCAATATTAATTCTAAGATTATTGTTATCCAACCATTTTATCATAGATTCTATAGAATTGTTAATATCCGTTTCGTATGTATTTCTATTATTACATGCAACTGTGATGGTACTATCATCGGCAAATAATGTCATTGGGTGGTCAACACTTTTGGGTAGGTCATTAATATAAACAATAAATAGTATAACGGTATCTTAGGGATGCGAGCGCTTCTGCGGCCTAGCAGATTCCCTGCCGGTGTTTTTTATGCCCCCCAGGTTTTGTGCGGCGCTTCCGTTTGGTAACGGTGGTAGCCGCACCTGTTGGTGTCGTAGAAGTTTCCGCGAGTTGCCCCGCGGTGTCTGCCACGACAGCCTTTTGCTCACTCTTGTCCAGGAGCCTCCTAGAGGACTTAGTTTTGTTAGTAATTGTTGCCCATTGTTCTTTGGACGGTGATCGAATGGCGTCTCCTAGAGATGACATGTCAATCTCAGCCTCGTTGAGATTACCTGCCGGTGGGGCGGTAGACACAGCCCACATTAGGGGTAGCATCCACATCCACGTTCTCTTAGAATCGCCATGAGCGAAAACTGTCCTCGGCCTTGTGGGCAGGGTTAAATTTAAAGGCGCATCCTTAGACGCAGACTTGGTTGGAGTTGCCTGGAACGCAGCCTGTTTTGGTACATTACATGCGGTTTCCTTCCTCATCGCATCCTTGGACGCAGGCGAACGTTTTTGCAGGTTTTGTTTATGGGCATCACAGGAGGCAGCCTTGTGCGGTTGCCGCTTAGGCGCATCCTGAGACGCATTCCTAGTTTTAGTTGTGGTAAGCGCATCCGAGGACGCAGCCTGTTTGTTATTTTTATTTTGTACATACCATGTGTTGGTTTTAGAAAGATTCACCATTGAAGCTCTCCATCCGCCACGGAGCCCTCATTTGGGGACGTTCTTGGTTCTACGAGCAACGTCAGAGCTATTCCTCCGGTTTAGGACCAGCCCAGTGAGAAGTTGACGAGAGAAGGTGACGGAATTTCCCGGGACTGTATACGACACGAGACTATGTCGCAACTTAACCCGAAACCCCAGGCCAGGCCGGCTGCCCCTCCCCTCCCCCACACTAAACCGACCCTCACAGGTCATCCCGCTTATGGGATATCTCAGCCGATTGATCGTCGGTAGATACCTCACAACCTCCCGTGTGAGAGGAAATCCAGACTAAAGTGGTGTGTTGTGTGCTGACTGCTCCAATGTCTATCTTGGCCATATTATCTCCTATGAAAAAGAGCACCTGACTAAAGACCCGCCTTTATAACCAGTGTGTAATGTACCATGTATTATAGTATTGCACCACTTACGGTGCAATACTTAGACTCTCACGCAAGAGGCTGTGCACAAGCTGAGAACTACACAGAGAGCCATGGAGCGTTCCATTCTTGACATTAGATTATTAGATAGAATTCCGAACGTTGAAATTTGAAGAGGTACACTAAAGTCTTTGATATCGATAAACTAGTAAATGGAGCTCAAATGAAGTTGGGCGGGACACATGGCAAGGCGAGGTGATGACAAGTGAAATGGGGCAGTGACAGAGTGGCGTCCAAGGACTGGCAAAAGTAATGTTGGTCGTCCAGCGGCGAGATGGGCAGACGATATTGCTGCAATTGCGGGAAAAACCTGGATGAGAATGGCGCAGGAGCGTGGCAATTGGCACAAAAAAAGAGAGGCCTATGCTCAGCAGTGGGCGAAGCGGGCTGTGGATGATGATGATGATGATGAGGAACTTGCATGGGCAGGTAACATTTTATACAACATGACGTACACACAAAAATTACAAGAGGGTGGAAGTGTACTTGTACAATGAGTGATAAGTAAACTCTTTGTAGGAGTACACCTTGGCAAAAAAGAGTGTGGAATAAATGAGGTCGCCAATATCGCACGTGTGGTAACCCGAAATACTATGACTCAACAGTTTTTGGTACTTGTTATTTTTGCGGACATGATCCCAAACCCAAGTACCCGGTTTAGTCCCTCGGACGCTACGCTAACACCACGGTAGACTTCAATGTCCAGTATTAACAATGTTAATAGTGGGCGCTGAAGCTTTGCACGAAAGCGGTGCAGTTCATACCCACAGAAAGATAATCATGCCACCATGGGCAGTCTAACAGCGGGATTGTTAGGAATTGACGATAATAATGGTTTGGTTACAGGGATAATGAAAAAACACGTCTGGTTGCAGTTTTAATTTAATAAAAAAATCAAAAATTCAAAAAACCCGACTGCTTGAAAAGCGAACTTAAAAGACGTAAACAAGGATAAAATCATGATGTGCAGTGATGCAGTGTGCAGAGGATACATATTCGCGAGCTAGCTGACCAAAACCAGATGTATCCTCCGACTGCACAGCATGATTTTCTCCTTGTTTACGTATAAAATCCAATTTTATACAATTTGTGTAAATGCATATGTTTTTATACCTTAGTTTAATTCGTTCACTTTGCTTCTCTTCTTATTCTCACACACTATTGTCTACATTTCTTTTTCATTTTTATGGTTAAAACGGGACCCTATTACTAAGACTCCACGGTCCGTCTGTCTGTCTGTCTGTCACCAGGCTGTATCTCATGAACCGTGATAGCTAGACAGTTGACATTTTCGCATTTTCGTTTTTGTGATAATGGTACGGGACCCTTCGTGCGCGAGTCCGACTCGCACTTGTACCTTTTTGTGAGTCTGCTGGTAGAAATTTCTTAAGAAATAAGTAGTGCTTTTGTACTACATTGTCTTGATGTGTTGTCTCTGTACATAATACAGTTAAGATCTTAGCTCTCATAAATAATTTATCATAATCATTAATTCAAACTTCACGCACATTCCATACAATGCACTGTATACGTACGTACGTATGCGTGCGGCAGTAAGGCAAACGTGCTGTATGTGTGTGTACAGACGGCGCGCGCTGGTGGACGCAGGCACGGGCGCTCGCTCACCGCCGTCGCCGACGCCGCGCGCGCACTCTGCACCGGCGGCCCCCCCAGCGGTATGTGTCGTGTCTTCCTAACGTGCCACGCCGATCGTCCCGCCTTATGAACATGTTTACCGCCAATTATTATTTTACAGAAAAAAAATAAAGCATGGAAGCTATTTCGAGACATCGGCACGGACAAATCATGCGACAATGGTAGGACCGCTAATATGATTTCATCTTACGGCATCGTCCTAATTGGCTAACGATCGTACGGGTTAACGATGCGATTTCATCGCGCAATGAAAATGACGTGTTCCTGTGCTCGCGCGATGACTTGTAAGCTTCAATTAGGACACTAAAGAAATGTATGTGTTTGATATCGTCGTGCGACGAAATAGCATCATTTAGTCGTACGATCGTAGCCAGGACGACACCTACTACACACGAGACAGTTCCTTTTATTTTGGTTCATGCGCATGCATTAGTCAGTCACATCAATCAATTTAGTTTAGAAATCCTAGAACATGTAGTCATTCATCACGGCACTATTACACCACGGAAGGAAGGAGCCGACCGACCCCTGAGGGACACTGGCATTAATATCCAATTGGTCCGACGAGCAGCTATTGATAACTACTCGAATAGACCGATCCCTCAGGAAGTCTGCAATCCAATCACACAGACCACCGGGCAAACCGAATGTAGGAAGCTTACCAATAAAGCTTTCGTGCCAGACCCTATCAAAAGCCTTCGAGATGTCGAGGGAGACGGCAAGCGCTTCCCCGTGCCTCTCGATAGCCTCACTCCAAATATGCTAGAAAATCCCCAGAAGACCGATTTCGGCGGCAGCCGTATTGGCGGTCACTTGGGATGTCCTTAGCTTCTAGGTATGCTAGGAGCTTAATATTTAGTACTCGTTCAGAGATGCGCGTGCAGAGATGGGTCTAACATTGTCCGAGTCAGCCCAAGAAGGGCACGGGCTGCACGTTACTTTGCTTCTAAGAAGTCTGCACTTTTCCAATCTCATATGAAAGGCAAAATAGACGTGTAGTACTCCATTCCCTGACACATCACGTCCGTCACGGCGTCCGTGCACGGCGATGGATCAGCTGAAGGAAAGTAATAGCTTGCGAAGAAAGATCGAATCCCATCCCAGTCTGCAGATTTGTACCGCCAAACCCTCCGGTTGCCTCTTGGACTGGGTTCGGATGGGTAGTAGACGGACACAGACTTTTCACCAGAAGTCGGCACTACCCAAAGGTGAAATTATCGACACAGAGTAACGGTCTGGACTAGTTGTCAGTGAAAGTACCAAGTAATTGGCTGTATGCGAATGAACATCCGGCACCCTCCTTAATACCTGAACCAGCAGGGTGAGGTTTAGCGCTAGCGAAAGCTTACGCATCTCCCTACCAACATGATCAGTGCACTAATACGGAAAGATTCACTCTTGGTGGTGGACATTAAAGTCCCCCAGTAACACTAATTAGGCGAAAGGGTGCAGCTGCTGTGCCGCATCAGCCGCGTCACTGAGGTATTCTATGAGCCTGGTTGTCTCCTGATCGCCAATGTGCGAACATTAAACACACACGTAGATAATTTTTCTAGTCCTATGTCAACCAGAGCCCATAGCGTTGTGAATCTAGTTAAGTCAAGTCATCAAGGTTACGACGGTCAACAAGGAGACGCCGATAGCTGATGTCGTCTCGGGCGAACATACATACACCCGCGCGTGGTTTAAAATTGTACTCCAGGGTAAACCCTGGGTAAGATAGTCTCCGAAAGGAAGAATACAGCGCGTTTCTCAGCCTCCAGGTGGAGAAAGAAAGAAAAGAAAAGAAAGAATACACATTTATTTGACACAAGCCAGAGCACACAACATAAACATAAAAATAAGAAAACTTAGACTAAACGACCGTAATGTAAACCAAGAAAACAATATAAAAGTAACATTGTGTGTCCCACGGCTGCGCTAAATAGGACCAGTTCAGCAAAATGTCGCGCAGCTAGTGCCCAACGCTGGATTTCAACTGGACCTATGACCGACGACGTGACGGACATAAAGCTATTTTAATAGCAACTAAATGTGTATATGAAAAAAATGTAATATACATATGAAAGATAAAAATAGATGTGTTGTAAGCAAACTCAAGACGGACGGACGGAAGGTGGACTGCAATGAGATTTGAGTGCAGACCTCTAATGTTGGTGAGGTGCACTTTGTGGTGCAACCGCTGTTGAACTCCAGTATTATTTTTCTTTGCCATGTATGTATAAGAATGAAGAAAAGTGAGGAAAAGGAACTGATACGATTTCCGCGCTGCTAACCTACAGACACGCACTGAAAGGACGTCGTCATTGGGGCAATAGCCTGGAGACTGCAGGGACGCCCAAGCCCCTGCGGCATATTTTCTCATGTCATAACATCACGCCTGTATTCGCCGTAGGGTAAGGCAGAGGTGCAACTACACCCACACCCACATAGGTATACCCACATTTCGCCAGATAGGTATCAGTCCCATGTTATAAGGAGCATGCCTATTGCCATCAACTGGGTGATAATCCGAACTCCAGGCTGCTTCTGAGAAAATCCTGATGAAAAACCTTAAGTACATAAGTAAGTAGTTTATCCGACCCGGGAATTTAACCCAGAACCTCTCAACCTCATGCTCAGTAGTAGCACTTCCGACTAGACCTACGAGGCATCATCATATTCGTACATACATAAACTCACGCCTTTTTTCCCATGGGGGAAGGCAGAAACAACAGAGCGCCACCTGCTACGATCCTTACATACTTCTTTTGCTTCACTCACGTTCAATACATCTAGTCATACACGCACGCCAGTTATGAGTACTTCGCACCTAGCCTTGCCGAAGAACATCACCAATAAGATCTATGTACGTATCTAGGGCGTTCCCTCCCGGCGTTTCCATTTACGTCTGCCTTGTAAATACCTTTCGTTGGTCGCCTTTAATTCATCCTCTCAACATGACCAAACCATCTTAGCATAATCTTTTCAATTTTAGTCACTACATATTATTTTAAACCACAACGTTGTCATAATGCATCATGTGTAGAACCATTGATTTTATTTACTGCATTCACTCTGCATCATCATCATAGTCCTGAGTGATAAAACTGGCTAGAGCTGACGGTCAATGTCGAGTCCCACCGGTCGCGCAGAGGCGGAGCCGGAGCGGGTGGAGGTGTACTACTTCGAACACGGCTCGGGCGACTTCTTGGCGGCGTGCGGCGGCGCGCGGCCCACGCGCTTGGAGCGTGCGGCGCGGCGCGGCGCCCGGGCCGGCGGCGCGCTGCTAGCCGAGCTGCTGGCGGCGCCGCGTCTGCTGCTGGCGCTACCCGTGGCGCTGCTACTGCACGTGCAACGCGGCGCGCTGATGGCGCTACGCGGCGCGGGCGCGGGCCTGCTGCAGACGGCGTCGGATTACGCGCTCAAGCCGGCACTGGCGCTGACGTTCAACGCGCTGCTGCAGCCGCTGCTGGTGTTCTGTGGAAACGTGCTGCGCGGGGTGCGCGCAGCGCTGCGGCCGCTGGCGGGCATGCTGGGCGACGCGCTAGAGCCGCTAGCGCGCCTGCTGCAAGCCGTGCGCCTGGTAGATGTGCGCCTGGCCTGTCCGTGCACGTGCCACCACCCCGCGCAGGTGTAGCGCAGCCACACCAGTACACCAATAAGTGCACATTGTACTATAAGGGTCAAAAGTGCAGTCACACTCTACCAAAACAGAAATGGCATTTTTTTTGTAGGCAGCTGAATTTTAAGTTTTCGCGGTTAGTAGGTATAATCTATACTTTAATTTCTATACAAAATATTAAATCAGTTGTGGATAATTTTACTTCTTCTACAAAAACTAGCCATTTGAGTTTTGGTAGAGTATGACTGCACTTTTGACCCTTGACTGTACATAATATTGGCTCATCTCAGATAGATAAGTTTAGTAAGTAGGTCTGGCTTTGCATTGTCCGGTAATGTGACCACTCAACCACTGTAGATATATGTACATATATTAAAGAATTTACCTATATTCTTACAAATCTTTCAACATAAATTTATGAAATATTATTTTTTAGAGTTCTATACCAATACGTGTTTAGGGTAAGTCGGTAAGTCCCAATGTAAAAACAGACAGGTCCACTCGTGTTTTTGTCAGTCCATCTGTCAAAGCATATACTCCGAATATACTGGACCGATTTATTTATTTTTATTTATTTATCTGGAAAACATAATGAACTGTAGAGTCATCTATGTATGCTTCTACCACGAAACTGGACTTCCAGCCGCCGTGACGCTTAAGCTCGTTCAGATCAGCGCCCGAATCAGCCAAAACTGCGTCCGACGTCCTCCTAAAACAATGCCCGATGAATTGCTCTGGTTCCTGTAGTCCAAGGAACGTGGCAAACCACCAAATTTAATACTTTCCATAGGCTGTCTAACACATTCTTCATTTATGATATTGCAAAAACAAACGATCGACTGGTGTTTTATCAGGGCGCAAGCCTTGATATTTATCTAGAATTTTGACATATTCGTCACGAATCACGAAGTTACTATCAATATTGGTCTTCGTGTTTGATAAGTTAAACAACAGCAACTTTTCTGAATGCTGTAACGTTGTTCTATAGTTATCAACGTAAATACTTTATCATAAGAGGCCATACCGCAGAGCCGAGGCAACATAACCATGATAAGCTGCGAGCATGATAAGCTGGTCTTATTCGCAATTTTACCCAGTATATAAAGAGAATATGAAAATCTACTGAGCTTTGCACAAACACTTTAGACCAGGGTCGATAATTTTTGAAACCAAAAAAAATAACAGTAGGATGAAACCCATTAGAAAAGGAGGGGAATATGATAAAAATGAAAGGAAATATAAATTACGGGCGATCCGAGTTCGGGAAGTGGCAGTTTTTAAGGGTAAACAATGGTTTATCTCGATTTCCGGCAAAACTACAAGTCCTATGGAAAAAAGTTAAATGGCAAAGTTGTAGGTAATAAAAAGATCTACAACTTTTGTTTTCACAATTTTTTCGCATAACCTCAAAATTTATGTGAAAAATTCAAATAACCAAGTTTTTGGTTTTTTATTTTTATCAGATTTCAAAAAAAAAATTCTACCAAATTTGGTGAAAACTTACCTTATTATGTCCCAAATACACTGTAATTTATTTGATTTAAAATATTTATTTTTTCGCCTTATTTTGACTTAATATCAAAAAAGCACCCTAATTTTCATTCGAAAATTCTCGCGTCAAAATATCAGCTTTTTTCAAAACGTCGGTGGGTTTTTTATTCGTTGAAATCTCTACTTTCAGATGGTGTTAAAAAAAATATACATTACCGTAGTAAATGTTCTCAGAAAATGCAAAAAAAATGAAAAAACCCGAATTGGAATTTTTTTTTAATCATTAAGTATGTACAATTTTGAGCTATTTATTAAAATTTAGACTTTAATTATTCAAAAAACGTAAGATTTCATATTACATTGATAAACGAAAAAATTGCAAATCGAAGTATAGGTACTACTATAATTAACAAACAAATAAGTTAATTAAGTTAATATTTAATAAGACATCTACAATATTTTGAAAAAGTTGTATAATCTTCTTTAAATAATATTTGTAGATGCCTATTTGTTGCTGTTTTAAGATAATTTATATACCTACCTGAGTGACCTACGGTAAATTTTAGCCCAATCTTGGTATTTTATAGAGCAGTGGGGACGGACCTATAATGTGATTTTTAATTTCGTAGACTAAACTGACATTGGGTTGTCACTTTATTGTTATATAAAAATAGTGTCGTATCCTGACTATCCCGTCTGATCGAAAGTTGATCGAAAGTGTCGACCAAATCGACCAATCCCATGCAAGATGAATGACGCGATGTGGATTTTCCTTTTGTGTGATTGGTCGATTTGTTCGGTTGGATAGAGTTTAAACTTTTTGCGCACTCACGCAATAAGGCTGCAGGACTCGTATCGCGCTAGGGGCTACTCAAAGATCACACAGCCGGACTACTCAACGCGCACGGGTTATAAAATAAGAGGTAACGCGACGCGTGTGCCCATAGATATAATAAACAAGGAGATATGCCCGGTAGACGAAAATATATCGGAAACCTGTGTCTCCAGTTTGCCCCTACCACACGGCAACTACTACACATGCAGTTCAGTAAAGGCAATAGATACGCAGTCGCGCACACACCCGCATTTCTTAAATCAGAACGTACTAAACAATAAATTATAAACCTTATCCCTTCAGGCACAGCGTGATACCAATCACCGTACAAATTACGCACATAAAAACATCGGTCGCTATCGTTGTGCTATGCAAAAGCAATTTATTTTACATACACGCTAGTGATTGACTAAATCGGAAACTTATCGATTCACCCATTTATTATTGTACAATTTTTTTTGTTTACTTGAAAATAAATAAAAAAACGGTTTGTCCAGAAAATTTTATAGTTAAAACAAATATGCAGCTAAAAATATAAATTATTAAGTAAATCAAAAAATTCAAACAATCAAAAATCGGGTTACTTTGGTTTAGGCTTTCATAGCGTAATGTTTAATTTATTTTAATGTAGCAAATTTTAATTGTTTTGTGCTGCTATTATTGTTATTATGTTATGAGTCTGTTTTACTTGAAATAAATAAATTGAATTGAATTGAAACAGGAGGTATTGTTGAACCCTGCTAGTGCTATGGTGTTTAATCACTGACCTGTAAAGTGGAGGTATTTGTGCAGCACTTGACACTTTGATATTATTGGGGTTGCATTTTTTGTCAAAAAGTTGGTTACGCATTTCTCTACTACACTGTAAAATAATCAAAATAAGAAATACACATTATTTCGCATCGATTTTCCAACCGGTTGAAAACGGTTGACAAATTGAAAATAAAATATAATAACAATATTTCGTTCGTCATCGACATTGTTATCGATAGCCTACGTTAGTGGATCTGCACAAGCACATCACTAACTCGTCGCAAGGAGCAGCGGCCGTACTACGCGATGCATCCGCTCAATGATGTATCGTTTTGTGATTTTTATATTGCTTGTCCAGTCACTAAGCGACAAACTTAGGTAATGGTTAGGAAGCAATGTATTTAATGCAAAAATAGTACAGTCGCTGTGATATTTCAATACAAAAATAGCATAGCAGAAGCAAAAAATATTTTACGATTTGTTGTTTTTCATGATTTTAAAGACAAATATAGTGAAATACTTGTACTCACTTATTGTAAGTGATTCTATGATTTACAAAGTTTTGGTTTAGGCTTCGCTTTTTACAAGAAACCACTGAACAACACGGCATTCTTGTAATTTTTCACGATGACGGTTGAAAGCGCACTGTTTAGCGGAGACCGGCCATTTGGCTGTGACATGCTCAGTCAGACCACGTCGCGCGGACACCGACACGCCCCCTTGCCACTTCTCCTGTATTTTATATTTCTATGCGTGAGCCGCTTGCCGTCCCAGTTTACGCGACGCATAGTAGGTACAGTTTGAATCAAACTTAATGGCGGCTCGAAACACTTCGTGAGTCGCTACGCACTACCAATTTCATGTGACAGCGGGGGTGAGGAGTAGCGTTTTTTAAAACATCATTTAGTTTAAACCAACGATCCATAAGAAAATAGGAGTCGCGCATACGCGCATGACTGGAGCATTTTTTTCCTTGGAGACCGACTGACGGCTTTACTAATAGAGTTCGATTCAAACTTAATGGTGGCTCGGAACACTCCGCGAGTCGCTGCGCAGTTGTGCAGAAGCAATTTCAGACAAAAACAGCACCGTTTCGTGCCTCGCGCATGCGGAAAACCAACTTCAGGGCGGCCCAGAAGTTTGGCGAGAGCTATACTGCCCAGAGAGAAACAAATTTTACAGCCGCAATTAAGTTTGAATCGGCGTCCCGTAAGTAAATCGTGGTGTGAATATATGAATAAGTCGTGCATCATAAAGTAATTTTTATCCTTGTGATTACACGGCTCCACTACTCGTACAGTCCGATTCAAACTTAACGGCGGCTTGGAACATTCTTATGAGTCGCTGCGCACCCCAAACCGCCGCTGGCACAATTATTTTTAATATTAAGAGTCTGTGTTGTGAGTCGCCATTAAGTTTGATTTTAGACTACATCAAATTTGTTCAAGTTGGCCATGCTACGTACCAAACTAAAGCATTAAAATTAAACACTTGTGTAATTAAAACATCCTGTTCTTTATTTATCTAAGTACTTACATAAGATAAAAAAGGATAGCCCTTTTAATCTATACATATAAATAAAATTGGAGTGTCTGTTTTTAATATTGAAATAACTGTTTTTTACTACATGTGTATGAATATATATATACACCCTGAAATTTAATTGGTTGTTTTCCCGCGGCAGAACGACTTGCCTTAAGGAGTACTTTCGAAGTATAGAGTTAAAGTAAATAAATAACGATGTTTCTGTTTTAAAATAATTAAAAAAATATTCATCAACTCGAAAAAGTGAGTAACAATAGTAACTCTAGACGTAACTTGTAGGTACTAGGTACTACTCGTGTCACCACCTACAAAGAAAACCGATGCACAAGATAATGTCAAACCAAAATAAACTCTCGCACGTGGTCATACGGCGTAAAAGTTTGCACGCAAAACAAACGAGCGAGCCACAAGCCGACAAAGCAAAGACCGATTTATTAAATGTTTAAAGTAAAATAAGCTCTCGCGTGTAATTATACGGCATAATCTAGCCCGCGCGTAACATGATCAAACGGAGCCGCCTTCGAACCTAATCCTTTCGACGCACATAGGAGTATTTGGCTAATAAAACCGGACAAAAGTCGGAATCAGTAAATTAGTCAAAAGTCTCACTGAATCTATTGTTCATCTAGCTAGGTAACCGGTCCATCAAATGACAGCCATTCAATCCCCGCAAGCATAGAGCAACACAGGCCACCGGCGAACCGGAGGGGAGTAGCCATACGCAGACGTTCCCCTCTGTCAAAGTACAAGTCCAGATGGACCTACGCGTACAATAAAACTAGTTGCAACCGCACAAATCACTAGACTAAATCTAGTTGCGTGTCTGAATTGACGTCGTCGTAAAAAAATGCCGAATTGTTCTGTTTTTTGTTGCAAAAAGAGATCTGCCACGTCAAATTTACAAAAAGATGGCGTAACCTTTCATATGTAAGTAATTTTTAATCACATTATTGCTATTACTACCTTTATATTAGAAAACTACAATAATATTAATCGTGTTGTTTCGGATTTGTTTACCAACAAAGACCGCACGAATTCATTGAATCGATAGATCAGTCGTGCGACAGATCCGAGTCTTTTTCCTAGAAATCGCTGTTGACGAGCAATAGTGTTGTTGCCGGTTTGTTTATAGACAGATATTTATCGATAAAAATGGAAAAGAAATGCTTGTGATTTAAATACCCATCATATTGATGGCTTTATTTTTTTTATATAAATAATTGTATACTTAAATTAAATGTAATACTCACGCGTATTAGCACATTTTATTAAAATGACTCAGTGTGAACGTCAACTATAATGTATTTTTATTTATTTATTACAGGTTTCCTAAAGATCCAATTTTAAGAAATACATGGAAGACATTTTGTAATAACAGACTAACCTGGATTCCCACAAGAAATAGTGTCATTTGCTCAAATCATTTTATGACTTCTAACTTTCAAGTGTTGGCGAACAATAGGAGGAGATTAGTCGATGGCGCCAAACCAACTCTGACGCAGAATTGTATTTGTTCCGTAAGTTTTTTTCATTCATGGACAAGGTAAACAAGCGTACATTCCTCATGATGTACTTAGTTGACCTTAGTCATAGTAGTGAAATAAAGCGTAGATTTTGAAAATTAAGGATATTAAATCTAATTTTTCCAGAACCATCAACAATCATTCAATATACCAGATGAGAGAATATCATCTTATGGTGCCATTAATGACACTTGTACAATTCCTAATTCATTGACATCTCCGTGTAGATCATCAACTCCTCAAAATGTGAGTTGCTTTTAAATCGTTTATTGTAGAATCGCATATTGATAAAATGGTCATTTCTACTATTTTACTATTGAGATTAAGTAAGTTATGAAAAAATATGATAAGAGCATAATTATTTGTTTTTCAGGTTCAGTCAAACGAAATATCTAAAAAATCTACTTTGATTCCCACTACTGCACTTACACCAAGAAAAAGAAAAATGCAGCAACAATTAGATTATCAGAAAAAAAAAATTAAAAGGTTACAAGCTAAAAATCTTTTCTTAAAGAAAAAAGTTGCTGGGCTAGAAGAAATTCTTCAGAGTCTAGATGAAAAAGCTTTGATTGATAAAGAGGAAAGGATGGTCTTGGAAAAAATTGGCGTTGAAGAAGCAGAGCTTATTAAGCGTCAACTAAAGAAGTGTAAAAGTGGGAAGCTCTCACGAGCTAAGTATTCACCAGAACTGAGGTGTTTTGCTCTGACTCTCAACTTTTATTCCCCCAAAGCTTACAAGTATGTTCGTAAAACGTTTGGGACGTGTTTACCAGCTCCACGGACTTTAACAAAATGGTATAGTAATATTGATGGACGGCCTGGTTTTACCAAGGAAGCCTTGGCGGCTTTAAAATATAAAGCCGATGCAAATCCACATAGGAAAATTTACTGTACTTTGGTTTTCGACGAAATGAAAATAAAGACACAATCACATGACAATCCAAGTGGTGACAGACGATTCGGGTATATTGATTATGGTTTTGATTTGATAACTGATAATACAGATGAAGCAACAGATGTCCTAGTATTTCTATTGGTAGGCATTAATACTCCATGGAAAGTACCAATTGGATATTTTTTAGTAAAAGGTACAAGTGCTAAGTTAAAAGCTCAACTTGTAACTAAAGCATTTGAATTAGTACATGAAACTGGAATAGAAATAAAAGCGTTAACGTGTGATGGCGCCAAGGCAAATTTAGCGATGGCTACCGAACTGGGTTGCTGCTTAGTTGCAAATAAATTGCAAACTACTATATTAGATCCTACAACGGGACAACGAGTATACTTTTTTTTAGATCCAAGTCACATGTTAAAATTAATTAGAAACACTTTTTGTGACTACAAGTGTTTTTACGACGATAATGAAAATAAAATTCAATGGTTATTTGTGGAAGCATTACATAAAATCCAGGAAGATGAATTATTTTACATGGCTAATAAGTTAAAAGCAAATCATATTTATTATAAAACGAAAATAATGAATGTTCGCCTCGCAGCACAATTGTTCAGCGCAAGTGTTGCGGATGCACTTTTATTTTGTGAACAAGAATTAGATTTGCCGGAGTTTCATGGATCAACTGCAACTTCGAAGTTTATTTCACTGATTAACGACGTTTTTGATATATTGGATTCCCGGTCACGTCAAATTGGATATAAAAGAGCATTAAACTCTGAAAACTTCGAAAAGGCTTTTCAGAAAATGGACGAAGCTAAAAAGCTTTTATTGAGCTTATCAACTTTTGTAAAACAACGCAATGGCGACTCGCGTAAAATGAAATTAGTAGATTCTCCACGATACACAGGTTTTTTGGGAATTTTGATATGCATAGAGAGTACTAAATCTATCTTCAAAGATTTAATACAAAGTCAACAAAATGGCCTCAAATATATGCCACTACACAGGATAAGCCAAGATCATATCGAACTTTTTTTTTCCATAGTTAGGAGTCATGGTGGTTATTGCGATAATCCCTCAAGCTCCCAGTTTGAAGCAATTTATAAAAAAATTCTTGTTAATACAGAATTAACACAAACGGGAAACGGAACGAACTGTATTCCGCTGGAAAAAATTACAATACTTAATTGCACATCTGCACTTGACATAATTAATGCTTCAACCGTACGACAATACAATAGCAGCGACGCTACTGACGAAGTCAATTTTACAAATTTTATTGACGATTTGGTTGATGAGATTGAAGCTCTAACTTTTTTATCCCCCTTTGCGGAAAAAGTTGTGGAGTATATAGCTGGATATGTTATTTTCTCGACTAAAAAAAAAATTAAATGCGATACGTGCATCAAAGGTTTGCTTGGCCCGCTTGATGAAAAAAGTTTAATTCATCAGAAAAGCAAAGGAAAGTTACTGTATGCCTCAAAAGAGGTGATACTTTTATGCCGGATTTGTGAAAAAGAAATAAGAAAACACTTAAGTGACGACAATAAACCTACACGATCTTGTACCACACATGAAGTCGTGACACGCTCTTTAAAAAAGTTTATTGGCAAAGACTTATTTCCCTCAATCAGTTATCATTCACACGAAAATGATTTTATAAATCATAACTTGGAACTAGCAAGATTAATCATGCAAAAATATGCTGATACACGAATTTCTTTCTTGATGAAAAAATCAAACCCCCAGAAAAGTATTCGTCATATTTATACAAAACTAATCCATTTTAAAAACCAGTGATTGTTGTCAGTATCTTAATCACTGGTTTTTAAAATGGATTAGTTTAAACTTGAAAAAGTTTTTTCATTATTGTGAATTTTTTTTTTTCAGTTATTTTGACGTGTATCTGGCAATGCGAGTATTTCAATGGCTTACCCAAATACTAATACTCGGTATTGTTTGTCAAATTGTTAAAGCACCTTAGTAGTCCTAAGTTGAGCTACACGAGTACTCACAAATGCTTGTTCTGACTGGACAGGTCAAATCAAATCTGTATGTTTCTTTTCTCAAAAGACCATTTTGAACACTATCTGCATAGTTTTCATTTGCTTTGACCATTATTACGTCAGTAAAATTGGTAAAATTTACTTCAACAGTAGCGTGATTGACATGTTTGCTGTATGGACTTTAAAAGAGACTTTGACCTCTGAGTTTGCTTCGATCTTTCTTCTTAGGGTAGTTAGCTAGGAAACACTGGCCTCATCTTGTTTAAACTGACGAAAAAAAATTACGTGTAAAAGTGTTTTGAAAAAAAAAACAATTTTTAA
Source organism: Orthosia gracilis (assembly GCA_947562075.1). Classification (NCBI taxonomy): domain Eukaryota; kingdom Metazoa; phylum Arthropoda; class Insecta; order Lepidoptera; family Noctuidae; genus Orthosia; species Orthosia gracilis. Next base: position 24,749,522 of record OX387274.1, on the reverse strand, counting down.
AATAAATGTAATTTTCTTTGCGGAAAGAGTATTTTTGCTCTTCGATATCTGAGTGGAATAGCCGTTCTTATCCGCTAGATGATTAAGTAAATTGAATTTAAAACATCGTTTGCACTAAGTTTGTGAATCCAAAATATCATTAAACTTATTTACTTCCCCCACCACCATATTCATAATACAGCTTAGTTTGTTGGATTCATAAGATGTACTGTGAAACATTGTTATTTCTAAATGTAACTCTTTAACCACTGTATAGGTATGTAAATTTTGTGACAAATAAAGTCGTTTTTATTTAATTTTTTATTTTATTATTACGTCCTTGGTGCCAGTATTTAACGGTGCTTGGTTTTTAACGCCGCGTACTGTCCCCGTGCGCCTCAAGGAGTTGTCAGCAAACCATTTTTACAATTAAAAAAAAATAGTTCCATTCCCGAATGAAGTCTCGAAGATTTTTACGAATCGCAGTATTTTCTGATCTTAAGTTTATTTGTTTTATGATGATAATATATAATAAATAAAGTCCATCATAATAATAATATCTACTTTTGAATAACTTTTTAAAATTAATTTCCTAACCGATTTCTTGAATAATTTATCGATAATGCGTATCGACAGGTGATACAACTATGACTGTATGGACTTGTCAATGTAGTTGCATCATATTATTATACTGTCATGACGCGATTGTTTAAATGTGTGTGTGTGAAATTGTTAGTGTAGTTTTTAATTGTCATGGTGTGTTTCGTAGTGACAGACCACTTTCTTTGTGTGAGAATTTGAGAATGTGTGACTTCCCCCCGCGAAAAATGACAGACAAATTTGCATCGATGAAAAATGCAATGGCCACTCCCCTCCGGTTCGCCGGTGGCCTGTGTTGCTCTATGCCCGCAAGCTTCAAACTTGTTTACGTAGGTCAGTCGAAACTCATTCGTTCGCAGAATCGCATGTCTTTGTTTTCGACGCTCTCGGTTGCAGTATTACTTTGTTTTGTTATTGTGTTCTCGTGTTGTGGAGTTTTAAAAGAAAAACTTTTGAATATGGAAGATGAAGGTATGTACTGTATTTTAAAATATCAATTAGTTGATCTGCTGCTTAAATTTTATGTTTAAAAAGGGTATGATAACAGGCATAATTTGTATATATTTTTTTACTTAAATTTATCAGAAAACAGTGTTTTTGTTTATGTGTCCTGTCTTGTCCCGCTATCATTTATACATGGTCATAATAACCGGTCTTCCGACAATTGCACACCGTAGTTAAACAGTCCGCCCACGTCCGCCATTTTGTTTTGTATTACTTCAAAGTTAATGAGTGAAAAATGTGAATTATTTTAAATCATTATTTTTTACGTTTTTTTTCTACAGATTCTTCGGGAACTGTCAAGAAATTTACCAGAAGAGCATTGTATAACATCCTGAATGAATTTAAAGGAAAGAAAATGGAAGAAAAGTTTTTATTATTAGAAGAGAGACTTCTGAAACTGGCTAATTGTCCAAATAATGAAAAATCAAATTTTATCCGTTCTTTGAGGTGTTTCAAGACCACATTCAAGAAAAAATGGAAAGATGCTACTTACAAAGAAGAACGTTTCTTGAAAACTAATGAAGGCTGGCTCACATCTTCTATTGAATTGCCTTACTGGACGGAAATACCTACTCAAAAACCAGGACGACCATCAAAAACATTCGAAGAGCTTTGCGATCGCAGCAAACGACGAAAAACTAAAGAACTACGGGAGCAAGTACCTGTGGAGGAGTTGACGTATGCAGCTGGCGTGAGTCAGCGTATTTCAGGAAATACGGACGCATCAAAAATAATTAAATAAATTATTGCTTCACCAACGAGAGCTACAAAAATCCGCAAAGTTATTACTAGGTCCAGAAAGCAAACAATTGTGAAGAAACATACACCAGAAGAAGCACTGGCCATCTTCGTTGAAGGTGACTTTACTAGGAGACAGTGGGAAATAATACACAAGTCTAATAAAAACATCTACCCCTGCTATTCGCTCATTCAAAAGGCCAAAACGGAATGTTATCCTGATAAAGAATCCATGCTCGTGACTGAGACATGCTCTGAGATTCGACTTCAAGCATTACTTGACCACACTGCATTGCGCCTGCACAAATATGTAGCAGAGGTTGTAGAAACGTGTTCAGAGCAAGAAAAGCAGAACATGGTTTTAATAACTAAATGGGGATGTGATGGGTCACAGCAAACTCAGTATAAACAAAAATTTGAGAACAACACTGACAGTGACGCTAACATTTTTCAGAGCTCACTTGTGCCTTTAAGACTGGTAGTTATTATTGAGGAAGAACAGAAAAAAATATTGTGGCAAAACCCAGTCCCATCCTCAGTAAGATACTGTAGACCTATAAGAATACGGTTCATACAAGAATCAAAAGATGTAACAAAGGAAGAAATCCTACACATCGAGAACCAAACCGATCAGCTTAAGAAAACAGCAGTGGACGGAGCAGGCAAAATAAAACATAAGCTTATACTTACAATGATTGACGGCAAAGTCTGCAATGCTGCCACTGATACTGCATCCACAATGAGATGCTATATTTGTGGACAGACATCGAAAGATTTCAATAAATTAATTAAAAAAGAGGTAAATGTAGAAACGCTTAAGTTTGGACTCTCAGTTCTTCATGCAAGAATACGCTTTTTCGAATCATTACTACATTTGGCCTACAAATTACCATTGGAAAAGTGGCAAGCGCGTTCAGCTGAAGAAAAAAAAGTTGTGAAAGAAAGAAAAGAAAAACTTCAAAAAGATTTCAAAGAAGAATTAGGACTACTAGTAGATGTTCCCAAAGCAGGATTTGGGAACACAAATGATGGTAACACGTCAAGGAGATTTTTTGCCGACCCAGAATGTGCATCTCGAATCACTGGCGTCAATGTGTATTTAATAAAAAGATTTAAAGTCATCTTAGAAGTGATTTCAAGTGGACACAGCGTTGATGTTGATAAGTTTGAAGCCTATGCACATGAAACTGCGAAAATGTACACAAATTTGTATGGTTGGCACCCTATGTCACCAACAATTCACAAAGTGTTAATGCATGGAGCTGAAGTCATATCTCATGCAATCCTTCCTATTGGCCAGTTATCAGAGGAGGCAGCTGAGGCGCGTAACAAGCACTTCCGGCAATACAGATTGAATTTTGCACGAAAATTTTCACGGGTGGATTGTAATAGAGACATATTACATAGACTGTTACTAAGTTCCGACCCATATCTGAGTAGTAATCGACCAAGGCAGCACAAAAGAACTCAGCCGTTTTCGCAAGAGGCAGTCAGTCTGATGATTGCAAGTACTCCTCATGAAGAAGATTACGGTGAAAATATAGACGGTGAAGAAGATGAAGACAAAGATGAAGAAAATGAAGACGAAGAAGTTGAAAATGAAGAGTTTTAATGAGATTAATTGTTAATGCACACTTATTTGTAATAAAAAATAATGTTTAAATCGAATTCATATAAAAAAACGCCTCAGATATTTTTGACCGGTTTTATTAGCCAAATACTCCTATGTGCGACGGTGACCTAGCACCCGGGTCAACGGCCTGCTGTCGTTCGGCCGTAGATATCGGGCGGTATACTATTGGTTCGTGATCGCTTTCGAGTTTAGTTTTTCACAATGTTAAATATGCCAGTTTTTGTTTCTAATATTTTATAAGTTATATACGAAACGATTGTATTACATAGACAAAACCATTTCGCTGCGGGAAAACAACCATTTAAATTTCACGGTGTATACGGTACATACACCAAAATAACATTTTTTACAATTTTTGTCTGTCTGTCTGTTTGTTCCGGCTAATCTCTGAAATGACTGGACCGATTTTGACGGGACTTTTATTGGCAGGTAGCTGATGTAATAAGGAGTAACTTAAGCTACATTTATTTTAGAAAAAGGATTGTATTTTTGAAATTTGTTAGGCGGAACGAAGTTCGCCGGGTCAGCTATCTATACTAAAATTATCAAGCTGAAGAGTTTGTTTGTTTGAACGCGCTAATCTCAGGAACTACTGGTTGGAATTGAAAAATTCTTTTTGTGTTGGATAATCCATTTATCGAGGAAGGTTATAGGCTATATAACATCACGCTACAACCAATTGGAGCGGAGCATAAATGAAAAATGTTGCAAAACCGCGCAAAATTATTCCTTTTTGAGAGCTTCCGTTGCGTGCGCTGCGTAAGCGGTTAAAATTACGCAACAATCATGTATGTAGTGTAGGTACGGTAGGGTAAATAGGTAGATAGGTAGCCATTTGACGGGAGCGAAGCCGCGTGGGACAGCTAGTGAATAATAAAATGACATGAAGTAGGTACATGAAGTAGAGACCATGGACGCGGACTTTTTAACGTGGAGTGACCGTGAGAAAATCTCTAGATTGTTTAAACCACATATTGACGTCTGGGAGGAACTTTTATCCGAATGGCTATGTAGGTGGGATAATTCCATCAAGGGCCGACACCACCAATTCTTTCCATCGGTTCGCGTGCGGCTGGCCAGGTCGTGGCTGGCGGTGGATCACTGTGTTGCCCAATTTCTCACAGGGCATGGTAACTTTAAAAGTAAATTATTTTCCTTCAATCTTGTTGCCTCGCCTTTGTCAGTGTTCTACATCTGACTGCGAATATGTACAATCTGCACATCATATCTTATGGGAGTGAATACACTCCCATAAGATATGATGTGCAGATTGGCAGAATGAACGCAATACTATGTTGAATAATGTACAGGCTGTGTCAGGAGCTGTTTACTATACGGACCTTGTGGAAACTAGAACAAATTTCCGTGCGTTCAAGCCTTTTTGCCATACCTATTACGGGAATCAAATATAACAGCTCACAATGTTAGGACCCATTAATATTAATGCTAATTTTTATCCGTGGTGCTAGGCAACTGGGCTTATCGCAGTTGTAAACGACCCTTTGTGCCTATTGGTCTTGTTTGTTATGTCTCCTGCTTGTTAAGGAGGGAAGTGGAAATTTGAATTTTTGCTACTCCTCCATTATTCTTTTCTGATTAATTTCGTTGCGGGATCCAGGACAGTTAAATTCAATTCAATTCTTGATTAATGGCTTTTATGGAAGAGTAACCACAATTCTGCCAATATCGACAGTTAAATTCATTCTTCGGGACTTCGTCGAGCTTTAATGTCATTCGACTGTCAGTGTCTTCTACATTCGGGTTCTCTGGTTGTTTTGTCGTGATATTGCTGAATTTGTAAAGTTAAATATGCCGAAAGCTATTATAAGTGATGCTCGAAACATTATTCTAAAGTTTAAAACCTTTTTTGAAGAAGAAGCTCGGGCGGGGTCTCCGATTATTCCATTTAATCAAATATAGAAACGAATTTCGGCAGCGACAGGTTAGTGTTGTCAACTTTCTTGTTACAAATTACCCGATACCAAACTAATTATTTAAGTCCACGAAATATTCGTTTCTATTCTTGCTGCAGGTTAGCGTAACGGTAACGTACATCTATTAGGTAACCTGCTAAGTGAGTGAGCAAACTAACCTGCCAGATTACAAATTTCTACTAACATTTATTTTATTATATTTCAGGTGTGAGTCAAGGACTAATTTCAAAAATAGTTAAGGAAGGGCACGCAGCAGAAGATACTGGTACAAAAATTCGGATACCAGGCAAGGAGAAAAAACGTAAAAGTGGATTTGTGCATGTTGATGATTTTGACATGGGAGTTATACTGTGAACCTGGTTTTCAATAAATCATTGTAAAGCAATTTGTTTTTTTTTATTACACTACACTACCACTAGGTACCACTGCTAACTATAATTAGTCAAATCTGGTGTTAGGGGTTAGGTACGGTCATAACTAAATGCTAGACATCCAGGTACCTCTTGCAGGGTAGGTACCTACTTAACTTCGCATTAAATGAAAGTTGTATCCCCATATCTGCTGAATTTCCACTTCATTGGATTACTTTTTAGATAAAGCCATTGTTTATTGCTGAGAGACTAAACTGTTAGCGTACCTACGTAACCGTAAATTATCAATTTCTTTTTATTTTATTATTTTTATAAAGGTATCAAAGGAAATTTCCTTCTTGAAAACTTACTCAATTTTGGGCACCTTATATTAATTAGCAACACTGAATCGACGGTGCCGTCCTCTTTCAGTTCACAGATAAGTTGGTAGGACTGTACTATACTTTATACCATAACCACGAGAAAAAGAAAGATTTAACCGAAAAGTTCAAGGAGTTTTGTATGTATTCTTTGCACAAGAAGTTTGTATCGAGTATTTTTTGCGCAGGAAGCATTGAGATAGAGGTTGAATATTATTTTGGTGTGTTCTAAATTCAAACACCAAAACGGTGATTAAAAGTGCTTTTTATTCACTGTTTTCAGTGAATACAGTAAGCTTTCTAGAGGGGGAATGGTGTTATATACTATTATACCGTTCCCCGTCTATATTTTATACCATGACTACGAGAAAAATGATTTAAGCCAAAAGCACAAGGAATAATAATAAATAAATGGTTTATTACCTTCATTTGTAAATTGAACCTGAGCTAGGTAACAGCACCTGTGTTTCAGGGGCCAGTGACAACCTTAATTAAACACCAATGCAATTAATATTAGAATAACAATCAAAATAAGTATTCACTAAACAACCTAGACCAAAATACCAAAATCATTATTAAAATCCTAAATATAAACAAACTCAACATTAAATCGACGAAGGAGTTTGAAAGTCGAATATTCTTTGCACAAGAAGTTTGTATCGAGTATTTTATGCGCTAGGATGAGGATGCATAGCATTGAGATGGAGGTAGAATATATATTGGTGTGTTCTAAATTCAAACACCAAAACAGTGATTAAGTGCTTTTTATTCACTGTTTTCAGTGAATTAAATAAGCTTTTTAGAGGGGGAATGGTATAGAAGCAATTTAAAGTCTAGAAGTTGTAATATTTTTATTGAGATCAAAGTATGCAGTAACTTTAATTATAACCCTCCCTTTTGACTTTTGCTTCGCCGTAGTCGGGTAAAAAATAACAATGGCATATTATTATTAAACATATTATTTATGTTAAAATTAGATTTTTCAGGAATCTTTCATAACATATTGACACCAATCGTTTTAATGCGCGCGCTCTTATCTACGCGAATCAAAGCAACCAATTGTCAACAAGAAATTCCTTATTATTAGTCACATACGCATCCTGGAGAATTATATACGTCGTTGGGTGTCGAGTCTGTGTCAGCGCTCTCTGACCCGGGGGAGTAGTAAATAATAAGCTCGGGCTCGAGTGGTAGCAGTTTATTTATAATTAAGACTGTCTGGGGTCGGGCGGGGGCGGGGGCGGGGGCGCGCGCGGCTGCGCCAGGTGCGCCACCACCACGTGCGAGTGTGGGTGGCGAGTCGTCAGCAGGCGCGGGCCGCCCGGGGCCGCCTGCAGGCGCGGCCCGGGCGCCGCCGGGCCCGGCCGCCGCACGCCCACCTGCTGCAGCTGCAGTTTGCGCACGGTGGGGGCAGGCTCGGCGCCGCCACTGACGCTGCCGGCGCCGCCCTGCAACACGCACTAACTTTTTAAGCCTCATCAAAATCTGTTTCACGTGCGACAAAGATGTTACATTCGCACTGTACGACTAAATTATTAATAATTGACTAGTTATACACCGTAACAAATAGTAATAGTACCTAAATTACTGCAGAGGCCAGCAAAAGAGGCATTGATAGACGAATGTGTAAATAAATTTGAGAAAAGTACTAAACAAGCCTTGGCCACAACTAGGTATTGATGGACTTACGTATGTTTGCCTCGGCTTCGCCTCGGCTCACATTTACACGTTCATCCATCAAAGCCTCTTTTGCTGGTCGCTGCAATAATGTACTATTAAAAGCTGTAGAGCAGACTTTTGGGGCGAAGCTGTGTAAGAACGCTGGTAAAAGATAACATTCCGCCAATTTATAAGAAGATAAAATAATAAAACTGACCTGAGCGTGGGTCGCAGCCGTCTGGTGAAGGATTTTAAGATGTCTGGCCGGGAACGTCTGCTGGCGGTACAGCAACTGAGCCGTTCCCTGCGAACCCGCCGGCGTCGGCTGCAGCGCCGGCCGCACTGCGCCGTCCGCTGGCCGCGCGCGCCGCACGGCTTCCGCCTTGCCGGCCGGCGCCGCCGCCACCACGATGCGCGCGGGCGGCGCGGGCGCGGCCGCGGCGCTGGGCCCGGGCGCGGGCGCGGGCGCCGGGCTGGGAGCCGCGCTCCCGGCGCCTTGGGCCACCCCGAGCGCGCCAGCCTTCAACTTCTCCTTGGCGATGCGCTCGGCACGGCGCGACGCCACCTCCATAGGCGATGGCGGCGCGTCCCAGTCAACGGCCTGCTCGTGCAGCAGCGCCGCGTTCTTGGGGTTGTGTTTGGCCTGGTCGTCGTGGCGGCGCTTGGCGGGTTGCGCGCGGCGCCGCTCCACCACGTCGCGCATGGCTTCCAGACGCGCCAGTGGCGGGCGCGGCGCGTCGTCATCCAGGCGGCGGCGCGCGGCGGGCGGCCGGCGGTGGCGGCGGCGCGCGCGCTCGGGGTCGGCCAGCGCTTCGTGGCGGTCGCGGCAGGCGCGCGGGGAGCGGTAGGCGCGCGCGGCGCCGCCCACCAGCTCGGCCACCCAGTCCCAGTTGGGCTGCAGCGCGGCGGGTGGCTCGGCCGGCAAGCGCTGCAGACGCAGCGCGCGGCGCAGCGCGGCGTCCTCGCTGGCGGCCCAGTCGGGCTGCGCGCCAGCGTGGTGCGGGTGCGGGTGCGGGAGTGAGGCGGGACGGGGCCGCGGGCGGGGGCGCGGCCCGGCGCGCTCGAACAGCGAGAGCGGCGCGTGCGAGGGGCGCGGCGTGGTGCGCACGCGGCGCGGCTCGCGGCTGCGCAGCTCGGGGCGGCGCACGGGCGGCAGCACGTGCTCGGGCGCGGCGCCGGCGCGGTACAGCGCCCGCGCCCACGTGTCGCAGTACACGTCGCCGTCGCCGGAGGGCGGGGTGGGCGGGCACCACATCTGTAAGGACACGCATGACGTCAGCGAGTGCGGACTTGGGGACGGTTAAGAGACTGCGTCGTTAATTTACTCACTGGCATTCGTTCCACAGCTCCGGTGCTGCTGCTCACCCAAATCTGGAAAATGTTTATTTATTTTTCATATATACTAATACTAGCTTCTACCAGCGGCTTCGCCCGCTTGTTAATCGAATGTTGTCCCAAGGGAACCGTTACTTTTTCCGGGATGAAAAGCAGCATGTGCTATTCCAGACTATATGTCTATCTCTGTACCCAATTTCATCCAGATCCGTTCAGCCGTTCTGGCGTGATTAAGTAACAAGCATACATCCATCCAAACTTTTTGCATTTATAATATTAGTAAGGAAGTATAAGATTATAAATAGGTAAAGTTTGGTAGTTTGAACTGACTGAACCGACTTTAAAAATTCTGTCGCCAGTAGAAAAATAATTAATTTCCGAGTGTAAAAGTCAATTTTTTTTCCATAAAATCATGATTGTGTCCAGCGGGGTGGGCCACGGGAGTGAAACCGCCGAAATACGTCCACTGCTGGACATAGGCCCAGTGAATACGGCAATGCAAAGAGTTTGACCGCTCTACAATCGACCAAATCGACCAATCACACCGACGGAAATCCACATCGCGTCATTCATCTCGCATGTAAAACTACATTCCATACATTATCATCTTTAAATACAATAGTGGAGTAAGCCACCTTTGTTCAAAAGGTAGCTTACGCCACTATTGTATTGATGCTAGATAATGTATGGAATGTAGTTTACACCAAAACTGCAATCAACACAAATTGTGGCTTACACCACTTCTGCGCTGATAGCCTCATATTTGAGACACATGTTGTTCTTCTTTCAAAATCAGTTACTACATTGAGTGTTTTCTGTAATTTTGCCACATTTACAAATATTTTTGTATACATGGTGATTTAAAGTAAGACGCATCCACACACCAGGGTTGTTGCGAACCTCAGCATCAGCATCCGCGGTACTTCAGCATCATTTTGAATATCAGCATCAGCATTGATAGATGCTGATTATTCATGCTGACGTTCGAGTCGTGACATGTCTGCAGGGGGAGCGGGGCTTATGGCACGTGTTATTTTCAGTAGCGAGTTTTGACCAATAATCAGGGCGACCGCGCCGATTGCGATTGTAAACAATCACAAACCTGTCTCATCACTACTATTCATTACGTTATATACGCCATGATGGATGAACCTGCAGTTACTCTTTTTTCGTAAACTGTTGTGATTTTTTTTTAAATAATGGCACCCCATTGAAAAGTAAAATATGAACTTACATACTTTAAATTAGTGAAACAAGTATCCCCGCATAAGTTAACTTATGTAAAAATGATTATTCACGTTAAGGGCTTACCTACCAAAACTTCTCTTAATTAAAAATCACGTGAAGAGCAAACATCCTAACGAGTTTGAAAGTTTTTGAACCAATTTAAAGGAAAAACAACAAGCTGAAAAAAAAAATCAGTATCAGCATCCACTGATGTCAATGACAAAATATCAGCATCAGCGGATGTGAAAGAAATACGTATCACCAACGGTTGTGATGACAATTCGTCACACTAGCTATCTCTAATAGGTCTCTTTTACTAATACTTCACTTTGTACATGTAGTCAGTTTCCCAACAACTCGTCTCAAGCCGTATTATGTCACTTTCCCAACTCGTCCGACACATATGTTCAATGTACAGTAACGTACAAAATTATAAAGTGAATAGGACTCCGATGCAATGCGAGCTCAGATCAACTGGATATTAATGCCGGGGTCATTCAGGGGTCAGTACTCTCAGCAACATTGTTCTTGATCCACATAAGTTCTGCTAATATAATACCCTTTGGGTATGCAGACGACAGCACTGTAGCTAAGAGATACGTGTCCGACGTACGGTGTACTGGGCCTCAGATCCTGTCTCTCCGGAAGGCCATGGTTGAGCGCTTGAACCTGTCCTTGAAGGCAGTCTCCGAATTTTCTTGATATTTTATTTACATATTTTGAGCTTTTTAGATAAGCGTCGGACGAGTTGGGTAAGAGACGAAATACGGCTTGAGACGAGTTGGGCAACTGACTACTAGCACAAAGTGAAAAAAAATATAGAAAATAATAGAAAACCAAAAGAGTCACTCAATCCTTACTCAAGCAAGGGTTTATATAACTCAGTTAATCGATACAAGTACATTATATAACTAATACCAAGATTTTATAACAACAATTAAACGCGTCCCACAAATTCCAGCACAATCGGTTTACGTACAAAGCTTTTATAATACTCTGTGGATCTTTGTGTCTCTGAAGTTACCTGCAAGACCCTGCGCAGTAGCTATTTTAGTGTCAATGTTGAAGTTGAAGATAGCATTGTAAAACTGCCTCTTTCACTCGCTTACATTTGTCGCATTGTCCTATCTCGCTTACTAACTGTTTCTTGCGCAATATTTCGCAGAACCAACTTCAGAGACACAAAGATCCGTTGTGACTTCTATACACGGATTTAAATAGGTCACTCAATCCTTATATGTATGGATTGAGTGACATTGCGTTCTGGCAAACAGTCTATGTTGACAAATTTTATTTCTATATATATATATATTCTTGTTGCAAGAAGTTGGAATAATCATCACAGCATTGATTTTTTAGATTCGTCAATAACTTTACCTATTTAACTACGTATCTGAGTATGTATACATTATTGTACTTTTTATGTAAGTCGCGGGCCACAGCTAGTAATTATGAAAAACTTTGATACCATAATTATGGTTAGTAAAAACACTAAGCACTGGTAAACAGATTCTTAATTCAAATTGAGAGGTGAAATGTGACTATAGTATGGGCGTAGCTCACAAAAAATAAATCCCAATGGGTCGAAATGTTCGAGTTACTTCTTGGCCCCTCCACAAGATAAGATAAGCGTAGCTCTGCCTAGCATTCGGGGGATACAGGCGTCATGTTATGTTTATGTTTAATTCTATTTTCTATGGAGAATTTGATTTTAGAATCTGCAAATCAGTATTTAAACGAATATTTATTTATAAAAAAAGATCTATATGATTTTTGTAAATAAATATCTCTGCATAGTTCCGAAGATAGGTGACTTCTAGGCAAGCTTGTATAACCGTCGACCACATCATCGCTTACCATCGGGGTGAAATAGTAGTCAAGTGAGAGCCTTTAGATATTAAAAAAAGAGATCCATATGTTGATATAAAAAAACCTCACTATATGTAGGGTGGGCAAAAGTGGATCAAACGTAACAGGGCGATATTTGGGGTCAATAGCAATAAAAATTAAGAATTTTGTTTTGTTTTCTATTGCAAATAAAGATATTTTGCCCACCCCTTAAAGCTCTTTGTCAGTCTCTGATACAATATTGCATTGCAGGTTATAACCCTCGAAAGAGCTCAATATGCAAGCCACAAAACCCTGTTACACAAGCCATACCGTTTCCCTACAGAAACCTTGCACTCGGAAACCTTGCTAAGCGTGACGAAAATGTACGTATTGAACGTTACAACAAACACCCACAGCAGAACTAGGAATCGTGACCTAAGTACAAACACAAGTCCCGGATTCCTACTCCTGCAACTAATTCCGCTTACGCTCAAAGAATCCCACTTTTTCCTTATGCTCAAGTATACAATGAAGCGATTAAGATTAAGTGCCATATTAAAAAAGAAATCTCTCGGAAACAAACAAAACATTATCCTGGCTGCTGAACCTATCATATTTATATGAAAAAGCTGAAAATAGTTAGTTAATAAATGGTAAACATTTCTGCCTCTCACATGTTTTGAATTACAACACTGTCACTATAACAATGACAATCACTTTCACACTACCATTCACACTTATATTCATACTCATAAATAGCGTTTTATTTCAAATATTGTTATGAGGATGCAGTACATATTGGATAGGACTCTTGCCATACTTCGCCATTTTTACCAGGCAACCTGTGTGCCACGTCTGCATCTACGACTCCGTTTTCAGACATCACTTAGCCGAGATATTTGGTTTGGGTAACTGTTGGGACTGCTACACACTAGTCCCAACAGTTACCTCAGTTACAGTAGCATCGGAGTAATAGATTCTATCCACTGTGTTAGCCTGGCTTCCACTGAAACGACAGGCAAGATGATCGGTCTTCGTTCTGCTAACCGTGAGCCCAGCATGTTCTAATAAGTTTACCCAATGGCAGAGAGTACCTTGCAATTCTTTTGCATTGCTGGATACCAGAACGATGTCATCTGTATAGAGGAAATGCCAGGAAACTGGCGCCTGAATTTCTTTGACCCATAACGAGGTTGAATAAAAGCGGACTCTGCCAACCAGTGCAGCCTTGATGGACTCCCAGCCCACGGTAAATTCTTGGCTCAAACCAGCCGCGTTCCGAACTTTCGTACGTACATCGCAGTATATATCATGTTTGCTACGTATATAGCATTCGGGAACCTCTTGTGCGCTAAACACTTGCCACACTAACGTCTGTGGCACTCTGTCAAAAGCCTTTTCAAGGTCTATAAAAATTTGATGCAAGTCTTCCCAGTTCATACGATGTTTTTCACTAGGATTTTGACCGCTTGTATTATGTCTGTTGCAGACCTGGGGGGTGTGCAACCAAATTGGTTTTGGCTTATGGAAACTAGTGGCTGGATGCGGTGATTTAACATTCTTTCCCAGATTTTCAGGGTGTGGGATGGAAGTTTAATGCCTCTATAATTTAAGCGCAATCTGTGACATCTCTCTTGTTCTCGTAGAAAGGCACAAGATAAATGTTTAGGTAGTTATTCTATTTTGTTTATGAAAAGTCTAACGCAGATTGAATCAAAAATGAAGGTACCTAAAAATCATCAGACAGCTTTTTAGCTGTCTGGTGATTTTTTTTTTCAGTGATTGCTATTTCATGTGATCACATAAAATACCACTTGTGGTAAAGTTGTGCGACTCGCTTAAACACTTGAGCTATGGTTGAGCTTGCGATGGTTGTGCAAACTTCTGGTACATGCATAGACAGTCTCGGCTGAAGAGAACTCGAACTCGACGAACTCTAGGTGAGTTCGTTTAGTAACGTCTTTCGGATCAGATAAGAAACGTCGACGGCAGTTTAGTATTTCATCTGATGTGTTAGATCTCCATATTTAACCAGGCCGTTCGTCTGCTACTACGTTTGTCATTTATATAGTGTGGCTCTTAGGTATCATTTACAACAGTAACGATATGTAGTTGTTGTCTTTGATTAATATTGTATGTCGTTAAGACAATATGTGAGAGATATAATGAGAATGCGTCCCAATACGATATTTATGTTTTGTTTTTGTTAACTTAGTAGCTACTTTCAATGTATGAAATGTGTTGAAAGGACTCAGGGTCGGGACCGAAGCGGGCCGGCGCGAGCGGACATAAGTCAGTTCTCGGGCGAGGCCGACTCGGTTCGCCCGTAAATGCTTGTACGCCGTTACATCCCTGACGTTCAGATCGGTGCCGCAGTGTCGCCGATCACGAGGAAACACCGCCGTCTCGGGGACAGTTCAAGCATTTACGGACGAACATCGAGCGGCACCGAAACGTCGAACGTCAGAAATATAAAACGCACGAGCAGTATGTCAAAATCATTTATTATCGTTATCTTTGCAGTCGCGGTCGGGCGCGTTGGCGAGCCACGCGTCCAGCGTCCCGTTGCGCAGTGCGCGCCGACGCGCCCCCGCGCCGCCCGCACCGCCCGCGCCCTCCGCGCCCCCGCCGTCCAGCGACCACAGGTTGATGTGCACGGTGCCGCGCGAGCGTGTGCGCGCCTGCGGGCCGGGCGAGGCGGGCGGCGCGGGAGGCGCGGGCGGCGACGGCGGCGGGCTGGGCGGCGGCGGCGGCTTGGGCGCGGCCCGGCGGCGACTGGCACGCACCTTGGCGCGCGCGTCGCTGCGGCTGTAGGTGAGCTCGGCGTCCTCCCGCGGCGTGCTCGGCTCCTCGGTGCGCAGCTGGCGACGCGCCTCCTCCCAGTCGCGCAGCTGGCGCCGCATCTCGCCCAGCGCGGCGCGCTCGGCCTCGCTGGCGGCCTCGCTGCTCTCCACCAGGCGCATGGCATACTTCTCGATGGGCGTGAGCTGTGGACAGAAGCGAGGTGAGCGGCTGCGGCCAGGCGCGTGCACGATACTCCGGGGCGCCGGGGCGCGGCACTGACCTGGCTCATGAGCGTGGCGAGGTCGTCGGGCTCGGCGCGCGTGGTCGCACGTGGCTCGTCGTCAAGCGGCAGCGTCTCGTCGAATTCGGCCAGGTCGCCCTGTGCTTCGGCCCTTGCGGCGGTGGCGGCGGCAGCGTCGGCTTCGTCCTCGGCGGCTGCGAGCGCTGATTCGAGCTCTCCGCCGGCGGTGGATTCGGTCTCTCCGGTACTGGCCGAGCTGTTTGCCGCCTCCGAGCCGAATAACTCCTTAATGTTAGCCTGCACCGTAAGTTAGTAGATTATTTGAAGTTACACATAAAATAATGCCTTCAGAGACGGCACAGCCAGTAGTGTAGTGTAATGTGTACTGACCCCACGCAGGTAGGACGTGGTGAAGTGGCCGCCCTCGATGGCGAGGTGGCCGAGCGCGCGCTTCTGCTCCGCCTTGCGCAGGATGTTCTCCTCCACGGTGGCGGCGGTGACCAGCCGGTACACGTGCACGTCGCGCGTCTGGCCGATGCGGTGGCAGCGGTCCTGTGCCTGTGCGTCCATGGTGGGGTTCCAGTCCGAGTCGTAGAACACTACGGAGTCGGCGCCCGTGAGGTTGAGCCCCACGCCGCCGCTGCGCGTGGACAGGATGAAGGCAAACACGCGCGGGTCGGCGTTGAAGCGGTCCACGAGAGGCTGGCGGCGCTCCACGCGTGTGGCGCCGTCCAGGCGCAGGTAGGCGTGGCCGTGCATGGACAGGAATGCTTCCAGCACGTCCAGCACGCGTGTCATCTGCGTGAAGATCAGCACCCGGTGCCCGCCTGCCTTCAGGCGTCGCAGCAGCCCGTCCAGAGTCTGCAGCTTGCCTGCAACACGACACGAGCTCAGCTCAACAAGTGGCTAACACCGCGCGAGACTGCTGTTTGATTTTCTGGTTTCAAACAACCTGTTACAACTGGGAAAGATCTACAAATCAGAGCCTGGTGAATTATTTAATTTCATTTTTGGGACGGGCTCAACGTGACTGCCGCGACAAAGCGGAGGCGCGGATAATCAGCAACATTAGAATAGTAAATATTAATAGTAAGTAAGTCGCTAGTGACCGCTCACCGCAATCGTACTGCAGCAGGGAAGGGTGCGGGAAGGCGACGGCCTGGCGCGACGCCGGCGCGTGGAACAGCGCCAGCAGCGCGCGTGCGCCCGGCGCCGCCCAGCGCTCCAGCTGGCCGGCGCGCCGCCGCCACTCGCGCGCCGGCGCGCCGCCGCCCACGCACAGCGCCGGCGCCGGCGCTCGCGCGCTCTCCCAGCACACGCAGAACCTGCAACAGCCACACATACAGTGCCGAGCAGACGGAGTTCTCCGCGCATACTGCACCGGTATAGACTGGCTGCTCACGACTGGACAGATACATTAAAGCGAATCTCCGTTCCGATGTGCGAGCAGAGTTCGCTCGCACATCGGAACGGAGATTCGATTGGTTGGTTCCGCTCCTCGCCAAGTGAACAGGCAGCCTAATGATAAATGATAAATTCCCACGGCGATAGATGGTGTTAGCAGTGACTTGCAATTAAAAGGGTTTACTCGATTCGTAAATATTTTTATCTGCACTAACAACGTAATTTTCCAAATATGAACTCAAAAAAAATTGAATAAACATGTACTATGTATATTATAGCTAAAATTCAAAAAAATACCATTACAGTGCAACATTTTCCTTCGATTTTCAAACAACTGTATCATAAAATAACATTTTAATTTTTTTAGCACACTTAGTCGGTGTCTTTCGTAGGTACTATTTTTATTTGCGTTACGGACACCGACTTCCAAAAGTAAAGTTATTTTTCAGTTTGTAGTTTTCTTATTTGGAAGTCGGTAGTATTTTTTTGTAAAAAAAGATTTTTTATTTTTCAGTTTTTACTTGTCCCTACCTAATAGGCAAGTTGTTTAGTAAGTTACCTTAAAGCCAGAATAGATTACCCGAATATCATGAAACTTGAACATAACCGGTGAAATGAGAGATCTGCGTACCCCTTAAGAGCGTACCGGCGTGATGTTATATTATGAAATGGTATAAACAATAAACAGACATGCGATTGCAGCAATCCCGAGAGATTTGCCGTTATTTATTGAACGAGTTCTGTTGTATATCTTCGAAATTCTTCATCAAATCTTCACCAAATTAAAATAGGACCAATTTCGAAACATAGGTACTCTTTCAAACAAAAAAAGAATTTTCAAAATCGGTGCACAATTGACGGAGATATCGGTGAAATAAATAAAAAAAAAGGAAACATACATAAAGACGAACATAGAACCGCCTCCTTTTTGGTAAGTCGGTTAGTAAAATACCAAAATCGCTATATGTATGCCTATAATATTTGAGGAGTGCCCTCGATTTCTCTAGGATTTCATCATCTGATCATCGTTTCCTTATCATGGTACCACCCTTGGGATATCTCCTTTCCAACAAAAAAAGAACCATCAAAATCGGTTCATAAACGAAGAAGTTATCCGCGAACACACATAAAAAAATATATATATATTACACGGTCGTGTTGAGGAACCTCCTCATTTATGGGAAATCGGTTAAAAATATGAATTTACTACGTAACTTATTTGGCCGCTAAACCACGAAAGATATGGATTTTCATACAACTTTTGTCGGCCGCTGCTCGCATGTATTTGGCCAATACAGCAATTTCGAATTATCTCGAAGAAGGTTTTTTTTTATTTATTTTTTTATTGATTATAGGCTTGCGCTTGACCACTATCTCACCTGATGGTAAGCGATGATGTGGTCGACGATGAAGCACGCTTGCCTAGAAGAAACCTATTCACTCTTGACTTGAAGACTCCCAAGTTGTAGCTATCAGTAAATACAGACTCCGGCAGGGAATTCCACTCCTTTGCTGGACACACACTTATAACATATACACACATAACTCAGACTCATTTGTTAAAGCTGATATAAAATAACAGTCTTCTTTAATTCTCTTTTGTATTTATTTAATTTATTCTCACAAAATGTATAAATAGTAGCATGTTTTTTTTTTGAATATTATTGTGTTTAAATCTATGTTGCGGAAGAGTGGAGTGTCCTAACACAGGCATTTATTTGCTTAAAAGGACACTTCTGACACTAGCTATGTACTACAAAAATTGTTAAAGAAAATAAACTATTTGTATTTGTATTTGTATTTGTATTTGTTTTGTATTTTGTACGCATAATGAAAGTATTCCCAAAACGTTTGGTGCGTTGTCAAAGTAATGCTCAAATTTCCAAGCATGTTTGAGAAAAAGTAGTGTATTATCACACTCGGCATCGCCTCATATGATAAACCCACGCTCATGTTTTAATAACCCCTATTATATGACTATTGCATAAACTAGTATTTTCTTTAAGTGCCGATTTGCTTTATATTTTTTTTGCACGTTTTTACAGTTTCATAGTAACAAAACGTGTTACAATACAGGTTTAACCTCAAAAATTTAATACAGCGCCATCTATTGGAATGGATATTAAAACGACCAGTTATAACCTTTGAAATATTAATAGAGACCCAAATGTTTTAATTTGAGATCAGCGATCTCCCCTCACCTATCGATGATCGGTCGCAGGTCGGCCAGCACGTCGGACATTTGGCGCGGCGGCAGCGCCGGCCCGCCCGCATCCACCGCCGCGCGCAGGTCGGCGCCGAACAGCGGCAGGCGCCAGCAACGCCGCTCGTTGTGTGCCGCCAGGCGCCGCAGGCACGCGCGCCGCCGTGCATCCAGCCGCGCGGCCGCGCCGGCCAAGGGGGCGGGCGGCGCGGCCGGGGCGGGCGCGGCGCGGCGCGCGCCCAGCGCCAGGGCGGGCGCGGGCGCGGCTGCGGCTTCAGGCGGCGCGGCGCGCGGCACCAGGCGCAGGTGCAGGCGCAGGCCGGCGGGCGGCGCGCGCGGTGCGGCGGGCCGCGCGGCCGGGCCCAGCTCCTCCACCAGGCGGCGCGGCGGCGCCAGATGGCGCGCACGGTGCGCGGCGAAGGCGCCGGCGCCGCTGGCCTCGAGCGAGGCGAGGTCGCCGCCCAGGCGCGCCGCCAGCTCCGCGCGCTGCAGCAGCCCCACGGCCAGCGCCAGTGCGGGCGCGGCCAGGCGCAGGCCGGGCAGCTGCAGCGGCGAGGCCACGGGGCGCGGCTCGAACAAGTCGGGGTGGTTGCACACCTTGCGCAGCTGCATGAGAACGTTGATGACGCTGAGCAGATGGCCGGACGCCAGGCTCTCCTTGGTCCTGCACAGACGGGGTGGGTGAGCGCCTGAGCGGTGGCCGGCGTACCGTACGGGCAGGCCGCAGGCGGGCAGGCAGACAGCTACTCACTTGGCGCGCGACATGAAGTCGTCGTACAGGAAGCGCTGGCGCTTGGACAGGCGGCACAGCAGCACGTGCTCGTACTTGCGCGGCATCTGGCGCTCCACGTCGGCCTTGAGGCGGCGCAGCAGGAAGGGTCGCAGCACTTCGTGCAGGCGCCGCACCAGCGCCTCGTTGTAGCGGTTGGAGCCGTCGGCGATGCCGGCCACCTCGCTGAACCACTCGCGGAACTCGGAGTGCGACGCGAACACGTCGGGCATGAGGAAGTGCATGAGCGACCACAGCTCCAGCAGACTGTTCTGTAGCGGCGTGCCCGTCAGCAGCAGGCGCCTGCCACACGGAACACGTTAGCGACCCACACTGACCCACTCTAATCTTCTAAACGTGCGGTCCGATCAATTAGGTATTTATAATAATAAAAATAAGAATGACACGTCCTTTTAATATTTCATAATTCGATTTTAGAAGGAAAAGGAATTAAGGGTTTTTCTTTTAACCTGGAGCCTAATGTATAAGGTTAGATTAGTATGACCTACCATTTTGTAGTGTAGTGTATATAAGATATCATTAGTATTAATAAGCAGGTGTGAATAACCATCCATACCTCATAATATATAATATGATGTACGATGATTCAATATGACACACAATAAATCGAGACTTTATCGAGATCTTTTGCATTGTTGCTTTTTCATTTTACCATGACACTTCAGCAGGCAGTTACTTGAACGTAAAATATGCTGTGAGTACTAAGTTCATGCAAGACAAGAAGCTGCAATATCTATTAGATCATAATATAATACAACATACTAAAATTAATACAAATGTAATATTGCTACAATTAATTATGAAATATACAAAGATCACTCACCTTTCAGTTTGAAAATTTAATAGCATCTGCCACCTTTGAGATTTGAAGTTTTTAATGTTCTGTGCCTCATCGAGGATTAAATATTTCCATCGTTTTCTTCGGAAACTTTGATGATCTTGCACTACGAGTTTATAGGAGGTTATACACACATGGAAAGAGTTAGCTTTAGTCCACCCGACACGTTTCATTTTGCGTTCCTTGATAGTGCCATAGTAGGTGAGGATCTTGAACGCGGGGCACCACTTCTTGAACTCCATCTCCCAATTGAGCACCACGGAGGTGGGCGCCACCACCAGGTGCGGCCCCCAGTCGCGGCGCTCCAGCGCCAGGTGCGCCAGCAGCGCGATGGTCTGCACAGTCTTGCCCAGCCCCATCTCGTCGGCCAGGATGCCGTTGAGGCCGCGCGCGTACATGGTGGCCAGCCAGTGCAGCCCCACGTGCTGGTACTCGCGCAGCACGTGGCGCAGCAGGCGCGGCACCGGCGTGCCCACCGCCGTCTCCGACAGCGTGGTGCCGGTGGGCTGCAGCGACGCCGCCAGCTCGGCCGCCGCCTCCACGCGTCGCTCCGACTGCGCCGCGTCCGCTGCGCCTGCCTCCCCCGCCGCGCCCGCACCCGCGTCCTCCATCAGCGCCTCCAGCGGCTCCGACGCCGCCGACGCCGCCGTGGAGTCGCTGGCGTCCGAATCGTCGTCGGAATCGGAGTCGGTCCCGTGGTCCTCGGAGCGGCTGGCGCGGCTAGGCGGGCGCGCGTAGCGGCGGCGCAGCTCGTCCAGGCCCAGCGCGGCGTCCCGGCGCAGCGCGGCCAGCTCGGCGGCGGCGCGCTCGGCATCGGGCCGCTCGGCGCGCTCCTGCTCGGCGATGGTGCGCTCGTCGTCGGCCGAGTCCTCGTCGGGCCCGTAGTCGCTGGGCGGCGGGCTGTGCGCGGGCAGGTAGCCGGGCGGCAGCAGGTCGCCCAGCGGCGCGCTGAGGTCGCGGCGCAGCGCCTCCAGCTCGTCGCGATGGTCAGCGGCGCGGCGCGGCTCGTCGCGCTCGGCGGCGGCGATGGTCTCCTCGTCGTCGTCGGAGCAGCCGCGCGGCGTGAACTCGGCGTCGTCGTCGGGCGGCGCGTGCAGGTTGGCGGCGAGCTGGCGCGAGTAGCGCTCGGTCTTGTCGACGATGTAGCTGAGCTGCTCGTCCAGAGCCTCCTTGCGCGCGCGCTCCACTCGCCGCACACGTTTCCACTCTACCAGCTGTAAGACAATGCAACAATGGCTCTGTTAAGAGATACACAAAGGGAAGCCGCGTGCGCTCCGCGAGCCGCCACTACCATACAAAGGGACTTCCATATATGTCGGTATAAACGTTAAATGAAAATTTTAAAATCCTTAGTGCTAGACTGCTAATTAAGTAATAAAAACCTATCCGAGGCAAGTTTTTAAAGTCGGTAAAGTGATAATATTTTCGAAAGTTTCAAGTTTTCATATTTTGTTGCTTTTGGGTTGGCATAACCCCATGAACCAGGACGCGGTAAGAGTGCGAGTAAGAATTTCGCCTATCTTCCTTACTCTCTCTTTCCAAACACCTCTAGCGTACTTAGTAAGTCTCACTGACCATCTGTTATCACACTATCGGGATCGGCACTCGCAAAAACGCCAAATATAAAAAAGTGTATGTATATTCGTGGGCTGGGCAGGTTCAGGCTCTAAATAAGATCTTATGAGTTACCATAGGAATGATAGCAAGCTGTAAACGATCTTTCTGGAGGGAGGGGGGGTGTCACTCCACAGTTTAGTAGTCACGCGCACGGCCGGCGCTCCTGTCGGGACGGAGTATCGGCTATCGCATGAGGTAGCCGCTTACCGCTCGGCGCTCGGCTCGCACGTTAGCCACGTTATTAATTCTATGATTTTTGCAGCAAAAAACGATGACTTCTAAACGATGTTCTAATGTATCCTTTAAAAGATATTGTTGTGTTTACGGGTGTTTAAATAAAGCATATAACAATGAATCGATACTATATTTTATTAAAGTTCCGAAAGATTTTGAAAGGTAAGCTATTTGTTGTATTGAAATCATTACATAAATACTCTGTAACTATTGGTAGTAGGTGCTGTAGCGTAAAAAAAAAAAATTGTCACTACATGTGTCACGTTTAATTTTGACGAATAAAAGATAAAATAAAAACAAACATTGTTCAACATAAAAAATATACAAAGAAAAAAAGGAATGGCGACGTAAAAAAAGACTATCGGTAAAGTTGGGAAATGGATTGTCTAGAATAAAATTTGTAATTTTGGAAAATAATGCCTATAGGTGAGAAGGGGTTGCAACCGCTATCCGGCCCTAGGCGCGATTAAAATATAACCGTGCATAAATGTAAAATTAAAAACGGTTCATTTCACGACCTTTTGACACGAATAGGTGATACATATAAAAAACTATTCAATAAATACTTCGCTATTGCTACAAATTATAAAAAGTGAATAGGAACAAAATTTTGGGATCACTTGACGCGGAGCGATGTCACGACGTCCTCCCGGGGTCTTCACTCGTATATTATGGAGTCACCCCCGCAAGCACACGCTTCCCGAACTCAGTCGGTGTTGAAATAACTCGGAACATCAGTCCACAGCTTGTTATATATTCCAAGAACCGATTCTGAGCGAATCTATGGTGAGAAAATAAAAGGAAATAAACACCACAATACTCAAAACAGAACCTTCCAAGCAGTTAAAATTTAAAATGTTTTAAATACATACCGGTTCTTTGTAACAGACGGCCTTATGCGCCGGTAACTCGGAAACAAATTAAATTCCTGGTGAACAATTGACACTCTCAGAAAGAAATGTCCAATAATGCTGCAGAACTAAATGCAACATATTGGTTTGCATGGACGCAATGCGATATAAATCCAACGATTTGCACTTGAAATTTTCTTAAAAAAATACTAAACGTGTTACTTCCAAGTAGATACGTCGCCAATTCACAAGAAAAATTTTCTCTGTCATCCAATGGAATGATCAAACTTCTAAGTTTGAACCGAAATAAGAAAAAATTAGAAATGAGGTCGACTTACACGAACGGAATAGTTTTTATTCAGCCGAATCAATAAGCAGCGTGATAATGCTGCAGTGCATAATGAGTACGAGATTTTTATAAAAATTAAAGCATTTTGGGGTGTCTAAAATAATGAATATATGTGTGAAATACTAATAATTAGGTACCTACTTACTTAGATATTTTAGATTTTCGTGTTGTTCACAAATACAATTTGATTCCTTTTTTATTGAATAGTTAGCGTTTCGTTCACATAAAAGTAAACGCTTTAGAACCAGTTTAAAATAAATTATAATTGCCTAAGTAGTTACCTACCTAGCCTAAGAATTTACCAATAGCTTGAAAAAGTGTACGCACTTGTTAAAGTTAACGTTTGTATATAAAACTAGGTACTTATTTATACCTAACGAACAAACAAAAAATATCACTAAACAAAGAGGTAGGTAACCTACAATTGTTTTCATTTGTTAAGTACCTAACAAAATGACGGTCTATAATATTCATTGTCCACCATATAATATATTATTTGAAGAAGATGGATTTCCGCATAGCGATTACGCCGGAAACTATTAATGTTAGAAATGCAATAATTGTTCACAAAACGAACGACATATGGACCTACTTAGTTACATATTTAGTTACATGTAACATACCTAGACCTAACGGTATATTAATTTTATTATACAATTAATATGTTGAGGTAAACGAAAGCGCCAAGTCGACAACCCTTAAAAGCTGAGTCAAACCGCGGCAGACAGCGACGGATATACGCGTTAGAAGAGAGCGGCAAGGTTTAGGTGAATATCATGTTAGGCACTGTGCGCTTATGTGAGCTGAATTGCACTTTGTTGCTTACTACCAGGAGTCTCTATTTCAATGAATTGTTGCGCGAAGTGAATCTTCTGTACTTGTACTATTATTTATTCTGTGCTCTCAGTAAATTGCAGTTAATACCTTCGTATTTGAGGGCTACAATGGGTCAAGAAAGATTGTGCCATCTAGCTTATAGTACCTTCACTGTAAAGCGAGAATAAACAGAAAACTTATTTTGAAAATGGTACTGATATTTTTGCATCTCAGAAGGCCGGAAAGTTATAGATGTAAAAGTTTTACAAACTGAGGCCCAGTTTTTTTATCCATAGTTAACTCAAGCAGTGGTTAAATATAGTTACAACTAATGGTTTCAAATTTCGGTAAAACGGGTTATTTCTTCCATTATTAGCTTCACAAGTAGTCAAATAAGTTGGATATATAATTATTTGAGCCTATATTACAATAACAATTGATGAAAAAATACGTTTTTCCGAAAAAAATACTATTGGCTGGCATATTTAACCATTGGTTGAGTTAACTATGTATCAAAAAAAAACTTTTTTATCAAAAAATACTACCAACATCCAAAAAGATTTCGTCGGTTATGGACACAGACTTCCAAAAAGAAAGTTATTTTTCTCTTTGTAGCGTTTTATTTGAAAGTTGATAGTATTTTTTTGTAAAAACGTTTTTTTATTTTTCTCTTTTTAGTTGTACCTGACAGGCAAGTTATTTAGTAAGGTACCTATTGTAGTGTGCAGCTCGCCCAACCTTATATTTGTAACTGCACACACCTTTTATGAGCATTATTACACGAATCGTTGAATCGAACACTTCTCTTTTATTTCGATTACATCACTCGAATACATGGCGACCCTTAGCCAGCAATTAAAATTTTGCAACTTACGTAAAATGCGAAGACGTCAATAGTTGAAGAAATCCTGAAAAATATACTGATAGAAGTTTATGAAGACGGAAAATTTAGAAGAAAGAAACAAAAGAAGATTAAAAAAAAAAAAAAAAGAAAAAAAAACAGAATCCAAGAATAAGTGTGAAGCGGTGAAAATATTAAATAAGAAGACAGAAAAGGAACGTTGCTGCCGGGTGCCGGGAGAATGCTCAAGCCTTATGATGAGAGGATATGCAGGGCGCCGGGAGATAAATCGTTCGGGTCCGATGTGGAGCAGCTGGGAGTCAGTTCAAGTCCAGTGCTGAGGAATCCGTTCATCCACACCATGTAAGACGTCGTGACCTACGGAGTCAGTTCGAGTCCAGTGCTGAGGAGTCCGTTCATCCACGCCACGTGACACGTCGTGACCTACTTATACGTTGTCAGTACAATACGTACCTACTGCAATGTAAGTTTTGCACTGCAATTTTTTTTAATATTCTACAATATTCCATAATATTGTAATTAGATCATGTTGTATTATTTTATATTTCGATTTGGGGAATAGGAATGTCCCAACAATTGCAAGATTTGCACGCTAAATTAAAATATTTAAGGGAATATTTAGTGAAACTAGGTCCAGATAGGCGTAGACAAGATTTAGCTTATAAGAAACTAGTAGAAGCAGAAAAGGAATACAGTAAACTGGATTGTATTTTGACTCAGTTGAACCAAGAAATTAAAGAACGCAAGCTAGACAAAGAAACTTGTGAGGTTTTCCAAACATTAATCCATGAGATTCAATCAAATTATCAGAAAATAAAGGGTTTACTGACTTTAGTAGATAGTAGTAGTCAAACTAGTTCTAAGGATTTTATAGAACATTCAAATAGTGTTACAAAAATGGCAGAAACGTTCGATATTAAAACTGCAATTTCCCTGTTGCCGATGATGAATGGCCAGGAGCAGGTGACAAATCAGCTTATTGATGGTATCTTACTTTATAGCTCGCTTATCAATGATGCCAGTAAAAGTCAATTGATACAGTTTGTATTAAAAACACGTCTCTCGCCTAGTGCAAAATTGCGTCTTAAAACTACTTACGCAGATATTGAAAGTTTGATAGAAGATATTCGCATTTATTTGTTACCTAAAAAATCATTTGTAGCATTACAAACACAATTGCTTAAGGCGACTCAAGGCCGTAGGAGCATAGAAAAATTCGGTACAGAGATTGAGGAATTGTTTGTGAATCTTACGATTGCTCAGGCTAACGATAAGCGTGATGCCTATGAGGTTTTGCGTCCGCTCAATGAGAAGACTGCAATCAAACGGTTTAGCGACGGTTTGGCCGATAAGCGGCTCAGCACCATCATTGCCTCACGACAGTTTGCGTCGTTGTCTGAAGCTATTACGGCTGCGGTAGATGAGCAATCCATGTCTGTCCAGCCACAAGACCAGGTTATGCAATTTAGGGCTAACCAAAACTATAAACGTGGAAGCTTTAGAGGTTCTCGAGGCCGAGGAAATAGACAGTTTTATAACAACAATAAAACTTATCATCATAATTATAATAAGAATTATGAAAATAGCACAGGTATAAGAACTTCA
The DNA here is from genome assembly GCA_947562075.1 of Orthosia gracilis. Classification (NCBI taxonomy): domain Eukaryota; kingdom Metazoa; phylum Arthropoda; class Insecta; order Lepidoptera; family Noctuidae; genus Orthosia; species Orthosia gracilis. The sequence goes on along the minus strand of OX387274.1, from coordinate 24,722,759 downwards.
TACAGTGTAAATCGAGGTAAACACACAGGTGGTCAGCGTCAGCATTTACGCGGACGTCCGGTGCGTTGTCAGCGTGTTCAGCATAACGCGCAACAGTCCAATGTCCAAGACAACTTGCGCAATGATCAGGCAAATAGTCATGAAAACTTAGAATTTTTTCGTACCTAAACCGTACACTCATTCAATTCTTAGTTTTAGTAATTTTTGTATTATTAATTGTCAATTACAAAATAGTAATGTTGATCTTAATTTACTGATTGATAGTGGAGCAAGCTTATGTGTGCTTAAGTATGAATGGTTGTCGCGACATAGGAATTTATTGAATTTAGTAAAACAGGATAAAATAGTTATTAAAGGAATTAGTGGTAATTTAGAATCTATGGGATACATTTATTCAGATATTTTAATTAATAATGTGACTTTTCAACAAAAGTTTCATATTTTTGAACACTTATCTTGCGCCGCAGAAGGTATACTCGGGCAGGATTTTTTTGAGCGCTATAACGCGGTATTAAATTATAAAAATGGTACTCTGAGTTTAGAAACCCGAGACCAGTCTGTTAGTGTTCATGTAAATAGGAATTTGTTTACAATTCCACCTCGTTGCGAAGTAATTAAACACATCCCGACGTCACACAATAGTGATTGCGTCATTTTGTCAAAGGAAATTTATAATGGTGTGTTCACAGCGGGTGTAGTATCGAAGCCACATAATGGACTTATTCCTGTTAGGATTTTAAATACAACTGATAGTTCGGTTAAGATAAATATTTCAGATCTAATTATTAGCTGCCTAGATAATTTTTATGTTTGCAAGTTTGACGACGATAGTATATCTGTGGATAGAGTTCGAACTTTGCTAACTACGTTACAACTACATACTTATTTAAATAAAGAGGAACAAAGAGGCATTGAAAACGTATGTGCCAAATATGCCGATGTTTTCCATTTGCCAGGAGATACGCTCACTACTACAAATTTAATAGAACATTCAATTAAACTAAAGGAAAATGCGTCTCCAGCGTACGTGAAGCCCTATCGATTGCCTAAAGCATTGAAAGGCGAGGTACAAAGACAAATAGATGAAATGGTTAAAAACGATATCATTGAAGAGACTATTTCAGAATGGTCAAGCCCAGTTCTATTAGTACCTAAAAAGACAGATAGGTCAGGAGAAAGGAAATGGAGACTTGTAGTGGACTATCGCCAACTCAATAATAGGATACAGGATGATAAATTTCCCTTACCTAACATCACTGAGATTCTAGATTCGTTATCTAACAACATCTATTTTTCAAAATTAGATCTCAGTCAAGGTTACTATCAGCTGTCTTTAGAAGAAAAGTCTAGGAAGTTTACTGCATTTACAACAGACAAGCAGTATCAAATGAAACGATGTCCAATGGGACTTAAGACATCGCCTAGTGCTTTTGCTCGTCTCATGACAATAGCAATGTCAGGGTTAAATTATAAATCATGCTTCTTATATCAAGATGATTGTATTGTCGTAGGAAATTGTCTTGAAACGCACAACAAGAATCTTATAAAAATTTTTGAATGCCTGAGAAGAGTGAATTTGAAACTAAATCCGATGAAGTGTGAATTTTTACGTAAAGAAATCGTTTATTTAGGGCATAAGATCACTTCAGAAGGTATATTTCCCGATCCATCAAAGGTAGAATGCCTGCAAAAGTACCCTGTCCCGCAGAATGTAGACGAAGTCAAGAGATTTGTTGCATTTGCTAACTATTATAGGCGTTTTATTCCAAAGTTTGCCGACATAGCCTATCCATTGAATGCGTTATGTAAGAAAGATGTAGCGTTCGTATGGAGTGATGAATGCGAGCGAGCATTTTACAAGCTAAAACAGATCCTTGTTAGTCCAACTATACTTGACTATCCAGACTTCAGCGATAATAATACTTTTACGTTACAAACTGACGCATCAAAACTAGGGTTAGGCGCCGTGCTGTCTAATAGTAATAGCAAGGTAGTCGCGTACGCCAGCCGTAACTTGAAACCAGCTGAGACACGATACCCTGTGATTGAGTTAGAATTACTTGCTATTGTTTGGGCGGTTCGACATTTTAGACCTTATTTATATGGGAAAAAGTTTTACATAAAAACAGACCATAAGCCATTGATTTATTTATTTAATATGACCGATCCTTCAAGCCGGTTGACAAAGTTTAGATTATATCTCGAGGAATATGATTTTGAAATCAGCTATGTCCCAGGACGGCAAAACGCAGCTGCAGATGCATTGAGCCGGATACCTATTACATCCAACAGCTTAAAGGATATGAACAAGCATGTAGTATCGGTCATGACAAGGGCACAGACTCGAAGGTTACGTACTGACTGTGACAACAACGACATGACTACTGAGGTATCCTCTACTCCAAGGCCTGATCAACCTAAGGTAGTGGAAATTCTCAAACGACCAATTGACAGCGTTGAATTGATTTTACTTAGCAATAAAAATACATTAAATCAGATAGAAAAATCAAAACATTTCACTAGTGACAATGGTAACTACAAATTCGTGCCTGAAAAGTCAGCAATTTTTGTAATTTCTCGATCGTTATCGACCGTAAGTGTGTTAGCGAGAGAATTACAACGTTTTTGCAAGCAAATCAAATTAAACGAGCTCATAATAATTAAGAACAAGCGCAACGAAAGTTTTGTAAACAATTTTATAAAGGAAATGAGTCATTTAAAAGATACTCCTAAGTTACTTGTTATTAAAGATGTGACTAGAGTTACTGACAAAGACACGAAAATTGTGATCTTGAATGACTTCCACCTGTTACCCACGAGTGGCCACGCGGGGGTAAACAGAATGTTAAATAATATTAGGAAGTACTATTATTGGCCAGGAATGAGCAATGACGTATCAGAATTCGTAAAGAAGTGTAGAAGTTGTCAGATTCAAAAGCATACCAATAGGCATACGAAGGAACCGATGGTTATCACATCCACGGCATCCACTGCTTTTGAAAGAGTTAGTTTAGATTTAATAGGTCCTTTAGATGTAGATAATTTAAACTATAAGTATATTTTGACATTACAGTGTGATTTAACAAAATACGTCGAAGCTTATCCTTTAGAAAAGAAAGATACTATTTCTGTAGCTAAGTTATTTGTAAACAATTTTATTCTGAGGTATGGTATCCCTAGAGAGATAATAACAGACCAGGGAACAGAGTTTATGTCATCAGTTTTCACTGAGATTTGCAATTTGTTGCATATTAATAAACTGCATTCAACAGCTTATCATCATGAAACTCTGGGAGGTTTGGAAAATACTCATAAAGTTCTAGGAGCTTATCTTAGAATTCAGTGTGACAATAACAAAACAGATTGGAGCAGTTGGCTTCCATTCTGGTGCTTTTCTTTTAATACTACAATGCACTCTGAGGCAAAATACACTCCATTTGAGTTAGTATTTGGCAAAAATTGTAATTTACCATCTAATATAGCACAAAATGTATATGTTGATCCGTTATATAATCCAGATTCTTACCCTTTGGAGCTAAAATACAGACTACAAAGAGCACAAGCAGAAGCTAGAAATAACTTATTATTCAGTAAGGAATTAAGAAAAAATCATTTTGATAAAAATGTAAATCGGTTAATATATAAGAGTGGAGATTTAGTTTTAATCAAAAATCAAGTAGGAAATAAGTTAGATAAAATTTACTTAGGACCATACAGAGTCATTGAAGATGTATCACCAAATGTGAAAATTATAAAAGATGATAAGGAATATGTAATTCATAAAAATAATACAAAACTGTTTGTAACTTAAAATACTTTGGTTAATTAAGATAAGATGTTTTTTTGTATAATGTTATGTTAAAAAGTAAACAAAAAGTAGTGATGTAAGCATAGTTTAAGTAAAAAAAAAAAAAAGCATTATGTACTTAGTAATAACAACATTTTTTTTTTAAAAAAAAGGGGAGGTGTAGTGTGCAGCTCGCCCAACCTTATATTTGTAACTGCACACACCTTTTATGAGCATTATTACACGAATCGTTGAATCGAACACTTCTCTTTTATTTCGATTACATCACTCGAATACACTATAATGCCAGAATAGATTACCCAAATATAATGCAATTTGAACATAACCGGTGAAATGAGAGAGTACCAAGGTGAACTGTATACATCTGCATACCCCTTTAGAACATACTGGTGTGATGTTATGTTATGAAAACAATAAACAGACATGCGATTGCAGCAATCCCGAGTTATTTGCTGTCATTTATTAAAGGGTGCTATTGTATATCTCCGAAATTCATCATCAAATCTTCACCAAATTAAAATGGGATCAACTTGGGAACATACTCTTACAAACAAAAAAAAAATTCAAAATCAGTCCACAATTAACGGGGATATCGATGAAAAAAAAAAAATATAATAAAAATGAAAACATAAAAAAAAATACTATATTTTTTATCATCCACCTTTTTGGAAATTCGGTTAAAAACTGGGGTCTACTGTCATTTTAAATATTTTATATGTTTAACTAAGATTTGTAATTGTTTTATTTAGTCTGGTTTTTAAATCACCTAAAATTAATTACAAAGGGGCGCTACTAACTGTGAGCGTGCCCTAGGCGCCATTTTCTATAAGTACGCCCCTGCCTCCGTACCATATGTCGTTACGCAAAGTCCAGTTTGTGAGTATCAGAAAAATAAAGAACTTAATAGTACATTACTGCAGAATCCAGTAAGTAAGCCTTCCTGGCCAAGTATGAGTTAACCAGACCGAACCGGTGAGGTCCGGTTCTATACGAGGCCAGGATGACTTTCTTACTGGTTGAGGCTTGTATAATGCTTTTCTCAAAAATGAAAAAAAGTTTAACAACAAATTATTGTTTTTGAAACTCCATGTTTTAGAATGGAAAGTTCAACATGATTTATAAACTGAAATTACTAAATACAAACATAAAATCCCACACTATACTTCTACAGCATTACTAATTACAAAACACAGCGTGCCTACTTTTTCTGCGTCGCGTAAAATGTCATACCAAAAAGAGAGATATATTTGGAGCCTCCCTCCTATAACCATGTTATAATGGCTAAAGTCTAATCTGTGTCTGGTACTATGTTTTTTTTCTAAGCAGATCTAAAGAGGATGACCTACTGTCCAGTAAGTAAATTATATACTTACTGGACAGTAGGAGATTCCAAATTTAAAATCTCGCTTCTTACTGGACAGTTGTGAATAAGTCTCCGGTAGATTTCACTTTCTGGATACTTTTTAGAGATGTTATGGCAACATTACATACCATTTTTGAGAAAAAGATTATTATTTGTTAAGTACCATATTCGTTACAAATTAACTAATTCCTAGGTAACTGGAACATGGGGTTAAATAAAAATGATAACAAAATTTTTGAAAAGAAAAATTTAAAAGAGAGACCCGTCAAGACTTTAAAAATAAAAAATACAGGATCTTACTCTACTTAAGGGCCTACATCCACTTTAGTGGCGTAAAACGGTAACTTTCTAAAGCATACTCCTTAGTAACGGCTAGGTTTGGTTGATTGTTTTGAAAAAAAAAAAAAAAATATTATTGTTTCATGTACATTATTTTTTAAACATGGTTTTTTCGTATAACAAATAGTTTTGCTTTATAAAAAAAAATTAGCAACACGATATTTTTCTCAACTTTTGGATACTCCTCCAAAACGGCTTGAATGTTTAAAAATATTTTTAAACAGAAAAAATGTTGGCTGGAATTTCTTCATAACTGACATAGCATATGTAAATCAAAATACATAATATTTTGCAAAACAAAACTGTTCAAAAGGAGGTTCAATATTGATATTTTGGCATCGAGCGGGCGCACGGCCAGTACTACGTTGGGGCGTATATATCGCCTTAATGAGCTGTAATAACTTGTTATGATAACTCCACATCCTTGTGCAGGGCAGATGGATATAATATTATAAATGCGAAAGTAGCTCTGTCTGTCTGTTACCTTTCCACGCTTGAAAAACCGCTCAGATCCGATATAGATGAAGTTTGGTATAGAGATAGACCCTAGCCTGGGAAGGACAGGATAGTTTTTATTGCGGAAATCATTCTTAAAGGGGTGGAAAGAGGGTTGGAAAGGGGTCTGGAATTTTGTATGGTGCACCAATATTTTCTCGAGTACTAAAGTTACGCCGACGAAATCGCGGGAAAAACCTAGTTTATATAAAAAACCGGCCAAGTGCGAGTCGGACTCGCGCACGAAGGGGAGGGGAGGAAATCACGTTTGTTGTATGGGAGCCCCACTTCAATATTTATTTTAATCTGTTTTTAGTATTTTTTGTTATAGCGACAACAGAAATAATAAAATTTCAATTGTCTAGCTATCACGGTTCATGAGATACAGCCTGCTGACAGACGGACAGACAAACAGAGAGACGGATCGTGCAGACTTAGTAATGGTCCCGTTTTTACCCTTTGGATACGGACGGGACCTTATTACTAAACGACGTAAAAAGACTTTGTTAATAATCTGATTTTTTCATACTTATGCAATAGACAAGAAATAATAATGGGACAAGGAATTACACAAATACGTCAAAAACAAGTATTGAGGTCAAACACATAATGAACCATAGGGGGAGCAAGGCGATTGACGTCTTTCCTTAAGTTTCTACCTATTAGTTCATTACAAATGCACGAATAGAACTCCCATGTGCCAATTCTGAACACTCGATTTTTTTTTAAATCGCAAAATTTTCGTGACCTATACGGTCAAAAGAACAAAAAAAAATCGTATAAATAAAACTGTACATAATTGAGCTTTGTTCGTATTGCAGTTTTATGAAGCAAGTCAAGGAGAAAATTATGCCGTGTTTAAGTAATCAAAAACTATAATAAAATCTATGTCGCCCTGTATAACTACAAATTACATCTTTTTGTGAAATCAAATCCAAATTATATAAAGACTGCTTTTAAAAAGTATAGACAATGATGTGACAAAAATGGTCATCGCTAAGCATAATGCTGGGACTGAGTAAACGTAAATATAAATCAGTGTTCAAAAAAAAAAATCCGTTTGAGGACCAAATTTTGCTGAATGTCATATTATGAACCTTATTAGCGACACTACTAGAAGTACATACGAGGGCTGCACTAAAAGTATCGGGAATGGAATATTTCAACTGTTCCTGTCATATTAAAATCTTTTTAATTGAAAACTCCTTGGTTTTAAAAATCGAATACCATTTATTTATTTAAAAAAAGATTCTCGGTCTTGTCACAAGGTTTTGTCAAACTTGTTTAGTCGTTGAGAAAATGGAATTGACTCGAGAAAATTCAAGAGCGATGATTTATTATGACTTTCGAAGTGGTTTAACACAAAAACAGTTTGTTGAGCGGATGATTTCTGCATTTGGTGATGAAGCCCCATCCAAAACCACAATTTATCGCTGGTTTGTTGAATTTCAACGTGGACGTGTCAAGCTCAGTGATGATCCCCGTCAAGGTCGTCCAAAAACTGCAGTCACCCAAGAAAACGTTGATGCTGTGCGTAAGCTGATTGAGGAAGATCGACATGTGACATACCGCGAAATTCAGGCAACTTTAGACATTGGCATAAGTCAAATACAAATAATCTTGCATGAACAATTAGGTATAAAAAAGGTATTTTCCCGATGGATACCGTGATACCGGTGCGTCAGAACTCTCGAAAGATTTCACGCAGGATCCTCAAATGCTGTATACAACATCGTATCAGGTGACGAATCCTGGATATAAGCGTACGAACCCGAAACAAAAAACCAGTCACGAGTTTGGGGAGTTAAAGCCAACAAAAATTGTTCGTTCACGGAGTGTTGCAAAAAAAATGGTGGCCACGTTTGTCTCCAAAACCAGCCATGTTGCGACTTTTCCTCTTGAGGGACAAAGAACAGTTATTGCAGAATGGTATGCTAGCATTTGTTTGCCACAGATCGTTTCTGAACTCCGTAAAGAGAACTGCAACCGCCGCATCATCCTCCATCACGACAATGCGAGTTCTCACACCGCGCACAGAACAAAAGAGTTTTTAGAGCAAGAAAATATAGAATTATTAGACCATCCGCCGTACAGCCCCGACCTAAGCCCTAATGATTTCTATACTTTCCTTAAAATAAAGAATAAATTGCGTGGTCAGAGATTTTCATCACCTGAAGAAGCTGTGGACGTCTATAAAACGGCCATTTTGGAGACCCCAACTTGCGAATGGAATGGTTGCTTCAATGATTGGTTCCATCGTATGGAAAAATGTGTCAAATTTCGCGGAGAATACTTCGAAAAGCAATACATACATTTTTAAATAGTAATGTTGTGTCATTTCCTTGATTCCCTAAATTTTCAGTGCCGCCCTCGTAATTAACTAATAATACAATGTGTGTGTTTTTTTTTTAAATAATCAACAGTTTCGATTCCTAGCCAGGAAGATTCATTTTCTAAAATTCAATGCAGTTTTAGTTTTATTCAAAAATTGTGCCCGAGACTTTTTAAATGTTTTTCACAATTCCCCATAGTATTGGAATTGGCCATTAGACTATTGTAACGGAGGGCGAATTGATGGGTGAGGGAAAATAATAGGGACCGTCTGTTTATGCAACCCCAAATGTTACGTCAATTGAATTTTTTTTACCTTTTCCACGTTAGACCAGAATGTTCGTATTTCTTTTGCTGCAAACGCGGCAATTTTTCTCAACTGCAACTCTTGAGCCTTTTCTGCCTTCTGTGCTGCTAGAGCTTTATCTTGAAAATATTTTTGGACGGCTCGAGAACACTGTAACAGTAATCAGCGTAGTGTTATGAAAGTCTTAACAAAGCATTTCAGCATGGCAATAGCAGTCATTTTTAAAAGCCGAAATCCCCATTTAGTAAATAAAACTAAATTAAATCAATATCCACTTAATTTTTCTATGAAACAGTTGATGATTGTTGTTGCCATAGTAAAAAAATATACTAAACTTCCAAATAAAAACAGTACAAAGTGAGAAATTCCAAATAAAGACACCAACTTCCGAAATGAAAGTTATATTCCCTTGTATTTGTGATACATAGTGGGCAACTTCTATAGTAAGGTACCAATAATTCCCATACTGACTCAATGAAAATTATGGAGTACAGTTGTGTAATTTCATGAAATGAAATAAAATGGTGTAATCAATAAACAGATATGCAATTGCAGAATCTCGAGAGATTTTACCATCATTTATTGAAGAATCCCATTGAATACCTATCACCGAAGTTCTTCATCAGATATGCCGTGTGATGTCTTGCTGACGTACCTTCTTAGCGGCCTGCTTCTTCCACTTGCGCTCGTGCGCGAAGTCCTGCGCCAGCCACTGCATCTCCTCCAGCAGGTAGTCCCAGTGCGACTTGGTGCGCGGCGGCTCCAGCACGCGCGGCAGGCGCCGCTCCGCCCACAGCCCCGCGCGCGCCAGCTCTGCCACGCGCCCCGCCACGTACGCCTCCTGCTTGGCCTTCTCCACCATCTCGTCGGCGGGCGACGGCGCGGGCCGCGGCGCGGGCGGCGGCGACGCGGCCGGCGGGGGAGGCGGCCGCCGCGCCTCCAGGAAGGCCAGCAGCTGCGGCGCCGGCGGCCGCTTGCGCCACACCGCGTAGTCCATCATGTTGCCGCCCGCCTGCAGGAAATACAGCTCGCTCAGCTGCTCCGTGAAACTCTCGCGCAGGCTCCTCAGGCGCTGCAGCTCGGCGTCGAGGATGCGGCGGCGCAGCGCGGGCGCGTCGTCGGGCAGCTTGGTGCGCTTGCGCGGCGGCTCGTCGCGCTCGGGCGGCGCGCAGGCCGCGCCCGAGGGCGGCGTGCCGCCATTGAGCGCGTTGCCGCCCGAAGCGCCGACGCGCTCCACACCCTGGAATTATAATCGTTATTATAACTTCTGAATCTTTAAACAGTTATCACCTTAGAATTCCGACCTCAGTCAGTTGTCGCAACTAATGCACTTGCCCCGGAAGGCGAAGGCATGCCACCGTCGAGCGAGGACAATAAGATAGCTGGACTGGCAGAGGGATGACGCATGCATGTTTTGAAATGATTTAAGTGCTGCATGCCGTTTAGTCATGCCATATATTGTCGTACATCATGCAGTCTATTTGAAAAAAAAACCGGCCAAGTGCGAGTCGGACTCGCGCGCGTAGGGTTCCGTACCATTAAAGCAAAAAAAACAGCAAAAAAAAACACGTTTTTTGTATGGGAGCCCCACTTAAATATTAGGTTGGGGAAAAAGTCTTTTCGCATTACAGTATGTATGAACTTGTAATAAAATCTTTTTGGCTATACTATTTGTATCTGGCTGGTTTTGGTATCATTGAAAGTTTAAATTTTAAAGAACATAATTCCAAATTCAAATTAGGAAAATGTGTGATTTTCATTTGTTTTTCGATTCTAATGAAGAAATTAGATATATTTTAAAATTTTACTACAAAAATGGTAAACAGGCAACGCAAGCCGCGATAAAAATTTGCGATGTTTATGGACCTAGTGCAGTGTCTGTAAGAGTAGCACAAATTTGTTTATATATTTTATTCTATTTTTAGTATTTGTTGTTATAGTGGTAACAGAAATACATAATTTGTGTGAATTTCAACTGTCTAGCTACCACGGTTCATGAGATACAGCCTGGTGACAGACGGACAGACAGACAGACGGACCGTGCAGTCTTAGTAATAGGGTCCCGTTTTTACCCTTTGGGTACGGAACCCTAAAAATGCCCATTATAACCACTCTGCTCGACAAGATTTTTTCACATGACATACCAGCTGAGTCGACAGGTTGTTGCAAATTACGTCATGAAATTCAGGAACTTACATGGCTTTCAAAATTTGAATTTATTCTGAAAATTGAGTTTACGCAGCTATTTTACACAGTAAATTTGTAAAAAATAACTTTATTTACATGTTGAGGTCGATTAAACCCTGTCAGTCTACTGCTAAATGTGTACAAAATACGAATTACTATTTCAAGGACAGGGCCGAGTCACAATATTGTTAGATATCATTACCGTGACAAATCTATTGCCTGCGACAACAAGCCCATTAAGGTGATATATACGCCCCAATATTAACGCAGTACTGTGGCCGTGCGCCCGCTCGGAGCCAAAATATCAATATTGAACCTACTTTTGAACAGTTTTGTTTGCAAAATATTATTTGATTTACATGTGCTATTTCAGTTATGAAGAAATTCCAGCCATTACATTTTTTCTGTGTAAAAATATTTTTAAACATCCAAGTCCTTTTGGAGGAGTATTCAAAGTTGCGAAAAATATCGTGTTGCTAATTTTTTTTTTTAATCAAACTATTTGCTATACGAAAAAACCAAGTTTAAAGTTGAGATAGTGGTCAAGCGCGAGTCTATAAAATATAATAAAAAAAGTTAATTCAAAAAATCTTATAACCCGACTGCTTAAAAGCGAACTAAACAGACGTAAAAAAGAAGAAAATCATGCTGTGCAGTCGAAGGATACAGGTTCGCTTTTAAGCAGTCGGGTTTTTAGATTTTTTGAATTAACTTTTTTTTAATTAAGTACAAATTTTTAGTTATTTTTTTTTTAGAATTATGTACATTTAAACATATAAGTCTAGTATATTTTTGAAATGACCTCTTAAAACCCTTTATTTTGATACCCCACACGATAGGATTGGAAGAAAAAAAATTTGGTCCTCCTCAATATGGCGCCCAAAATCCGCCATTTTTCTATTATCCAATTTTATTACAGCCTGTGACACTCGCAGGGTTAAGACGAATCGATTGACGTAAGAATCATCAAAATCGGCCATCGCATTTGGTCTCTAGAATGCCACATAGGAACAAATATACATACATACATACATACATACATAGACTCATAAACACATTACCCTCCTTCGGCAGTCGGTTAAAAAAAAAAGGCGAATCAAATAGTGCAGTGAATGAATTGTGAGAGCATTGTGAGTGATTGTGTTAAATGAACTGGTTTTGCAGTTTTATAGTAACGTGAATAATTGGCGATTTTTTTTGCGCTATACTTACAACCTTAATGGGTAGGCCGTGCCCGTACAATGGGGACCTTTAGAAGTTGATGATGATACTTATTTTTATTTATGATGAAATTTAAAATAGTGATGGCAGCCCCCAACGGATACTCTTGGGTTTTTTAAATTTATTATATCTTTTTTCAATTATTATTTAACGTCGTGGGTACTTACAAAATTATTAATTTTGCTTTTTTTTTAACTTTTTAGGAAGCATAGTTATTAAATCGAATTTATATTAAATTGGACTAGTAGTTAGAAAAATGGCAACATGGATTTGCACAAACATACTCTCACCCCAAAAGCATATACAGCCTCCTTCCATTGTGGGTAAAAAATCATCTTCAAGGAGTAGTTTTGAAAAACCAGTAATGAAAACCTTTACTATTTCATTAGGTTAGTATTTATGCCAAGTTTCAAACATATAAGACCAACAAATTTCCAACCTTTCAACTCCTTAAGAGCCCTCCACCGCTTTAGTGCCGTAAAATGGTTACTTTCTAAAGTATACTCCTTAGTAATGGCTATGTTAAAAGGTATGAAAAGAAAAAAAAAATATTATTGATTCATGCGGTTCTTATTTAACTGTGTGTTATTAGTAGTGGTAACTAATAGTTTTGCTTTAAAAAATAATTAACAACACAATATTTTTTCGCAACTTTTGGATACTCCTCCAAAATGACTTGGATGTTTAAAAATATTTTTACACAGGAAAATTGATGGCTGAAACTTCTTCATAACTGAAATAGCATATGTAAATCAAATAATATTTTGGTAACAAAACTGTTCAAACGGAGGTTCAATATTGATATTTTGGAATCGAGCGGGCGCACAGCCAGTACTGTGTTTATATTGGGGCGTATATATCGCCTTAAGGGTAGAATTTCCAAAAAACAAAAATACAAGACTTCTTTTTATCAACCGAAACCGTAAATCTGAAATTTCACGTGTCCAACTTACAATCTGCAGAAATTTCATACAAACTTTCAACCCCTTTATGGGCGGAATTTTCATAAAACAATAAATACATGAATCCTTTTTATCAACCAAGAACGTAAATCTAAAAGTGCAGGTTTCCAACTTACAAACTTTAGAAATTTCATACAAACTTTCAACTCCCCTTTTACCCCTTTAGGGATGTAATTACCAAAAATCCTTTCTTAGTGTGCACTGACGTCGGGAACTCTGATGAACCTCCCTGGTTCATCAGAGGTTCCAAATTTCATCTTTATACGTCAAGCAGTTCTTTCGCTTTTATTTATATATAGAAATATTTTTGAAACCTTAATTTTGATAGCCTACAGTCTACACAATGGGTTTGGAAGAAAAAATTAAATTGGACCCCCACAAAATGGTGCCCAAAGTCTGCCATATTCAATCTTCCAATTTTAATGTAGCCGGTGACACTCTCAAGGTTAACACCAATCAATTGACATATGTATAAGAATAAAGACCAATAAGTATAAGTAATAGCCTATGTTACCAATAAGTACATAACAAGAAAGAACATAGATCGCATCATATTCATCCAAAATTGGGAGACAGGAATAAATTAAACTAAAATAAAATAAAAAATTGAATCATCACAAATGTCAAAAATCTACTACCTGTAATTGAAAGTAGTTATGCGAAAACTTTCCATTCCACAATACATTCTATTCTCAATGAAACCATTTGATTAGTAAAACTTGTGGGTTGGAACATACAGTGAGAAATATAAATAAAGAAATATGACATGTGGGATAGAATGTTTTTGCTATAGTGATGTAAGTTGTCAGAGTCACTTTATCTCATTTCTGAGTGTCTTGTGGGTTGGAACGTTTTCGCATAACTACGTCCAATTGTCCAATAAATGTTTTTACTGACTTTTTTTAAACCTTTAAATATGCACGTAATGTTATTGCAGGTGATATGTGGGTGGGTCTACTACAGGTGCACTTCCAGCATATTTGCAAAGCATTGCATGATTACTAACATTAGTGACAAAATTGCTCAACTTCAAAGACATTGCACAACTATATGTCAGTTAAATTGTGGTTGTAGTCAGTTCTGGCAATAGAAGCTGAGAACATCCAAAAACATTGGGAAGACGAAAACAGCTTTATAAGGGTTAAGGGGATAATGCTTAATTTCAACCAATTAGAAAGCAAAAAGTTAACAGTGAGGTTGGATGGATAGATGTTTTATTACTCTTGAACGCAAATACTACCAAAAGGATTTTGATGAAACTTTACAGGAATATAGCTTATACATCAGAATAACACATAGGTAATTTATAAAGATATTGAGGGAAGTACTAATACCACAAGGGCTGAGCCATGGGCGGAAGCTAGTACTACTTTTATAAATGGATATTGTAATATTGATTATCAGCATTCCATCCAGTTATTTTGCTGTCTAATAGTTGACAGACAACCTTTGGATGGACTGAATGAAGAGAAATAGATTTAAGGGTGTCACTGTACAACACAACAAATTAATATACTAAAAAAATAATAATTGATATGTCATACTACTCAGTGCACTGTGTACAATACAAATAGGTTTGTTTCTGAGTGAGTTGTTGAAAGCCAAAAAATATGTATTATGAAGACAATGACACTAGAGTAAAAAGAGTTGTACATTTATCAAACAAATATTTTTAATATATAATGCACCAAACACCGAAGCCACTCTAAGCAGCTCTAAGTAATTATACATTTTAGCTATTACATACAAAACTAAATCATGAAACGTGTTGCCAAATCCGCATAGTATGAGCATCGCTGACCTTAAGTTAGTGATTCTAAAGCGGTAAAATCATGACTGCGAGTTCTTTCTTACCATGAGTTGCAGCGCGAAGCCGAGTGCGGGTGGCGCGGCGGACTCATCGCGGCCGCTCATATTGTGACATGGCGGTCGAGTTCGCTACTGACGTAATGTCTCCACAATAAAACATATAATGAGTTTGAGAACTGCACTCAACTCCACTGCGAACACCGAAAACACTTCAAATAACGAGTGTTATTTTCTGAAAAGTAAGGTTCCTTTTCATTTGACGATTCACAAAACGCACTCGACATAATCTCTTTAAATCAACACTACTAAATTATTTTGGATAATTGCAAGTCTATAAAAATAATAACCATAACACCCGCTAACACCCTAGTAAACAACATTTGAAAAATATAATGAAGCCGCCATATTGGATAAAATCAATCCGTACCTAACGCGTCCTGTACGGTGCGGCAAAAAGTAATCCCTAATTTTAAATGCACTGTTATAACATCATAGTAAGATAAACATATTTCTATATTCACTAATCATGAAACAATTACGTAAAAGTTATATTTTTATTATTAATGCATAATCGGCAAATTTTTGTCACAAATGTTGCCAGAGTAACCAACGTAACTTCGTTCGTGTTATTTTCTACTTTTTTTCTTACATGTCTAATGTCTTTACTGTTAGCAACTTTGCAATCTGTGGTACACAAAGTATTATACCAGTTTCAGACATGCTGGTTTAAAATCGATGTAAAATTTTATCAAAATCAAGTTGGAAACCGTGACGTGAAACACACTTACGTGTCGTGACGTGGCGTGGCCCCCTTTGACGCTGTTGATTGGCTACGAAACTCGTTGTGTTGTCGTAGGCTTAAACAGAGTCGTTTGATTGGTGGATCCAGAGCTACGCCACGCCACGACAAATACAGGTCCCATCACGTAAAAATAGCCCTTGCCTTGAACCTGCGCACTAAAACATTTATCGATTTAACTGGTGGTATGTGGTGGTTTCAATGGCGCGACGAGGGAATGCTCCGCCAGTATTTCTGTGCGCGCACGCTACTGGTTCGTCATGCCTGGCTGGAGGCTATAGAGTGCATATTACACTACACGGCATTCAGAGCCCTTTATTGGAATTTTTGACTGGCATTTTTAATTTTTTTATTATTGTTTTTGGTTGGAATGTTATATTATTTTATATAGGATTTTCTTTTCGTCACTTATTACTTGCGTTTGACATTGTTAATTCTTTTTTATTTTGTGACCAATTTTTTTTTCTTTATATTAGTTGTTATTATGAGTGGACAAAAAAAAGAAAGATTTATTTATTTATTACTTTAAGCACATAAACGTACAGAGGCGGACTTAATGCCTTAGGCATTTTCTACCAGTCAAGCCTTTAAGAGTATTGGCGTGATGTTATGTTATGAAATGGTATAAACGATATACAGGCATGTTATAGCAGCAATCCCGAGAAAGCTGTCATTTATTGAAGAGTTCTGTTGCACATCTCCGAAGTTCTTCATCAGATTTTCACCTTTGATTTTAACCATTTTATAAATAGGAGCAATTTATGAACATACTCTTTCAAACAAAAAAAAAGAAGTTTCAGAATCGGTCCACAATTGACGGAGAAATCTGTGAACATAAAAAAAAATAACAAACATAACCGAACATAGAACCTCCTCCTTTTTAGAAAGTCGGCTAAAAATAAAGACGTGAGGTCTGAAGGTTTCAAAGTGTTAATAAAACGGTTTTATTATATAATTATTCCATTATAGTGGGCGTGCAACAACGGTCGCTTCACAACTGAGGTTAGGCCAAATCTACCGGGTAGTGTAATAAGCGACTCCCTAGCTAGGAGCCGCGCCCACCCTTGCCATGTGTATAGATTATAAAGAATTGGGCTTAAGAGCGAACCCTGAGGTAGGCCCTTCCACACTAGACGGCTTGGAGAAAGGGAGTTTTGAAGGCGAACTGAAATAGAGCGGGACTTAAGGAGATTACAGAATATGATGCTGACCATCCTCACAGAGATACTCAGCTGTAGCAACTTTTGCCTGAGTATTGGAATTTGGACATTATCGTAGGCTGCAGCTATGTCTAGAAAAACACCAAGAACGCTTTCATTTTTGGAAAAAGCAATGCGGACATCAGAGCAAAAAACGCTAAGGCTATCCAGAGTGCCCATACCCCTTCGAAAACCGATCTGATATCTGGATAAAATGGCTTTGGTTTTTAAGATCCATTCAAGCCGGTTCTTGATATGATTCTCCATGATTTTAGACAAGACAGAAGATAGAGCGATAGGGCGATAGGAAGCTGAGTCTTTTGGGTCTTTTCCAGGTTTCAATATTGGATAATGATTTGGGATTTCCATGACTCTGGAACTGGGCCGGTAGGGTAGGTAGGGTAGGTGGGGTAGGTAGGGTAGTTAGTGTAAGTAGGGTGGGTAGGGTAGGTAGGGTAGGTAGGGTAGGTAGGGTAGGTAGTGTAGGTAGGGTAGGTAGGGTAGGTAGGGTAGGTAGGGTAGGTAGGGTAGGTAGGGTAGGTAAGGGTAGGTAGGGTAGGTAGGGTAGGTAGGGTAGGTAGGGTAGGTAGGGTAGGTAGGGTAAGTAGGGTAGGTAGGGTAGGTAGGGTAGGTAGGGTAGGTAGGGTAGGTAGGGTAGGTAGGGTAGGTAGGGTAGGTAGGGTAGGTAGGGTAGGTAGGGTAGGTAGGGTAGGTAGGGTAGGTAGGGTAGGTAGGGTAGGTAGGGTAGGTAGGGTAGGTAGGGTAGGTAGGGTAGGTAGGGTAGGTAGGGTAGGTAGGGTAGGTAGGGTAGGTAGGGTAGGTAGGGTAGGTAGGGTAGGTAGGGTAGGTAGGGTAGGTAGGGTATGTAGGGTAGGTAGGGTAGGTAGGGTAGCTCGGGTAGGTAGGATAGGTAGGGTAGGTAGGGTTGGTAGTGTAGGTAGGATAGGTAGGGTTAACTAGGGTAGGTAGGGTAGATGAATGTTTGGTGTTTTTATGGCAAATAAAGTTTGTCGGGTCAGTAACTTCCTATATATATAAATAAATGGTTCGGATGAAAATGGTACAATCGAACTGATCTGATGATGACGCCGGAAGGTAGGCACAGGAACTCCATAATAAAACAGCCTATATGTATAGTTGTGTTTGGGTATATTGGAATTGAAATGAGATGTACTCTGGCTATAAATGATTTACATGGGAATATGAAGTCCGAATACTAAAAAGAGTAAAATAAAAACTTTTAACAAAAAAAATAAACCGACTTCTAAAGCAAAACACTACAAAGTGCAAAATTACTTTATTTAGCCCGAGCAGCAATGGCTAATTACACCGATATCATACCGCCCGCATCACCAGGATGGTACGAGCAACTTCTTGCCTCGTAGCCAGAGGATACACACGCCTACAAGTACCGGGAAGTGGAGACGGAGGGATTATCCAATGGCTCCGTTTCCCACTAACTCCACTCCACCTCCATCAGCGCCCCTCAACATCATCCAAACAAACCTCCAGCATAGCCAGACTGCCACGGCTAGCTTACGCAAGGCTCTGGAGGTGAAGCAAAGAACCATCGCACTGATCCAACATCCGAGATAAGATAATTCTCGACACACACGGTTCTGATAAGCCAAGAACGTGCATCTACATACCCGAAGAAATTCTCTTTACGTCAATGACTTAATTCTTTGCCAGAGACCTGACAGCTGTCGGCTCGGCTCCGGCTCCAAACCGAAGGTAGCGCTCCGGACGTAGTACTGGCCTTGGCATACATGCCAGGCAAGGACACAGACTGCTCGCCGAAGGAGTTGGCTGACCTGGTGCAGCACTGTGAGCGCGCCAGTTTGGACCTGATCATCTGCACCGACTCGAACGCCCACCACCCGCTCTGGGGCAGTGTTAAACCGAATTCCGGAGGAGAGGTACTAACCACCTTTTTATTCTCTACTAAACTTAACATTGTTAACCGCGGCTCAGTACCCACTTGGGTCACGGTCCATGGACGAACGGTCACAGATTTAACACTCGCTACGGAAAACGTGTCAAACCTTATCACAAACTGGCACGTATCGGACGAGCCTTCTTGCTCAGACCACAGAAGGATCCGCTTTACACTAAATACAAACACTAAAAAACCCCAGCGAGGCGTAACCCGAGGCGTACCAATGTTCCCGGGTATAAAAGCCTTCTGGCCGCACTTTATTAACAAAATTATCCTAATACCTAACCGAAACCTACCACGCATGCTGTAAATCAATAGCGCCACAAAGCAGGAACGAGAGAAACCCCTGGTGGAACGCTGAACTTGGTAAATTCAGAGATAGGCTGCGTAAGCAATTTAACAGAGCAAAAAACACGAGACTCCCGGAAGACTGGGAGACATACAAGATATCCGATATGTATACGAAAAACAGATCAGATCCGCCACGAGAACGGCATGGCGGAAATTCTGTGAATCCATTGAAACAAATAATGAGGCCGCAATGGTATGGAAGATTCTATTAACTGATCAGGATCGAAACCTCGGCGCACTGAAAAAACCCAACAACTCATACAAAAAAACTGACTACGAAACCAGCAAGGTCCTCCTCGAAACTCACTTCCCAGACTGTCAAATGAAATACGAGGAAATACGCGCTCCGCAATACAACGGTTGTAAACAGTTAAAATCGCATCACCGGCTGATTTCAAAGTCAAAGTCAAAGTCAAATATATTTATTCAACTGGGCCAAAAACCGGCACTTTTGAACGTCAGAATTAAAAGTAACAAATCATAAAATAAAAATTGATTCTACCGTGCGATTTTCGACGTATGACGTGGTCGCTCACAATGGGCCTAATCAGAAAGCTTACAGTCACCCAAAGGTCAATGGAGAGACCTATGCTCGGAGTATCCTTGCGTGATCGAATCAGAAATGTAGAGATCCGCAAGAGTTCCAGAGTTACCGACATAGCCCAAAGAATTTCCAAACTTAAGTGGCAGTGGGAAGGACACAATGTTCGCAGAACGGATGGCCGATAGGGCAGAAAAGTTCAGGAGAGGCGACCGCAAACCGGAAGACGTTGCGTTGGAAGGCCTCCCACCGGCTGGACCGATGACCTGGTGAAGGTTGCGGCGATCTGCTGGATGCGGGGCGCACGGGACCGGTCAATGCGGCGTCGCTTGGGGGAGGCCTATGTTCAGCAATGGAGATCTTTCGGATGTAATGATGATGATGATGACTGCATCACAATAAATTAGCCTAAGTAAATTATTATTATGCGAAATACGCGTTTGGTCGTGAAGTTGCGGATGTCAGTTTTAACCTTAACTTTAGGTGCCAAAGTACAGATTTGCCTGATTTTGCCGGTACTTAATGATTCAGATCCTTGTCTAAAGTGCAGAATTCTATAAAATATTCAGGTCAATGGTGTTTTACAAGTGTCAAGCCAAGATGTTTCCGTTCCTCCGTCCAACTTCCTGATCATTACAGCCCGGAGAACTCCTTACCTACTTATTATGAGGGCCTTAAAAGTCTCTTATCCAATGTGGCAAAAAAAATACTGTCACGTTGTTTTAATTTGACTTTTTTGACGTTTAGAACGTCACTAGTCACTAGAAGTCGAAGACTCGAAGCAGAAATCGGAAATCGAGATCTAAAATTCATTCATTCGGGAAACGTAAAAACAAATTGTTAACTTATACCTACATAGCCAAAATATTTTATTGATGACCTTAAATTTCAAAACTGCTCATAATAAACAACTTTAGTGTTGTTACGTAAAGTGATCTTCTTATAATAATTTGTACAATAAATTATTTAGACAATTCTTCATATCGCCGTAGTGCGCCTGTCGTCGTTCAGTTAGAAATTTAATTATTGATATTTTGTGCAAACAGATGAGTTGGCACGAAAGAAGTTTATAAACCTGTCTTTATAACACAGTCTCATTGATGTAGGTAAGTGCAAAAATGACACCGCATTGCTAGTAACATCACAGGTAAGTATAAACATACGATTGTTATTAAATTTAATTTCGTTCCCGGTAGATAAATAGCATATCCCTATATATTTTGTTAGCTTAGTCTGCTTAGTACTGCCCTGGGATTACCAGCGCCACTTATTTGACAAGACGTTAATTTTAAATTATATTGTAAATTTCTTGCAAGGCTCAAATTGCAAAATATTCCATAATATTATCAAGTACCTGTATAAAAGCAGTAAATGTTTCAAAATGTTTAGTAGTTGTACATGCGATAAACTCATTTTGATAAGGGCATTTTACGATTGTGTAGTATTTTATGGTTGGCATCATCATAGTAGTTTTTCCTTGACAAAACATGTTCCATAATTGTGTGCATTCATAGCTAACATGCACTGCTGCTCCATGGACACTGGTGAACTGTGTGGCTGTGGCACACATGATACAAGTGACCTTGGTGTTTACATATGTGTAAGACTCAAAAACAAGTTACTTGTAAATTGTTCCAGGGTCTGTTTAAAATCATAACAGGAACTGCTAAAAATAATCGTAAGTCAATCTTGTCATTTATAGTTAATTACCTTCATGAGGCACGACACTCTCTGTGTTACTCTATCGCGGGGTACCTCTTGCCTATTGGTTGTTCAAAATTGTAGATTTTCATTTGTTTGTTCTGCATTGACATGATGTTAGCACATAACAATAGACAGTTATGAATTCTGAATACATTAGCAATACCAAATAGTATAACAGAGGACATATCCGTTTGTCTATTTGAACGCCTGGCTGGCTGGCTATGAGAATGATTATAAGGAAGAAATGGATCAGATTCAGTAGTGAATGGTGAATGTCTCATGGGATACTGGATTCCACAATCTTCTATCTGTTTGTCTAACACTGGACTCTCAGGGATGTAAATGTGGACACACAAGTGTCAAACTTCTCAACCATATTACTATTCCTGTTTGTTACTCTTTCATGCAAAAACTACTAAATAGATTTCTTAAACTTTACTTTAGAATAACACAAAGATATTGTGTTCAAGAACTATTTCCACTCTGGTGGAGTTGCGGGCGGTAGCTACTATTTAGGACATACATGTAGAAATAGTTGATCAGTGTGTTTGTTCATTTTCAGCAACAGCCCCATTATGAATCCAGTTCATTAAAAAAGAAATTAAGAAATAGTTTGCTTATTATAGGTTACAGGCAAACCTATAAGAAACTCTATTTGCCGACTACAAATAAAAGGACGTAATCAATTCAACACATGTATGTAATATTGTTGGAATTGCCCAATATTCACAGATGTTACTCTAATTTGGCTTCTAAACATGTGTGTTGAATTTCATATGCTTATATATGTTTGTATGTATGTATGTTTGTCCAAGCATTTCTCCAAAACTGCTGGATGTGTACTACATGGATTGTGACCATTTTCTTTTTATTGGATTAGATATTTTTCCACTTATGGAATCCACCTATCGTGAAAAAATGGCAGTTCACATCTCCATGATTACGTCCGTTTTTTTGAAGCCAATAAAAAATAAACCGACTTGAAAAGCAAAACTCTAAAAAGTGCAAAATTTGTTTTGGAAGTAGGTGTCGAAAAACAATAAAAAAAGAAGTAGCAAAGACACCGGCTTTCGAAGCGAAAGTTATTTCGCACTTTTTAGTGTAGTGACGGAGCGCGATGCGGGCTACCATGGTATGTACACGTATGCGTGTGCCTTGCGGGCTTAGGAGGCGTTTGTGACGGGGTTCGGTGCGCGCTGCCATTGTTTGTACATGTATGTGTGTGCCATGCAGGCTTAGGAGGCGCTTGTGACGGGGTGCGGCGCGCGCTGCCATGATTTGTTCATGTATGTGTGTGCCATGCAGGCTTAGGAAGCGCTTGTGGCGGGGTGCGGCGCGCGCTGCCATGGTTTGTTCATGTATGTGTGTGCTATACAGGCTTAGGAGGCGCTTGTGACGGGGTGCGGCGCGCGCTGCCATGGTGTGTACATGTATGTGTGTGCCGTGCAGACTTAGGAGGCGTTTGTGACGGGTTGCGGCGCGCGCTGCCATTGTGTATACATGGATGTGTGTACCGTGCAGGCTTAGGAGGCGTTTGTGACAGGGTGCGGCGCGCGCTGCCATGTTGTGTACATGTATGTGTGTGCCGTGCAGACTTAGAAGGCGCTTGTGACGGGGTGCAGCGCGCGCTGCCATTGTGCGTACATGTATGTGTGTGCCGTGCAGGCTTAGGAGGCGTTTGTGACGGGGTGTGGCGTGCGCTGCCATGGTGTGTACATGTATGTGTGTGCCGTGCAGGCTTAGGAGGCGTTTGTGATGGGATGCGGCGCGCGCTGCCATGGTGTGTACATGTGTGTGTGTGCTGTGCAGGTCAAGGACGCGCTTGTGATGGGGCGCGGCGCGCGGTGGCGTGTGGCGGCGGCGCTGCTGGCGGGTGCGCTGCTGGTGTGGCTATGGCGCGGCGGCGCGCGGCCGGCGGGCGCTCAGCTACGCCGCGAGCTGGACGCGCCGGTGGAGGGCCGCGAGTTACCGCTTATCTTCATCGGTGGCGTCCCGCGTTCTGGCACCACCCTCATGCGCGCCATGCTGGACGCGCACCCCGACGTGCGCTGCGGCCAGGAGACGCGCGTGGTGCCGCGTATCCTGCAGATGCGCCAGCACTGGATGCGCTCGCAGAAGGAGAGCGTGCGGTTGGAGCAGGCGGGCGTGTCCAAGGCGGTGCTGGATAACGCCATCGCCGCCTTCTGCCTGGAGGTGATCGTGCGCCACGGCGACACGGCGCCGCGGCTCTGCAACAAGGACCCACTCGTGCTCAAGATGGGCACCTACGTGCTGGAGCTGTTCCCCAACGCCAAGTTCCTGTTCATGGTGCGCGACGGCCGCGCCACCGTGCACTCGATCATCACCCGCAAGGTACGTCACACTCACTGCAGTCGGAGCACTACTCGACTGCTGCGGCTAACGGTGACCACTTGTCATCGAGTTGTGCGAGTTATGCGACGCTATGACGACATCTTCTTATGCTGAAGCCGGCAAGTAGGCACTGGAACTCCGAAATAAAAGAAAATATCCTAGTCGTGTTTGGGCTTATTGAAATTGTCATGAGATGTGCTTTGCCTATAAATGATTTTCATTTTATTTGGAGGTACCTACCAAAACTAAAAAGAGAAAAATAAAAATAATTTTTTAACAAAAAATCAAACCGACTTCCAAAACAAAACACTACAAAGCAAAAAATAACTTTCCTTTCCAAAGTCGGTGTCGAAACACGGAAAACAATAGGTATCAAAAACACCGACTTCGGAAAAGAAATTAGCGTTCAAACAAACAAAGAAAACAAAAAAAAATTTTTAGGACGTCGAAATCAAAAATTCGATTAAAATTTGTTGAGAGTTTAATAACAAGATAAAAATAGAACTTACTTTTTTGCTTTTTTAGTTACATGTTGAACATTTGTACCCAAACTACCTGGAGGCCAGAATCATGAAGAAGTATTTCATCATCATTTCAGCCGAAAGACGTCCACTGCTGGACATAGGCCTCCCCCAGGCGTCGCCACATTGACCGATCCCGTGCGTCTCGCATCCAGCGCCTTCCGGCGACCTTAACCAGGTCATCGGTCCACCTAGTGGGAGGCCTTCCAACGTATCGTCTACCGGTTCGCGGTCGCCATTCCAAAATTTTTTTGGCCTCATCGGCCATCCGTTCTGCGAGCAATGTGCCCTGCCCACTGCCACTTAAGTTTGGCAATTCTTCGGGCTATGTCGGTAACTTTGGTTCTCTTGCGGATATCCTCATTTCTGACGTGATCACGCAAGGAAACTCCGAGCATAGCCCTCCCCTCTCCATTGCCTTTTGGGTGACTTTAAGCTTTCTGATCGTACCATAGGTGATCACTGGCAATACACACTAGTCATAGACTTTTGTTTTGAGACACTGCGGTAAATACCACGCAACGAGAAGATACCACGCAACTTCCCGAACGCCGCCCAGCCGAGTTGGATTCGACGGTTGACCTCTTTCTCGAAGTTAGACCTACCCAACTGGGCCATTTGTCCCAGGTAGGCATATTCGTCTACAACTTCGAGTGTAGAGTCTCCGACCTTGATATGAATGGGTGTTACATGGACATTCACCACGACCTTGGTTTCGTCCATGTTCATTTTAAGACCCATTCCTTCGAAGAAGTATTTGCGGGCCTAGAATCATAGTGACTAACGGAGTACCAGGAGGTCGGAATTTAAAATCTCCCGGTACTCTTAACATCTCATATTATAATCTACTGGTACTTAGGTTAGTCTTTATTTATTTACTAGCACTCCGCCCGCGACTTCGTCCGCGTGATTTCGTTTATCCTATAAATGATTTTCTTATGTGCAGTAAGTGAAGGCGAACAATAATAAGCTATTATTAAATCAATAAAAAATTTGGTATCGTAGATATACTGGGTTTATTGGATTGGAACGATTCGTTATTTGACTTAAAGAATAATAAATTTCAGGTAACAGCCACAAAGTAAAATCCTCCCCTAAAACTTGATAACCCCTTTTTGCCCCGTTGAGGGTCGACTGTTGTACAACCCAAATATGTTATTCACTTTTTTCTTCTCTTTTTTTATTTTTCGTTTATGTAAGTCAGATTGCTCAGAACAATTCCTCCAAAAAAAATTAACATCTCTTACCCTATCAGGGTGGTAGTTTTATGTTAATTTTGATGATTAACTTTATCCCCGAGGAATTCGGTTTTTCTTATAAACTATTGATAATAATAAATAAAACAAATTTTGCTCCTTTTCGCCTCCTTAAAGGTTGAATTGCCGAAAATGCCTGCTTAGTGCTCCCCTAGAACCCTACGTCAAAAACAAAACCCGGTCCAGTAAGATTCTTAGGTTGGATTTCAAGTTTATTAAACCCAAGAAATATGATTCTTCAAAAAAACTTTAACACCCCCTAAATCATCTTTTGGGGTAGTTTAAAAAAATGATCATAGCAACCTTCAATATTCATTTAGGTTAGTATTTGTGCTAAGTTTCAAGTTGATTTACCCAAGATACCAGGTTTTGTTAAACTATTCATTTGAATTAATACTACATTACGATTGTAACCAACTTCTGTTTCTACCAGCGATCTAATTAAATTATAGAACACAAAAGCTGCTATTGTGACTTAACTATAATAGTGAGAAATATTCTCTCGCAGACTTTTATGTAGGTAATAATGAGTACTTTAATCGTGTAGTACATAATTTTTATGTAACATCAATATTATAGTTTCCTCAGCGCACGCCAAATAATGAATTTTGTAGACAAAATTTTGCTACTTTGGGTTAAATTATTGCAATTTTAATAAGGATTTCTATTTTTTTTTTGAATAAATTGTAGCCTATGTTACTCAGGAATAATGTAACTTTACATAGGTAAAATGGATTTTAAAAACCGGCCCAGTTGTTTCGGAGCCTATTCGGTACAAACAAACAAACAAAAAAATCTTTCCTCTTTATAATATTGGTATAGATTAAAACTTTATGCGTCATAAAAGTACAGAGCAAGAGAAGATTGTTAGATGAACGCAGATTCCTAGCGTGTCAAGTACATAGGTATTGAAAGTGAGGTATGAGTTATGAAGGAGGTAATGATTCCAGCCCCGCAAGTATTAAGACTACTTCATGATTCTGGCCTCTGGTAGTTTGTGTATAAATGCTTATAATGTTCAATTTCGTAACTAAATTTTTATCATGTTATTAAAAAGTTTTTTTTTTGTGTTTTGTTCTGGTAATCGGTTTAATTTTTTTGTTAAAAAGTTTCGTCATAAAAACAATTTCGTTTAGTCATTACGATTAAAAATAAACGCAGTATGTTTAATTTCTCTGAGCAAATGTACGGTATTGATGCCGACGCGGCTAAAATGCAGAATAGCACAACAAAAAGTGACTTCACCCACTTATCGGTTTACACTCATTCTTATCGGTTTAAAATTAAAAGCAGGTAGTACAAATATCTTAAATTGTAATAACTATATTCCATTTGCGATAACATTAGACGTTTAAATTAGCCCATTTTACAGCCCGTTCAACCGATTTTGATTTCTATTGCGTTTGTGATATGACAAATGGTAGCTGTAGTAAACAGTTGGTTTTGGTAACAGGTTTAGGCTTTTTATATCATCTTTATGTTTACGGAATAGAACTCAAAATACGTTGAACGGACTGTAAAAAGATTTGGAAACTTGTCTAATGTTATTTCAAATCGAGTTTAGAGTGCTTAAAAATGTATAAAGTGACAAACAAGACGGGGTGGCGGGTCAATTGTGCCGACGCGAACTCGCATCTTTAGTGAAATAGTGACACAGGGCCGCTTTGCTCGGAAGTCTATATACATACACACATACATTTCTATAGTAGTTAGCGCTGCCAGTGTCGCTGCGGCAGTGACGCCGGAGCAACTTTGCTCGGAAGTGAGTATTAAACGAGCAATAGTATGCATGTAAAACCTTTTCCGTTCACATTACGCTTTGTGAGGGGTTGAAGGAGAAATGGTCTCACAACTTGACGCTTAATTAAACAAACAAGTAAGCTTATCAGGGAATTTGATTTGCTGCTCATATCGCGTGTTTAATTTAATTGATAAATTCTCACAATTGGCTTCGGTAGGTTCTTGGAAAGTTAAGGGCCTTCCACCGCTTTAGTACCGTAAAATGGTTATTTTCTAAATCATACTCCTTAGTAACGGCTTGCTTAAAAGGTTTGAAAAAGTATATATTTATTTTAGATCCGTGTACATTATTTTTGAAACAAGGATTTCGATTTATCGTGTAACTAATAGTTTTGCTTTAAAAATTAATTAACAACATGATATTTTTCGCAACTTTTGGATACTCATGACTGGAAAAATTCATGGCTGGAATTTCTTCATAACTGAAATAACATATGTAAATCAAATACCTAATATTTTGCAAAAAAAACTGTTCAAAAGGAGGTTCAATATCGATATTTTGGCATCGGGGCGTATATATCGCCTTAAGACAGCAACCTAGGTCTGTTAGCGAGTGGCGGAGACGTCACGTGCGCGACTGTGACGCGGCGCTAATTGCTGCTCCAAGTTCATTCACTCGCGAGGTGCCGAGTGCCCTTCCTCCTGCGCTGTGCCACACAGCCTGCCGCAGCTGGACGCGCTGCTCCCGGGCGGAATGTTAGTTTATGTTAGCAACAGCGTGGCCTATCTTGGAACGCCTCAAACATTATCTTTTAGAAATTATGCCATTTAAATACCTGTTCATGATACATACATTGTTCGGATAAAACCTAATAAAACGTTCCCGATTTTTCTTTTTACCGATCAGATTATTAACAAAGCCACTGTTTCGGAGATTTAAAAAAAAAAACACTAAAAAAATTACCTATCGGTGTCTTTGGTACCTTTTTTCGTTTTTGACCCCGACTTCTGAAAAGAAAGTTAAGTAAGTAAGTCATAATTTTATTTTGCATAAGGTTACATCAGTGTTTACATTACAAACATGGACATGGCTATCTTACTAATATTATAAACTAGCACTTCGCCCGCGACTTGGTTCGCGTGATCCGTATTTTATCCTACAGATGACTTTTTAGTTTCACCCCCTTAAACGTTGAATTTCCAAAAATCCCTTTTTAGGGGAGCACTCCCCTACATTATAAAAGACACCGCCTAAATCGTCTTTAGGAGTAGTTTTGAAAAACTAGTAATGACAACCTTTACTATTTACTTAGGTTAGTATTTATACCAAAAATAAACTTTTTTTTGAAATATATGAGCCCAACAAATTTCCACCTTTTCACCTCCTTGGGGGTAGAATTTCCAAAAACCAATAAATCAGTGAATTATTTTTATCAACCAAGAGCGTAAATCTGTGATTTCACGTGTCACCCTTAACCTTTTGAGCGCTAAGCGGTACCGAACGCGGTATGCCCCCAGCGCCAAGCTATAAATGTATAACGAATATGTAGTAAACAGTAGTGATGAGAGTAATTGTAGTAACGATAAATGTTAGTTACATGTTCTTTTTTATAAATATACCAGACTAGCTGTTGCCCGCGACTTTCTCCGCGTGGTTATGAAGATATAAAGTTTATTGATGTTTAACGCAAACAATTTTTATATTTCAGTCAACAGAAAATGCCTATCACACTAAGCAACATTTTTAAAGGCACCAAGTAGAAAAAATATAAAGAGGTTTTTATTTTTGTAAAACCTCTCTGTACAGCATATTTTTTTAAATCTTTGATATAGTTATTATTTTGGTGCAGCAGTTTTTGTAAATCACAGCGAAGAAAAAAAAACAACGAAACTACACACACATGTGTGTCATTAATTTTTTTTGTATTTTCTGTTTGTTGTATTATAATATAATAATAATAATAAAAAACGTTTATTTATCTCCACAAATTGCAACCTTATCTTAACTATTAACGTTGACAGATTTTTGTTACAAAAATTGTAATTTGTGGGAGATCTGGAGTCTAAACTAAGCCTAGGCCTGTATTTCAGAACACCCCCCATTACATCGATTGAAATAGAGATTGTCAACACAAAAATAACTTACACCTACGAATGAGTGATGGTGTTTGTGGATGGTGCGTGAGAGTGTGTGCATGTGTGTGTTTGCGTGTGTGTGAGTGGTGTATGTATAATAATTTATTGTACTTAAACATTATATAAATATATTTACATAGAACGTACAAAACCATAACATTACCTAGATTTGCACCCGCTTCACGATCCCTTGGAAACTTTCGTAGTCATTTATAGCCAAAGTACATCTCATGACGATTCTAATAAGCCCAAAAATTAGACAAGGATACATTGTTTTATTTCGAAGTTCCAGTGGCTATTGTGGCCTTCTTCATCAGTTCCAAGTTCCAATTCATTAAATGATACTTTCTGAGTGCAAATGATTGCATTATTGATGAAAATACCAAAATCGCTATATGTGTGCCTAAAATATTTGAGGAGATCCCTCGATTTCTCTAGGATCCCATCATCAAATCCTGGTTTCCTTATTATGGTACCACCATTGGAACACCACCACCATTGCTTAATTTTTGGTGTACAATAAAGTATATACTATTCTATTCTATTGGAATATCTCCTTCCCAACAAAAAATCGGTTCCTAAACGATGAAGTTATCCGCGTACACACACGATTGAGAAACCTCCTGCTTTTTGGGAAGTCGGTTAAAAAAATACATACAGTCGTACATAGAACTTCCTCCTTTTTGGAAAGTCGAATAAAAAGGGCTCTTGGCTAAGCAACGCTGTCGGACACACGGGTCGATCTAGTTTGTGCTACGCTTGCCGCGACTTCAACACACAGTTCACGTCAGCTCCTCAATATTATAGAATAAATTACAAAAGAGAACAACTTAAAAAATAATTACCATACTAACTCCTACTTTCAAATGACTGAATATAGGCCTCCCCAATGTCGCCAAATCGACCGGTCTTGTGCGCCTCGCAACTAGCGGATTCCCACCCTAACCAGGTCATCAAGCAAAGCAGTGAATAGACTTGGAGAGACGACGTCTCCCTGTCCCATATCCCGCTGCAGCAGGATTGGTTCCGAGATCTGGTTCTGACTCCTGACGTAGGATTGACATGGTGGCGTTTTCATACACACACTTCAGCACCTCGATGTACCGGTAGTGAATCTGGCACCGTTGGATGGGCTGCAGTACAGCCCAAGTCTCGATCGAATCGAAAGCTTTCTCGTTGTCCACAACCGCTTAGCAGAGAGGCAGGTTATACTCTTCGGTTTCGTTTACCTGCCGCAGCGTATGTATGTGGTCTACGGTGCTGAAGTTTCTTGAATCCGATTCCGAATAAAGATACTTAATCCAATAAAAAAGTATTTAATTCCAATCTGATCCTAGTTTCTGAGAAATACGTGGAAAAATACAAACAAACATCCATTTACGAAATTTGGCACAGCTGCTCCCTAATATGTTTTATAACTTAATTGAAGTGTAGGCGCACGCACGATAATGTTATTTATTGCTTTAGCCACATAAGTTTAAAAAATCCATGTACAGATACCGGCACGGTTCTTGAGCGCTCGGCGGAAGAGTGGGGATCGCTTTGCATCGTACACTTATGACAAATAAAACGCACACCCGTTTATTATTTATTTTTTCTAAGTTACGGTCTACGTAATTTCTTACTTATAAGATTAAATAATGATTTATTAAATTGAGAAATGGAAATTGAGATAAAAAAAAAAGGTAACTAACAAAAGTATTTCTAATTTAAAATTATAACTTAGTTCTTATAGTTTGTCAAAAATTACAAAAAAACAACGTACCTACATACTTTTTTTTGTTAACATTTTTGACCTCTAATTTCATTTGTTCATTAATGAAATGAAAAACAATATAGTTTGTAAGTATAGTAGTATAGTTAGTAATGAAAAATAATAGTTTTGCTATAATTACAAACTGACATTAATTTTTTTCCTGCTATATTTTCGATAAATATCACCTTTTATTATTATAACAAAGGTCTAATTAATAAAAAAATCACATAACATATTTGAGTTCTAACTTACCAGATAATTTAAAATGATGCAGTTTAAAAATTTGTAGCAATTAAATTGGCCGGAATTGTACTCGTCGTCGTGAGGTATGTGCAACAAGAGTAAAGAACGAATCACGACTGACGGCTATGACGCGATACGCTACGGGCCAATCACTGCACTTTCCCCGCCCCCGCGCCTCACTTCATACCACCAGAGGGACCCAATAATTCACTTTTGCGCACGTGAAGCTCAGCGCTCAAGAACCGTGCCGATGATTGTACTCGGCAGCATAAACCAAGCCCACATTACATTGAATAACAATATAATCGAATATTGTGCAATTTTAACCTTCTTTTTTGAAGTCTATTAAAAATATACTTGGCTTAGCACGCATTGCGGATATTAGCCGTGCGTATAAAAACCAAAAAATCCGCGTTAATGGAATCGTATGAAGCTGCACGCACTTGCGGTAAAAAAACCGCAACAATTTGTGATTTGACTCTCTAACTTCGACAACGAACATACGGGCCCGTCAAAAATTACTCCTGAATTTCGAAGTGAAACCAGCTTCGTGATGATTAAATTTTTCGGACTGGTAAAACACATCGGGCGTAGGTACAACTGTCAAATTGTGTTGACACTCATTAGTAGTTCGGCCCAAGACCGAATCATGCATCCGTATGTGATACGGAGTAGGAAATGTTCGTAACGAAGGCCGAAACAACGGACGTCGTGCTTACGGAGTAGACTAGCTAGCTACCGCACCGCAGCGGGGATTCAATTCGCGCTAATAAAAACCACAATGCATGCTAAGTCTTAAATGATTGTCAGCATGTGACCGACTGACCGTCTGACCGGCGCTACTCCCCCACAGGTGACGATCACGGGCTTCGACCTGTCGAGCTACCGGCAGTGCCTGACCAAGTGGAACCACGCCGTGGAGCTGATGTACCAGCAGTGCAAGAGCATGGGCCCCGACAAGTGCCTGGTGGTGCGCTACGAGGCGCTAGTGCTGCGACCGCACGCCACCATGCGACGCGTGCTGGACTTCCTGGCGCTGCCGTGGCACGACGCCGTGCTGCACCACGAGCGCTACATCAACCAGCCCAACGGCGTCGCGCTCTCCAAGTACGTACACCACCACCCTTATTTGTTACCCTCCTTTATTTTATCAATTACGAGTAACCTACCTAGATCGATCGGTTTGGAGATAACAGCGACTGTATTAAAAATAGTTTGAGTACGATCACTGCTCAAAAGCAGTTCGAAATATCAAAATCGTTATAAAATTAATTTCCTGTCGGAAAACGAACTGCAGAAATACCTATTGTAGCTAAATACAGCACGTATTAAGGAAAATTGTGAGCAAATAAAAAAAATGCGCAGCGGTTCGGTATAATGATGGTAGTACTAGTTGTAATGTTCGCTCTTATCTTTGGCAGCGTGGAGCGCTCGTCGGACCAGGTAGTGCGGCCCGTGAACCTGGACGCGCTGGACAAGTGGGTGGGGCAGCTGCCGGCCGACGTGCGCGCCGACATGGCGGAGCTGGCGCCCATGCTGTCGGTGCTGGGCTACGACCCATGGGCCAACCCGCCGCGCTACGACGCCACGGCCGACGCCGCCAGCGAGCACACGCCGCGCCACCCGCCCTAGCCGCCACGGCCACCACGGCCGCCACAGCCACCACAGCCGCCACATCCGCGACCACTCGCAATAAACGATAACACCAACACTTCGTATTTTATTCCGAGCTCGCGGCGCGCCCGATCGTCGCCTACCACAGTAACACTACTCGGGAATATTAGTGTCGTGAACAGTTATTTATGGACTTTATATTGTAAAAAGAAATATAATAATATATTTGCCTAAAAATATTGTAGTTACTTTTAATTACATATTTTAATACCTGCATTAATACCTCAGTGAATACCTGTGACTTTTTTTAGAATTATATTTGAGGTATCTGCCCGATTCCCGCAGGCTTATTACGTATCATTTGCAAGAGCAAAACGATAGCGATTTTTGTGCAATAATTGCTCCTGAAAGGAGACCTTTCTTAGGTTTCTGTTGCCATACAGAAGTTTTAGAGTTGTTGGCGGTTTTTTTTAAATAAGTTCTGTTGACAAACAGCGAGCGATTAGTAAACGATTGTGTAGGACCTACTACACTGCAGGTAATGCCGACTTTTATGCCTTAGAGCGTTTGATCGCTATCGTTTTGCTCTTGCAGAAGATACGTAATAAGCCTGCCGTTTGTGAACTATAATTAGCGCAGAGTAAACCTTGACAAGACAAGAGTAGAAAGTCCGCTTGTACTCGTTACCCGGTAACATTTTCATCAAAATAATAGATCGTTAGTGAGATGAACTGAATGCGTACCATGACGACTGGTTCGCGCGGCTGAGAGCTAATATCTGGAAGGAATGGGGAGAGTTACCCAACTGTGGGCTGTGGGACAGCAAAGAGTAGATATATCAAATTGTTTTTCAACGTCAAATAACGAGTACAGATTAATAAAACCGACCAAGTGTGTATCGGATTTCACACATAGAGTAGATATGTCAAATTGTTTTTCAACGTCAAATAACGAGTACAGATTAAAAAAACCGACCAAGTGTGTATCGGATTTCACATATTTAGGGTTCCGTTCGAAACCCTATCCATAGGGATAGTCTAGCAAAATTAAGTTGGTTGTCATAGGGAAAATGGTACGCAAAAAACACGCTTGGTCGTGTTGCGGATACCAGCCCGTTTTAACCTAACCTAATAGAAAAAATGAGGGAATTTCAAATAAAAATCTGATTCATTAATATATTGGAATTTGTTAGTAAAATATACATAATAATAAGTGCTATCACCAAATTTCAAGTTCATAGGTCAATGGGCAGTTATTTCTTCGGAACAAAATGTTGTAAAAAATGCTGACTTTGGTGGCTTCTAATTCCTTTATTTTCCAATATGTTTTAAAATTAAAAATACAGTATTTATCTACTCAACGAGCTCTTAACGACGATACAATATTCGATAGGGTAGTTCAATAATATTTTTGATGCCCCCTTTAGCTTTATGGGAGCCCTCTTAAAAACATTTAGTTAATCATATTTTTTGATAATTTGTGTAGCTTTGGGTCAACAAGATGCTTATACCGTAAAAATTTGAAGACTGTAGTTCCAAGCGTTGGCTGTGAATAGTGATTGGTCGAGAGAATATTCCCTCACGGAGAATTTAAGAGAATATTCTCCGATCAAGAATATTCTGAAATATTCTACGATCGAGAATATTCTGAAATATTCTGCAATGTTCCTTTCGACGGAGGAATTTAGAATTTGAAGCAAAATTTTAATACAATATTTGATTTCAAGGTCTAAATTTAATTTCTGCTGTTGTTATTTATTATACTTTA
Source organism: Orthosia gracilis (assembly GCA_947562075.1). Classification (NCBI taxonomy): domain Eukaryota; kingdom Metazoa; phylum Arthropoda; class Insecta; order Lepidoptera; family Noctuidae; genus Orthosia; species Orthosia gracilis. The sequence continues at coordinate 24,688,019 of OX387274.1, read as the reverse complement.
CTCGAAAAAAGATTACTTTATGAGGTGTCAAAGTGGAAATTGCTAATATATTTTTAGTTAAGAAATATTAGTTGCGAGCACTACAATGGCATCAACTGAAAACATAGACGGATGGGAGTTGGTTCATAACTTGACAGGAAGACACAGTTTTTCAGTACAACAACTGTTCGAATAAGTGTCTGAATATAAATGCGGCACTGGTTTATGGAGCAAGGAATTTATTTGAGAAACAATTAAAAAAGTCAAGCCAGTTGCGTGGTGCTTTTTATTAAAAAAAACTAAATTAAGTGCAACTGCTCTGAAAATTTTGATTGCTCCAGCAACTTCTGCTTCTGTGCTTTTCTTCCACATTTTACAACATGCATAGTAACAACCCCTTCAATATGGGTATCAAATATAAGCGTTTGACTAGTAGAATGAAAAAATCCAAATCGGAGATAGCCGCCGGTGCAAAATGGTGGCTTTCATATATTAAGTCATCATCATCATTATAATTTCAGCTGAAAGACGTCCACTGCTGAACATAGGCCTCCGCAACATTGATCGATCCCGTGCGTCTCGCATACAGCGGATTGCCGCAACATTAACCAGGTCGTCAGTCCGGGAAGTTCAGCTTCTTCCAATTCGCGGTCGCCACTCCAAAACTTTTTGGCCCCATCGACCATCATTGAGTTCTGCGAGCAATGAGCAAGGTGCCTACTGCCACTTAATATTTGTTATTCTTCGGGCTATGTCGGTAACTTTGGTTCTCCTGCGGATATCCTCATATCTGATGCGATCGCGCACGGAAACTACGAGCTTAGTACTCTCTGTACGGAAGCGGCCCGAACGCTCCTTAGGGGTGTCGTCGGTGCGCATGTTTGTGTGAGTGTGCCATTTCGAGCGTTTGTAGGCAGTTTCCATACTGTTTTTTATATTTATACTGTGCTTTAAGCTTTCTGATGAGGCCCATTGTGAGCGACCACGTCTCAGTTCCGAAGGTCTGGTAACACACATTGATCTTGCGACACTGTGGTATGTTAGACTCTCGTCTAGATACTACGCAACTTCCCTAACGCTGCCCAGCCGAGTCGGAATCGACGGTTGACCTCTCTCTCGAAGTTAGACCTAACAAACTTGACCGTTTTTGTCCAGATGAATTGACTTGAATTGTATTGTACCGTATGGTGTCGAACGAAAGCATGCCCTGCATGTATCAACCATACAGCGATCTCCGAACGATTATGGCAAACCCCCATGAAAAGCACAAAGAAAAAATGACACCTAGTGCCCGGCAGCCTGTCTACCCTAGGTAGTACGGTAGGACCTGGCAACATTCAGCACGCGTACATTCAGAACCAACGAGAAGATCATCGAACTCGAAGAGGAATTTCTGCTTGAAAAGCTGATTATTTGTTACTAGCTTCTGCCCGCAGCTTCGCCCGCGTAAAAAGTTTTTCATCATCCAAAGGGAATACAAACTATCCAGGGTCCCAAACTATCTCCATGCCAAATTTCATCTAAATCGGTTCAGTAGATCCAGAGATTACACCCTACAACCTCAAAAACTCACAAACTTTACCTCTTTAAAAGTAGGAAGGGTAGGTAGAGTAGGCAGGTAGGGTAGCTAGAGTAGGTAGGTAGGTAGGTAGATAGTATATAATCTATACTAATCTATACATATAAGTAAAATTGGAGTGTCTGTTTGAAATATTGAAATAACCGTTTTTTACTACATGTATATATGAATATATATACGGTACATAAACCAAAATAACATTTTTCACAATTTTTGTCTGTCTGTCTGTTTGTTCCGGCTAATCTCTGAAATGGCTGGTTCGATTTTGACGGGACTTTTATTGGCAGGTAGCTGATGTAATAAGGAGTAACTTAGGCTACGTTTATTTTACGAAAAATCTTTTATTTTAGATTGTTACTTTTATTGTTCCCTGCAGGATCAGGCAGAGGCACACCTCGCGTCGGTACGTGCACACTAACATTGCTAAAAGTAGTGCAGGATAGCCTGCACTACTTACACACACAGCATAGGCTGGTGGAGGCAGGCAACCAGAGGGATATGGCCTCCTTTGAGATCGTGATGGTCTAGAAAGAGCTCGCCTTAGCGGAAGCGTGATAGGGCCGATGCCACCCGGAGAAGACGTCGAGGAGGCAACCGCCTCGACGCCTCGCCTTAAACACTGAAACCCCGCCTGCACCTGCTCCATTTAAGGCAGGCGGATCTTCAGGTTTGCGTCTGCTCAGAGCGGGGACTCTGTCTGCCCACCGAGTGACCCCAGGAATGACCGTGGCACAGCAGTCATTATGTGTTACCGTGCACAGCAAGGCTAAGGGGAGACCACTTTACAGTCTTCTCAGGGATGAGCCTTAACATGCGTTGAAGTTGGACGGTTTCCGGGGTGGTCGATGGTAGTAGAGTTAGTCGTCGCTCCGTGGTCCGCTAGAGGGCCCGCCCGCCGAAAGCTACCTGCGCCATCTAGCGCTCGTTGGCGACACTGGCAGAGAGCACGCTTCAGTCGCTTGCGGCTACTGCGGCACCGAGCAGTCCAGTCCAGGCACCACTCTTGTACACCAAAAATCCGTGAGGTGGCGCCACCAGTGCCTGTTTGAATCAATTTCATGTTGCGGCGTAGACAAGTGATTCTGTCATCGAAAGTGTGGCGATAGCGATTGGAAGATTCTCAAAAATGTACCTATGGCATCTACAACTATCTGTTTAAGGTCAATGTGGAGAAGAAGGAAAGATACTTTTTTGGGAATAACCTTTGATTGAAAAAATCTAATGGAACTATACATTCTAGGGTAACTCTTTAATTATAAATGATTAAAATACTACATTACCTTAGACTATTTTTTTTTTAATATCGGCCTATGGATGTAGTTTCCTTGCTGTTTGAGATAAGTGCGTCTAGTAGTCATTTTACTTTAAACTTGATGTATATTACAGATATAATCATGTTATTTCGGTAAAATAATTAATGTCATTGAAATATATGCTTTACAATCATTCCTATAAGTTAGCAATTCTTTTAAATATCTATTTTTGTGATGGGGTGGGTAAACATTTTCGAAAAAAAACAAAAAAATATCTGAACAATGCATTATTTTCCTACAAAACATCACTACAAATCGAATCTTATTTGTTTCAAAATTATGTAGGTAATTTAATAATTAGTATTAATGCTAAACTACTGTAATGATTAGTAGGTATTACTACTATTACTGATAATTATCAATCATCTGTTCACACATACTCACATCCACCCGACATAACGAATTGAGATTTTAAATTGTATGGATTCAACTGCTTTTGCCTATTGATAAATCAGTTGAATCCGTCCAAAATAACGTAGCATAACAAGTCAGGATATTGACTGGTTATGTTGAGTTAGTCGGTATACAGGTCTGCTTAAAAGTCGTATGAAGGTAAGGATTTAAGAATACGTACAATGCACGTTACAAAAAATTTTGACGATCTGTGCTTCGAGGGAAGACGTGTCGGGCTTGCCTCGTGTGTCTTCTATGGCCCTTCCAACTACTTATTGCATTTTTAGGTTAGATATTTACTACACTTAATATTACAAAATTCTTAGCCCTGTTGATCAATTTAATAAAAATAAATATATAGACGGACTATTTATTTAACTATATATATAATGGCACTCCACAATTCAATTTGTTCAATTGAATTGGTACACCATTTCTAGGGCTCCGTACCCAAAGGGTAAAAACGGAACCCTATTACTAAGACTCCACGGTCCGTCTGTCTGTCTGTCACTGTATCTCATGAACCACGATAGCTAAACAGTTGTAATTTTCATAAATGATGTATTTCTGTTGCCGCTATAACAACAAATATTAAAAACAGAATAAAATAAAGCGTCTTTTTCGATAATGGTACGGAACCATACGTGCGCGAGTCCGACTCGCACTTGGCCGGTTTTTCTTTTTCGCAACATGTGATACCTACTCGAGGTTCGAGTTCACAACATGACTAAAATGGACGTCAAGTTTCTTCCGCAGAACGACTTCTAGCGACATGACATCTGTTTCTAAATTCGAACTAGAAACACTATAATATTTTACCGATCGAGATGTATGCTACATATGAGCGATATGACGTTTAGACGGCGTTTCCTTATGTAGGTACGAAGTTCCCAGTGTCGAGCTTAACTATCGGAATGTCACGTGAGCAATCTCGTAAATTTTGTCATTTCGAGCATCCCCATCGCTGACATCGAATGAAACTTTTCCAGTTCTAGAGCCTCAGGACGCCGATGCAGTCAAGAGCACGCCGGATGATGTCGTTGATGTCCAAGTGTTTAGTTGCTTAAGGCTGGGAAATACTCATTGCGAGAATTTCGATCTCTATAAAAAGGCACGAAACACAATGATGGAGGAACAACAGTGGCAAGTAGGAGCCGCCACTTGAATCAAAGCTCGAACTCGGGGAAACCTACCTGGTGAGCCTCTGGAACGGCAATTGGTCTAGGAGATATTTACTCCGAAATTAAAGTAACCGCTGCCTTGTGGAAAGATGTTGGCTCATCAAGGGCTATAGGGCGTCGCGATCCGGCTAGAACCCGGCGCTTGCACGTACCCGGCCGCCTCCTATAATTCTGTATGGAATTGAAGAGCTCACCAAGCTTACCGAGCGCCTAGAAAGAGTTGTGAAGACAAAACTGATTTCATATACAGAATAATAAACCAAAATCAAGTTCATTAAACTGCTGTACAGTTAACTAATGTGGAGGCCTATAAATCCATACCAAAAGTTATCCGAGATAAAGGACTTATTGTACACACGTTTAATAGGAAAGATAAAATATCTTTTAGAGTTTTTATTAAAAAAAACCTCCATCACTCAACGCCAATGTCATAAAAGAAACTCTAGAAGAGACAGGAAACGTAGTTATCGGAGAGATAATAAATGCAAAATATGGTCATAAAAAGAAACCTACCTCGACATTTTTTGCAACTATACAACAAAGCCCTAACAACTAATTGATAAAGAACCTCAAATACATAAACCACCAATCAATCATTAAAGAAGAACTACGTTAACGAAACTCAATCGTTCAATGCCAAATATGCCAGCAATATGGCTATTCTAAAAAACCACTGCATGCGAAAGTACCGCTGCGTGAAATGTGCTCAAGGACACAGAACAGCAGACTGTCTAAGGCGGACCGAAATACCGCAGCAAAATCTGCTCTGTGTTTTAGTGCACATCCGGCGAAACAACTACACCAAATAACATAGAAGAAATGTTTCTCAAATACAACAAATAAGCACTTTAATTACCCCCAGTGACATCCTTAGTAGCTAAAATATCGTAATGGCTTCCCTAAAGATAGCAACGTGGAATCAGACGGGCTATCGCCATAGAAGAAGCATATCGCCTACCAACCAGTACAAGGATTTGAACCTCAATGATCTTAACAATCATTTCTCTCGTCTTCCTTTTTCTCTTGATAAGTGTGTCAAGGCAGCAACTTTAGAGCGTCTTTCCAGTTAGCCGTTGACACAATGTCCGATCTTCTACCGACCGACGAATAACCTTAGCGATTTAACCGAGGATGACATTAAGAAGTCTGTTTTGGCAATAACTTCTTCAGCAGTCGGTAATGATAAGTTATGTTCCAGAATGTCTCTAACTCTGATCCTTCTATCAATGCTTCCTCTTCTAACTCACATCTTCAATCACTCGTTAACCTCTTGCTCTTTTCCGTCGGTTTGGAAGCAGGCTCACATCATACTCTTTCCTAAAACTAACATTCCTTCTTTATTAACTCACTTTAGACCTTTTCTATATTATTCTTCCATTTCTCTCTAAAGTCTTCGAACACTTAGTCCATAAACATGAATTATATTTCTTGACGTCGAACTCGTTAATATCTTCCTTTAAATCCGGTTTTCGTTCGGGTCACAGCATTGTTTCTGCACTTTTTAAAAGTCACTGACGATACCCGCTGGGCTATGGAGAATAAGTCTCTTACTGTAGGTACTTGTATTGCTCGATTTTAGCGTGGATTTCGACATTTTACTCGGTGTTTTCATACCATAGACTGGGCAGCATCGTTCTCTGTGCACTTTAACAAACAACTGCGATCGCCAACCCGCCTGGCAAGCGTGGCGATTACGGCAAACCCCCAAACCAAAATGAATAGCACAACAAAAACTACTGTCTACTCTCGACTACGGTAGCGGTCGAGGCGATGGCGTGGCAAGGGTTGCGAAGAATCCCCGAAATGGACCCGGCTACCCCAATAAACACCGACGACCGGACCTGGCAACTCGAGGCAGAATTGCGCAGATTACGATGAAGTATTACAAGAGTTATCTGAAGTCCGAAGAGAGGGGGAGGACTCGATAATCCTCAAATCAGGTAACCTGCTCTATTTCCGAGAGGGTAACCGCAGTCCCAGGGTGGTGTCGGGTTTATCGTCTACAAGTCCCATGTGAACAACGTGGTGAAGATCGAGAGTGTGTCGACCAGGGTGGCGTACCTTATACTCAGAATATCCTCAAGATATTCGCTGAAGGTCGTCCAGGTCTACGCCCGATCTCGGCACAACCCAACGACGAGGTAGAGACCATGTATGAGGATATATCTAGAGCCATACATGGTTTCTAAATTCACTTCACCGCTGTCATGGCAGAGCCCTGATGGTGCAACTAAAAACGAGATGAACTTCTTCATTTCAACCATGAAGCAAATGTTCAATGATGTCTCTGTGACCAAGTCGGTGAATACCGGGAGCGATAACCGCATGATATGAGGCAAATTGAACAATATCAATCAATCAAAGCCCCGAGACCTTTCCGAATTCGACAATCCCAGTGGTAGTACGGTCAAGATCTCTACCAGCATCTTATTAGGGTTAACTTCTTTCCTCCAAGCTGTTTATTTGCGTTTCATTCTCGTCGTCAATATCTACCAAGGTCACTCATATACATATTCGCGAGCTGGCTGACTAAAACCAGATATATCCTCCAACTGCACAGCATGATTTTCTTCTTGTTGACGTCTTTTTATTTCGCTTTTTAAGCAGCCGGGTTTTTTTATTTTTTTAATAAACTTTTTTATTTATAACTTATTACCCGACTGCGGGAGGGTAATGTTTTTCGACCGTATGTATGTATGTCCATTTCTATAGCACGCTCTACAGTCCAAACGGCTTGACGGATTATAAATTAATGACATATGAGGTGTCGTTGGATTTATCTCAACTGTGAGACTAACATAAGCTATATTTTTTTTAAATAGCTCCTAAAAAAGGAGGTGATACAATTTTATTTTCTTTATCCTAACAACATGGGATCAAATGAAAGCTACTAAATAGGCCATTCCAAAAATATTTATGTTACAGTTAAAATTAGGTTTTAAATAGAACGCGTTTTCACTAGGTAAAACTAGTTTTTACTAAATGCCTTTGTTAAAACTAGAGTTAACGAATGCTAAAAATTGAATATCAGTTAAATGCCCAACATGAGTAGACAATGTGATAAAAACTATTATAATGTTATATTGACATTGGTTTTAGTATAGAATAGGCAAGTACGATTACTATTTAAGCGCTGCTGCGTGGGGCTCCTATTTCTGTCTGCAGGGTCTAAGGTAATCTTCACTTCGCTTGCTCTTGAACTAATTCATTGACCATAATTATCCTGATTATGCCCAACCGTGACGTAGCAGTATTCATAATTTATTTATTTATTTTAGTACATGGAGGACTTACAGCTAATAAATACAGACAAAAAAGGAAACTATAGTCAACAGAAAGCCAATTACAAATCCTCACTGACAATAATGACCAGATAAGACTCAGAGAAAATATATCATTGGTAAATTCTAGTTTTGACAGAGATATTTAGTAAAATCTAGTTTTAACTAGGGAAAACGAGTAACGTAACGTAAAACGGGGTTTAACTGGGACATATATATTGTAACACTTTTATGTTCCTATTTTGGCACAAATTCAAGATAAGGGTGACTTGATAGCAAAATAAATAATCTTTAACCGCATAACTTATTTGGAGAGCTCGTTCATTACTAAAACTAAAAAGTCTGAAATAAAACAAAATATTGTAAAAGCAAAGAACCCACCTGCTAAAAAATAATTAACTGAAAAGGAAAAAACAAGTACTGGATATAATTTATACATTAAATATTATGAGGTCCTGCAGGCCCCACAAACAAAAACTTTAGTACAACCGACCTCAACGACTTTGTCACCGCTGGCAATATTTAATGCTAGCACTTTTCGGCCGTGACTTCGTTCGCATGATCCGTGTTTTATCCTATAGATGACTTTTTAGTTTCACCCCCTTAAAGGTTGAATTTCCAAAAATCACTAACTAATAAACTAAAATTCAACAAAAATCTTTAACACGGTGTTAAAGATTTAATAATATCGTCTTTTAGGAGTAGTTTTGAAAAACTAAAAATGAAAACCTTTACTATTTACTTAGGTTAGTATTTATGCCGAGTATCAAATATATAAGCCCATCAAATTTCCACCTTTTCACCTCCTTAGTGGTAGAATTGCCAAAAACCAATAAATACAATAATTCTTTTTATCAACCAAAAGCGTAATTCTTTAATTTCACGTGTCACATTTTAAAGGGTAGAAGTTTCACACAAACTTTCAACCGACTTTTTACGCCCTTAGGAGTAGAAGCAACGAAAAAAAAAAACTCATTGTTGTTTTATTAACCAAGAGCGTAAAACAACAATTTCAGCTGTTTTACGAGTACCTTCCAAACCAAAGAAATTTCAAATAAAGTTTCATTCGTAGAATTTCCAAAACCCAATAAATACATGAATTATTTTTATCAACCTAGAGCGTAAATCAAAATTTCATGTATCCTATTTACAAACTATAAAAATTTCATACAAACTTTCAAATACCCCTTTAGAGGTAGAATTTCCAAAAACCAATAAATGCATAAATTATAAAGGTATTGAAGCAGTCTTGAATATGAAGTAATTTATTTTGATAAGGATTAATAGATACAAAGATACAAATAAAGAGCCTTTTCTAGCGGCGGCATTTCAATTAAAATTTTAAAATATAAGAACTCTTATTGTGGCATAACTATGTATATAAGTACGACATATGCTGTCTAACTAATATGTCATATCATAGTACATTATTTTATTCTATCATCAGTAGTTTTTGCAGCACGCGCGATTTTAAGAATGTTTTAGGTATTTTTTTTACTTTGGGTTACATTATTGGAGTTTTAGTAAGGATCCCTTATTTATTTGAAAATATAATATAGCCTATGTCACCCGGACATAGTGTAGCTTCCCAACAGTGAAAGAATTTTTCAAATCGATTCAGTAGTTTCGGAGCCTATTCAATGCAAACAAACAATCATATCTTTCTTCTTTATAATATTAGTATAAAGTTTTCCCTTTTCAGTTAATTATTTGTTAGCAGTTGGGTTCTATTTTATAATAATTTCTTTAATTAATTTTTTTTTTTTCGAATTAAACATATAAGTGAATTTTTGAAGCTAAAACACTTTTTGATAACCCACACGATGGTTTGGAAGAAAAAAATAATTGGGACCCCACAATATCGTGCCCCAAATCCGCCATTTTTCTATTTTACAATTTTAATTTAGCCAGTGACCCTCGCAAGGTTAAGACGAATCGATTAATCATCAAAAACGGCTAACTCGTTTGGTCTCTGAAACGCCATATAGCAACAAACATACATACATTGATTGATAAACACATTACCCTCCTTCGGCAGTCGGCTAACAAATTGTCAGAATCCAAGAGATGATCAAATAAAATTAACAGATCGTCATGTTCACACATTATGTAGGCAGTCACTCCACAAATAAGTGCAATCGAAATTAGGAAAAAGATATCTTAATGAGCGCCGGTACCGCGCGATGAGCTGGCCTATCGTAGAACCGGGTTTAAAAAAATACCGGCCAAGTGCGAGTCGGACTCGCCTACGAAGGGTTCCGTACGCAGATGACAGACAGACAGACAGAGAGACATACGGACAGTAGTTTAGTAATAGGGTCCCGTTTTTACCCTTTGGGTACGGAACCCTAAAAAACGTTTTTACAGAAAATAAAGCGTCTTCCAAAGCAAAACAAAGTGCAAAGTAACTTTCATTTCGGAAGTCGGTGTTTCTGGTATTATTCCTTCAAGTTTTGACACTGACTCTCGGAATTAGTTATTTCGGACTTTGTTTCGCTTTGGAAGTCGGTATTTTTGTGAAAAAGTTTTTACAACACATAACATAATTTTCCCGAAGGACCCAATCAATCGGGAAATACGAGTATATGTTATGTGTTAGTTAGTTAAGGTTGGGTTAGTTAGTTATATCGAATAGATAACATTCTCTTTTATGTCGGTTAATAAATATGTTACGTATGCCATGTCCCAATTTCAGAAAATATGGAGCGACCGAAATATTTCACGTAAGACGAAAGTGAAATTGGTCAATTCCCCCTAGTGATCTCAATATTCAGTTACGGGGATAGATGCGTTTGAGATGTGGTGCTAGAGAAGGATGATGCAAAGGACCGCCTTTCGCACCAACGACTCCATCATCCGCGAACTGAATATCAAGATCAGACGGTCCACGATCTGCCTTCGTAGGATATTGGAATTCTTTGGTCACATCGCCAGAAAGGATGGAACCAACCTAGAACAGCTGATGGTTACTGGCAAGATTTAAGGGAAACGTCTTAGAGGTCGCAGTCCAATAAGATGGTCAGACCAAGTCCGCACATTGTTGAACACCAAACTGCACGATGCTCACCACGACGCAAAAGACAGGCATAGATGGCGCAAATAAGTGAAGGAAAAGTTGCTTCCACGATGAAAGAGGAATCACGACCCTCAGTAATGAGAAACACGACGCGAGGAGGAGCTAATAAATACGTTATACTGGTTATACGGCCAGCGTCAACTGGTTTTGTAACATTTGACGTGCAGGCGACAGTGCGTCTACGTAGAGTAGAGAGTCAGTTGTTGTTGAAGGAGGTGTATATAGATAGACTGTCTAAAGAGGACTAGTTCACAGGTACTTATTGAAGACAAGTCATTTGAAATTGTTTCTTTTGATAAAGACTTCCAAGTAAAGGAAACAATCACGGAATTGTGTCATTGTTTAAGAAACAAAATATGTGACTGGTTTTATAATAATAACTAGATGCCGCCCGCGTGGTATTAATTCCAATATCTTATATATACTTCGAGATAGCGGTCAAACGCGAGCAAATAGATAATAAAAAAACTTAATAAATTATAGCCGAAGTGTTATTCTGATGTATAAGCTATAATTCTGTAAAGTTTCTGCAAAATCCGTTAAGTAGTTTTTGCGTGACAGAGTAACAAACATCCAAACATCCATCCATTCTCATAAACATTCACATTTATAATAGTACTAGCTTTTGCCAGCGGCTCCGCGCGCGTGAAAGTCGAAAATTATCCCGAGCGAACATATTCCCGGGAAAAAAAAGTATCCAGTGTGTTATTCCTCCTGACTATAATCTATCTTTGTGCAAAATTTCATCAAGATCCGTCCCGCCGTTTGAGAGTGAAGAAGTAACAAATATAAAAAACACACACACACACACACTTTCACCTTTATAATGTTAGTGTGATTTAAAATATATATATATATAGCGTGATAAATTATGAACCAGCACGGGCGGGTGGAGCCGCGGTGCAGCGTGCAGCGTGTCGTGGAATAGTGGCAGTGTCACAGTGTGCGTGTGGCGTGTGGCCGAGCGGGGGGGAGGGGTACGGGGGGCGCGTCAGCTGAGCGCCGCCTGCCGAGCGGCGAGCGGTCGGCACCGGTAGTACCGTGCCAGCTGTCCACGGTAAAGCTTGCGCCCGCCGCCGCTTGGACGTTTTTACACGTGCGCTTTATCGTGTTCGGAAGTTCGTGTTGTTTTTTTGCAACTATTTGATAATTGAACTCGGGATCTACGGTTTCTTAGTGATTGTTTAATCTGTTACAATATTACCAATAAGTGAGTAGGGCTGCGATGCAGGCCCAGCGGCCGTCTCGTCGTCGGTGCGACCGGTGAGCTCGTAGAGATGTCAGCCCTCGTCGGGTTTCTGGCAGCATGGAGCGTACTGTGGATGGCGTCGGAGGCGGCGGTGAGCCCGCTGACCGTGCTGCACTGCTGCCCGCCCGGCCAGGCGCTCAGCGCCGACGCGCTGCGGGCTAGCGAGTTGACGCGCGCGGCCGCCGCAGCCGCCTGCCAGCCCGTCGTCGGGAACGTCACCCGGGCCACAAGAATTTACTCGTTCCAGAAGAAAGCAATCGTCTACGAAGAGCCCAAACACTGGACAAATATAACAGGCATACCGGACTGTGAGATGCTGCGCCTGCTACCGGAGCACGCGGCGCCGTACGCCCTGCGCGGCCCCGACGGGCTGATGATGGTGCGCGCGGCGCCCCGCTCGCAGCTGCCGCCTGGCCGCTATTGCACCGACGTGCAGGCCGCGCTCGTGTGCGCCGCCGACGTGCTGTGGCAGCCCGCCAAGTGCTGCGCCGAGGGACATGCCTTCGACTTCGACGCCAAGCAGTGCGTGCAACAGCCGCGGGACGAGGGGAGCACGACAGGCCAGCACTCGCACGACGCCTCCGATGAGCTGCTCGCGCTCATGAATAGGAGCGCGGTGGGCGCGCTCGGCGTGGCGGTGGGTTGGCCGGCGTGTCCGGCGGAGTCGCGCTACGCGGTGGCGGGCACGCTGGCGGGCGCGCGGCTGGACGCGCGCGGCTCGCTGCTGCTGAGCGCGGCGGGTGGCGGCGGCGAGCGCCTGGCGGGCGGTGCGTGGTGCGCGGAGGTGTCTCCCGGGGCTGGAGCACAGGAAGGCGCGCGCGTGCTGGCGTGCGAGGCGGCGGCGCGCGCACGCGGCTCTCAGGCGCCGCGTCACCTGCTGTACGGCGCGGGGCTGGCGGTGGGCGCGGCCTTCCTGGCGGCCACGCTGGCGGCGGGCTTTGCTCTGCCGGCGGCGCACCACGCGCTGCACTGGCGTTGCCAGACGCACTACGTGGCTGCACTCATGCTGGGCGACGTGCTGCTGGCCGCCACGCAGCTGGCGGGCGACGTGGTGCCGACGCCGCTGTGCCGCGCGCTGGGTGAGCCCCCGTCCTTCTCGCTGTGTTGTGCCGGGTGCTGGTAGTGTCGTGTAGTGCTAGTGCTGACATACTCATTTGTTTCATGTGCTGCAGCGGTGTGTATGCACTTCCTGTTCCTGTCGGCGTTCTTCTGGCTCAACACGATGTGTTTCAACATATGGTGGACTTTCCGGTACGTAAATATATAATATATAATACGCATAGTAGATGTATAAAATGATTTCAAATTCAAGGAAACAAAAGTCAAGACTTGGTCAAGACACAAGTCAGTAACATGCCTAGCTATACTCTCGCCATCATGCAGGTACAATATTTACTAACAAAGCACTGACAGTTCAATCAGCTGACAGCACGGGTGAACATTTTACCTTCGCTCTAGTCTAATATTCTAGTCCTATGACCTTGGATATTTCATGTTCTTTATAAATCAATGTATGTACTAACAACAGATACAATACTATAATCAAATAAGTTTTAATATCATTATAAGAGGGATATTTACCATGTTTAATTGTTTACTGTTTGTTTATCCGTGATCATGGTGCTTGCAACAGCACCGAAATATCGGAAACTCGCAACAAACAGTAAACATGGTAAATATCCCGCTTATAATAATGTTAATGTTTATTTTTGTTGTTGGGTAGCACAAGAAAATGCTGCTTTACTTTTTTTTATTAAACATTGTATCTTCAATATGGCTGGAGTATAGCTATGTATTGAATTAGTGCGGTCAGTTCTTGCCTACAAACTTAGATACACAGTTCCTTAAATTTTTGCTAGTAGTAGTTAGGATTTTTTGGTAGTATATTAAAGGTACAGTCGGCCGCACGTCGGTGGTCACTTGAAAAACTATTTTATGACGTTAAACGTAGTACGGAGCTTCAATACGAAGGTAAACTGCTTCGTTTTTCAATACTTTCGTTTATTTCATCTTACATTAACACAAGGTGTCCAGATGTTTTTCTTATTTCATTAATCATAGCATTTTGAGACCCGTTGATAACTTGTCATTCATTGATAGTTGTTGAAATAGTTGTTAATTTCTTACCACGTTAATGTAGGTAAATAATTATTTTATAACTGTGAATTTGTTTTTGTTAACTTAGTCTCTATTTTTGTGCAAGTGACACCCGTCACGAGCCTTGTGACTCTTGAAATTTGTAATGAACTTATTTTGACCTTATAATTAATTCAAACATAATATAACAAATAGAATCCGAGGCCAGCTGATACTACTCACTTAGTTTTGTGAGCGCTGCCGAGCGGCTAATGACGTACCGATTACAAACTAAACGCGATAATATCACGTCTCTGTTGTTCCTAGCAGGCATACTTATTTATATTGAAGTTACAGGCCAACACGTTCGAAGTCGAATAGCACTACCAGTCCGCTTGTATCAAGGCATTGCTCTCATGACCGGTTCTGACGCAGAATGCCAACTTCTCAAAATGTCAACACGACGCAAAACGCCACGACACAACATCGTAAAATGACAACTTCTCAAGACATCAATTGACTTTTTGAAACGTAGACATTATGCAAAGTCATAGATTTAGAATATTTTTGCTACGTGCAAAGTTGTCATTTTGCGAAGTTGTAATTCTGCGAAGTTGGCGTTTTGCGTCGTGTTGGCATTCTGCGTCAGAACCCCATGATCAACGGGTAAATACTTAAAATGCAGAAAAATTTAAAAAATATTTTACTATTTGCCGACATTCGACATCTCTATTTCATTAACTCAAGATGTGCTTAGCATTCAGGGATGACGACAATTTATCAGTATCTTAGTACATCCTTAGTACCCTACGCAATAAACAGAATTATGTTTGTTTCTAATTTAGAGTTTTAGACTCGGTTTGGTTGAAGCCCAGTGGGTCCAAGCGGGCAATTACACCCGCTGCCCCCTCCTTCCCCTAATCAGCACATGGCCCAAAAAGTTGAGGACGGTGTAACTGTAGTCGTTCACGACATTTTGCCAGTAAAGTGCAATCTCACGTGATAGCAAGTGAGACTATGCCGTCAATAGGGCACCAATACAGGCTCTAGGCTGCTACTGAAGACACCCAATAACACAATGCATATGCACTCTTGGCATCGAATTTTGAGGATTAATATTATTTGGCATATACCGAAGTCTTATTAGCAAAATAGTACTGTACCATAAGAATACTTTGGCATAATGCAAAGGCATAAAAAAAAAATAAAAAAAAAAATATAAATTTTTTATTATTATAAATTTAATTTATAATTAAATTAAATTTATAATTTTAAATACTTAAGCATATCTATCAATTGGTGTAATTTGTTTTAGCATAATTTAGAGTTGCATAAATTTTTAAGGCATATTATTTTTTGTATCAGGCAAATTAAAGTATATGCTTCTGTTTTAATATGCCAACAGTATTTATGGCAATAAACATTATGGCGAAACATTTATGCCTAATAATATTATGTGTAATGATCAATGCTGAATTTCGTTATGCCAATGTAAATTATGACTATATATTTTATGGTTGTCATTGGTTAACCTTTATACTGGATACCCGGGCATCGAACCTTGCACCTGAGCCTGAGGCTCAGTATTAGAAGCAAACTAGAACTGCAAAGTACTTTAATTTCGTGTTCCGATACGAATCTATCCTCTGTGGATTATAACAAACTGCCTTTAACCATGGCTTTTCGGGATAAAAATTGCCTGTCAATTAGAAATAATGTAGCTTTCCATCGGTGAAATAATTTTAAAACACGTTCCCTTTCATTCTAACAAATCAACATATGACGCAATGTATGCCAAGCACGCAACTTGCTGGATGAATACGCAAGACATGTAGACGGAGCCGAGGAAATAATAACGGGATGATGACTCGTGAATTATACGTGATAATGGTCCAAAATTCATGCTTGTAGACTGCAGTGCCCATGTACTCAATTATGTGGTGTTTCACTATTTGATTGGAAATCTAAATCGCCACCCGCCGGTAAGGGTTAAATATTGATTATCGTATCAAGCAGTTAATGAATAATATTGCACTGAGTATAGTATGTTTACGCAGTACACGGATAGGCTTACATACTCGCACGTTTGTGTGCCGACGCTTCATGTGCCGATCTCATTGTGAGGAGAACACGTGCATCTTAGACTGCTCTCGTTCGCGTCGCTGGTTATGTAAACATTTCCTATTGTTTCTTGTACAATTACTTTTGATGGGATTGGGAGAATTTTTAGTACCAGTTTTTCATTTATGCCTGTTTGGGAACGGTCAAGCACCTACTACGTTTATATTGGACCAAAGTTTCTTAGATTCAAATCTCATGTGCAGTGTGGAAAACACCCCGACACTGGTACTCGTATAAGTCCCATGCGAACATTTTACGTCACAAGAGTGGCCTGAAGTGCAGGCACCACCTCAAGAACTACCTAGCTGACCGTGCCTCCAGGAAGTTCTCGAAGCATTCGGTGCAGGCTCGTGCTAGTAGGGCTCGGTTAACCATTACGGTCTGATCACTTGGCACTTTTTATTAGCTATATCATAGAATAGAAAGCGAGCATTGTTTAAAATGCCCCATACTGTGCAACTAATGGCAATGCTCGTGAGGTAGCTGTAGTTCTGTAGCGATGTGATGTGTGTGCTGTGCGTAGGGACTTCCGGCCGACGTCGCTGGAGCGCGGCCAGGAGCTGTGGCGACTGCGCGTGTACATGGTGTACGCGTGGGGCGGGCCGCTGCTGCTGGCGGGCGCGGCAGCGGCGCTAGATGCGCTGCCCGGCGCCGCGCCGCTGCTGCGCCCGCGCTTCGCCGTGCAGCGCTGCTGGTTCTACGGCGACATGGAGATCCTTGTGTATTTCTTCGGGCCCGTAGGCGTGCTGCTTCTCGTCAACCTGGCGCTGTTCGTGTCCACCACGCGCCAGCTTACCTGCGGCCTGTGGCGCCGCGACGAGGTCAAGTCCACTTCCGAACGGTAAGTCAGCATCGACACTCCGACACTGACTCCCTCGCCTGTCTTTACGAAGGTTCCTGACCGTGTGACTGTTACAGGGCGGCGCTGGGGCGCGTGTGCGCCAAGCTGGTGGTGGTGATGGGTGTGACGTGGGGCGCTGACGTGGTGTCATGGGCGGCGGGCGGGCCGGACTACGTGTGGTATGCCACTGATCTGCTGAACGCGCTGCAAGGTGTGTTCATCTTCCTGGTGGTGGGCTGCCAGCCGCACGCTTGGGCGGCGCTCAAGCGCGCGGCGGCGGCGTGCTGCGCGCGCGGTGGCGCGGGTGGGGGCGCTGGCGGGCGCAATACGCACTCGTCCACGCACCTGCCGTCGTGCGGCGAGTCGCTCACGCATACGACGCCCGCGCCGCCCGCCCCGGCCCCCGCCCCCGCACCCGCTGCCACACCCGCGCCGCGCATCCCCATGGAGACGGTGTGCTGAGGGCTGCCAGCGGACGCTACCAGTGCGGAGTGTGCGCCGCGTGCAGTGACAGTGACGACAGTGAACACTTGCCCCTGAGGGCCGAGCTTTAATGTACTTGAACGTACTTAGTCATAGTGAATATTTATTCTTCAGTATTATTTTGTATTCCCGTAACGATTACGATCGGTGTTGTCGTATGATTGACCGCTGATGACGGACCGAACTGTGCCTGATGTGTATTGTATACGTGTTTATTATGATTACGGCGTACATATTGTATGTTCCGTGTAATGAATCGAACGATGAAAGCTCCTAATAGCTTTGGTAAATTCTTGCCCTGTTAGATTGGCTGTTGAACAAAAAATAAATGTTGAAAGCATAGCACGTCGTTTTATTGAACGCGCGGCACTGCGGCGTGTCGCGCGTTGATGTCTTTTGTTCGTGCGTGTGTCCCCGCGACCACCGCGCCTCGCGCCTGGCGTACACGTACACTTATCTTCTCAGTGTCGAACATATTATATTATACGTTATTTTAACGACGTAAATGAAAACGTTATATGTTACGTTTTATGAACAGACTGGTTACTTATCAGTTATATTGCAAACATTTGGAGGCCCAAATTGGAACTGGGCCGCCAACGAGCCTGTGTGAGTAAAATCGAAAATACTACTTGTCATATTATTCATTGACTTCAAAATAAAAAACCTTATTCATACTAATATATAATATATATGTGCACGGGGTGCGGGGTGAGGAGTCGCTTTCTCCGCTCCGAACGCTGCGATGTGCGGCGGCGCCCACTTACGAGACTGCGGCACAAACACAACTCAATGCATCGCCGACACCGGTGTGTGACCAGTGTGTCCACTACTGTTCATTGCCGGCACCGACCCGCCGAGCAGACCCGCGAGCGCGACGCACGACTCGGCGACGTACTCGACATTCCTAGGTTCATTGTTTTGTGAGAGTTCTCAGAAGTGTCGCCGCGCCCCCGCCTGCCCCCGGGCCCCGGCACATAAACAACCGGCCGGTACCTGCTATGATCCGCACTGATTGCACTGTTGATAAGCGTTCGCTCTGTTTTGGTGTTTCCCACACTACGGAATAGGAAGGATAATATATAAATACATAATAATATGTAGTTATAAATTTCTGAGCGAGTCGGCGAGCTTACTTCTAAATGAGACGATGGATTAGGTTCGGCTTTCACTATCGTTAAGAGAATGTTTAAGACTCGTTGTATTTTTCAAAGTTTAGCCGCAGAATTATCTCAAAAATATGTAGGCGCCTAGTATAGGTACCTACAGCATTTTTATAAGCCTCACTTGAGGACTTCTTCCAAACGACACGGTGCGGCGGCGGTTGTTTTTTAGTAATATAAGCGTTATTCCCTACTAAAAAGATTGGATAGCTTCTGTAAACTAAAGAGACGGACGAATCCCGACATTTTCTTTTTCTAATAACCGAGTGACTGTAAATTAAGTTTTAAGTGACAAAAATTATTAATTTACGTTATAGTATAAGTAAGTGAGCGGCTGACTGCGAGTGACGAGAAATCAACAGAACAGCAACTTACAACACACACACACAACTTACAACAACAACTTACACACACTTTACATTAATTTGAGTTACTTAATAATACGTAATACCTAATATTTGTTTGACGTTACGTCCTGCATTTTTTTCAATATTTGGCGACTTCAAAATAAAAGTTTGGCGACGGAGCCCTTTTACTGTCTGCAGGGTCTAAAGTAACCTTAAATGAAGGAGATGACGGGTGCTGAAGTGAACGAGCAAAGCTACCGAACTTAGCTCCCGTTGAACCTAACCTATCCGTGTCGGGGTGCCCTAATCGGTCGCTCTTGGAATAACCGTCTCTATGTTAATATTGAAGTTGCGCTCTCCGTATTTCTAGTCGCTCACGAAGTAATTTAGTCGCACGGCTAGAAGCTCATTCCGGATTTTATTATTAATCAATATTCGTCGCTAGTTTTGTTAATTTTCCGCTAACAACTAACATGTCTACATAAATTTTATATCAATGTCAATAAAAGAAAATTGTAAAAAACATTTTGACTCTCCATAGATAATGATCCCACAAGATGATGATGACCGATCAGCTGATCGCGTTTGTATGAGAAGTCATTTTTTTTTACTTTTTCCATTTTTTGACATTGACATAACATCTTTATAGATATGATTATAACATGGGTACGTTTGGCCTTATTAGAGGTAAATTCTAAATACACAGCTCATCCAAAACTATCAAATTTCTTCAATCGATTTTCAATTTAATCTCCAGACAATAGAGTTTATATTATACATTGGGGAAATTTGACAGTTTTTGGTAATGTGTTGTTATTTGTACCCATTCCATTTTGGGCGCGCGCTTACTTGAGGGCGCTAGGGTAAAGATTGCACACGGGTGCTACATGGGCTAGACACGCCTCTGCTAATAAGGACACTTGAGGAGAGTTTACTTACGTTAGTTTCACTTGTCTGAATTCAGAAGCTGATTCATCCTGACGACTAGTCAAGTGAACGAAACCGAAACATTAGATAATTGAGGCCTATGCCTTTAAGATAAGCTCGGAGGTGCGCGTCCTGGTTGAGGTGGCCGCCGCGCGCATGTCGTACACTTGCGGGCTCACGTTCGCGTGCGCTTGTGAGAGACCGGCACGTATAGTTAGGGCGATAAGCCACAGTATAAATATGGACAGTACGGAAATTAAGCCTAGTTGTTGAAATAATTACCTACGCTCCATTGAAGCAATAGGGTTGTAACTTTCAATGTTTTTGATATTGCTTTTTTTAAATTTTTATTAAAACATTTTTGTTCTGTAGTGATGATTGATAGAATTGAAATAACTATCTCTACTCTATACTAGCTTACAAATACAATTTAAATAGGTGATCTCATGGCGTCGGTTAATCTCAGCAAAAAACGCGGTAGACGTGGAGATAAATTTTTACGTGACCACTCATCTTGACGTGGCACTCACTAATGACACAGACTACTTAGTAGAGATAATTCCTATCTACGGACAGTGTCGCGACAACCGCTTAGGGGTCTCGTCGATGAGCATGTTTGTGTGAGTGTGCCGTTTTGGGCTTTTGTAGGTAGTTTCCGTACTGTCTGTGGTCACGCATTCCGCATTTTATTCGTGCGATTTTTCGTAGTATTATTTCCGCGCGATTTTTTTATCGCAATGCAGCATGAGCGGAAAAATCGCAGTGCGTGCTAGCTAAGCCTTAGCTACGCCCTGATGCTCAAGATCATTGGCGACTATATTGGATTTGGCGAATTATCTAAATGAAGGCGTGAGAACCGTATCAAAATGCATCGTGTAGTTTGGAAGAACAGCGCATAGACGCTTACACACAAATGAAAAGTGACTTTTTAGAATATCTATCTATTTTTTAGAATATCAAATTCAGCGAACGGTCGGCTTTACGGGGTATTACAAATGAGTATGACACTATTACACTAAGGAGATAGTTCATGGAGTTTTATATCATGTAGTGAGAGAGGAGCTGTCCCGCAGCCTTATTGCGTGATGAATTCGACAAGGCAAGAAGTGAAAAATCGACCAATCACATAGACGGAAATCTACATCGCGTCTTTCATCTCTCATGTGATTGGTCGATTTTTCATACTCTACCTTTTATTTATTTAAAACTTCATGCAACATACAAGAACATAGGCGGACTTATGCGCCTGAGACACTCTCTACCCTTTGCCTGTCGAATTCATTACGCAGTAAGGTTGCTGGCCCCGGCGCCGGACGATATTGTACCTCGTTGCTGGGAGCATAGGGCTTGTAGAGCATAGTTGTTATCATCCATACCACGTTTTTCTTTCGTAGGGTCCCGTCATCGGTGTAAAGCCCGCCCACTCACACGATACTATGTAAAGATAATATGAAGTATGGCGCAATGGCGGCCACCACCAGTCTTGACGCCCCGCGCCTCCATAAACAACATCGTATATTGCGATAATATTCGTATTTTCGCGTGCGATGACGCGCCGCCTCTCCGCGATCAGATAAAACGTCCGAAGCGCCGCGAGACGCCACGCTGCACGCGCCGCGCGACGCCCCTCATTTCGATACACGAGCCCTTAGTGTGGCGCCCGCCGGTACTGACGTCACCACAACACCACTTCCGAGGCACGCGCGCACCTCCGACCTCGCGTCACAGGCTACATCGAGTTTGAGAGATAAGTTGGTATTTCTTGATTTATAAAATATACAATTAAAAACAAGTAAAGAATTCATAGCTAGGAATATTATAATTCTAAACATGTGCAATAAACCGGCTCCTCCGCCGCCGCCGGACTCCACACCAGTGCTGACTCCTGCCTGGCAGAGAAGGCCCCACGCGCCACTCTCATCTCACACCAGCCTATCTGTTGTTAATGGTTGTAGCAATTGTAAGGGTCGTTTAATTAGGGATAATGAATTCTGTATGTTATTTGTGTTGCGAATAGGGCTACCATTACGAAAATTAAAAAGTCTTGATAAAACGCCGGACATTTAAAAAAGTCCGGATACTTTAATAACAAAATGAAATAATAAACGTGATGCTGAATAAAAGCCAACCGTTCAAGCGACAAAGCCGGTCATAGTCCGTACAGGACGCTAAATGTCTGAACAAATTCGGACGGAACCCTAGTGGTGAAATATCCATTATTATGTCCTTTATCTTCTTATTCTTTACATTTTTAAATATTTTTATTAAATAAACTACAAAAAAATACATTTAAAAATATAAAAAATAGAGGCCCACCAGGTCAGGGCTCTAGAGAGAGGAACCTCCTAACAGTACGAGCCGTGTCCAGCAGTACTGCTTTCTGGATCAGGCCCTTGATCCAGCCGCCTAACGAGAGCCTCCTAAGGTGGTGGTCGAGGCTCGTAGCTATTAAGCATTGGCCGACACGATACAATGATCGCTGTGTCCACATCCCACATGTCGACAACAACGCGAGCCAAGTCAAGATACTTGATTTGCTTATCTTTCTTGACTTGCCCGAGGTTCCCGTCATGTGGGACGGTAATGTCAACAATCATTACACGCTTCTCGATTCGATCCACCACCACAATATCAGCTTATTGGCTACAATAGTCCTGTCAGTGATGATGGACCGATCCCAGTACAATGTGATATTGCCATTTCCGAGAACTGGGCGGGCACATACCTTTAGTACGGTGCCTCCGATGCCTCAAGAGTGTATTTCAAAGCAGGTTGCTGATGGAAATATAAATATCCATTATTATAATTATTAGTTTTAAAATTTTCTACCATAAAGTTACTATGTTGTAGTATTTAACGAAACCACAACCATTTGATTCGGGATACCTACAATCGAATGGTTGTGAATGGCGCGTAATTATTAAGTGTCGGACTTGGTTGAAAGAGTTGCAACGTACAACTTAGGTAATGTGTAGTTTAATTATATTTCATTAAAATTTGGGTCCTTAGCTTGATTCTCGTCAATTTCATAACAATAAACGAAAACTGATTGAGCGGAGAATAACGCGATCTTGAAGATGCGCTCACAACAATTAATTGCGCAATTATTGGCTAATATGATTAAATTATGATGTTCATCCTCTCTCACAGAAAGGATGCCTGTGTCCCAGCAGTGGGAACATTACAAAGCTGATGATGATAATATGATGTCCCACCAACACCTAGCAACGTAAGGCAATTCAAAGATTGCATAGAATTCGCTTATTTTCAGTTGTGTCAGCGCACCTTGAGACGACAGCAACCGACTGCGATCGGCGCCGGGCGGCGGCGCGCGCAGTCGCTAGTCATTACTATGATGTGGCGCGCGCCAGCGCGCGCGGAGTCAGAAGACACGCTGCAGGTATCTCTTCGCATGGTGCTGCATTCCAGCGCGGCTAGATGGTCGCCTGACATTCCACGGGTCTGTCTGTCACCCGCCGCTGATATGTGCTGCAGTCGGCAGTGTTCGCCCACTTAGCTGATAACGTACTGAAGTGATTGTTACTATATCTGATGGCGCCTCCACATTACTCAGAGTGGGTACTACTAATGTTACCAACTGTTATCTAAAGAAATTTTAAACACTTCTTGAATTGTTTAGAAAAATAAGGGCCGGCTTTGAACGACGTGTCGCCCGCGCATATTGACTGACTGAGGGATCAGCTACGGCCGTTGCCGCCCGCCTTTTCCAAGTTGGCGTAGGGGCAACCGACCAGGGCGGCGTGATACGGTGCGATGGGACGGCTGGTGGCGCGCTACCGCGAGATGTGGGCGCTCGTGCTCAGCGTGCGCACACTGCGCGTACTGCTGGAGGGCGCGCGCGGCCTTAGCGCGCAAACCGCCGCGCCGCGCCGCTGAGGACCTGTCTGCCGCAGTTCATACACAAAGTTCCAAACTGGCACAACTTGTTACTATAACAGTAAAAAGTTCACTTGAGTTATAGAGTATAATTGTTATTTATTTATAGTCTTCAGGGATTTATAACACTCATTCACAAACTGAATATAAATGTCATAAAAGCAAATAATGTAACTATTTTAATGATACTATTTTAATTTAATAATTATTTATTTCTTTCTAACAAAAAACGCCTTCATCCTCTTTCCTATTGAAAATTAACTTTGCTGTGCCCGACAGGGTCCATAATTGATTCGATGTTTTAACATACCAACTGTTACATGCACACATTATGGAATGCAATAACGTATTGAGTATTGAATTCATTATAATTTTATTAGTACTTTGTGGATAAGAATACACTTTGTAATTCAAGGCTAAAATATGTATCCTTCAGATTTCGCAACCAAAACTAAACTCAATAAATTATATTTATTGCACTTCGAAGATTTGATAAACATTCACAGGCTAAATATATTAAAGTTTAAAGAGTTTTTCAGATAAGATATTATACTTGGTAGTACTGAGTAGTCAACAGACTTTCAGCGTTCACTGACAGAATAAAACTAAAAAACTGACGCCCGTTTTTCTCGTTCTGTCATATCTTCTCAATTTCAAATTTAAATCTAAATTATAAGTAATTAGAACGGATAAAAAACGGTTTACAGAGGGGGCAGTCTGACGCTGCCCTTATTATGAAAATTATAATTATAATGTAAAGTTAATAACACTAACACTAATTGTTATGTTGTCTTGAAAAGATCGCTTTTAGCGATAAGGCCGCCCATTGTGTCACCCAGTGTAATGTTTACTTCTACTATACTTTCTGTAACTTTTATGGTGTACATAATAAAGAGTATTCTATTCTATTCTATTCTATTCTATTCTATTCTAATGTATAACATGCTTATAGAATGCCTAGTCCATGGTTTGTTATGTCTATGGCTTAAGAAAAATAAATTGGACAGACAGATTTCAATTCAGATGAAAATGTCAGAGTATAAAATATTCTAAGATTTTACAAATTAGCGATATGAAAAAGTGAGTCACATGAGTTGATCGGTCAAGTGTCATAATAATTTAAATTTATTTGCTATATTTTTCATTTTCGTTCAATTATTTCGTTTTCCATAACATTTATTCACCATAATATTCATTTGCCCATATTTGCACATCAATGCTAGTTCAGTACAAGCGCCTGCAATTTTGAGATAATTTGAAAAACAGAGAAGAAGAATTTTTGAGAGCTTTGGCTTCTAATTTAATTTTCAAATAATATTGTTTTTCATAAAAATAATATTGCTATATTACTTGAATTATACTGATTAATTCAAGTAATATATTATTCGTATAATATGATTATACGAATAATACCACAAGGACACCTAAAAATAAACCTACCGTTTTCTCAACACCCGATTACAGCAGAAAACGCGTGCTTGACAATTTGTCACATTAATTCTGCGATAATATTTATTTATTTAATAAAGTATAAATGTAGAACTTCATACATGTATAACTACGATAATTTAGCGGTGAGAAACCGAAAAAAACCGGCATTAACCTAAAGAGGAAATCTGGCTTTCGGCGGCCGCCGCGTTGTGTGGTCACATTTCTAACCTAACCAAAAATAAAGACATTTAGACCAAATGTCTAAATGTCTTTATTTTTTTGTACAAAACAATTAACGTAGAAATGTTATAATAAATGTTTCTTATATCAAGTATCAATTATGTAATGTGTTACTTATAGAAACTAATGATTATAACACGTGTTATTATGGAATCTTATTGAATGGCAAATAAAAGTTATGGCAAATAAGGTGATATGACAAGCGTTATTAGTATAAATGATAATAGTGCAAGGAAATATTATACGGGGGGACGATTATGTATAACAATAATAGTACAAATTATTTTATGGAAAACAAGACAACACTCTACACACGTACGGCGATGTGCCATCGGTACATGGTGGAAATCCTACCCATACGCACTAAACGTTCTAGGAAAGGGAATACTTTCATTATGCGTACAGATAAGGAGTGGAATTCCCTGCCGGGGTCTGTGTTTCCCGAAAGCTACAATCTCGGGTTCTTTATGTCAAGGGTGAATAGGTTACTTCTAGGCAAGCGTACCTCACCGTCGACCACATCATCGCTTACAACAGACAAGACTGCATGAAGTCGGTTTTTCAGCGATTCATTTCTGTCACAAAATTTAGTAGCACAACATATTTCCTTTTTAAGACACTACTTCAATTTTAAATTGAAAATGCCACCAGTTAACCGGCTATATATTTTTGACCAAATAATATTCCGCAATGTAATGTGTGTAATGTTGTTTCGGTGTGGTGAAAATATGGCAAATAAATTACTTGTCAAATGAAAAAAGTTCAAAAGAGGCTTTTGCCAAAAGCAAAAAGTTATTTTGTAAATCGGCGAAATGTAGTTCGGTAAAATAATATTTAATATGCAACATAATACTTCAATGATCTGAAAATATGTCAAATAATGCATAAAGCACGAAAATCGAACAAAAAAAATCGGGAAAGTGATCGGTTCCCCAGAGCGATTCATGAGGAAGGTTTAGGTATATAATTTGTTAAGGTTTTGTGCAAATTGGTTGAAATATGATGATAATTGTTGAAAATATCGGCAATAAGTCAACCCGCTTGGGAGTTTTCATTGAAAACGCTGCCTAATCCCTTTGAGACATTTATAACAAAACAATGTATGGTGTGATATTCCTCTTTTAAAGATCTACAGAAAAGTCCGCGATGACATAATAATATGTCTATCTTTTAATGATAGCTTACTATACCCTCCGCTTTACGTACGAAGCCCGGCAGGTCGCTGTTATAAATATTTGTGACCCTGACCCGATCCAAAATCAAGTAAAATAATAAATTGTTGCATGTTCCATTATTTCCCGAGTAGAGAATGTCACGACTCACGACGTCGACACACCACACACGCCGCCGTTCAAAATCAAATCAATTCAAATCCGCTTGCAGACTTTGTGGTGAAACCTTTGTGGTGGTGTTGCACACGCGGTCTTTATACTTCTGATGACAATGCATACAAAATCCGGCCAAGTGCGAATTGGATTCGCGTACCGAGGGTTCTGTATAAACAGCTAGATTCACCAAAATTATCACACTAATATTATAAAGGCGAAAGTTTGTGACTGTGTTTTTTACTCTTTCATGCAAAAACTACTGAACGGATCTGGATGAAAATTGGCACAGAGATAGATTATAGTCTGGAATAGCACATAGGATACTTTTTATCACGGGAATGTGTTCCCATTGGATAATTTTCGACATTCACGCGGACGAAGCCGCTGCCAGAAGCTAGTTGGGTAATATTACTGAAGATTTCCGATTTCATCCTTTTCTTGGGCTATAAGAAATTGCTTCTTGGCAATGATTTAGATGAATAAATAAATTATAAATTATAATTATAATGTTCATGATTCTTGGTTAACGAATATACTAGGTCCTGATTCATTTGTGGAGCGTCAAAAATATGCGACGTAAACGGCCGTATGTTTTGTTTGTGTTGATTTTTTCACAGCTTCATGGGATTGCATACCTGAGTATAGAATAATATATTAATTACAACTGAATTTCAAGACATTTCACTTTGGAACGCTTGTACTTACCTTGTAGGTACCTCCAAGCGTTTATCCTTTTTTTCTTTTTGAGGAACGAAACCGTAAAAACAAATGTTGAAGGACTCAATCCTTGTCACTATACTATGAGAGCGGTCACAGTTACATCCGAGGATTATCAAATACGCGTACAGTCAGCGTCGCTACAAAAGTGACATCCGTGGCAGGCGGTACAGTCGGCTCGTCTCTTTGTCGTCAACTAGAGAGGAGAGGAGCGGCGCTTTGTGCGATATGATTCAATTAGTTGTCACAAGTTACGCCGACTGCTCCCTCCGTCCGCGGGGACTCGGCGCACACTCACACTGTGGTCGCACACGCACACTCACTAAGTGGTGGCTAGCGCGCGATCCTAGACATGTTTCGGCCCCCGACTCCATGTGGAGGTGCTTTCGATGTTGGTTACCCATGATGAGCAGTGAACTTATAAATGGAAAATGCGACTCATTTTCAATCAACTACAAGAAATATACTACCAAGCTCCAAAACGTATAATATTCATTTATTTTAGAGTCACCAGTAGTGATGGGCCAACTCGAGATAAATACGACTCGAGTTAACTCGAGTTGAAATTCACATAACTCGAGTTACGCAACTCGAGTTAGCAGAATGAAGGCAATTAAGTTAGAATGAATTATGTATTTGTTAAAATCACTTTTTTACATATTTGACAGATAATTGGATGACTTCCTTGAGAATTGAATCGAAGGAAATGGAAGGAATGGAGGAAGGCCTTTGCCCAGGAGTGGGATAATACAGGCTAAAAAATAAAATAAGATTAAATACGAATAGGTAGGGTTAAAATAGGAGAGGTTATTTTTAGTATAAATCACATTTCTGTATTTTTGATTTTAGTCTGACTTATTTTAAACAATTATAATTTTATAACCAACAACAAAACTGTTCTAAGAAATAAACATCATCTCATGTTTTTTTACTCGAGTTGCACATCTCTAGTAACCAGAAAGCCAATTACAAATCCTCACGTATAGACTTATAATAAAAATGTATGGTGTGAGCAGAAAAACAAAAAAATAACTTGAATGGATTCGGTCGGAGAACTTACTACCCTTACGTTTGAATCCCCCTGTGCGAATTAATATTGCGCGAGAGAGCGACGTCACGGCAACGGCGCGTGACAGGCGCGTGATTGACGTATGACATGGCAGTCAGTGCCCGCGCCGTGACGGACGGGGCGAGGCAGACGTGCCGCCGTCGGCGCTAATGCGTCCGTCACGGTGTTCAACTGTTCACATGCACACTGACACTCCATTCACAAAGATGTGATATGTTGTTTGTGGGGGCAGGGGCCGCAGGGGTGATCCTCCCGTGTTATACCGGTGCAATGTTACATCAATGAGGAAGACAGAACAGCAGTTTTTTTTTGGAATGGATGTTATAGTTTATAGCTAAACTTTAAAAGTTCTTCTCATTATTTTTAAACTTAGAAAATTTGAATAATGGAGCGGTGTGCTAGTTGTAGTCTGCCACTACAACTAGCACACCGCTTCTATCCGGCGCGCGGTGAAACCTGTCTCTGTCGTGATGCGTGCGTGTAGTGTTTCCAGAAGTTGTGCGTGGAATAAGCAGGCTACATGTACATGAAAAACTGAACATTCCAAACTCAGCTGGTCTGCTAGTGCTGACTACTGGACTAGCACCGCGGACTAGGCCGCGGGGGCTGCGCGTGCGCCGGTAACGGTCACGAACCGCTTGACACCGGCGCACCTCCACCTCGCCTGCGCTCCGACACAAAAACATTCCGATTTCTTTTCCGTTAGGAAGCAGCGTCACTGCCAACTAAACGACTCAATGTAATACAATTCAACAAAGTGACGAGTAACTTTGGTCTATTTGTGGTGGCGAGCTCAGACATTATCAGACAATGGACGCTTGACATGCGGTGCTCACTCTTACTGCGTGCCGCCGGCGCCGTGAGCAGACCTCGGCGAGTGTTACAGTGGCAGATGGCCTCAGATGTACTTACAGTACTCATCACATCGACCAACCAAGCTATTATATAATATGTCCTCGTGCAAACCAAACCAGGAGAGAGCACTGAAGTACTACATGAAGTTTACCCTAGCTGTTGAACTACTCGTATTAGTGTGGTGATGGTGACGAAACATTTGTAATAATTGTTCCGTGTGTCTGTGCTGGCACTCAGATGGGTATAACTCGGACAGGGCCACAGTGGGTGACCCTGTCATGCCGCCACCCCTCTCTCTCTCCACTGACACTTCGACTACTTACTCTTTATGTGTGAGGTTGACATTTCGATACGACTGCTGCTGCTCAAAATAAAATGTTCCAATGTTGAACTTTCTTCACAAGCACGTGTAACAAATGGAAATGTCAATTACTGAAGGTACTCAAATATTTTGCTCAAATACAATTATTTTTTGTAGAAAGGTAACCGTTATAAAAGTTAGCCGCAGTACGCACGATGGTGAGGTTGTAGTCGGCAGCGTAGCGTGTAGAACCGCCTAAACAAACAAACAGTTTCATGTTTACATGTGTGTTCTCCGTTAATTGTGGGCGATGTGACATGAAAGGCGCCGCGGAAAGCGGTAAGATAAGAATGAACTGAACGTTATTAAGTTAGAAGTAGTAGTCCTAATTAGATTATGATAACGTGTGAAGTGCGACTAACTACTTATACTGACGTCTCTATGTAGATCTAGATTCAGACTGTAGAGGTGGCAATACATGTGGTGGTGTAAGCGCACGTGTCGCGCTCGGGATGCGACCGCGCCGCGCGCCGGGCGGTGTCGGTCGGGTGTCGGGTGGTAGTCGCCGCAACACGTGTGCTGGTCGCGCCGCACAGAGACAGACGCATATGTTGCCTCTTTGTGTATAGGTCATAAATGTGCAACGACAGTGAAACATTATGTTGTATAGTTACACGATCAAAAAGCACCGCGCGGCGGGTGGCCGATGTGGATGTTTCGTTGATGGCCGTCAGCCTGGCACGAGTGGACTGACGGAGCTCTCGGTACAAGATCGTAAATCTTAAAAGCTCAGGACATGGTGTTGCGCCAGCGCAATGTCGCAACAGCTACCGCGTCCTCGTATAGCAGACTAATAGAAGTCTATTCTATTCTGTCGTGGTCTGCTACTGCCAGCACATTTGGGGAAAGGTAGGTATCGTGTGTGTCGTGCGTCCGTGACTTACCCACAGTACGACACAGCGCACAGACTGCACGACGCGGTGGCGGCGGCGCCGGATGACGTTTCAATTAAATCGAAATGTTCGGGCGGGTGGCGGCGAAGTGAAATGATTATTTTTGTAATGGCGAGCGTGTGGCCGTGTGCGGCGTGTGCAAGGAAATTAAATTGTCCTGCTAGAGCGGCCGCACCACAGACATAAATCTAACTAGATAGTGCAAGTCCCTCCATCTGTATGAAAACCAAGTGTGCCACGTTTTCACACATAATTTAAAAACAAATTTACTAACCACCGAAAGAAACCATTGCCAATGCCTAGGCCAACTTTTTCTATACAGTCTTTACAGCTCAATATGGCATAAAAAGACATTTTTTTTAGATTTCGGTGGATTTCCGGTGCCGATAAAGCTAAATGAAAATGTCAAATTACGATCATTGATAATACTTTTAATCCGTTCTTTGACACGCGAAGTATATACAATTGCGTCATCTAGTTACATTTATATCTGTGGGCCGCGCCGAGTCACCGGCTCAGCGCACACAGCACACGATACGAGAGGACTGTGTGTGCGGGATTAAAGATTATTTACGTAGTGTACGTACATACACATACACGTACATACCCACCAACTGGCTATTTAAAAAAAATGTTTTAAAGGTATCGATGCATTTCATGTGATCATGATAGTATAGTTAGCGCAAAAGTCAAAATTCTAAGCAATATTATGTACTTATTCATATATATGTAGACAGTTTATGTATGCGTTTAGCATCACATAACATAACACAGGGTGCTCGGCACCGGGCACTGGCGCATCGCTATCGTTAGCCTCGGATGTTGAGCAACCGCTCATTAGCGGATGTTTATTGCGAAATCGACCAAGTAAGTCAGGTTGTGTGCTCCTCATTATGTTGTATCAGCAAAATAATAACAAGCAACGTTGTTCGGATGTTAAGTTTGCATTAGCTAGATGTTCCGTGAGCTGGGAATACAATCAACACACAATCAAGCAATAAAGGCAATAATGGCAACCTTGAAATGATACATACGCACTTATGAAAATAAATGTATCCGTAAATAGCAGGAAAACAGGCCTCAGCTAGTTTAAATTGATCAAATACCTACATTCATATTTTTTTATTAGGGCATACCTACTCGAGGAGCTAGTGCTAGCCTAGCCCGTGGCGACATATACTATTGTATACTGTAGCTTGACTTGTCTGGTCAGTCCCTTCCTGTGTTCCAGTGGACTAGTAGCACGTTATCAGTGTCTTTGAGGTGACGACTGACGAGCGCGTCCCCGACGATGTGGCGCTCGGCGACGATGATGTACCGGCGCGGGCGCGTGGCGAGTGGCGGCGCAGCCAATAACAAGCCGCGGGTGAACGACTCCAATGTACTCACAAACGACGCTACATGTACTGGACGTACATATTCGAGGTCTTTAGCTATCAGCACCACAGTCCACAGTAGATCCACTCCGCGCAACTCTACAGAGACACGCCTAGCGACCGATCAACGTAACATATGGGAAAACATGCTTCACTAACCCACTTGGTATTTATTGGTCAAGTCTGACTAATGATATTGAGTCCGTTTGTAGGATTTAAATAAAACCGTTTCAGAAGCCGGTATCTTTGTTACTTCCTTTTTATTCTTTTCTCGACATCGATTTCCGAAACGAAAGTTATTTTGCACTTTTTAGTGTTTTGCTTTTGAAGTCGGTTTATTTTTTTGGAAAGGTTTTTGTTTCTCTCTTTTTTTGTGTTATTACACTATCAGTAAAATGCGAGCAAGTTCTGCCGGAGGGCAGTAAAATACCTAAAGGTTTGACAAAATACTTTGTCGCTAAGGAGTTCGGTAGTATGTTCCATATCTTGAAAACAGCTGAACCGATTTGGATGAAACTTGCATTATTCCCTATGTTGAGAGATTACTAATCCAAAATAATGATCATGATCCGATAAGTAGTTTAGTAGTTTCGGAGAAATGCGTGGACAAACATACAAACATTTATTTATTTATTTATTGAACAAGGCACACTAACGACTTATTTACAAATTAATATCAGAAAACAACATTCAGAAAAGATCCTGTGTAAGCAAGGCGCTTACAGGCATGCACACCATTGCCATAGTAAGTCGCAAAAAATAAAATAATAATTTAAACAAACATAAATTTAAATCAAAGGACATAAAATTAAATTAAAATTACATATTATAAAAATTTATCTAAAATAAAATAGTGTCAAAAAAATCAAGAAATAAAATAAAATAAAATTTAAATATACATGTCGTTGATTAAATTGGTATTCAATAAAATTTACTTTAAAAACTAAATTACATTATTAACAGAAATTATATAAAATGTCAAGTTACATTGTAACATAACTAAAGTAACATTACCATTACATTTTTTTCACTCAACGCTTAAAAATACAATATTGCTAATTACTTACATTATTTTAATCATGGTTAAGACACATAAATTTTAATTAAAATAACATACAAATAATCAAACATACAATCATACAAACATGCACTTATGAAATTTCGCACTCAAGTTTAGAAGCTCAATTAGAGTAACATAATTATGTGAATATTGGCCAATTCCAACAATATTACATACATACGTTTCGAATTGATTACCTCCTTTTTTATGTAAGTAAAAAGGTGATCCAACGTTCTCGAGGTAGGCAAGTTCATTCATTTTAGTGAATGGGCATCAAATGTGTGGTGCTTCTGTGTGATCTGTATGCTGAGCGTGTCTGAAAGTGGAGCGATGTGCGCGCCAAATTACTGACGTGATATACGCCAAACGCGAGATCAAAGCACGCCGCAGCGCTGCGCACGCGCCTCCCCTACGACTAGCTCCAGTAGATATATGTAGTGCATAGATATCGTGAGTTGACTTCTCAAAACTACAATTGTGACATTTACTTCATTGTTTTTAATGAGTAACGTCTGATCGGTTTCGTGTCACACGAACATCCGGAGGCGCTACTCGGGTATCAGAGCAGCGCAGCGGCCCCAAACTAAAATCATGAAAATTTGAGATATTAAATATCTTTTTTTATTTCAAGAATGGTTTTTATACACCGTGAAATTTAAATGGTTGTTTTCCCGCAGCGAAATGGTTTTGTCTATGTAATACAATCGTTTCGTAGTTATATAAAATATTAGAAACAAAAACTGGCATATTTAACATTGTGAAAAACTAAACTCGAAAGCGATCACGAACCAATAGTATACCTCCCGATATCTACGGCCGAACGACAACAGGCCGTTGACCCGGGTGCTAGGTCACCGTCGAAAGGATTAGGTTCGAAGGCGGCTCCGTTTGATCATGTTACGCGCAGGCTAGTTTATGCCGTATCACTACACGCGAGAGCTAATTTTACTTTGAACATTTCTAAATCGGTCTTTTCTTTGTCGGTATCGCGGTGATTTTATGTATTGTTCCGTGCAAACATTTTATGCCTTATCACTACGTGCGAGAGTTTATTTTGGTTTGACATTATTTTGTGCATCGGTTTTCTTTGTAGGTGGTGACACGAGTGAGTAGTACCTAGTACCTACAAGTTACGTCTAGAGTTACTATTGTTACTCACTTTTTCGAGTTGATGAATATTTTTTTAATTATTTTAAAACAGAAACATCGTTATTTATTTACTTTAACTCTATACTTCGAAAGTACTCCTTAAGGCAAGTCGTTTTGCCGCGGGAAAACAACCAATTAAATTTCAGGGTGTATAGAGTGCCAATTAAAACGAGATATGTACATAGTTATCTCGCAACATAATACATAGTTATGACTAGCACGGGACGGGACGGTAACGAAAGCGTCTGCTATATGCGCTCGAGGCGGAAAAGCTTCGAAACGATTTCGCAGGAACGACATTTTTAATATGACTTAAAGCATATAAAGATATCCCTGAATAGTGCGTTCGAGTTTGGGCCGGCGGGTCGCGGCTACTCCAGTCACCTCCACACTGCACTCACCATACACGGCACACCAGCGCCACACAAAACACACACACCGGTACACACAGCACACACACGGCATACACACAGCACTCGCCAGCGAAGCAGCCTGAATAATACAGTAGCCGCACAGAAAACCTCCCCGTCGGAACACACGTGACCCCCACCGCCCCTTAACACGCGCACAGCAGAAGGACTGCTTCTCATTCCTGGCACTACGACGGTGCAAGGCCTGCAGCCTGTGCAGGCCAGGTCAAGGTTCAGCTCGGCTTACAACATACAGATCAGGTGCGTAACGCATGCCAATATTACTATACTACTAACTTACTATATTATATTGACCTGTATTGAAGCTGTTCCGTTCCATGTCTGATAATTTAGCACAATCATCATCATCTATTCCTCTCCAATCGAAAGCCATTCATTTCGACTATCTGCATTCTCGTCCGGCTGCCACAGGCACCCTACGGTCATCGTCGCTCCAAGCACAATTTCATGCAGTTCACCGAGTGCACCTTCTGCACAGTTACCTCGCGGTACACCTGCAGGCGCGAGTACTGGCTCTCTACATATCTTTATTGTCAGCAGTGGTTTTCGTGCGGATGGATTCAATCGATAAATTGTTATTTATTCATTCGGCATTCAAATTTAGCAAAATATCAAAACACATTTTTGCTAGGAATTCGTCTTAAATTGGAGATTTGCATAATCTTGCACGCGACACGTCTCAAACATTCATGTTTAAGATCGAGACAGTCGAATAGCGACGTACATTGCTGTAACAGATTAAACTTACTGAAAATATTAAAAAGTAGCTAAACATATGTGTAGATTGTATTAAGTACTTGGGCGACTGAGCTCTGCTCGGGTTAAAATAGAGAAAACTACGTTTTCTAAAAATGAAATCTAGCTAAATCGATTTAACACCCCCAAAACCCCCTGCATACTAAATTTCATGCAAATCATTGGAGCCGTTTCTGAGATTCATATTATATATATACATAGTTATATACAAGAATTGCTCGTTTAAAGATTCATGAGCATTGTAAAGTCCAGTCAAGCACCGCATAAATATAAGTGCACAGTCTTGATGTTGCGTTTTGGTTCGATGGTTGGTGTTCGGCGCCTTGAGACAAATCACACAGAAAAGCGCAAATGAAGTAAAAAGTCTTTAATTGAATATAAAGTGTGAAAACATAATAGGCAGACTTGCGCAGGCAACAAGCATCGCGTTGCTTTATTTATTAGCTGACGGATATTAAAGAAATTAATCTGCCAATCAAGTTAGCATCGCCAAGTCCTGGTAAGCGAGAGCCTCCTTTTACGCTCCAGAAAGTGTTTCCAGACGACGCGCCCGCGCTGCCGCCGCCGCCGCCGCCGCCGCCGCGCCGTGCCACTCGTGCACTAGTAGTAACAGTACGGAACTCGTTCATTCATATCTTTAACACAAATAATCTCTGACTATGTCATAATTAATATTATAAATGCTAATGTGAATTTGTTAATTACGCTTTCACTCTTTAAGCGTGAAAGGATTTGGATGAAACTTTGCAAGTGGATAGACCTTACCTGCAGCCTAATTTCGTAAGTGAATTCGGCAAGGCAAAGGGTTTGACCGCCATAAATTGACCAATCACATAGACGGAAATCCACATCGCGTCTTTAATCTCGCGTGTGATTTGTCGATTGATGGCGTCAAAACGCTTAGCCTTGCCAAATTCACTTAAACAATCAGACTGCAGGATTACCTGGAGACTTAGGATAATGGTTTTATCGCAAAAAATACGTAATTGTAATATATGTTAAGAGTTCTGAAATGGATTTTTCCATTCCAGAACTCTTAATTACCTTTAGGTCCATGAATCATGGTGACCATCGATGATCATTGTCATAGCCAAACACGGCCATTTCCGATTGTGCAAATGTACAGAACTTAGTGTTGTTCCGAGGGGTAATACCAGTTTAATAACAATCAGTGCATTTGGCGAGCATTTCTATTCTCTTGTTTTTAATTAAATATCGGTTGTACCAAGTATGTCAGAAAATACTTCTTATACTCGTATCGTAGACAAACTGCAGCCAAGAGAACTTATCAGTTGGCTTCCTGGTGGAAGTTTTCGTTACAAACATTAAGAGCATAATATTAAGGTTGCTAATGTTAAGTACGTAGGCCGTACACCGAGACCGGGCAGCTGGCATGCGACACACGACGCCTGCACCGGCGCACAAACAGGTTTCGAGCCCCGAGGTCGGCGCGCGCGCGCCCGCTGGCTGGGCTGAGCTTCACGCCACGGTTGCTTAGCAGATACATTTACGTATACTTAACGTCGTTGTCACCCCCGAGGTCATATCCATTCGTCTTAAGTTTTGCCAGTAATGCGTGAAGCTAGCATAGAGGTTTCGTATAGTAAGTAGATGAATAGAGGAATCATTTGGTTTCTGAAGCAGATGCGTAGCGGCATTGTGGAGTTTCCGTAGGAGATGCGTAGAGACGTCGTAGGGGTGGTGTAGCAAATGCTTAGAGTATCCGTAGCCGATGCGTAGAGACGTCGCGTCGTAGAGGTTTCGTAGCAAATGCGTAGAGTATCCGTAACCGATGCGTAGAGGCGTCGCGTCGTAGAGGTTTCGTAGCAAATGCGTAGAGGCGTCGTTGAGGTTCCGTAGCAAATGCGTAGCGTTGTAGAGGTTCCGTAGCAAATGCGTAGAGGTGTCGTAAAGGTTTCGTAGTTTCTGTGATGGTCCCATGACATGACATGACTTGCCACATGCACAAAAAAATTAAGTTCGCTTTAATACAAACAATACACAAAATAAAGTTTCAGGTTCGCCGAAGGGGAAGGTCCACATAATGGTTTTAAAACTTACTCCCTTATTGTGTTCCTCCTCCACTTGCTCCTACTTTCAGCAACACGACAACAGCTTTAATGTTCAGTGAGATTCGAATTTGGTCTGACCAGCGCATAGGGCTTCTCTCTCTGGGTCGTTTTCCCTCGATTTTACCAGTGACCATTACCTTAAGTACTTTGTCACCAGGTTTGCGGGCGATATGGCCATAGAAGTCAAATATCTTGCGGAGGCAAACATTCGATAATCTTGGATTTTCTTTTTAGGGTTCCGTACACAAAGGGTAAAAACGGGACCCTATTACTAAGACCGTCTGTCTGGCTGTCTGTCACCAGGCTGTATCTCATCAACCGTGATAGCTAGACAGTTGAAATTTTCATAGATGGTGTATTTCTGTTGCCGCTATAGCAATAAATAATAAAATTTAATTAAAATGAATATTTAAGTGAGGCTCCCATACAAAATACGAGATTTTTTGCCGGTAATGGTACTTAACCCTTCGTGCGCGAGTCCGAATCGTAATTGGCCGGTTTTAAAATATTATTATACTGCTTTTGCTTGTAAGAAAAACGACGAATAAGCTTCCAAGCCACGTACAAGATCTAAGTCTTAATAAACTCAAATCATTCATTAAACGTAAGTTGTGCCAGAAAGCGTTTTATACAATTTTTTTTTTTATATATATTTTGCGCCGTGAATTTTGTTTTTTTTTGGATTTCTTGCAATGACAAGAATATTTACTTTTTAAAGTATTATATTATATTATTTTAAGTTTATTTTAATTGTTGTGAATATGAAGATTATGTGGATCATACTTTTTTTTTTGTTTTTAATTTTAATTTATCTTAGTTAGTTATTAATTATGGTCTGGCAGTTAGAGTGATTTATGCGGCCTACCCGAATGTCCTTTCTTTGCTTTTGTTCGTCGAATCATTGAGCTCCTTAAATTCTGAGTTGTGCTGCACGGTTATTGACAAATGCGTGCACTGACTGGACAGGTCCACTCAATCTGGCTGGTTCTTTCCTCAAAAGACCATTTCAGACATCAGTCTACATGGTCTTCACATGATCTATCATTGTCTGGACTTTAAAAGAGACCTCTGATTTTGTTTCGGCCTTTCTTTTCAGAGTAGTCAGATAGGAAACGCCGACCTCATCTAGTTTTAAAAAATATGATCGAAATGTAAAAGTTCATCATTCATTCATTTATCATTTATGAAGTTACCCGCGAAAACACATGTAAAAACCATATTTATAATCGACCTTTTTTGAAGTCGGTTAAAAATGGATAAATATTTCACTATCATGACAGATACCTAAAATCATTAAAATAACCCAAATGAATGTGATGAGCATTTCTTCACATTTTCCGTGAAAACATCCCACAGTCGCGACACTCGCGACCGTCGTGCTCGTGCTCGCGCTCGCGCTGGCGGTTGACAATATTTCATAACGTAACGTTTCAGTTTCTGCGAAGCGCTGAAACAGAAAAACTTCCTGTTTACACTACTCACATTTATAACGAGTATCTCTAGCGACTGGATTAATAAAAATGTTTTATATGATGTGTTTCGCCCACGCTAAGTGTATCTACATGTGCTGTGGACATGATTATAAAATAATGCTGTGGTGATAATGAGGGACACTCAATAAACTGTAACGAGCTACTAATTGACGGCGGCGGGGGCGGCGCCGTACATCATTGCCCGTCATAACACTGCCACTGGGGACACAACGCCAGCCGCGGAACATCGCGACAAATGTTGTTCTTTTATTCCCTACGGTACACAGTAATGCTGTAGATTCACCCGAGGCGTCGCTGAAGCTCAATTTCAAGGCCTCCGGGCGCGTGACGTAGCCTATGTGTGTGAAGTTAGCATCTCAAATGTTAGCATCTCACCAATTAACACCATATATGATGGCATCCCACATAGTTCTACAGTTCTTGATAAGTTTTAACAATAGTTCCGTCGATTTTACTATCAAAATCGCATTTTGAAAAAATGAGATGCTAACTTCGCAATACATTTCATAGCATCCCATCGAATTTCTCAAATAAACACACATAAGGGCATGTAGCCTCGTCTTTCGCGTTCACAGACTGCGCATAACACAATGCGACGCCCTCCACGTCACGCGCAGCAGCCGGCACTGGTACACCATCTCACACCTGTCTACGTTCATTTAAATCCTTTGATTTATTATTGAAGTCGAATTTCTATTACTTACTTGGAAACATTTTCTAATTTTACAGAAGCTTACACCTGGCCGTTGTCAGCAAGCATTACGTTCCCGTGAGCCGAAAAGTTTTCCCAATAGATTCTGTGGTCAGTTTTGCCATATGAAATACTTTTTGTGGTTCATTGTTTCCCAATAGCAGACAGCCAATACATGGATACGCAGCGACCCACGCAGCAGCTGACTGTCCCACTAACTATTTACATATTAAATTAAACCCGGTTCTGTGGGGCCAGTATGATTTACTGTTAGGTATAAACCTAAAACATCGCTAGCATCTATTCGTTTATTGGTACCTTCGTTTGATTGGAAGTTCGTTAGTTGTCGTAAATTGTCAGGTAACAATGTGCGCGTAGCTCGTACCGCTGTGGTATGCAATTATCTGCTCGCCACGGTACAAAGGGCGCTCGTGTTGGGGGCGACCGTAATCAATGTGTCAGTAATCGTAGCGTACTACAGCGCAGCACAACATAGCTCATACGAGTGCCGAACGAAATTGACATTCTTGTGTGATAGCTATTATCTGGAGACTAGTCGAGAGCACCTGTGCATTGAATAGTAAAGTGCACATACTTCATGGTAACATGGGTACAGAAGAATTGAAAACATCATTAGTAATGCATCGTTATATTGCATAATAATTCGCTACCTTACTGCCTACCGCAGCTTGGTTCAGTTGGTCGTAAAGCTTTGACCTTGTGCTGGTCTAGCTTAGTACTGAGTTTCAGAAAAAGGCCAGCTTATACTGATTTTATTTCTACAGACGTGTGACCCTGTACACCAGCCTACACTGTTCATTTAAGTAACAGTTGTAATAGATTTTGTTCGAAGCATAATTTGGTTGGCGGCGCGGACGTCCGCTTACTACACTTCATTCAACCGGTGTGCACTATTATAATTGCATAAAGAACATTAGAATTGCGAAACTGTGTAACTTGAGCCGTTGGAACACCTCTTCATGTTTTGAGGTTTTTTCCTCTCTATAATAGGCTAGTGTCGTCGCTAGTGACATTCGTAGCTTACAAATACCTACGTAATATATGATAGATTTTGGCGTTGACGAAGACTATCTAGCTCATAGAATCTAAAGACTCCTTCGCAAATGAACAAACTTGATTAACAAAGAAAAAGGTTATATTGAGTCAATCTTAAAAGATAGACATATGCTGTCGCGTACTTTTTTTTAGAACTTTTAAAGAGGAGCAATTCCATCATACATGATATTTGCGTAACTTAAACCGTTTACGCAGCGCACGCAACAGAAGCTTTCAAAAAGGAATATCTTGCCCGTTTTTGCAACATTTTTCATTTATGCTCCGCTCCTATTGGTCGTAGCGTGATGTTATATAGCCTATAACCTTCCTCCATAAATGGAATATCCAACACAAAAAAAAATTGTTTCAATTCCAACCAGTAGTTCCTGAGATTAGCGCGTTCCAACAAACAAACTCTTCAGCTTTATAATCCCTACAATATAGATATTTGTCCAATGATACAAGAGCCACTGGTCTCGTGTCAGTGCAGATCCCTGGTTACCAACATATACCTGCTCCATTACTCATCAAAACAGGAACGTTTTGTCTATATCTATACCCAATACGACCTAATACCCAATATACCTTCCTCGTCGAGTTAAAAACGCATTCAACTATTAGTTATCAGCAGAATGGGCGATCGTCTATTAGCATAGTTCGGTAATGAACGCTGCTTATCTGCGCCTTGTTTACGCACAAACAATAACGATTGCTGCTGAGCGTGTCGCACTAATGATAGTCTG
The DNA here is from genome assembly GCA_947562075.1 of Orthosia gracilis. NCBI lineage: Eukaryota > Metazoa > Arthropoda > Insecta > Lepidoptera > Noctuidae > Orthosia > Orthosia gracilis. The sequence goes on along the minus strand of OX387274.1, from coordinate 24,646,392 downwards.
CCTTGTTCCTATGTGTGCCACTACTTGATTGATAATAATAAGGGACTGGATCTGGGAACTGTTCACACAACCCTCCAGGATTACTGTAACTTATTTGGATACTTTAACTGAGCTGCACATGTGTCGACCGTCAGTGTAACACCAGCACTACTCTAACTCTAATGTACCCATATTCGTATAGTGTTTTAGTAAGGATGGGGTCTCTTATGATTGAAATTGAACGCTATTTGTGACGCGAGGCTCAGGGTATTTTATGCAGCAGTAAGCGTGTCAGAGACGGACCGCAAGTGTCTTCAACCCAAGATTAGCGTGTTATCAGACGGTGGCGACCCCGTTCCACGGCCTAGATGGGGTCGTCACCGTCTGGTGGCGGACGCGGTGGAGCCACAGGGGAGGAGGAGTGTCAGTATAGCGTTGTCCGCTCTCCCTATCCTCTGCGGCTGAAAAATTGTCACTAGCCACTGACCTGACCCTTAGTAGGGGGACCAAGGGTCGTACGTAGGGTACACGGGATCGTCAGCGCGCTCGGCCTGACCCACTTCGGCGCGTCTGCCTCAGCGTTCAATACGGAACGGCTCCTGTCCACTGTGTGGAGCCTATTTATTTATTATTTATTCATGACAATTACTCTCTGCGCCTATTTGCTGGTTTAATCCCTGGGGTAGCCACGGCGTATAATGTGTTCTGGTTTGCCGGTGATAGGGGGTACTCCCCAGAGGAAGGTCCGGTAACGGACAACCGCGACGGGTTCGCGGTAAGTGCTAACGCGTGCCCGTGTTCCCGTCTTAAGCGGCACAGGAGGACACCGTGGAGTAAAAAAAAGATATGAACTTAAATGCTATCATGTTTGACGTTTATTACTGATGAGCTGCTACATAATCTATCTCTAAAAAAGTTGTTATTTTAGAAGAAGGAGAAGATTATTTTAGAAATAATTGCACGAGTTTACCTTAATATTTTGTTTGGTGTAGTTTGAAATGCCCGTCAGTGTAGTTTGTGATTTTCCTCTCTGGTTGGCTTTCTATATTCAAAATATAAGATTACCGGTGCACGCTGCATCCTATCCTAATCCCAGAAATGACGATCCAAACTACAAAGCTCCCGTATGTACTATTTTGTGACAATCAAATTCTTGGATTGGGATCAAATGCCGTGTGTGCCGACGCAGAATTAACTTTCTATAATATTTGAGTGAGCTTACTGCGAGGGCGATGTGAGTGCTCGTCGAGCACTTCGTTTAGCTGCTCTGCAGTTCTTTTTTCCTATTTCTCAGACGTGTACTTAAGTTTCATGAATTCCATTCGGCTAAAGCCTAACGCCTTCTTATCGAATATTTTGTTGTTGAAGACAGATCTGAAAACAGCGAGACTGCGAAGATTCCAAGAACACGCGACCAAACATTAATCTCAGACAAACAAATATTGAAATAGAAGCGTGCGTGAGAATAATCGCGGTCAGTATTTGCGGACTAGATATATTCCTGGCGAGCGGCGAGTGGTGGCGAATGGCGAGAGCTAGCGAGGTGCACGTTTAGTCGAGTGTGTTTGTGCGGGGACGGAGTTAATTCCGGCGCAGGTCGTCGTCCAGCACTCGACCCGTGCACTGCAGACCTCCCGCCGCTGCAGCTTGCAGACCAACCGATGAGCCGCGCAATGCCGTCACCAGCGGCCGCAGCGTCACGTCCGCGGGACAGTCAGGCCAACCGCGGCGGGACCCTCTCGGATGATCTCCGGCTCGCCAAGTGCTATCGACTATGACAACAATCTTAGATAACTGGTGAATACTCGCCACGCTGTAATTATGTTTATAGTTCGGTCGCACAGACACTCTCCAAAGTAGAAAGTGGTCTGCCCGTGGCAATACATTAGCACTAAATAGTGCAGGGTACTTATTCTAGTGTTTATTGTCTGTTACCGTCGGCGTTTTATTTCATTTGGCGTCGCCTTCGTTCATTGCTGTCCTCCACTCGGTAGTTATAAGGCATTAACTACATGTGCTAGTGTCGGATGTAATGCGTATCGACAAATTTCAGGGGTCGTTACGTCCGCGCCCGACTCCGCCGGCCGCCGCCTCCGTCCCGCTCGACTCCGGGTACATTTATTGGACTGAGTGCTCAATGAAAATTCTGAAAAATACTTCACAATTTAGGCTGCTGCTAGGTAAACAATAGGAAATAAAGCATGTAATGAATATGATGTAATTCATGACAGAAACATGTTATAGTCACCTTTTTGCGTTAAGTTATGTATTAGCTCATTTCGAAGCCTCCCACGGCGGCTGCTATTATATGAGGACAAATATTCGTTGACTCCTACGCGTTATCAGCATTGTGAGTCTTACATGAAAACTAGATTTATTCACATCGGTACTCTCGGATACTGTTAATTTATGAGAAATTTAATACATAGGAATAGGTACATTTATGTTCTCGTGACGGATGTATATGTCGCAGCCATCTGGTTAAATTAGCCGGCTATTTGGACGCCTAGGGCGTTGATTAAACGACAGCATCCTATTAAATGGTTGACGGACAACTAGCCAAGTCTTTGAGTGCAACGTTTAACCAGATGACTGAATGTCGTGTAGTCATTTAGTTCTAGTTATGCGTCGCCACACTGATCGGTCCTGTTCGTTTTGCATCCACCGGACGCCTGCACTTGCCTGCCTTGACCAGATCATCGCTCCACCTAGAGGGAGGCCTTCCAACGCTGCGTCTTCCGGTACGCAGTCGCCACTCCAGAACTTTTCGGCCCCAACAGCCATCCGTTCTGCAAGCAATGTGCCATGCCCACTGCCACTTAAGTTTGGCAATTCTTCGGGCTATGTCGGTAACCTTGGTTCTCTTGCGGATGTCTTCATTTCTGATTCGATCACGCAAGGAAACTCCGAGCATAGCTCTCTCCATTGCCCTTCGGGTGATTTTAAGCCTTCTGATGAGGCCCATTGTGAGCGACCACGTCTCTGTCCCATAAGTAATCACTGGCAACAACACTGTGGTAAGTTGGACGAGAAGATACCGCGCAACTTCCCGAACGCTGCCCAGCCGAGTCAGATTCGACGGTTGATCTCTTTCTCGAAGTTGGACCTACCTAACTGGACCGTTTGTCCCAGGTAGACATATTCGTCCACAACTTCGAGTGTAGAGTCTCCGACTTTGATAGAAGTGGATGCAACATGGGCATTCAACATCACCTTGATTTTGTCCATGTCTCTTTCGGTAGCTCTACTGAGGTCATCGAGCATTGTACTGAGGTCCTCCATGGTCTCCGCCATGACCAATATATCGTCGGCAAACCGAAGGTGAGTGATGTACTCGCCATTGACGTTGATGCCCAGCCCTCTCCAGTCCAGAACCTTGAAAACATCCTCCAATGCAGCAGAGAACAGTTTCGGCGATATGACGTCCCCCACCTCGCTGCAGAAGGATAGGTTGCGAAGTCTGATCCTGAAGTTAGACTGATATGGTGGCGTTTTTGAACAAACACTTCTGCAACCCGATGTACCGGTAGTCGATTTGGCACCGTTGGAGAGACTGCACTACAACCCAAGTCTCGATCGAATCGAAGGTTTTCTCGTAGTCCAGAAACGCTAAGCAAAGAGGCAGGTTATACTCCTCGGTCTTCTATATAGCCTGCCGTAGCGTATGTATGTGGTCTACGGTGCTAAAGCCTTTTCGGAAACCGGCTTGTTCGGGAGGCTGGAAATCGTCAAACCTGCACGCGAGACGATTCATGATGACTCTTGAAAACAATTTATAGACATGGCTAAGAAGTGAGATGGGCCTTTCTTGAAGAAGAGTACCACCACACCCTCGCACCATTCCTTTGGCGTTTTCCATTCGAGTATGACGAAATAAACCAGCTTCTGAAGGGCCTTACGTACCGGTTTTCCACCCGCCTTCAGGAGTTCGGCCGTAATTCCGTCATCACCAAGCGCTTTGTTGTTCTTAAGTTGTTTCAGAGCCATCCTAATCTCGTAGAGGCTGACATCCGGAATGTCTTCGGTATAGTGTCGGGTCAATCTAGCTCTTGGGTCTTTTGCTAGATTCGCAACGGGTTTGCTGATTGACGTATACAACTGCCCATAGAACCCCTCGATATCCCTCAGAAGCTTCGGTTTGGCAGATACGATCCTGCCATCGTCGGTCTTCAGTTTCGTAAGCTGGCTCTGCCCAATAGCCAGATCTCTTGGGAACACCTTGGAACCCTTATTCCGATCAATCGTGTGTTTAATACGCTCAGTATTAATGCGGCAGAGGTTCGTTTTTAAAGGACTTCGAGATCTGTCTATTGAGCTGCCGGTAGTTCCACGCATCTTCTGAAGACTGCAGGATCATTTCACGCCTCTCCTTCATGAGAATAAGAGTAGGATCGGATAGTTTCTTGTTCTTATTTGCACGACGGGTCTTGAAAAACATAGACCCGACCGTATGGACAGTTTCCCTACCTAGGCACTCGAAACGATTCTGGAGTTCGAGCTAAAAGCTTTCGGGGTTTTGGATTGAGCGTAGACTTCATCAGTCGAGATCTTTCCAGCTTAACATTTAAGTTCAATGTGCCTCTTACCATACGGTGATCACTTCCGCTTTTTACCGCATTGACCACAGAGACATCATTGAATATGCGCTTCTTCGTCGACATGATGAAGTCTATCTCATTTTTCGTTGCACCAACGGGGCTCTGCCATGTCCACTTCCTGTGCTCACGCTTTCTGAAGAAGGAGTTCATCATAAAGAGGCCCTGCTTCTCCATAAAACTGGCCAGTAGGTTACCCCGGTGGTTCCGTCGTCTGAATCCAAATTGCCCCACTCGCAGCTCATTTTCTCGTTTACCCAGTTTCGCGTTGAAGTCCCCCATGGCCACGGTGAAGTAAATTTTATGACCATGCATGGCTCTGGAAATGTCCTCATACATGGTCTCTACCTCCTCGTCGGGGTGTGCCGAGGTCGGTGCGTAGACCTGTTTGACCATCAGCGAATACCTAGAGGATATTCTGAGTATAAGGTACGCCACCCTGGTCGACACTCTCGATCCTCACTACGTTGGTCACAAGGTGCCTGTGGACGATAAACACGACACCACTTAAATTGGATATTGATTAATTTATATTGTTTGGTTAGGGTGAATATATAGATTAGACTCAAATATTTCCAGTGTATACAATCCACAATTGTATAGGTATATTATCTGCCTACGTGGTAATGGTGCTTTATAATTATGATTGAAAAATTAATATCCGTAATAAATGGTGCATGCTGATTGCTGCTAGCTGAACCTTCTAGCCGAAATGATAGAGTGTCACTTGTCTTGAGCCACCGAGGCTCGTGGTCGCAAGTTCAAGCTTATGTTAGTTGATTTATTTACCAATGTGACCTGACCGACATGTATTATAAAGCTTGCGTAGCACAGAGGTTCGCGGGAAATGATTGACCTAAGTTTAGAATTTTTTATTTGGTTTAGTACCCAGGTACACTTTCCATGCTTGTAGCAGTGCAATACCCAACGGCCACACCGCGTCCACAGTATCATCATTCACATCATGTCCACTACTGGACATAGGCCTCCCTTATGCGTCGCCACACTGATCGGTCCTGTTCGTTTTGCATCCACCGGACGCCTGCACTTGCCTGCCTTGACCAGATCATCGCTCCACCTAGAGGGAGGCCTTCCAACGCTGCGTCTTCCGGTACGCAGTCGCCACTCCAGAACTTTTCGGCCCCAACAGCCATCCGTTCTGCAAGCAATGTGCCATGCCCACTGCCACTTAAGTTTGGCAATTCTTCGGGCTATGTCGGTAACCTTGGTTCTCTTGCGGATGTCTTCATTTCTGATTCGATCACGCAAGGAAACTCCGAGCATAGCTCTCTCCATTGCCCTTCGAGTGATTTTAAGCCTTCTGATGAGGCCCATTGTGAGCGACCACGTCTCTGTCCCATAAGTAATCACTGGCAACAACACTGTGGTAAGTTGGACGAGAAGATACCGCGCAACTTCCCGAACGCTGCCCAGCCGAGTCAGATTCGACGGTTGATCTCTTTCTCGAAGTTGGACCTACCTAACTGGACCGTTTGTCCCAGGTAGACATATTCGTCCACAACTTCGAGTGTAGAGTCTCCGACTTTGATAGAAGTGGATGCAACATGGGCATTCAACATCACCTTGATTTTGTCCATGTCTCTTTCGGTAGCTCTACTGAGGTCATCGAGCATTGTACTGAGGTCCTCCATGGTCTCCGCCATGACCAATATATCGTCGGCAAACCGAAGGTGAGTGATGTACTCGCCATTGACGTTGATGCCCAGCCCTCTCCAGTCCAGAACCTTGAAGACATCCTCCAATGCAGCAGAGAACAGTTTCGGCGATATGACGTCCCCCACCTCGCTGCAGAAGGATAGGTTGCGAAGTCTGATCCTGAAGTTAGACTGATATGGTGGCGTTTTTGAACAAACACTTCTGCAACCCGATGTACCGGTAGTCGATTTGGCACCGTTGGAGAGACTGCACTACAACCCAAGTCTCGATCGAATCGAAGGTTTTCTCGTAGTCCAGAAACGCTAAGCAAAGAGGCAGGTTATACTCCTCGGTCTTCTATATAGCCTGCCGTAGCGTATGTATGTGGTCTACGGTGCTAAAGCCTTTTCAGAAACCGGCTTGTTCGGGAGGCTGGAAATCGTCAAACCTGCACGCGAGACGATTCATGATGACTCTTGAAAACAATTTATAGACATGGCTAAGAAGTGAGATGGGCCTTTCTTGAAGAAGAGTACCACCACACCCTCGCACCATTCCTTTGGCGTTTTCCATTCGAGTATGACGAAATAAACCAGCTTCTGAAGGGCCTTACGTACCGGTTTTCCACCCGCCTTCAGGAGTTCGGCCGTAATTCCGTCATCACCAAGCGCTTTGTTGTTCTTAAGTTGTTTCAGAGCCATCCTAATCTCGTAGAGGCTGACATCCGGAATGTCTTCGGTATAGTGTCGGGTCAATCTAGCTCTTGGGTCTTTTGCTAGATTCGCAACGGGTTTGCTGATTGACGTATACAACTGCCCATAGAACCCCTCGATATCCCTCAGAAGCTTCGGTTTGGCAGATACGATCCTGCCATCGTCGGTCTTCAGTTTCGTAAGCTGGCTCTGCCCAATAGCCAGATCTCTTGGGAACACCTTGGAACCCTTATTCCGATCAATCGTGTGTTTAATACGCTCAGTATTAATGCGGCAGAGGTTCGTTTTTAAAGGACTTCGAGATCTGTCTATTGAGCTGCCGGTAGTTCCACGCATCTTCTGAAGACTGCAGGATCATTTCACGCCTCTCCTTCATGAGAATAAGAGTAGGATCGGATAGTTTCTTGTTCTTATTTGCACGACGGGTCTTGAAAAACATAGACCCGACCGTATGGACAGTTTCCCTACCTAGGCACTCGAAACGATTCTGGAGTTCGAGCTAAAAGCTTTCGGGGTTTTGGATTGAGCGTAGACTTCATCAGTCGAGATCTTTCCAGCTTAACATTTAAGTTCAATGTGCCTCTTACCATACGGTGATCACTTCCGCTTTTTACCGCATTGACCACAGAGACATCATTGAATATGCGCTTCTTCGTCGACATGATGAAGTCTATCTCATTTTTCGTTGCACCAACGGGGCTCTGCCATGTCCACTTCCTGTGCTCACGCTTTCTGAAGAAGGAGTTCATCATAAAGAGGCCCTGCTTCTCCATAAAACTGGCCAGTAGGTTACCCCGGTGGTTCCGTCGTCTGAATCCAAATTGCCCCACTCGCAGCTCATTATCTCGTTTACCCAGTTTCGCATTGAAGTCCCCCATGGCCACGGTGAAGTAAATTTTATGACCATGCATGGCTCTGGAAATGTCCTCATACATGGTCTCTACCTCCTCGTCGGGGTGCGCCGAGGTCGGTGCGTAGACCTGTTTGACCATCAGCGAATACCTAGAGGATATTCTGAGTATAAGGTACGCCACCCTGGTCGACACTCTCGATCCTCACTACGTTGGTCACAAGGTGCCTGTGGACGATAAACACGACACCACTCTGGGACTGCCGGTCACCCTGTCGGAAGTAGAGTAGGTTACCGGATTTAAGGATTATCGAGTCCTCCCCCTCTCTTCGGACTTCAGATAACCCTATGATACTCCATTGTAACCCGCTCAATTCTTCCTCGAATTCGATAATCTTCTCGTCGGTCGACTGTACGCGTGTTAAATGTTGCCAGGGCCAATCGTCGGTTTGTATTCTGATAGCCGGTTCCCGTCCGGGGATTCTTCGCACCCCTTGCCACGCCGTAACCTCGACCGTTACCTAGTCGAGGGTAGACGGGCTACCGGGCACTAACCATTCTAACCATTTTTTGGTTGCGCTTTTCGTCGGTTTTTCCGTAATCGCCACGCTTGGCAGGTGGGTTGGCGATCGCAGTTTGTTATGAAGCGCACAGAGAACACTGCTGCCCATTCTCTGGTATGTCCCTTAGTCGCCTCTTACGACACCCACGGGCAGATATGGGATGGTAAAATTCTTAACGTCCGGCACCATACGGAACCCAGTATAAATATGCACAAACAGTATGGAAACTACCTACAAAAGCTTTTAACGGCAATCTCACATAAACATGCGCATCGACGAGACCCTTAAGCGGTTGTCGCGATGGTGTCAGTAGTGCGTGCAGCTTAGGAGTCTCGTCGATGGGCATGTTTGTGTGAGTGTGTCGGTTCGAGCGTTTGTAGGTAGTTGCCGTATTGTTCGTCCATATTTATACTGTGCTGCGTCTCACCGAGCCGCACCCAGGCCCCTGCCGCGTTACTGCAGTGTTTGCATACCTCGCGCTTTAATAGCTACAACGCCACTGTTATCGCGCCGCGCACGCGGTACGTCTGCGGTGCGGCGCTCTTACTAACGAGAGTTACATGCACAAACACCGCTTTTTTGGACCACAGCCAAGAGACAACGCTGGGGCCCATGAGCAACGCTGCTACTCTTGGATCCTACAAGGTCTACCCGCGGAACCGCGATACGTGGCAGCGGTAGCTAGGGGTTTGTTCTTTGTAATACTGGTTCTTGTCAGACAGGTGGAAGGTTGTACAATGGTGCACAACTTACCTTTGTCCTCGTGGTGGTCCCCTGGCTCGTTCAATCTCGTGGCCGGTCGAGGGTTATATTGGGAAAATATATATAAAAATAAGGGATAACCGACGTCTTGAGGACCGGAAGCCCCGGCCTCCACCAAGCACGTGGTCGACACCAAATACCTCACTGCGCGCGAAATATACACAAATACAACAGCTAAGGCGAAGCACAATTCCAATCGCGAATGGCGAACGTAATTTTCAACAACGATGGGTTGATTATTCAACAATTATAATAAAATCAAACGAGAACCCGATATAACGTCTAGCCATGCTGAACCATGCCAATCACATTTTTTCAGTCTAGTGCCAACTGTCAACTCAACCAAAACTGTCAAAGCTCGATGACAGCGAGTTGATACAGTGTTACAACACAATAACTAAAAGTTGATCGAAACGTTTGGTTCCGAACATTAACATTGCCGTTGTTATTGATTTGTGTCCACAACGTTGCGATTTCACTGGCGGAGGGAGGGTAGGTAGAGAGCAATAATATAGTAGCTTCATATCCGCCAGCCACCACGAAAGGGACTGTAAGACGACACGACCAGGGGCCCTACCATGAGCTCTTAGAGCAAGGTTATTTCCATTGTGCGTAAGGGTCAGATGTATAAATGATTTGCATACATTTGTTCCTTACGAACAATGGATATAACCTAGCTCTAAAAGCTTATGGTTGCCCCTGTATTGTCTGGGTTATGATGGTCACTGTCGTATAATATGGAAACTGTTTACCACAGTTATTTGTGCTTAAATGAAATTGTCGTTTTCAAATGGATAATGTATATAAAGATAAGAAAATTTTCTTATGCAATATTTAAACATAATTTTTGCCAGCAAGCATACAGACACAGTGAGGCAATGATCACCAACGTCGGTGCGTCAACTTCTGTTTGAAGCTACGTATGATAGATGAGATGAAGCACTGGATATGTGAAGTTAAGAAGTTGTAGTCCATAATACATTCAAAGTACCGTATGCGCTCGTGTCAAGGAGATCGCGACCCATTCAGGTTCTCGCTCGACAAACCATGCGGCGTGAATAGACTTTAACACTTTACAACACCAAGTTTCCATAGGCGGGATGTGGGTTTAATCTACAGTTGCGATTATATCTACATAAGTTATTATGTGTATGGCTGTCTCACGATGATTCCGTTCCAGCAATAGATGCAATTCAAGAGCGGTGCTCCTAACGAATAAAAGTGTTTTCATCACCGTCATCATCATTTCAGCCAAAAGACGGCCACTGCTGGACATAGGCCATAAAAGTGTTTTACGAGATGATTATAAACCCGCTCGAGGCAAGGGAAGTTCCCGATGACGATGAAACGACGCGACCCACAAAACAATGGACAGCCGCATCAAGTTAGGCGCAATAAGTATTCTGTGACGTCACATACCCATAATGAGTACATCGATTCGTATCGGACAATTACATTAATTGCGACTTTAAATGCTTGACTCTATAAGGTACGGTACGTTTGACCTATGAGAAGGAGCTTGTCTAGTAGCACTAAGGAGCGCATTGTAGGGAGGGAACACAGTGGCGTGGCGTGGGCTGTGGCTGTGCACACAGTGGCCGCAGCCCGCGCGGGTATGTCACGCAAACAAACAAACAAGTGCAGATGACTGGCGACCCTCGACCCGCAACTCACGCCTACTGGATTACACTTAAACGACTCAATCTGAATCTCTTTTGAGTGTGTGTTCATAAGACACACGTGAGTAGTATTGAACCCGGCGGACATCGCACTGCCATAGAGATATTAGAACACAGGAAGCTGCTGTCCGATCTCTTGTTGGGTTAAATGATGACGCAGCTATTGATAGTACTTGCTGGTCAGTACTTGATTATTTTAGTTTTTATTATTTCACGGAGATGAGATCACATGCGACACGAAGGTAGAAGACAAGCTAATTAAGTCGAAAGAGATAACGCGGTGCTCCGCTCTCGCAGAGCACTTTGTGTACTCCTACAATTTAGTGCACCGGCAAGTGTGCCTAATATACATTGGTTATAGTTCTCGCCAAACTTCTTGGCCGCCCTGATGTTGGCTACAATAGCTGCACATTAATAAATCTCATAAAAAAACAGCACCGATCAGTACCTTGCGCATCAGAAAGCCAACTTCAGGGCGGTCCAGAAGTTTGGCGAGAACTATACCGTGCCTGTGACCGTGCCGTCCGGCAGAGCGTGCCGACCGTGCCGTTTGGCCGCGCAGCTAACCCGGCTCGGTACTCGAGATATCTGCATTGAACTCGAGACTGTCCAGAGGACAGGGTGGTGCAGCAGATATTGTGGTATTTCGCTATTCTAAACCACATATTTTAGTTATTTCACTGAGTGAGCTGAAGTGTTCTCACCTAATTCACACTTAGGTCTCATAATACTTACTTACTCACACTGTATTCATATTATTCCATGCCAAAACATTTTACATCGCATCGCATCTATTATACGTTTTGTTGGTTTTTGCATTACTATTCTGCGAATCGGTCTAAAACGATTCGTTTTCTTATAAAATATCTAAAATAAAATAAATAATTATCATATTTTTCAATGTTATGACACCTACGTCAGGTTGTCAAGCTGTCAATACTTTTCCTTTTAAATTTTCTGTCATAGAGTTTCTCACTAGCTTAGCCTATGAAGATTACTTTTGATTTATATAATTTAAATTCTTTTTATCAATATGTTAGCTCCTCAAATATTGTATTTTATAACTTAAATTAATTTACACGCTCTCAGAATTCATCGAAGAGGTTTTGGATTGAATATTACTGGCTGTTTTGAATACTGGCAAGTTGCATTTTTGTATGACAACAAGATGTCACTAACTTAAATTCTAAAGAAGAAAAAGGACAGGCGGTTGATATAAAAGACGGAAAAGCCGAAGGCTTGGGAGTCTTCAATCTGGTCTGAAACCGAAGAGTCGCCTAATCGCTAAGCCATAAAATACGAGGAGTTCCTGACAGTTGTGCTGCCTGCCTAACCTACCAGCTACCTACACGGCTACCTCCCTGCCCGGCCTGTTCCCTGGTTGGCTGCCACGAAGAGTTCCTGTCAGTTGTGCTGCCTGCCTAACCACCAGCTGCCTACAATACGACCTGCCTGCCCGACCTGTTCCCCGGTTGGCTGCCCACGTCGTGCGAAGCCGGATCCTTAATTTCATACATAATTTTTAGTTTATAACTGTTTTTTTATTTGTATTAACGTGGCTTACGGGTGGCTCAGCTCACCTGAGCGACCCGTAACGCGACAATATTCATAAAAGTTCACGGATAAAAATAAAACTATGTATTCTCATACTGTTATTATTAATTGAGGATAACTTAAACTATAAACAGTTGCAATGAATAGATTCAGATTATATTTCTATGAAACAGAAAGTGCTGTCTGCTGGTCACACCATCTATGCTGGTATACATTAGCCACCCCGTCACGTCCACCTCATCGCCTGCCCTCTACGCCGCAATATCCGCTTCCGTTGGTAGTCGTGCAGCCCGCAGTCGGCGCCCGCAGCCCGCGCGGAGGCGGCGCCGGCGCTCATTAGACGCTTTATATTGCGCTGAGTGGACTCTCAAACCGTTCTCTGTTGTTAATCTAGAAAAGGAAATTGCTCTCGAACATTACAGGATGGTCGAACGATGTAAACGTCGCTTAGGAAGTCTTAGAAAGCTATGCCAATATACAATGTTGCTTCCGCGACAAAGGAAAAACAAAGCATTAAACAAATGAATAGCGAAACTATTTCAGCGGTTGCTCGCTGGTGACAGACGCGACAGTTTTAGCAGCTCGGCAATGCAACAAGACCACCACCACCACACACACATATACACACGTAGGCGAGTGGGTACGTACCCTGCGCGTGAGTCAGTGCGTGTACGTGGGTTAGCGTCTTAGCGATCATGTCCCGTCTGATGCTTCGCGGCGAATGCGATGACGTCACTGGTCAGTGGTCACATTTCGTGCTAATAACTGCGGGACGGAGTTTATTAGCGGTCGTCTTAATGATTACTTCATAATGTAATCATTTCGCTACTATAAACTTTCAATTGCGTATATCGGTTGGTACTCATTAGATAAATTATTAGGTAGCAGGCTTTTAAATGTGTTTGCTAAGATTAGAAATTTTGGGAGCTTAATAAATACTGTACCTTTTTGAATTTTATGAGAATTTTCGTTTTGTACAGCGGCTTCTGTTTTGTTACATATACAATCATGTTCATGAGAGTTCGGTCACGGTTTTGCTGACTTCAACTCCATTTGTCTTAAAAGCCGCGTAAGGCCTGTAAGTCATAAAGTTTCCATACTTAATGAGAATGTTCGGCAATGCGCGACCTCACGTCGCGGGTGCACGTTAACAGTAGCGCGACACGGCGCGGCACAGCTGCGCACGCGCATAATTAGCGCCACTCATTAGTGCACACAATGCTCGTTTTTGCAACCGAAGTGCGCTCACGACGCGCGACGGCAATAGTGGTTGTTGGAATGACATAATTTGACTACTTATGCAACTTAGCGTTGGCAAACAGCCGATTTATTGAAAGTGACACATAATATTGTGAAAGTAAAACAAGGGCTACAAGCATGCACAATGTTACAATACATGACGACCAGTCAGAGGTGGTTGTTAACGTAACTGTCGAAAACGGTTACTTACTTTGGTTAGCATTAGCTGATCCTAACGGGACTGGGTCACTGGGTGCGATTGCTGGTTTAAGTTGTTGAGTTCATATTTTATGAAAATGCCATGACATTGTATTTGTTGGTTTGGGTATAGGTATGATGTGTTTATAGGAAATAGCGATAAACCGGTAAACCCTAAACTAGCTGGCGCTGAAATTGATGGTTTTGAGTTTTCCTGATTGTTATAGTAGGTGCCTACGCTCCTAGCGCAAAGCGGGGACATCAACACCATTTTGGTTGTTAATTAGGACTAGTGGGTTTCCTGCCTATTAACTACTACTACCTACTAGCGATAGTTGCTATCCTGTTTATCTGTCAACCACATGACGTTTTCCTCATGCGACAATGCAATAGGCATTGTCGCACATAGTCCGACAGCATATTACTTACCTAGTTAAATAACAGTATCTTTTAATCTAAACTCGATGGATCTTCGAATAGCGATCTAGAGATACCAATAATGGTTCAAATTGGCTTAGCTTTATCTGTATCGGCAACATGTGCCCACATGGTTTTCGACGGCTCTCGGCGGCTTAGCGCGAGAAAGTCCACAGTGTGGTGCGCAGACAATCGCGGGCCGCCGCACTACGCCACTCCTTTCTACCCACTCCTCTCAGCCAGTGCCAGGCTCACACGGCCTGTACTGATACAACCATCACCCTACTAGCCATAGCTACAGAACGACATCATTCTTAGCTGAAAACTTTATTGATTGGTTGGAGCTTGATTAGTTACATCAAATAAATAATATTTTTTATGGTGATAAAGCGATCAGAAAAGCTTTAAATCATGTCTAGGTTACAGCTACACTGTACACGTTATTTCGGTTACCAAGTACGTATGCGTAAGAATCAAGTTTGAAATGATTGATAGCTACCTATTGAGAGTTCGATTTCTGCAATTCTGAGAATCAGTTAAACTTGTGGACACGGTCCAGTTCAGTGACAGCAAACAGCTACGTTTTCCGCTGTAACAGAAATAATTTAGGCTCTAAGCAGACGGACTGCAGTTTATGGATAGATGACTTACATAACACATCAAAAACATGTGAACAACTGCATCGGAACTGCTAACCTACTGCGCAGTCCACTCAAATGCAGTCCGTCCGTCTAGAGTCTTATTTGTTTTTGAATTTGACAGTGGCCGATTGATCTGCAACCATCCCGGGCATGTGTGATTCAGTCCGCTCTCGTACGCCCCCCGCCCACTGACGCACCTCCACATAGATAACTTTACACACGAATATTTGCGCAACGACTTGAAAGTTACCGTATCTTTATGTCCGCGCCAATAAACCGGCTGAATTGCTTTTTACAAGAGCGTAAGTTGAGAAGCTTATTTTTAAACGAAGTTTTACAGCTAGTAAGTTTCCGCTGCTTGTTGGAAGTTGGAGGCAAACAATATTAAAGCGAAGCCAGGGAGCCGGGCTGGCGCGGAGACAGGCAGGCAGCACAGGGGGGACGAATATGTAAACAAGTGACCGTCTGCCGACGAAGACACGCGACGTGCTGAAGTTTTCCGAACAACTTGTGAGCAATAGAACAAACTAGTGGCTATGCCCATTCTTTTTCAACTAAGTACGTTCTAAAAACAAAAACTATTTTTTGGAATGCATGTCAAGCGCAGGTAATTTCCATGGCTTTGCGGTAAGATTTATTGGTGCTAAGTATGTTGAATCCGACAAGTTGAACCTTCCTAATTTATTACCAAAAAATAATGTGCGACTATTGTGATGCTAATTGTATGGTAGGCGTCAATGTCAGCGTGGTCCCAACAGCCCCAAAAGGGATAACTGGCTGAAAGGGCACAAATCTCGCGACACATTACGAAGCTTTAATATTCAAACGTGCGCAATATATCCTCCGCTTCCCCCAGACATACACAATGGTGCCATTTCCGTCTTACACTTCTAAGTTTATATTCCCAAATCATACTGAAACCGAAGCTTTCTTAATGTTCCGTGAGCTTGTTAACTATTCAGTTCATAAGTTGCTCTGTTTGTATTTCTTTGTATAATATGTTGCTCTATTTGTATCCGCGACAAAAATCAGTAAACCAGTATTTACGAAGAGCATCGACGCGGATATATTCGGTTCAGCGCTGGTGGCAGGCGCGTGACGTCACGGGACAGGTAACCGTCACGTGTCGTGTCGGATTACCCGTCGAGTCGCCGCCGCCTTCACTATCAATAATGGCGACGAGCCGCTCTGCAGGTTCCTCTAAACGCAATACTTAGGTTCTAAGTCGAGCAGGGACCTGTATAGGTGTGAAACGATAATTAGGTACTTTTGTGTAGGGTTACTGCAGGTCTACGAAATAGCGTAACACGCATTACCCGCTTAGCTACGTGTCATAATTTCAAGATGAGCGTCAAGTTTTGCCTACACTTAGACTGAATACGATACATCTTTCATGGAGCAACGATACACAATACATTGAGAATACACTTCAGAGCTTTCAATACTTTTTACGTAACTAGTAGGTATAGGAACTGATGAAGTGCTACGAAAATTTGAGAAAATTAACGAAAATGACAAACAAAAGCCGCAGAGTCTAGTTATTATGAGTTGTCTGACGGCTGTAAACGCGTGTTACGAGTTATGTGAAATGTTTCATGTTGCTGCGCGACACCGCGACACCGTGGCACACGCGCGGAATGCGGCGCGTTATTTATTGCCACGCGGTTATTTGTGTACCGGCGCGGCATCCAAACGTCCACGACGCGGCTAGCGCTACCGCGTCCAGCTCTACTGCGACATAACCAGCAGATACAAAACATTGGAGTTTTTGACCCTCGAAGGTAGCCTGAGAACTGGTGAATGTTTGGGATGTCGTTATGTCTTATATTAGTCCAAGACTGTCCGTCGAGATTTTGCTTCTTTAAGTGAAATAGGTGCAAATTGGTGCAATGAATGAGTCACAGTCAATGCTTTTGCGTAGATACTGCATATTATATTCATGCTATGTAGGTATATGAAGTCCTTGTTTGTGAAGTTATCCCTTCCCCGTGCCTATAACCACGAAGTCGATACGAAAGATGAAGCACTGTGCTGAAGTGCTTCGTTCGAACACGATGCGATTCTGTATTATAACCAACCATCATCACAAATCGCACATGAAAGTGATTAACCACTGTCGTATTAAGGAACAAACTGCGTGTTATATTAGATCAGCAGCCTTATTGCGTAAGTGATTACGGCAAGCGCAAAGAGTTTGATCGCTATCAATCGTCCAATCACACAGACGGATATCCACATCGCGTCATTCATCTGGCATGTGATTGATCGAGATTGATGGCGGTCAAACCCTTCGCCTTGCCGAATTCACTTGCGCATTTCAGCTGCAGAAGTTGCCTGACGTGGACGTGGTCAGAGTGACGCGCCGCAGCTCCCCGCTCACGTGGCCTTGACTTACACTTTAAATAATTATTTATTTATACAGACGCATCTATTTTAGATCCCGCGACCTCTGATGACAAGTTCTTTGCCGCTCGAGTGGAAAACGTAAAAATAAACAGGAAAATATATCAGTTCGACAAACAAGAAGGCGGCGTATCGCGTAAGCCATCTCATTCTTGAAACTGCTCAATGCCAGTCTGAATCATTGTGGGAATGAATCAAGTCCTCTCAAGTTGTTAGATGCAATTAAGTAACCTATACCTAGCGCTGGAGTTTTTTCTACCGGCCCTCCTACACTCTTTAATAACTCTGAATTTAGAAGAAATACGTCGGTCGTACGTATGGCTAATGTCCTAATATTGTATATATCAGTCTGGGCTGATAGTCCAAACTATGTTAGTTGCTCAGTAGATCCCCGACGCGCGTCGCCGGGCGTCTTTCATGATCTATGATCGTGTCTACATCTAGAAATGGCCGATGTTCTTAATTGCAACTGCTTCGCGTTCTCTAAAGTTGCTAGTGGTCCTCGCAGTTACCGACGGTGGTCGCTCGTCGGTCGGCTACGTGCTACATCTCGTTACTTCCTCGACGCGGCGCGCGCGCATTCTCTCACGACCTGTCTATTTATTCCCCGTCCCGTCCCGCCGCCGCGCACCGCTCCACAATAATTATGATTAGTACCAGCACCCGCGCAACCAAACATCCACAAATAACAGGAATTTATTTCTCAAGCTAATTCCCTCGTAAATCGCGACAGTCTGGACGTGCACGATGGAGCTGTAGTGTGATGAAGTGGAGCTCACAATTGTTATGTTTGCGCAGGTTACTGACATTATCGGAGGAAATGGCCGCGTATCCCGTAATTTATATTATGTACTGACGGAATTAAATGAAGCATCACGAGACGTCATCACAACACGTAGAGTAGAGTTTTATAGACAAGCACAATTTACACTAGACAAAAGTAATGCTGTCCGCATTTGATATCGTCGATGAGGCAGCCCTACGCCCTACGTGACATAACTAGGTATCATTGGAATGCACTTTGATGAAGTCCTAACAATCGCATCTAGGCCTCACGGATTTGAGCTCAGATACTGGTTTTGTGGCCGCTTCTATTGCACAAGTTGACACCGATCGACCAACAATAATGTTTTAGTAAATTGTGCTTAAACATTACTTCCTGCTCTTGTTCAACTACCAATCACCAATAAAGATATTTTCACCATTTTTGATCACGATTTGAATGAAGCAGACGGTAACCATCTTTTTCATGCATTATCTTTTTATTTAACTAATTAAGTAGTTAATTAAAAACACGGCTAAGTAATAACTCAACCGTGTTTTCACTTGTGTGAAAGTGTTCATTTTACTGTAATACTGTGACAAAAGTATAGAAAATCATAATATTAACGC
Source organism: Orthosia gracilis (assembly GCA_947562075.1). Classification (NCBI taxonomy): domain Eukaryota; kingdom Metazoa; phylum Arthropoda; class Insecta; order Lepidoptera; family Noctuidae; genus Orthosia; species Orthosia gracilis. The sequence goes on along the minus strand of OX387274.1, from coordinate 24,627,751 downwards.
ATGTTAGGTACCTACATATGTTTTTCACGTAAAGTGACGACTCCCGCGCACGGATGTGAAAGTGTTCGTTGCATGACGTCGCGTTTGTGACGTCATATGGAGATTCCTCGCAAACAGTGGCCTTTCTAGGGGAAAAAAACTGTGAACGGGAAGCCCTAATTTGTAAGGAAACGTTGAACCTGTGAAGTAATGATTACTTACTTATTCGTGACTAAACATATATCAAAGGCACTAAACGCGGTGCCCTGTAAACCAAGCCAAACATTTATTAATTACGTTTTAAGATCATTTCGTCTTTCGGAAATAAGGTTATTTGAAAACTATTGTCCTGGTTGCAGATGCAATTTCGTTTGAATTTATAACCATAAATTGGTAACAAATAGTTTGCGGACATACTTTCAAATTGTAGTGGTTTACATTAAAAACATTCCTATTATATTATTTATGTTTGCTTCCTAATAACTATGTAGATATATGAATGTCAAAGTTATAATTAGGTGCAAATCGCGGCGGTGATAGAACTGATAGATGGCGTGCGTGAACCGCGGCTCGGTTTCCTTCCAACATTTCTGTTTGTTTATTGGTATGACGATCAAACAGATAACTATCTAACTAAAACTTGCAGCCAGCACGCGCCACACATAGTTTATGTAAAACATAGTAAAACCTTACAATAATAAACGGCTCGGGCTTAGATTCAAATGATGTATGTTAAGCTACGAGGAGATCTCAGCGGGTAGCAGCCCGCAGCACAGCCGGACACTCGGAGGCTGTAATATTAACAAAAATGTACATTTATTTTGATCCTTTACACTGGCATCATTTAGTTAGATGAATGCGTCCTCTGTTATGGCGAACGCAGACTTCGCCTCGCAGTGCTGGTCAGTTTGCTAAATGATATCATTTTGATTGCAGTAAGAGCGTCGAGGTGATAAGGGATACTGACGTGGGCCATCTCAATCAGAGCTAGTTAACGCAGCCAACTTGCACTGATTCCTGCACTGTGCGCCAGTTGCCAATTGACAGACTGAAACTATGATTCAGAATAGTGTTTTGTCCAGTTTAATTTAAATAGGCAACGTTTCTCATTCTGTTTTCAACAATTATAGTCTTTAACTTGGATCACGTAATGACATGATCCTATTCCCCGATTACATAGATTCTACGCCGTACGATCACCGGCTGCCTCAAACCGACCCCGGTCAGCGTACTATCCACACACACATATAGACCCCACAGCCGGGATAGCACCTCCACACGTTCGAAGGGAAGTTGCGAGTGCAGTCAAGAAACAGAAGCAGAAGCGTGACACAAAGCACGCACTATTCGGTGCACAACTACCGCCACGCAACGGCTGAAAAGCAGATACAGCTTCCTGAAATCAGGAGACCCGGCTTATGCCCGCTGTAAACTGTGGCAGGACTCTTTTCTCCCACCCACTCAGTATTTACCACCAAGCGAGCATCTTCTCGCAGGGTCTAACCTTCCGTGGTCTATCTGGAAGTCCCTAATCCGCCTCAGAACCCAAGTGGACGGTGTAATGCCAACCTCTCAAAATGGGGCTACCTTTACAGAGCAGCAGCAGGGTGTGCATGTGGTGGCGAGTTGCAAACCATGACCCCATGTCATGTCCTCTGTGCTCCAAAGTATGCGATCAGGGTGATCTGTGCGCTGCCACCGACGACGCCGTGGAAGTGACCAAGTTTTGGGTCAAGCAAATTTGAACGACTGACGTGCCAGCGATTCGAAGAAGAAGAAGAATAGATTCTAAACTAAAAGGAGACTTTTTAAGTGCAATAAATTTACATACTAAACTTAGATACTGTCATTTTGTTTGTTTGTAAGTCAAAAAGTAGTGTTATTTTTTGAATTGTATATTCTCTTTAAAACTCTTTCGAAAAGAGTATCTTCACCAATGAAAGCTTCTAATAATTTATGGCAATACCGAACAAATTTAAGGGGAATTTGTCATACTTTTTCATGAAGTCATACGCCCTTTGCTCTGCCGAACTCACTCACGCTATACGCAATCAGGCTGCTGGTGAATTTCTATAAGTAAGTGCCCCTGATCATCTTCAATAGCCCAGCAGCCTTATTGCAGAATGAATTCACCTTTACGTAATAAGGCTTGAAGTTTCGGGTAATATTTAATACTCTTCACTCTCAGAGATTGCGCGTGCTCCTCAATATCCTGGCATGTTGAGTTTAGGTGTTGGTTGTAGTCTCTGCGGCATAAACAACGCACCTTTGCTGAAAGCAGCTGATAATGAACTCGGTCTGAGTCGCCTCTGGCTGTCAATTGGTGTTTTAATAATATTGTTAATCCAGCGATGGGGTTAGTGTCGTTTGCGACCAGTCAGATAATGTGGCCGTTTCGTGCACCGTTTACAAAGAGTTGTAATTTTTTTTTTAAATAAATAGGATAGGTGTATCTGATTTTGTATTCTGATTTTCGGTGGGTAAAACGTACGTACAGATGTATAAAAAAAATTTTTAACAAAAAAACAAACCGACTTCCAAAAAAAACACTGCAAAGCGATATATAACTCTTTTTTTTCCGAAGTTGGTGTCTTTGGTACCTATTGTTTTCCGTGTTTCGACACCGACTTCGGAAAACTAAAACTAAACTTACTTCGGACTCCTCCTTTTTTTGAAGTCGGTTAATCGCGCTCTGAAAAGTATGAAACAAGAAAATATTTTTAGAAGATTACTGTGGTCGTATGGCGTATGTACGTTCCTTAGGCTCGACTATCACGCGGGCGGAGCTGCTGGCTACTCGTACAGCTAATGATCCATAAAGTTCGTTTTCTTCCATTGCATTGCTGGATATTCATAATTCCACGGAGGCGATGTAATTTCGTCTGGCCGTGTATCACACACCATGAATGTTTCATGACGTCGCTCGGACGCCATCGAATGCCATGAATGTGACGAGCAGTCCCAGCCTCAGGCGACACCATTCCACGGCGATGGCGGACCACTCGCAACGCACACCACGGACTGAACGTGGGCAGTGGATCCACTCGGCTTACTATTCTATCGACATAACGTTACTTAATGATAATGTAATGTCTCTGAATAGATAAATAGGGACTTCAAAAGATACATTACTTCAATGTAAAGTAGGCAACTATTTGCAACACGTTTTTAAGAACTATTGAACATAATTACATTATTTCAAAATAACATTTTTTTTAAAAATGTACGACGTGATGAATGTATTATTTGCAAGTATTCAGTTGAGCACAAAGCCGTTGGAAGTTATTGTGGACAATAGTGGCGGTGCGGGCCAGGTGGAGACTGTCGCGACTCGCGAGCTGGCGAGCACTACACGTACAGAAGGCTCACATGAATGCGAGATACGGAACAGTCACAGATAGCGTGCGCATTGTGGACGCTGGAGCCAGCTCGTATGTACTGAACCTTTTGTAATCGGCTATTGTATGAGAAGGACGAGTCTCCCCTGCCCCTCTCCCCTCAGCCGCTTAACTAGCGCATTGTGCAGTCGGCGGACGTCGCGAGTCCGAGGACGTGGCCGCCTGCGACTTACAGGACCAGCGCTAAGGGCTCCACGCGACTCTACCGCGTGAGGAATACACGATATTTATTATTTAAAAGAAATAATATTCCTGAAGTGTTCCTTTTTTGGCCCCATGCTTTAGCTACAGACTGGCATACAACGAGTGAGTTTCAAACACGACAAGTCTTCTGTGCACCAATGTTTAGGTCGTTGTTAATTCTACAATTCTACTGACAAACGATCAGAAAATGTCATTAAAACTAAATACTTTGGCTTTCATAAAAGGCAAACGTTTTTGTATTTATACTAGTGAAGGAAAAAATGTCAAATACACTTAGCGAGGGACCGTGAAAGCCTCTCAACGTCAACCGAGAACTGAAATACTTACCGCTACTTTTTAATCTTTATTGAAATGTACTTGTGTACCTAAGTTAAGACTATTGTTCATGAAAATAATTTGTTTAATGGCCGAGTAGTTCACGTAAACGTTTTTATCACCTTAGAAAGTATAATTGTGTAATCCATTATTAGAATAGATACTAAATATTTTATACCTTATATATATCTCCTATTGAATTAAGATGAATTGGCGGCTGAAGCACTATAATTAAATAAAGTACTTAGGTATAAAGGAATAAATACAATAATTGTTGTGTATCAATATTTAAGCCGTTCGTTTCCTGAGTACACCTCATATATTGCGAGAAAGTCGTTGGAGCAGAACTCCTTACAATAAAAAGTTTCCTGGTTACTTCAGACATGGTCACCTCAGTGTTCGCAATGCGGCTGTTTTTGAAGTTTAATGCGGAAAAAGGACAATGCAGTGAATGCAGTGAGCGCAGTGGCAGTGTGGCAGAGTGGCACACAGCACGGGACAATGGACGACTGTTTAATAAATAAACTGCGACTATGTACAGCCTCGAGCGGTGAGCGCTGAGCGGGATAGTTCTTGGTCAGTACTACATACAGAGCTAGGCAGACATGTTGCAATATTGCTGTTTCTTTTGTTATTGATGAGCATGCGGCGATTTTCTGATGATGATTTATTTATTTATTTATTTAATAATTAATGTACACACACAGTATAATACATAAAGACAATACATTAAGACAATAGAGTACAAGGGAACTGCTAATTTCTTAAGAAATTTCTGCCAGCAGACCCGCGAAAAGGAAAAATGAAAAAGAAATGTAGACAAAAGTGTGTGAGAACAGGAAAATAAAAATAAAAAAATAGCGCACCTACACAAATAGTGATGATGTGACAAGGACATCGAAAGCTTTTCACTACATGGGTCATCATAAAGAAAGCATGAAACTTGAAAAAATAACAAACTTTAGCCAAGACTTGATGTGTCGTATGTGTCAACAGGACGCGTAGCCCAGATTACTGACAATCCTGACCCTGTAAGACCATTATGTACTTTTAAGATGCAGTTTAATACGGAGATATTTCTCTCTAACTAGGTGAAATAATAACTTTCATGGTAGAGTGCTTGTGTTGTTAGTGTGCATGTGGATATTATGGACAGTTGTCTGCGGAGTGCGGCGCACACGGCGACCGGGCGGCCTTACGGGGCGGCCCTAAAGGTCGGCCATTCACCTCACACAGATTCACTTACATCGCGGTGAAGCCAGCCGGAAAACATGATCAACTGTACTGTAGGCGGGAATTAAAAGATTGCATGAAGTCTGGACCTTAGGACTTGATCTCGTCTGGTGGGGAGAACAAGTGAGTCCTGTTGATTAATGATCTGATGCGAGCGAGAGTGAGTGAAGCGGCCGTGAGGCGGCGGCGGCCCGCGGCATCGTAAAATTTTAACAGCCGGTATAAAGACTATAAAGACGAGTGCCCGCGATACAGTGCCGGCCCGCGCCCGTGCCCGCCGAGCGTGACCCGCTTCTGCTTGATCCGACACCGGTTTACGATAATTGTGCGCGCAAACAAATACACAGCGTTGATTAATACCCACGTCGTTAAACATTGGTTAATGAAGAATTCGTGAAAAGCTAGAGACAATAAACCGAAGTAACAGCTTATGTACACTAATTGATGATTCTTCGCGTATTGAGTTGTTTTCCCGTGTGATATATGGAAAGCATCGGCGCGCGGCGTTGCTCGCAATGCTCGCGGCAGTAAATCTGTCGGCGGCGCGGGTAATGTTTACCGTCAGACGGAACAGTAAAACTGCTCATTTTCTGGGGCCGCCTGCGCCCGCGCCGGTGTATTATTGAGCAGCCGGCTATAAAATATATGCGAGTATTGATGAGGTGGGCAACGCTACACGTTATTGTTTGAGTGGCTGTTAGAGATTCTAGAGAATGCTGACACAGTACGGTTCTGTTTAAAAAAAAATGTTTCCTACCGTGTTTGAGACGTTAGTTAACAAATTTAGTTTCATTATGTTGCAATAGTCATTTATTTATTAATTAACTCAAATATCTGTAGTTACTGTTCGGGAATTAAGCAATTAAATTCTTTTTTTTGTATGAAAGAGTATGTTTCGAAATTGGTCCCATTTTAATTTGGTGAAGATTTGATGAAGAACTTCGAAGATATACAACAGAACTCTTCAATAAATAACGGCAAATCTCTCGGGATTGCTTCAATCGCATGTTTGTTTATTGTTTATACCATTTCATAACATAGCATCACGCCAGTACGCTCTTGAGGGGTACGCAGATCTCTCATTTCACCCTTTATGTTCACGTTTCATGGTATTCGGCTAATCTATTCTGGCGTTAAAGTAACTTACTAAACAACTTGCCTATTAGGCAGGTACAACTAAAAAGTGAAAAATTAAGAAAACTAAAAAGTGAAAAATAACTTTATTTTTAAAAGTCGGTGTCCGTAACGCAAAAAATGGAACCTACGAAAGACACCGACTTCCAAAAATAAAGGAGTTCTGTTTGGTCATAGTTTTTGGGATGCAGCCATTTAAAAAAGTTGTACGTTAAGGTGAGTATAGTTTTACTATAAGAGTAGAATTTAGAATACAGGTATGGGCCAAGAAATGCAAAAGATCTGCGAGCAAAACTTGAGTGTACTCTTGGTCGATACCATTTTAAAGTTCTGGATGAATGAATGGCCAATTCTCGAGCATGCCTGTGGAAACGCAGCAATGTGGAAGCGATAAACAACTGCCTCACACAATGTACGCTACACTCTGGGTACAGAGCATCAGTAGAGTAACGCCAGGCTTTTTTGTAAGCTATTTTTAGAATAGCTCGTTGAGCTCGTTCCAGCCTTAACAAAAGGGTTTTATATGCTGCTCCCCAGACTGATACACAGTAACCTAATACTGACTGGCACAAGGCAAAGTACACAATGTGAATCAGTTCGGGTTTTACGACGAATTTTAATTTTTTAAATATTTGCGAGAGTTTCCTAGTACGTTTCACAAGTGCATCAATTTGACCTTTCCATGTAAGATGTTCATCGATTAGGATCCCTAGGTATTTTATGCAAGGAACCTGTTCAATTGGCGAGCAGAGACAACTTTCGTTACTGTCACTCCCACAAGAGTGAAGTTTAACTTGTAGCTCTTTGTCAGGTGCTGACCGGTTAGAGATGCTAAAGCACACTGACTTTGTTTTTCTGACATTTAAGGTCAGCAAATTATTTTGCAGCCAAGTAGCAACCTACTAAATAAAATACCCTAAATAAATAAAATAAAATAAAATTACTGGGCTTTAAACTCCGTCAAGACCTGAAAACTATCATTATTTTCTCCCATACGAGAAGCATACACGTATCATGAAATCATTCATTTCAATGTTTTCGTTCCTTGAGCGTGAAATTAGTTAATTAAATATTAATTACTGTATATTAATTAATTATATCAACTATCAGCAAATTTTGCTGGTAGTTGTGGGGCTACAGTGCGTTCTACGGTTCAGGAGTTCATTCAGGCATACTGACCATAAAGAATGCAGAAGTTACAAGACCAGATTATTTTCGAGATTAAAAAGCGTAAAATCTTGAAAATAATCAAATCTTTTAATTGGAAAAAGTTGTTTGTTGATGATAGTCGATGGCATCGGTTCGCTCCACGCTCCACACGAAACGGCGCGGCGCTCGGCGGCCGCCGGCTCGTCCGACGCGACGACGGACATGTTATGGTAAGTGCGGCCACCTGCGCAGTGTACAAGCGTACGTGCGGTACGGGAGCGGACGGGGCGCGCCGAGCCGGACGCTAACGAGACAACGTCTGCTACTTCTCTGGGTAGAGCAGCGCTGCTCAAACTTTTGACCGAGACCAACCAAACCGGCAGATAGTACATAATTATGTGGCCGGGAGGTATTGAAGCTGTCTCTAATAAACATCGTTCTGTATGCCTAAAACACACTACAAAAAGCGTTATAATAATTTAAGAAACACCCAAGAGGGATAATTTTGACCTATAATAGCTATTTATGCAACTGTTACGTTATGGACGGTCTTTTAATACGAGTGCCATTTTTCGGTACAATCGTAATAGGTGGGCACGAGTTATTAACCGTACAGTTCCATACAGTTGCATACAAGATTTTGTCTACGAAGGAAGGAATAAAACACAGATATAGACAAATAAGTATTTTTAATAGAAAATTAACTACACACTGACTATTGTTTATTTATATGTAGATTTTGTATTGCACAATTATTAAAATAAACAGGAATTGCAGAATTACAGGCTGAACTTGTAGATGGGCCTGGAGATATGCATTGCGACACATTCATGTTAACTTCGTTTATTTAGTCTTTATTAGGTATAAGGCAAAGATCTTGTAGCCGCAACAGCCAAATAGTATACAATACTTTTGTTCTAAATTTGTTCCATTTTTAAAAACATCATTTACATTGTCTCGATTTCGAAGTAATATTATAGGTACCTGGCTGTATGTTCAGAATGTCTTTGCTTGTGTTTTAGAATTTATGACGATTCGCATAATGAAATGAAATGAAATTAAACCGCTGTCAATTTTGTAATTCGAATATAACAAAACCGAAGTAGATAAATATATTAAGGCGCAGATAGCCCTGAGTAGCTGATTTTAAAATGAGAATCACGTCAAAACGGCTAGTTGTAATTTTTTAGAAAAAATATATGTTATTTCTTAATAATTAGATCTAAGAAAATTTTGAGTTTTATTCTTATAACATGTTGTAATGAATTTGTAAAGTTATGTCTCAAACGGACACAAACATGACAATCGCGCCTATACCGCTGCGCGTATTTTAATTAAATCGACACCATCTCAAAGACAATTTAATTATCTACATTTTGATCTGAAGCTTTTTTTTTAAACTCATAGAATAATAAGAAAAGTACAATAAACTACAAAATTTTGGGTCGCGCGGGTGTGAAACGAGTGCGCGTTTTATTCCCTCAAGGTCGTTGGCGTTAGTCGTCGCCTTAAATTAATATAAATATTGATATATTTTATCAGGCAAGTTTCACCTGAAATTCATTCACATAGCGGGTTTCACATAAGTACTCATACAACTGCACTAGCGTAAAGTTTGAGTATCAGTGAGCTGATCTAGTTCTGCAGTATATCTGACTGTGTTAACACTAGCTGGGCCAGACAAATGTTTGCACTGCGAGGAGTTACGAGGCACGCCGGCTGTAATTATATAAATATGAGCTAACTTATAGTAGCACGGAGATTTATTTTATTTTCAACTAGTCTTACTTTATGTGTTCGGGAGATTAAATACACTACGTTTGTATCTGAGAGTGATATTGCACGAAAATATATCAGCGTGATGTAAATAGTTTGTAGAACGACGATGATTTTTGAGTTGCTTTGGGATCGGTGTCATGCTAAGCGATAGCATTACTAATTTAATAACTAACTAATCTTATTAATTTGTAGAATGTTGCAACATTGGTAAAGTGGGTATTATTATATAAAATACTAGTATGTATAGGTATCAGCGACTTTTAATGCCCACGAGCGCCCGTGCCGAGACAACACCGACACGCTCACACTCAGAGTGCGTGTGAGAACACTGCTGCGCTAACATCCACTATCATAACTTATGCAGTGCACCAGTTCTATAGGGTATAACACTAATCATGCACATCATCACGGGCTTACAGTATAAACTAGAACGGTTTAGTTTATTTTAGCTCAGGATCTGCACTATGGTTTTCATTCATCTATCCTTCGTATTTAGGTTATTACGTGATTGAATCATTCAGAAGCTGAGAGGTTAGAGTCGGTTGTGTGCCAAGAGACGAGCAATTGCTGAGATTACGTTGGGCGCCACACCGGTCCCATGTTGGGCGCCATGTTATACCGCAGCATCGGTCCCACGTTGGGCGCCATTTACTAGCCGTAAGCGTCTCGTTATACTAATCTTAGACGGTTTTGGACGTTATGTATATGATTATGACTTGTACATCAAGTTAACAAAACTTTAACTACACCTTCTGGTGAAGTTTCGTTTAAGTGCGGTCGCAGAGCAAATTCTAGCAGCACTAGCGCGGTCATTGACTTCGAAAGTTCTGGCACTATTTGAAATAAATATTATTATGAATTCGTTCTTGTTTTTCATTGCCTCCCAGCTTAGCGCGGCCGAGTGTGGGCGAGAACTGCCAGATGTGGAAATTATTTTCCTTTAACTCGTTCCTTTGGGACCTTACATATGTTGTTTTGGGATTATTTCCACCAATCTGAAACACAACACAATACACACAACAGCCCTATTGTTAGCGAAAATAAAATAAATTCATTTATTATTCATTGATTTATTTTGGTATATTATATAAGCACCAAATCATTCACTTGAGAAGTCCAATGACGTTTAGCTGACTCCCAGGCTCGACCTAAAGCTTTTAAGTGGTTAAGAGGCTACCTACTCGTACTTTTAGCCATTAACATAGGAATAAAATGTTATTGCCATTTACTGTATGTGTTTGACTGAATAATTGATTAATATTTAAATGTTTTTTTAAAACTTTTTATTATGATTTCCTACAAAATGAAAATTCGAATTTGGCATTAGGACAATATAAAATGGGGAGGGCGCTGACTCCTGTCATACAGGTCCGCCTAGTTCGGGAGTCAGAGGCTTCAATAACTGCTGTAACAAAATTATGTCGACAAAGATTATTTGTATTTGTATTCATGTTAAAGCCAGTGAGAGTTTATAGAAAACAATGTTTGTAACGAGAGGAGTAAACATGATGCACATTATGCGAGTACTGAGTTGTCCACGTCAGACCGTCACAACCCGTGCCGCACCGCATCGTACCGTGCCTCGTCGGCCGCCGCCGAACTTTCTACAAAGCAGCACGAGAAAGTCTCACGAGCCCTAACTCGATAAGCTTTAAACCACCATGTGGATATATTCAGAAACCCTAGTACGTTGCACTTGCCTGACCTAAAGATAAGTTCTTAAAAGGAATCTCTATTAACCCCTTGTATGCCGGAACGCAGATCTACGCGAGACACAATGGCCTTTTCGTGTCTCGAATGCAAGGGGTTAAATAATTGTGCACAAATCTTTCGGTGACGTATAGCATCGCATAGTATTGCAATTGCTCCAGTCACGCTACCCCTCCATCTCTCTTTCACAAAACCTAACATTTATGCTCTTAACGTCGCACCCTCTGTTTACTCAGTTCCCTACAGTGTCTTGTCTGTCTCGTTTATTATGCGCGTTCTGAGTGGCTTTACTGTGTTTTCTGTTATGTTCCTAGCTCGGTAGCTGTGCAAGCAATTTCGTTGGACGTCGTCGTCGCGCCGCCACCACGCCCGCTCTCAGGCTCGCTCTCACCCATTTACTGCACAAAAGTGGCCATTACGCGTTATGGAGGGACCATTGACATCCACTCAAAATTACCCGGTGCAGTGGACATCATTCTGTACCACCGTAACTATTTTATATAAGATGCTGAATGTAAATAATAGAGTTCCCTTATTCCCTAAAATATAACAATTGTTCGCTCCCTTCAGATTCATCGACTGCGCGATCGGTACAAACACATTGAGTATTATTAGATTTGCCTTTATTCACGCCGCCCGCGCCGGGTTATCTTGTTATATGAATATTTCCTCAATGACTGAGTGCTGTGTCACGGGGTCGCCCGTTCGTCGTGTCTACGACTCGAGCCGCGCGCTCGCACGGTATCACGGCTGTACGCGCCTCAAGTTCGCCACAGAGTTGTACTTGTACACATAATTGTGTGCGGTGTGCACGCTTGCCACCTACACTATGCGAATCTAATATTATTATGGTAATTCAATCCGTGCTTATCTCCTGAAAAATTATTGTAATGTAACTATAGTAAACAATACTATTCTTGTAACGTTACGTTCCCACGTTCCAATCAATTTTATAACAAAAAACTCAAAGAAAAACTAAGATTTATGTATTATTTAGTCCACAAAGAAAAGTTACAACTAAAAAACACAGAACGTGTTAAAAACGGTTGAACGGATTTTTTCAATTTGTCTTTGTATCGGATCTACACTTATAAATTGCATTCCGTAGGGAAAATAAACAAAATGGAATCATAAGTGTAGTGGCAAGTGGCGCCCTCCGACTGTAGCCCCCGAAGCGGTGTGTTTGAAGAGAATGAGTAATTGATGGACCGATCGGCACTCTCCGGCACTGATCGACACTGACCGACACTCAGGCGCGGATACAAGGGGCAACGGGGGCAATTGCTCCCCCCTGGACCTCGACCAAACTGAATCTAATACTTCAAATTAGATACAAATATAGCTTTAACCTATATTTTCATTTTAAGATATATTTAATCATTTTCATTAAGTTTAGGTAAGTACTAAGATATTGATAAATTGTCATCAAACATGGAAGGACAGTTACAGATTGTATTCTTGATTTTATAGAAAATAGGTCGGCTAATAGTGTGATTTTTACACACTCGGAGTACTTAGTCAGGTATATTTATCTTGCCATAAACGAGGGCCATGGCTTTCTTACTACAAGCACTACTAGTCTTCAAGCTTGCGACTCTTGAACTACTAGGTAAAGGTTGTTGTTGTTGTTTGTACTGTGTGTATTTAAAAATAAAATTCAATACAAGCAAGACGGGCTGTTAAAATGTTTGAGCTCGCTTCGCTCGCTCTTTCACCATTACTCCTCAAACTATAAGGTTTATGCTTATTTCGAAAAAAAAATTCTATAGTAGTATGAATGGTCAATAGAAAACCTAATGGAGAGCTCGGTGCAACCGAAATATTCATTCTGGTGAATAACTAAGCTATACCCATGAGGTCCTGAAGTTTAAAGCTCGCTTCGCTCGCTCCTATGGCTACCAGAAAACAAAGACAAGTTTATTAATCCGACCCGAAACACAGACACCGCATTTTTTCTATGATGCATGTTGCATCGCACACTCGGGAATGTAACCGATAAAAAACTATCAGGCTGGCAACTCGGCGTCGATGTTCGAGGCTCTGGAAATTTGACGTGACTAGTTCATCGTTGCTAATAAGCCTCTTGGACCGTCTGCCAATCGACTCAAGTGCATCAAACTGGTATCTGGCAGATCCGTCTCAAAGTTGAAAGCATGCATGACCGAACTTGCGCTGTATACAAGTTGCGCAGCTGTTCAGGCGTGAAGTACCGTCTCACCTTTGCAAGGATCCCTTATTTTTTTGCAGTCAACTGAGCTTTCGCCAAAATGACTGGACCGAATCAATTGATCAGTTTATTGGATGGAAATGATGGAGTAGACATACTAAGAGCTTGTTTATTTATCTAGGAAAAATGTAGACCTATGGCCTTTAATAATGTATAGAACTTGTCTTCCAATAATGCATAGATGCAATTGTACTTGATCAATTTAATAACAATAATTAATAGGAATCTATTAAATGGATTAATTATGAAAATGTAATTTTCGAAACATACAATGTGTTTCGAATTCACTTTAAATCCGTGAATAGCTCGTATTTTTTCTCGGTTTCAATGTTTCACATTGTTTCTTGTGCCTAAACATATAACGTTTTATTACGCCTAAATCCGTTTGTGTGACTTAGTGTATTGTTTGGAATTGTAGCACGTACGACGCGAACAATATAACAAATCCCCGATAGTGTGGCCGATCCCACGGGGCCTGTCGCCGGCACCCGGCACCCGGACCCCTGGGAGCTGGACCCCATCTGAGCTAGATTGCAATCTCTTGTGTGAAAATAATTAATAAGTTAAGGGTTGTCGCACAATGCCGCGGCGCAGTTCGGCGATTTAATAAACATTACCCTAATATAATTCGATACGTGTGCAGACGTAGACCGAGGGAGCTAGTGGAGACAGGGGAGGGGGCTCCGCGCCGGTAAGTGAGGGTCGACTCTTAAATTCATTCCAGTCCATTTTATATGCAGATTTGGCGCGTTTGTTCCTGCAAAGCGCAACGACCCCGGAAAGGAATGTGCCACACTGAGCGTTCGAGTTCTGCAAGTGAGTGTACCCATTCACTTTAGATTAACGAGAAATTCCGCGAAAGTCACGAACTTTCGATTTAAACTTCTAGTGGAGACTATTTGATAAATCTACAATTTTTTAAATTAATCTAAATATGTCGGCTTTAGATTTATTGAAACGTAATCAAGTGGAGCTTTCTGAACTTTCTAAACAATGTACAGCGCTGCGCTGTGCGGCGCCGGCGCCGGCAGTGCGGCTCTCAATCAGATGATATCGATAAACTGCGGACAACTCGTTTGCGTTATGACGCCGGTCGACTGATTTACGGCACTTTTAGCGCAGATGTAGATAGCAGTGAAAGTAATGTAATAGCAGTCCTCGTTCAAACGGAGTTATGTGCACCATTATAGAACACCGACCTTTCTCCGCAAACCTACCGTAGTCATTATTTGTTTTCTTACGTAAGCACGAGAGTAACAAGTCACTTTCAGAACTAACATCCTTGTGGTTGTGATCTTGCTTCTAAGATAAAGACGATGACGACAAGGACTTGCTTGGAGTTTAGGATGCAGTGAAGATTGATTTTGTATTTTGACAATATCGTAATGTTGGAACGTTTAATTATTGTACGGGCAACGATGAGGCTCCGTCAAAGGTTTAAAACTTAAACAAATTATTATTTGCGAGTCGCAAGCGGAGTACATCCAGTATCAAGCGACGTGCTACTGTTTGTCGCAGGGCAGCGCAGTACGGACGCTCCACGATCACAGCACAAGAAACTTAAAGAGGGTCAGCTCCGTACAACGAGTGAAAAATGTGCAAATGAGAAAACAAATCTCGCCCGAGCGACTGTTATTCATTTGAAATCGCCGTTTTACAGCGTCCGTTTTCGTTTGCTGTATGGAGTCAACCTTCTTTGCTATATGTGTAGTGGTAGCGCGGTGACACGGCGGCCGTGGTGGCGACGCCGCGGCGCCTGGTGGCGCAGGATTAGTTTAATCTGCAGACACCACGTGCTGCCGACACGCTGCGCCCGCCGCCCGCCGGCTTGCTGACTCGCAGAGATACAGCGTTGCACGCCCACGTTGTGTATTCCATTAATATTGTAGAAGTGCCACGGAGACTTGCCTCAGATCAAGTTTAATACGTGATCCTTCATGATACTACCAAAGTTAGAAGCTTCTTAACTCCTAATTAAGCTTTCTCATATTCATGAGTCACAAACTAACGTTTTTGATCATGTTATCCAAAGACGAAAGTCCAAGCATTCAGTTAAGCACATTAGGTATCCTTGAGTGTATTTGTTGCGCTAGCAAACATTCCCTTTCAAACAAGCCATTCATCATTAAGGCTATCGTTAGTGAGGCAAAGCTACCATGCCACTCTCCCGCAGCCTGGTGCTCAAATAATGCGGTGCACTAACAGTTTCCCCCCGCGGTGAATGGTGCACAAAATCAAAAACAAAACAACGTGAGTCGCCGGTAAGGCTCGTGCAAACCTCCCTCGCACTGAGAGCCTGCGAGCAGTTATTAGCGCAGTCAATAGAACAGTCCCGTTGCAGATGAAGGCACTCTGACGATGTCACCAGCATATGACACAGGTAGAGCAGAAGAGTCAGTCCTTCTGCGAGTTCAGTGGGACTCGTGACAATCAAAATCCCCAGCTTTTGTAATGCACTACTGAAGCCTAATAAAGTATTGCTTATCTAATAAATGAAAACACAAAGTGTGCATTGCAAAGTCAAACCATGTAGAAATTAATGAATTTTCATTATTAGTATGGTCTAGTTACATTTTATCAATGTCTAGTTGATCAGATATTCGCAGCAAGTCTTCTGTCCTCCCCCACGAGTGTCGCATTCGACTCAATACCCCGGCTAATGGCGTCACCTCTCAATGTGGCACTCAGTCAGCCGCGAACCGCGTCTGCTAGGGAGGATGCTTCGCGTCAAATGTATCCAAAGGTCCAATATTAACTTCATTATCACTTCTTGAGATTAGAATCTTTTAGGTACATCCTTAACATCCTTACTAATACGAGTATTATAAATGTGAATGTAAGTTTGTTTGTTACGCTTTCACGCAAAAACTACTGAACGGATCATCATGAAACTTTGTACATATATTCTTGGAGGTATTAGAAGTAACATAGGATACTTTTTATTAAAAAAAAAAAATTGAATGGCTTCACTGCGAGCGAAGAAGGGTAAAAGCTAGTAAACGATAAACAAAAGCCCCATGAGTTCAAAAACAAATGCCGGTATAAGCAAGTCTAAAGTCACCGCGGGTTATTTGTCGGCACATTTAGCCGCGGTCGACATCTCCGTTGGAATGCTCCACATTCTCGCCAGCTGCCAGCCCTGGGAGGATGTTGACGTGAAGTTTTGAGGTGCAGCCATTAGCACGCGAGTCCCGCGTTCAATACTTGTTTGCATAGAGCCGTGTGTATTAACGCTTTAATAAGTGCCTGCAAGATATTCTAAGTGAAGTGCCGCGCGCTGATTGGCTGAGGTGAAGTACAAGCATTACGAGTATTCGTTTGAAGGGGTTCTCGCCGATATGTTTTTGGATAGGTAATAAATTTCCTCTAGAGAAGGAAGATTAAACTGTGTATTACCTGACTACGTAAAATAAATTGTTTCATGTTTTTGGAAGCCGTTCTAAAACCTGTCGCTGTAAAGTAAATTTTGTTTTTTTTTGTTGTTTTAGTTGCGCGCACGGTGACGCCATGGTATAATAGAAATCAGTTTACTCAAAAGTTATGTGACTGCAGCCCTTGGAGAGGATAGGAACACACAGGAACAGGAGGAACTGGTCATTCTGGGTAAGGAGCTAGCCTACAATAACACCCAATTTGACCGCTTCTAACTTACAAGAACACTATGTAAAAGCTTCCCAAAATACCAGAAAGGGTCTCCGTAGTTTAGTCTGACTGTTCTTACAAAAATGTCCGCGATTCTTAAGTGAAAGTTAGACGTTCGTTGATTAATTAAACTTCCAGGTTTTATTACACAAAGTTTTGCAATCTGCCGACCTTGGCTTATGGCAGGCGGGGGTTAGAAATACAGGACGGAGCTATCACCAAACGCATATATAACCAAAGCACTGCTGACTGGGGCAGGAAAAAATTTCAGCCTGGCAACGTAACTTTTATAGGCAAAGATTAGAATGAATTTAGGTTGAAGCATTCGGCTAAAGGATCATTGGTTCACAAATGGATAAAACTGATTAGAGACTATTAATCTCAGTGAGGTCGGACACCTTTGGCCATCAATCTCGTCGCGACGTCTATTAATCCCGGCTGTTGCCGCGCCGCGCGCCCCTTTGTGCGACCTGCCCGCCACCTGCGTCTCCTTATTACACCGTCTGTACGAAAACGACAATCAAATGCTCCGGGATGACTTATTAAGTCTTAATGGATTTATCAAAAACTATTTATCTTATTATTCCTAGTGAATGATATCGTGATGATTCCTCCGTTATGTCAATATTTTCAGCTATCGCCAAACTTCAGCAAAGCAGCGCCAGTGCCAGCGCACGCGCACTATGTTTCTAAAGACTGACTGATCGGCTGCAAGTCAACGTTAGCGCCGGGAATAAGATGGAGCGGTAACAATTATCATATGATGTTTATTTAAAAAGAACTATTTTTGATTCAAGAGTTAATATGTTTTAAATAAAGGTAGTTTAAAACTCCATATTTAACTTCACGACATATTTGTTACCATAATATTTCATGGCATAAGCCGTACGATCAGCTCCGGCTAATATTGAAGCAAGCGGCTATGCTAGCTATTTCTAACAACATCGAATAGTGTAGATAGTGATCTCGCCGGCGTTATCTGCTAGATTTATTGTAGGAAGCCTAGCGCCGTGTGTACGGGCGGACTGTACTACACGATCTACACGTAGTATCTATCGACTATCACGGAATGCGAGGCCGTTAGTAATCTCCGCCGCTCGGCTGACTGCGAGTACGACTCGGAGCCACGAACTGCGCTGGTCAGCAGTCAGGGGGCATTTTGTTGATGTGGTCGGTATGTATTGCTAAACCTTTGTGCTGATGAACCGAGGGGAACTTTGAGTTAGGATTTAACGCTTGTTGTTAGTCAGATTGAATGATGCGCGCGTTTAGGCCGAGATTTATCGAGTGGTTTATGTAGGCTGAAATGTTGAGACTGCCAGGAAAAGTTTACGCGAAGTGAATAGAGGAGAAATTGCGGTAATCCAAACATTGAGGTGTAAGGAAGTACGAAGAATAAATCTTAAAATGTAAGCCGTTCCGTGAAACTAACAAACGCAAGTAAATTATTAGCAGACTAAATAGTGAGCAGATCTGCAAATGGCCTGCGGTGTACTGCAGACAGACGGTTGATATAAACTCGTCGTAGCAGTGGCGTTACCGTAGCGTGGAGCTTTTGTAGTGCGACAGTGGTGTAGCAACAGCATAGTAGTAGTGTAGCACAAGCATAGCAACAGCGTAACAGTAGCTTAGCAACAGCGTAGTAGTTATTGCTGTCGCTGTGGTGTAGCAGTAATCTGGCGTCCTTATAGCAGCACGCGATACGACGGTGGCGTAGCAGCAGTGTAGCTGCAGCGTAATGTAGCTGTGGAATAGAGGAATCGTGACGTAGCAGCTCACCGTCCGTCGGCGATATTTCTATAAAACATTGTGGTTGGCAACAAACACTTCACAATGAGGATAGCGAAATTTTGTTGAGTTCTAAAGTGAAACAATATCTATTCTAATAAACAACTCTCAACATTGTCTCTATGTGGATAGTACGATCAATGAAACATAATGATTTTTATGATTAGCGGCAGACACTTATCATGAGAAAATAACGATTTTATTACGTTAATTTGATCATAAACATTAGTTGATATTTTAATTAGTTACAGCAGAGTACGTTGAACTCGCTAGCGTGTCACATAGCTTGCACATATATTACTTGACACAGTCAGCTAAAGGTAAGTCTGCACAGTGTGCATTAAAACATGCAGCCGTAGTGTAAATAGTAATTGTGCAAATAAACTCTTTTGCATAAAAACGGGCACTTAAGATTTTTTTCTCTACTTCAATGAAGAAGAACAAGAAAGAGGTTTTATTAATTTGACGATGTATTGGCATGTTATTTGAAGCTTCCTGGCATGATTCTTTACGATCCAACTTAAATTTTGAAATTAACAAAAGAAAAATATTGATTATTGTGGATTATTGTAAAATTGCTTTACTAATGTCGCGAATTGCTGAAACGAAAACCTTTTGGATATTTTCTGCAAATTAAACTATTTAGTATTTCTTTTTACATTAAATACCACTTTTTGATATGAGTGATGAAGCGATAAGGGCCGGTAAAAATATAGCCCTACTTGAAGAAGGTTGTTCGCAAACTTACGTGTCTCAGCGGTTAAAAGTGAGTCGTTCAACTGTCCAGAGGACTTGGCAACGGTATCAAGAGACCGGTTTGGTCAAAAGAAGACCCGGTTCGGGAAGAAAACGATGGACAGAACCAAGGGTGACCGCTTTTTGGTGAGTCAGGCGTTGCGGAATCGTAAGGCGTCAAGTGTGGACCTGAAGAAGAGCCTTGGAGAAGTAAGAGGAGTAGAAGTTAGCTTGTGGACGGTAAGGAGGAGGCCAGCTCGAAGTCCTGACCTCAATCAAATTGAGCATGTCTGGGATGTTCTAAAGAGACGGGTAAGATCAGTGCAACCTGCTCCACAAAACATCAGGGAGCTAAAAAGAGTCATTGCGGAAAAGTGGGAACGTATTCCTCAAAATTTTATTAAAAACGTCATGGAAAACATGCCCAGAAGGATTCAAGCTGTGATTTTGGCAAGAGGAGGTCATACTCGTTATGAGGTTTTTACATTTATAATTTTATTTTATTAAAAAAAGTTAAAAAGATCTTCTTTTATTTAATGCCGACCACTTCTTATTGTTTGGCCGTGTACATCGGTCTTAGCTGTACGCGTAATGAAAGTACTTCCAAAACGTTTAGTGCGTATGGGTGGGATGTCCACCATGTTCCGATGGCGCATCGCCGTACGTCTTGTAGTCCGATGATGAAACTGGCTTGGCGGAATTAGATCATGCAATTCCATCCGCTTCTGGTATCAAGCTTGGTTCGCAAGCTGGTATTTGGCAGATCTCTCCCAGAGATGAGAACAGTACTCCATGCATGATCAAACTTGCGCTTGATACAAGCTGAGCAACTGTTCTGGCATGAAGTACCTTCTCTAACCTTTGCAAGGGTTTTGGCAGCCTCAATGTATGGGCCAAAATTGAGAGTCGATGTCAACGTAACGCCAAGAAGCTCAAGAACTCAAGAAGTTGGCAGAATTCACTTCACGCGTATTAATTTACACGATTATAAGTATAAGTATTATAAGTGTAAGTATATTATAAGTATGACTACGTCAAACTATTAAATTTCATTTAATTCACTCAAATCGACCTTAGAATGTAAATTTACTTAGGTGCCCGTTTTTTTTTGCAAAAGAGTTTAGTTTGTTTTTTACAGAATTGTGAACCTTTTTGAACAAAGTGTTGCTGAATATGTTATTTATTTCATGTTAAATTGAAATGATTATAATGCAATATACAACTTTTAATAAATTGTAATCTGGAATTCGCCAAACCGATTGCGGGCCCAGGCTGGCCGCTGTAGAAACAACCTGGCCAAAAGGAAAATCATAGACCCATCCAAAACTCAGTGCCAGTGTGGAGCTCCTTCGAAGGATATGCCCATCTCCTTGTCTGCCCTTCATGCCCGACCAACTGCACCTTCCAGGATTTGAACACAGCGAATGAAAGAGCTGTCCGAGTAGCTACATACTGGTCGGACAAAATCTGAATGGTTGAGACTATAGTTTGAGTTAATCGACACGAAAGAAGAAGAAGAAGAATTAATTGCAATGTAAAATGTTCATGAATAACATGCAAAAAAATAAACGATTGACAATCTAAAAACAGTTTAATACCTACTCAATGGTCCGTACCTTCGTTTAAAATAGAATTTAACCAAATGAATTCATGAATAATTGAGTCACTTGGCAGATTACTTAGTGGGTTATGTACCTAAGCCTAGCTAAGTACCTAAGCTATATCACAAAGTACGTAAGCGGCGGCGCGTGTGGCTATATGCAAGTTGTAGAAGTAGCCGAACGTGCACGCACTGTAATCAACTGCTTCGGAAACGTTCGGAAGCGACGTGAATTACTGCAAGAACATTAATGAACCTGTTGCACTACTCAACTAGACTTGTTACAGTTACGAACTATATGAAGTCAGTATAGAACTTATTGACACACACTAGCAACAAATGAAGTCATGAATCAATGATCAATGATCCTCTAGAGAAATGACTGAATTCAAATATGTAATTCAATAGGCTGCCGGAGCCTTGCTATACAGAGATGTAGCTACGTATAATTACTTCGCCCGCATCTCGGAAAATCTCTTAAAGTTCCATGTATTAAGGGACAAGCCTTTTGTAATTAATGGGCCACCAATCCAGATTCCAGGTTTCTGAGAAATTCCAGATGGAACAACTCAATGAGACTTTGCCCAATCCGGGCAACGAATCCAGTCTGTATGTCATGCTCAGCATCTGCAGTTGCCACACCATGTACTCGTATTTACTACTAATCTACTTTTACTATTCGATATTATTTCATGTTTACTCAGGACTAGCACTAGGAGTCTGGATGTTAAATTGAAAACTATTGCAATTTAGCTGACCGCAGTCACGTCTATAGTGCGCCACAAATTCCTCGGCGTACAGCGTACTAAATGACATTGTGGCGTTTGGAACTATGTCGCCATTTTATTAAAATCCTTTGTCCCGAGAATTCTATTACGAAACCGCGGAATGGACCCGAAGGTTCAGGTAAAAGCGTTCAAAGACTTGTGCCACCAGGAGGGTGGGTAAAGTCGTTAACAAATTACTCTGCAATATGTATTATTGCTTAAACTCACGTGTGACTTTTTCATATCATTCGTGTTTTAATAGGTGTGTAAATAAAAATGTTATAGCTTCATTGGCGCCGCACTCCAGATGTAATGAGCTATAATAATAGTTGAAGTCACAGTTTAAATGATTGCGAGGAATGTTACATATTGAAGTTGCGTGCTCTGATCACTTGATAGGTGGCTCTATCGCAGTATTTTTCCAGAGGCCAAGATTGAAAGGTATCTGTTGTGCTTTAGTTTGTCAGGAGGAGGTCGATGTAGCAGCTTAAATGGGCTCACGTACCGAGTTGCACATCGATCTCATTCATACATAAGTGAATGTGCGTGTCTACCTGCCGTAAAAGAGAAAGTTACTTAAAGTAGTAAATTGCCGCTTGTATATTTTTACTTTCTTTCGGTACGGAATCTGCGTCCTTATTCAGGTTTCAATTTAGGTATTGCATGATTTTTAAAAGAGAGTATCACTGTACTAAATAACTAATGTAATGGTGTTTAAAATTCCAGCGCGCGATGACCGTGAATGTATTGTTACACGTAACTGCTATAGTTTAGTATCGTAGCTTACAGAACGTGACGTAACACTGTGTGCGGAGAATTTATTGCGCACAGGGAAAGACATATCCATTTTCCACTACCTAGAATCCAAGCAGTCTATAAATCTTGTCAAGGCCTCGGAAGCTACGGGTATTCTCACACATAACTTTACACTTAGGGAAGATATTGAATAGCCTAACGATTCTCATTCAGACAAGGACCTCCAAGCTTACCTACTTACATCATAACAAGAAATTGTCTCGCACGTCCGGTTCTTGTCGGCAACGTAATAGAGGAATGTACGACGTACTACCTGTATTGTATACCAAAGCGAAGTTAACTGGTGACGAGTATTAGGGCTCTGAATATAATCGGCTTTCCGTGATAATGGCAAAGTGGCAACATGCCAACAGCTCTAGTACGTCTCGCATAGGTAATCACGGCTCCGGGCTACGAGGTGCTAATCCCGTGAGGTCTGAGGGGACGCTGTCCTTACCAACAACTTTATTAATTACTAAGGTAGGAAGGAAACACGACAGCACGAAGAATTTTTGGAGAGAATCAGTTGAGTATTGCTAGTTTTATTATATTATAGTTTTATTATATCATAGCTTTTACAGAGAGGAGGCGTGTGTCCCAGCAGTGGGAACAATAATTTAAAAATTAAGTGCAATCAAAATTTATTTAAATCAATTACATTACATGTCCTAATTTAATTGTTTAAAATAAATATTGTTGTTTTGATTCTGCTATTCCATTGCTACATCTGCCAAGCTTATATCATCTCCTGCGTAAGAAAGATTCGAAGAATCCGTATCTCAGCTGAAGGTAACCGACGCCGCCGCCGACGCGCGACGCCTTCGCACACCACCAATTACATTAGGGACCCCACTCATGAAGAAGTGCCATTAGTCGCTACAATCAAAACATTGCCTTTGGCACTCCCGAGCCCGAGCAGAACTTATGTGTACACAAGATGTTGTGGTTGCTCGTAGCGATGATTGGCGGTGTTATATAAACATATCTGTGAGGTTAGATAACTACCTAGTAATAACCGGCCGGATATGGAATGTATTGCAGTGTACGGAATGGTAACAATTTCGGAATCTATTTTCTAATCTTGAATAAGTGAACTCGCCTTGCAAATGGAAAAGGCTGAAGGCACGTACGATCACTAATAATACTAACATTATTCAACTCGAAAATAACTGGGTAATCTTTCAAGACACGACATTTGGCATAATTTGTAATAACTGAATTGGCACTGATTGCATAATATTGTGTCGAAATGCTTGCGAAAGTATAGACTTTCTTGTATCGATTCATGATAATTAACTAAGCGTGACGAGGCGCTAATCGAGAAATTATTTAATGACTTGACAAATTCTGCGAAGCGAAGTGAATGTACACTATAAACTTTCTGAGTCAATTAGTAATCTATTCTTATTTACCGGATGAATGAAAAAACAAGGCACACTGGACTGGTTAGATTATTCATTTGAATGAAACGTGCGGAATGCGCGCACAAGGTCGCCTGTGAGAGGACGCCAAGTTCACTGACCCACTGTTACTGTGAGGTAACCTCGCTACAGCTAGACCGACAACTGTCTAACTTTGTTTGACAGACAACTGTTTGAACATTGGACAGTTATTATTCTAGGCTATGTAGGGCAACTTGAAAGGTCGTCGGTCAATAAGCCTGCGTGCTCGGTGCTCGGCCAGGTTTGCTTAGAGTATTTTCTCTGTAAGCTAGCCATAAGTCGAAGTGGCCGGTGTCGACTGTGCGACTGTGCTATACACGGAGTCTGTTTGTCAAACACTAGCTGACGCGCCTGAATGCGGCCGCTAGCTCTCAGCCCAGCGAGGTCAAGGATACGCCCGGTACACCTCCAGCTGGAGTAATAAGTAGCCACTAGACACACATTTGTGTGAAATTGTCAATTGTTATGTGCATGCATGGGCTTATAGTTATCTTTGCAATCTTTCGTGCATGTTTTGTTGTTGATAAGTGCATGCATATAATGAGAGACATAAAACCTAGTATCAGACTTTAGTTGCACAGCTATGAATGTATGAATGCAGAATTTTCTGAGCTAACCGCGGAAGCAATGTGGCGTCTCTGTGACTCCATCGTAAACTCATGCAAATACAAACATTTACATTTATAAGCGAGGAATTTGAATAATCAATATTGTACTGGAACTTATGTTTTTATTTATAAGTACTCATTCAAGTCAGATTCTATCAAGGTTTATTTATAAACGTAAAACAAAAAGATCTCTCATTTTTATAAGATGTATCATTATTTACGTATATAGCAGCAAATGTTGGCGGGCTACATACACGTGTGTCAGATGATCAGCAGAGCGTGTCGGATGCGTCGTGGAGGACACTCGTGTGTGGCACCCCTACAATAAATAACCTTCTGTCAGTTTCAAGCAATCAATTCTGTTATCCTTGAAATCAACATGCCTACTTTGAATGTTCTTATAGTTTGGCGAATAAGCTAACGATATGGTAAGACTGATTTGACAGCTGCATGAGCATTGATCAGTGGATTAGGTTGAGTGTGTTCCAGACCTATTAGTGACATTCAAAAGAGTGCCTTTAAATAGACTAATTGAACTATTGGACTTTGACAATGAGACCTTACAAAATGTTAAGAAATCTCATTATTTAGCCAAAGTTTCTCAGCAAGAATTAGGAAAACATTATCCGGAAACGACAAAAACGAGGACCAGTGAAGTCATTTCCTGTTGATTCATGAATGAAATGGAAAGGATTATGAACACAATAAGATTTTATTGGGGCAAATCGTTAGCTATGGCATGTGACACTCCTTTCTTAGTTGATGAGGCACTTGACATGGTTCATGAACTGTGAACTTGGCACTTGCGGCTCAAGTGCCACTTCAGTGAACTCTCACATGGTACTCGCCATAGCCATGGCCCATGGGAAGGGAGGACGCTTCCTATCACATACGTAAACCAGATAACCGACTTCTGGTTTAATCGCCTGTTGTCGAACAGTCGTTTCCCTTTGTTACTGCAAGCTCTTGGCACTTTGCAGCCGGCCTTCCGACTTTCGTTACATAGCAAAAAGTTACAGAAGGTTAAACCACTGAACTTTCGAACACCATAATTACAAGTCGGGAATTTTGAAGATCAGTGAAAAGATTTCGCTAAACATGGAAATAACAACTTCTATAGCTTTCTAGCCCTATCGCCAAAATTATCGGAAAATTAAAAGTTCGTGTCCTGATCGCAATTTCTCAGTTGATCTTCTGCGCTTCCGTCGGTGCGTTTGGGCCCAGTGGTGCATGCTAACGAGGCTGGTTTGGAGGGTGACGTCATGCGTCCTTGAACCGCGACGTCACAGGACGCAAGGTCGTGCACAACAAGTTACTGCCCACCGCTCTGAGTTGTACTCTGTGGCACTGTGCTGTATGTACCGCGCCTGCGCCAGTAGCACGCCGCCAGTGTTTGTTCTTATAACACGCGTATTAGGAGCTGTTGACTTGCACTAACACTATTGTAGTAGAGACGGTACTAATTAGTAGAACTAAATCCCAAAAGAGAATTACGTAACGTTATTGAAAGCTCAAAGCACGCGCTCAACCTTATATTTTAACAATTCAAAATTTTTCACTGCGTGTTTTACGCTGTCGAGTTGACGGCTTTATAAACATATGATCATTGATTATGATTGATATGATTACTTGCGTAAAAAGTTATGCAATCAGGATGCAGGTCAACTAGCAACTTGTTAAAAAATGGAAAACGTGAACAAGATCACTTTATTGAAACCTATTTTAGAATAGGAAAGCTAGTAGTCGTAATAACTATATTGTAGGTCACGCGAGTGCTACACGTTGACGGACGGCAATCAATAGGCAGTTATGATTGTCGTGGAAATTCAATTAAATTGTTATTGTTATAGGTGACGGTCGCCGGCGCGGAGGACGCGCGGTGGCGCGACTGTTGCGCAACACTAGCCTTTCACGAACTGATACCATTAGGTTTTGGTAACTAAACATTTTCGACACTCTTACTTGTAAGGTCTCTGGGTTACTTAACAGAAATGTACCAGAAAGGGTCATTAAAAAAGTAGGTACTTGTAGAATCCTATTTGATTCAGCAACCTGAAATTCATCTGCCTTACCAAGAAATATGTTACATAAATATCCGTTTCATAATATTTTACAATTTATAGTTGACATTCTAGTGGACCAGTGGCAACCACTGTCCACCATTGTCGTCCACTGTACGCCATTGTACCACCACGTAGTGTGGCTCTTAACCTCATTCAGGCAGCCACTTGCGTTATCAACTGTACTCATTTGTAATGTTCGAGTGTTCGACCTTCAGCATGCACCACCGTATTCTCGCTTAGATATGCAAATGTCGTATTGTAGAACAATGGCGTAAAGCGAGCCGATCATGTCTAATTTCTCACATTTCTTTCTTTTGTGCAATATTTTGTAAGTATGTCAGCACTTATCGAGCGTGTCATAAATTCGTTGGTGGCCAGGTCTCCTCAAGTGTGTCACAGTAGTTACTCGTCGGTACATGTGAATAGTGTGCGAACTGCTAACTGTCCACAGAATGGGGACTTTCTCTGCGTTTACTTCGGCGGCCGCTTTCCCCGCTTTTATCCGCGGCGCACTGCATAGTTAGTGCTTATTCTTATAAGCCCTAGGACTGGTTCCCGGATATTCTATACAATCAGCGTTGAGTGCAGCTTTCACTGGGTTTCTGACGCAGAAATGTTACTAGTGAACATTGTTGTTAGTCTACCACGAGTCTCCGCTGCTAATTAATGATATCTTACCATCTAATACATTTTCATGGCGGCTCATATCAATACCTACTTGATTGTTTTCCAAATCGGGCAAGCAGGTGGCGCGGGCATACGAGTACGTGTGGAGACACGTCCGCGAAGTGCGAGCTCGCTGTCCCAGTTGGCAGGCGGGCGACGGTGGCGACTCGCTGTAATGCCTTTATTTTGATGATTCATATCACGCGGCCAGATCGCCCGCTAATGGTAGCAGCTTTTCGTAGTCGTCAGTAAACAAACCACTTATCTTTGGTATGAACGTGGAGGTCGCGGCGAGATGCGAGCTCGCGCGGAATGCAGGAGAAAGTGCGCCGCGCGCCGCCCCGAGCCGCATCCCACATGCTCCGAGGGCACAGCCACCATGCAATGTAGTGCCTACCGCTAAGAATTATAATATGGATAAGTTATATTTACACCAATAAGGAATGCAAATGCTACGCTGTCAACATGCTTCTACAACATACTGTGCAACTCCGTGTTAGTCGTGTTACCGAAACATCTTACATTACTTTCATGTTATTTGGGCACGAAATGCCGCAGAGTGCACTCGACTCGTGTACTTATGTATATTTTATGAGAAAGTATACTCGCTGGGAAAGTACAGGCTACCGTTATTACACGCTTGGTGAATTCTACATCCAAAATATAAGCTATGCATGACAAAACCGTCGCCCTCGCCTTGTAAGTACTTCGTACCTACCGGCAGGACCAGGTGGCGCGGATGCGCGGACGGCGGCGGCGGTATGCTCACTATGCTTTGAAAGACTTTATCTACGAGTAAAATACGAGACAGCCTTTATCTCCGGCACGCTATAACGCTGTAATATATGGAGCGATCGTCCTGCGCGTTGATCGCGACTGTCATAAAGCATGGCGATCCGTTTGTAAACATCGTTAGTAGTTAATAGTCCATCTAATCGGAGATGCCGGCGCGGGAATGTGGCAGTGAGCGCGTTCAGAATACTATCACTCTAATGTGCTCTAATCGTTCTGTCACAAATAAGTCGATCATGCAGCTGGTGGAGATTAGCGCAGTAGTGGATCCATATTGATATGAACGGCGGTTGAAAGCGTGGACTAGCCAAGTTGGCTAAATAGTTTATCGATGTTTTGGTTACTTTGGTTTGCTATTCCTAGACGGATTTTGGCGACAAATTATTCCCAGACATACGCTTGGTTCTATGAGGACACAACACCATCCATGACATTACATCACAATTATAATATATGATAAGGTGTCGCACTTTAGGAATGTGGCTGCCATTAGCACATATTGTAATTTGGGAATGGCGCAGTGTATAATGTACGAGGTGCGGTGGTTACATAAACATCGCTGTGCCCAGCCCCAGCGGCCTGGGGCCTGGCCCTGCATACTGAGCGAACATTACGGGACGAGTCAGGCTCGGCTGTAAATAATCTTAAATCGCTGCAGCGGCTGAATGGGCAAGATTAGGGATTAGCATACTACAGCCTAGTGCAATGGCCATTCTTGAACCCTTCCTTTATTTTATTAAATGTTAATTTTCGCGACTTTGATTTCTGTTATATCTGTGTAAGTATCCTTTGTTGAAGATAAATAATTTCATGTTAATCCCAGCCTTGCAACATCTGCCAGTGGAAATAAACAGGCTGATGATTGCAATATTGAAGGATTGGTCTGTCAAATAATTGTGACGGTCTTTAGCGATGATTGCTAGTGATTGCGCGACGCTTGTGAGTCGCAATTATCATTGTTGTGTGTTGTTGCTGTATAATGATACTCCTCGCGCCTGGCATCGCGTCGGTGACCGCTGGCCGCTCGTGTCGTGGCTACTCGCCACTATAAAAGGAGTCCTTTATCAGCAAGTCGCTGTTCTTAATATAGCTGCAGATAAAGCGTTTGTGCGCATGCGCAGGCTTGATACCACGACCTGATAAGCGAATGGTAGAGAAGACCTATTTGTGTTTGTTAAGACAGAACTATATATACGAGTATGTAGTTGTAAGAAATTGTTCAAATATTATCGCATTTTCAGTGAAATCAGATACGAGCCCGAATCACCCCGTTCTGTCTGTCCGTCAGATTCGTCAGAGCCTGCTGCAGGCAGACAGTGGCACTTTTGGCACAGTTCGTTTTAGTTTAATATATATAATGGAAATACTAACGACGTGAGCTATTGAGCAACAGTTGAGTGTTCACATACATGTGCTTAATACAGGACTAGTTCATAACACGCAAGATTGGGAGAGAATGTTTAGGTTCGTTATGTGTACGGACTATTTTACATTCATACTGCAACTGAATTGCTGATGGTAGCGTAAAAGCTCATCACAGTTTAGTTTTATTTTTTAAACTTTAAAGTCATAAACCTTATTAAATTATATAAGTAACATAGTCATAAGTTGTATTACTAACAAATTGTGGATCCTGCTCCGAAATTATGCTTCGAAAAGGCAGGGACAACCACATCAGCCGTGTCTATAGATTTTTTGGTCCTCTGAACATAATATCTTTCCGAGAATAATTGGTTTTGTCGCGGTTAGCGAACAAATCATTGGAAAGACGCGGGCTTATGTTATTTAATAATATTGTTTGATGCACAATGAGCCCTTTTGTATTTGCATATAGGTTTGTTTTTATTTTAGAATATTCAATTGTATATATGTTAATTAAATTATAAGTACTTATTGCATTTGCACCTAAAATTCTGCAAAATAATTAGCGATTAAATAAAATATCAATAATTTTATAATTTACGTTATCCGATACTGATCATTAGGTATACTAATAAAGCGGTAAACGTACGCAGAAAAACAGTTCAGACCGCCGCGAAGAATGCGTGGCAGACAATGGCGGTGTGTTGTGACGGGGAAGTAGTCGTCGCTTCCCATGAGCGACATGCGCCCGTCACCCAGTGACCCGTCAGTGTACTGTACGTGGCGTTGTTCAATGTTCAAGTCATAAATATAGGTAGGATCTGTAAAACAATGATAGTGCTATTAAGCAGTGTCAGATAACACTTGATCTTTGAAAATGAACAGCTTATTGTCACTGTTGTCACAAAAGTAGTTTGTCACTGTTTAGCAGAATTAGTGGCATTGCACCGTCTGGCTAGTCATCGATAACGTCAGAAGACGAATTAACAATCGTCTGTTGTTCAACTTAAGAGTTCGTTGTTTTCGCCGCCCGCACTTGATCTCCACTTAACCTCCTCGTTGGCAGTCGAGACACTTATTGCGCATTATTTACGCCAGTCGGTCTCTTCATTAATGTGATAATTTTAGGACGTAACAACGTCGTTAACAATGCAGGGTGGAAGCGGCACTTCAAAGTGTTCGCTAGAGAAGTATCTTTAGTAGCTGATTGTCGCGGCAGGACAGTAGGAGCGACGCCGACACGGCGAGTCCTTACCGCGGTATATTTAGACGATACTATCAGCTCCTTACCGGTCGTGTATCTTTGTTTATGTTCCACTGGCGCATTGTTTATTGACATTACTACTTGGCGATTGCTTTGAGTTATAAGCATGATTTTGCCAGGGCGTGGTGAGCCATTCCTGGGTATTCCGAAATCTAGTTATTTAACTAATGTTCCTGTGAACTTTTGGATAAGAAAATGAACAATATAATGTTCTATTTAATACTTTGCTTCTGGTGTGAAGCTTTCACTGCATAATAATTGTAATTTATTGTGATTGCCTAGTGTTTTGTTTCTCACGATAAACGATACTTGATAATTATGAAGTGTGATGGCATATTGATCCTAAATCTGCGGAGATCGTGATGATAATTTGTGGCTTTAAAGCTATAATAAAAGGCGTAGTTTTTGAGGTGCGTTTGCGCATTATAAATGGAGTTTTTGAGATATGCGCTTCAACAACTGAGTTCTGAGCTTCATAAACTGAGTTTACCGTATCATTAACTGAGTTTTGTTGTTGCATGTACTTCTGGTGTGAAGCTTTCGGCGTCTCGGCCACAGATAACGGTGCACGTGCTGCTGCGGTTAGCTTTACCATTAACTGTGAAATTAAATAGTGAGGTGATAAACAAACGGACCACCCAGGGAGACTGCTCGAGGCTGTACAGTCGTCAGCCTTGACGGCGTACTTCAGCTAGCAGTAACGACATTATAATTGACGCCAGCGTGTGTTGATGGCATTGACAATTTTTTACGGAAAACTTTGATGAATAATCTATACTAATCTTACTAATCTATATTATAAAGCTGAAGAGTTTGTTTGAACGCGCTAATCTGAGGAACTACTGGTTGGAGTTGAAAAAATTTTTTTGTGTTGTATAGTCCATTTATCGAGGAAGGTTATAGGCTATATAACATCACGCTACGACCAATAGGAGCGGAGCGTAAATGAAAAATATTGTAAAAACGGGCAAAAGTCATTCCTTTTTGAGACCTTCCGTTGCGTGCGCTGCGTAAGCGGTTAAAGTTACGCAACATTCATGTCTGTATGGTAGGTAGGGTAGGGTAGGTAGATAGCCAGTTGACGGGAGTGAAACCGCGTTGGACAGCTAGTATTAGTATATTGCACATCTATCGACATCAAACTGGCTAGGACAAAAACTTACAATAAATCATGCCCTAAGTATCTAATCTAATGAGTATCATAATAGCATTCAAAATGTTGATTGCCACATCTGGCCTCGATTACTTCATCAATTAGCACCTCACACTGCTTATGAGCGTTTCATTACTCTTCTCGTCAACGACTCTCGTGTAATACGTAGAACTGTTAGCCAACAACGTTACGAAATAGAAAACCGCTGTTACCTAACTCCTCCTTAGACAGTCGGAGCATCACTCACGAGTTGAGGCAGATAAGTGGAACTCGGAACGGTATTGACAGATCCGTTAGTGTTGCATCCGTGTCACCAACCGGCAGGCGAATCAGAAGGTGCACAGGGTCACGGTCACGGAGTCACGAGAGGACCTACTTCATGAAATAGAGCGAAGTTACTTAAGTCCTGGCGTTATTTCCTTAAATTAGCTTTAAAATTACAAAAACATTTACAAAAATGCGTAGGTACTAAACTAACTTTCTTATAGATATTACCAAACAGACGCACTCAATATTTATAAAACAACAAAGTGTTCCGACTTAAAATTCTGATCGATTCAATGATTTTCATTTCATGGGTTGTTTGCACTACCCATAGTAAAAATCAGTAGCTTTGTCATTGCGTGTTGTTTTGTTAGTACCAGACCTTCTGTTTGTGTTGTATGGTGTCGTGATTTAATGTGGTTTAAAGGTTACGGCGTTTGAATACCGCGGCGAAGGCGATGGCAGACGAACGGTGAGCGATCTGTTACATCAGGAGTTGCTGCTGTGTTGTCTGTCTGTGCGACTCGCTCAGAGGTGGGTAGTGTGGGCAGATCAGCTATGAATACTGAGTTATGTGTGGGACTACGATATTTACTGAACCAGCAAAATAACAACGCCTTGAGCACGTAGCCACGCGTACCTACGTCCCAAAATAGATTCCAGGTAAAATATAACAAAAATAGCAAAGTTATTCTAAAACTAATTGAAAGTTCAGACAAACATCGTCGGTGTTTAAGAGAATTGCTTCAATAACTTTAAATTACTGAACACAAGAGCGGTTTTGCTGGAATTTTGTAACTATTTCTTGCATTTATTTAGAAATGTTTCTCTGTTTAACCTCAAGACTCAGCTCACATAAAATTTTCTGTGTTTATACAAAAAGTTCGTCTGGTCCAGACCACAGCTCGTGAGCAGTTAGCCGCAGAGCTGAACAACGCTGCTGTTACAGCGAAATCTGCGAATTTTACACACTACGTTATTATATAAACAGACCGTTTTCCTTTACTGATACTTCACAAGGTGAAGTCAAGAAGGATGCAATGAAAGCGCAACGAAACGTAAACTGAAATAAGATCTCTTTACAAACCCTGGTCGCCTGGTACTCGCAGCTCAGGCAGGAGTTGCGGCAAATTAAATAAACTCCAGTCGCGACGCTGCAACTACAAGTGCATTCAACTGAGAACACAGATATCTTGTAAAGGCTTGCGCGACGCCTCGCCAATATGAGCGTATCAAATAAAACTGTTCATGTTGCGCTGCTCATATATACGTTCCGTAGGTCCGTAACCTCGTTTGTAAACAAACTGCTCATGAATGCATCACTGTTGCGGAGGCGCTCGAGAAAAATTAGTTACGACTGAGCGTAGACGAACAGTACATCAATAAACACGCTACATACTATCAATCGAACAGTTCTTGGACGATGTGAAGATGGATGCTGTTTGACTCTCATTTATTTCTGACTGTGGCTGAAAATTACCACTAGGTTTAAAAACTATATTTAAAGCGTGACGCATCGTGGATATTAAAAGAATTAGAAACTTGATGTGAACGCACTGGAGTGGTCCAACATTCATAATCATGAATTTCAGATATTTTATGATGATGTAGTCCGGCCTTGACAGTAAAACGCACAAATCATGCGCTGTTCATGTTCGAAACGGTTTTATATCGATGTCGGTTCTCCGAACATTGTTTTTGTGCGTAGCGCGCATCAGTAGGTAGCTCTTTGGGTGTCGGGTCGCTCGTCAACATAAACAATGACACGAGGCACGCACACGGGCTCACACGGCTACCCGGGATAATGAAACTAATAGCTTCATACCGAATTATGATTTCTTTGGAACCAGTTAAACGGAGGTTCAACACACATGTTGAACACGTAAACTGATATTAACAGTAGTTTGTATCACAGTGACGCGCGCCAGATGGTGGCCTCACGACACGAAATATCGCCCGCTTTATGTATCGTCCGATCATTTGTAACTGGAATATAACCTTAGATTAGAGAACTTTTCTCTCTCTTTTCTCTAATCTGAGATGGTAACAGTTCCAATCAACCGCAGATAGTGTTACCATCTGTTCGGACATGTCCGGACATTTGACTTCCTGTCCGGCCTTCTTATTTGTCCGGATTTTTCGCTTGTATGGCAAGCACTCATCGTTATGTTACGATAAAAATGAATTGACAACAGTTATTTCATCAAACAGCTTTACATCCAAATCATTCCAAAAATTTAAAGTCAGTTAATGCAAAATGTCCGAACTTTTTTTTTTAATGTACAGCTTTTTTTCAAGACTTTTCAATTTTCTAAATGGTAACCTGTCCACTATTATTTACTCTGTGCTCTAACCGCAGTAAACATGTGATCCTGGTACAAAGCTCTAAAAGATGCGTTGCGTAAGCTCAAGCTCGTTTTCACATTAGCACTGCGGTCTTGTGTTTCTATTCGTACTTCGTTACAACCGTTGTATCGTCTGCCCGATTGATAGTGATTGTGAATTTTACCGGATACTCAACGTATCATTTTGCTCATCATTATCATCCTCTTATAGTGGAGCTCGTGGCTAAATAATAACAGCCGCACGGATCGAACTTCAAGGTTAAGCAATGCTTGACGAGGTCGGTCCGTGGATGGGTGACCATTTTCAACATACCGAGTTTCCTCCGTGCCTCGGAAAGCACGTTAAGCCGTTGGTCCCGGCTGTCATTTGAAGATCTTTGACAATCGTTACGGGAAGTCAGAAGCCTGAGACCTGACACCAGTCTTGCCAAGGGGTACCGTGTAACCTAGTTACTGAGTTGTGGAGGTCAGATAGGCAGTCGCTCCATGTAAAACACTGGTACTCAGCTGAATCCAGTAAGACTGGAAGCCTACCCCAATATAGTTGCGAAAAAGGCTTAGCAGAAGAAGATTATCATCCTCTTATACTACTTGTAGCATTGTGCAACATAATATTCTGTTTTATGGCAGCCAGCGAATTAATAAGTTATGAAACATCTAGTTTATTGCTTATTTCGTCACTTTGTTCTATGCACTTCTTTATATCTTTTATGTTTATGGTATCCTATAACATGTTATTTGTGCTTCTGGGTGGCGGGTGTGATGTGTCGTCAGTGGTGTTTGTGTAGCGATAGCGACAGACTGACTCAGACAGGCGCGAGGGCGACACGCGCTGGGAGATGATGATAACACCTGGATCACCCTGGATTATCCGCAAAGCCAGGGCTGTCAACGACGGTCACTGATTTACCTGCCAGTTTAGTTAATTGTCGTCTTAAAATCGGGGAGTAAATTGCATTTATATGCGAGTGAGCCTCGGATATATTGTGATGGAATATGGACCTGTCCGAGTAGATATTTTTCTGAGTTGGTACTGGTAGATATTATTTCGTAAGTTCTGGAGAAATGAGCCATCATATAATTATGTGTATGTTGGCGGCCGAATCTTTACGGTTCGTCGCCAATAAGTAAGCATGTTTTATCATCCTCGAGGGAGCTACCCAGGTTACGTTATATCTTAGTGCGAAGTTGCCATCCTTAGTGGCATGCCGTAAAGCGCACAATCACGACAGTTTATGATAGTTTATGGCACAATAAACCACGTCCCGAGACTCGAACCCACGCACTTGTTTATGTTAAGATCATAAATGTTATATTATGTTGTACGGAGACATGGCAGCAGCTCAAATATTGATATAATTTATAAAAGTAATAACAAAAATAATCTGCTCTTGCAATATCAGATCCTTGAGATTGTGTATTTGCCACAGACCGTAAAGGGCAATAATTATGCCACAGTCCTGTTCAAACTACTCAAGAAAACAATACTACGGGACAATTATTAAACGTGTCTTTGTTTGACCTTAATAAGCTACTTTCCGATCCTCTGAACTTGCCAAGCATATCGAGCTTTCTCGAGCGCCCCAACACGACGGTGCCTTATTCTATCTAATGATCTTAAGTCCCTGGAAGGACAATGCTTATCGGTTTCTTATGAAAAGCCGATATTTGCATTGTGCATAAAAACAAAACTACTCGAACGAGGACTTTCTTTGCTTGGTTAGAATTCATTGACGCGTCAAACAGTTTTAGAGCGTTGGGATTATGTTAACATTTGGACAGTATTATATCCGCGAGATCAAAGTCCAGGAGGGTCTCATGTCACCCGTCCCTCCTCACACAAAACCATGATTACTTAGGAGGGCTTTCAAAGAAGTCTTCACCCTTCAACCTTTCAACTTAAGAGCAAACGAAGATAAAAGTCTAACTTACTGCTACAATTATTTATCTTAGCAACAGATATACCTAACTCACTTTATAAGAAATGTTTGTTCTTTCTATGTCCTAACTTTAAGTTTTCAAATGCAACAGACCACAGTCTCGGACTAGCACCCTGACATTTGATAACTTAAAGTTTCGTAATTTATGAAAATTTCGCCGTACTTAGTAATAATTACACTCTGATTGCGGTCTCTTGTTGGGGTTAACTTGTTTACCGCTACATTAATGGACAATTTTACCCATTCACCCACAAAGCAATTAAAGTTAATTTTTGGGCATAAT
This sequence comes from Orthosia gracilis, assembly GCA_947562075.1. Taxonomy (NCBI): domain Eukaryota; kingdom Metazoa; phylum Arthropoda; class Insecta; order Lepidoptera; family Noctuidae; genus Orthosia; species Orthosia gracilis. The sequence goes on along the minus strand of OX387274.1, from coordinate 24,591,114 downwards.
TACAGTCAAAATACAATGCCTAAGTGTTGTGGTGTTTCAGTCTTAAAACTATTTAAAGTTTCTGTTTAGGGTTCCGTACCCAAAGGGTAAGAACGGGACCATATTACTAAGACTTCGCGGTCCGCCTGTCTGTCTGTCTATCATGAGGCTGTATCTCATGAACCGTGATAGCTAGGCTGTTGAAATTATCACAGATGATGTATTTCTGTTGCCGCTATAACAATAAATACTAAAAACAGAATAAAATAAATATTTAAGTGGGGCTGCCATACAGCATACGCGTTTTTTTGCCGTTTTTGGCGATAATGGTATGGAACCCTTCGTGCGCGAGTCCGACTCGCACTTGGTTGGTTTTGTTTAATATCACATGAGCTACAAGTAGGAATATTTATAACGTTATATGCCAAAAACCTTATTCGGTAACCTTACTCTGCGTCTGCTCCAGATTATATATAGCATTGTGTAAGTAGATACCGGTGGGCGGTGCGGTGGGACGCTGGTTCGTTTTCGCGGGGATTTTATCGGATTTTCATCTTATCCGGTATTGGAAGAGCTCCGCAGAATGCCATAGATATTTTATATTTGCCGAGAGCTTCGATGAAAAACAACGCGAAAAATTCACACGAAAATGAAAAATAACAAAAAGCTTGATCCTGTGTACTTGTATTAACTTTGTTTTTATTCATATCTGACGTATTTGTCTGTCAGAGAGCTTTTCGATGAGCCTTTTTTCTGAGAAGGCGCAATGTGGTAGAGATATTTGCAATGTCTCAATTGGGTAAGAGGTAATCCTTTAATTATGTCTGAAAATGGAACGAGTGGAGGAATTGAGTTCCGGGCAACCATCATCAATGATTTATTTTAAGCAGCGTCTAATAGCTGCTGTCTGTATCTGGTCTGTCTGCCACATCTCAGCCACAGCCCCAAAATTTTTCCTTGGAGCCTGTGATTACTAATCAAGTTCTAATAGTTTCATTGAGTCCCAAATCGATATCCCACATCACAAATAATTTATTTTATTGTATATATATACATTTTATTCAGGGTGTTTATTTGTAACAACTATCAACTGAGCGTACCCGAAATTTTGCTCGTATTTAAATTACGAGCAAAATTTCGGGTGGTCTGAATTTAGAATTTCCGATAAAAAGGTGTCCCCGCGCAAGTGAAGCCTGAACGAGCGTGGACGATATGTCCGATATAGCGCCTAACTCGCTAAGTGGCGTAGGCAGGACGCGTGTGAGCCCTCACGTCGCGTTAGGCGCGCGACCGGAGCGTGCGACTGACGCGGAAACAGCGACTAATTGAAAGCTTCCGCATGGACAGTGCGGAAGCACGCAAATAATTTTGTTACTAAATATTTTGAGAGAGTTTTGCTACAGGATACAAGGAGGGTTTATTAATTCTGCTAGACCATCACCTGAATTTATCAGCCATCTTATAATACCTATAGACTGTAAAAAGTTGCGATTCAATTGTCTATGACTGATACTAATCGTAGTTAAGTAGTACTTGCAGCTTTCAAACTGTCAGGCCGATCAAAAGTACAAAAGTGCATGTTAATAGCGTTATTAAAATAAATGCTTCCACTCTGCGACCGACAATACTTAACAGAACGCTATGGAAAGCTTAAATATTATCAAAGGTTAAAGCAATACAAATGGAGTACATTTATAAAACTTGGCTTTGGATAAACAAGGTTGCACCTGCCTTATTTTATTTTATTTGATTGTAATCGGAAAACAAACAGTATTAACAACTAACAAATTTAACATAAAATTAACCAACCAGTAACCAATCACATGTTTTGGAAAAATTTAATATATTAATATATATATATATATATGTTATTTATTAAAAAATTAAGATTAATTATATTAATATATTGTAATTTATATGAATATTAACTGTTTAATATTTAATTTAGGTTTTTATATAACTATTATGAAAAGAAAGAAAGAAATTATTAAAAATTTAATAATTTATATTAAATATTAAAAAAAAAAAAAAAAGTCTTTTGGCATTTAATTTACTATGAAGAGCAAGACAGTTAGAGAAAAATATTACCATGGTGGTATGTACTTTAAAATTAATAACCAGATACCCAAGAAAGTAATTTTTGACAAAAAATACAGAATCCAGTTACACGAGGACAACCACTGCAAGGGGCTACGCCCCGATGAACTACGGATCTTCACGGACGGATCCAAAACAGGTACAGGCACGGGTGCAGGCATCTTCTCAGAGGACCTAAACATCCGCTTAGCCGCATCACTGGGGATCCACAACACGGTGTTCCAGACCGAATGCCTGGGCATTTCAACGGCGGCATCTGCGGTCCTGGCTAGGGAAGTAAAGGATTTACCTAAACGTATATTTTCGGACAGCATGGCCGTCCTGCAAGCACTAAACAGCCACACGGTCAACTCAGGGCTGATTTACGAGTGGCACTGGCGCCTGAACCAGGTCGGTATGCACAATAAAGTAACCATTCAAAAGGACACAGCGACACCCGAGGGAACGACGCTGCGGATGAGCTCGCCCGAAGGGGCTCAAGTATGGCACCGGTGGACCCGGAGCCTTAGTGCCTTTACCTTTCGAGTGTCTACGCGGCCTGGTAAGAAAACTCACCAGGGATCAACACAGCAAGCTATGGACTGATCATAGCGAATGTAGGCAGGCCAAGGAGGCACTGATCCTCATTGACGGCCGTTTCACGAAAAAGGCCATACGACTAACTAAGCCACAGTTGCGTGCAGTCACAGCAGTAACTACTGGACATGGGATCTATAATAAGCACCTTTTTGTCATAGGAATCACCGACAGCCCACTCTGTAGAGCTTGCATGATGGAAGAAGAGACAGCAGCACACCTGCTTCTAAGCTGCCCTGTAATCGCTGACTACAGGACCAAATACTTCGGCGACCCAGGTACCCTGCAGGAGATAGTCGGCAGCACCAGGGCGCTGCTGGCCTTCCTCGAGGAGCTGGGGTGGATCGAATAATGAAACTGTATCCCACCCGTACGCAAAATACGCGCTTAGTCGTGGAGTTGCGGAAACAGTCCGTCGAAACTCAACACACAATAATACCTAGTCATGAGGTGCAATAAAAACCGGCGCAAGCCGGGACTGCATCTTGTGGTGATCTGCTCTACAGACCCACGTCTTTTAGTCTAGTTACATTTTAATAAATACTTTACAAAACATACCTTCATATCTTTTGATATTTTATCAACTCATGTCTCATTTTTATGTATTCTTTGTTACTGTTAACACCTGAAAAGCATATTTTTGGTTATCTTTGATTGATTTAATATCTTCAACTTATTTTATATTGCTAATTTGTAAAATCTTGTAATATTTTATAGTCTGACATTTTCATCTGAATTGACATCTGTCTCTCCAATTTAGTTTGTCCTGCAGCCGTCCCATCGCACCGTATCACGCCGCCCTGGTCTGCGGTTGCCCGGTTGCCCCTTTGCCAACTCGGAAGACGCGGTCGGCACGTCGTGTCAAGCTGGCCCTTATTTTTACCTTTTTTTATTAACGTGACTTACGTTTAAGCACGTCGGAGCTAAACGTAACGTTACAATCTCCCCTAGCAGGGACGTCCAGAGGCGGGACTGCAGCGGGATCGACTCGAGGTGGGGCTGTGGAGGGACTGTCAAAAGACGGTACTGCTGCGGCACTGTCGAGGGTTGGTACTGCTGTGCGACCACCGAAGGGCGGAACTGCAAACCAGCCCACCGGGCATAAGGGTATTGCCAAAGCTGGCGCGACGCGGGACCCTTACTTTAGAGGTCAAATGACCTCGGACCTTGCGGCCCCGGGCGCGACCGGCATTGGCAGCACCTCTTCGTCTTCCGGCGGCCGGCATGAATCAGGCTCGCTTCCGGGATGACGATCTGGGGAAAAAAGCGGAGAAAAAAGCGCCAAAAGCTGAGACTCATCTCTGAGACTTTAGAGGGGAACCCTACGGGAGGCCCATCAAAGAGACCGCGTGCTGTTCTCAGTGGCGACAGCGGTGACATGGCGGCCAAGAGGATGAATACCCAGGGGCAATCATCCTCGACCGGATCTTTTAGGGATGCGGTGGCGGCTGTGAAACTCGCTGTCGTCACAGTCAAGTACCCAGAAGGAGGATTGCTGCAAAGGAACATGGCATCAATGATACCACGTGCAACTGGATTGACTATATGCTGAGAAGCAGAATAGTCAGATCGAAACTGATGGGAGACACACTTAGCGCTAAAACAACAATAGGTTGTCCGCAAGGCGGAGTGCTGTCCCCATTATTGTGGTGCTTGGTAGTAGACTCGCTACTCTCCAAACTCAATACCGGAACAGTCTACACAGTAGGCTATGCAGATGACATAGCTATAATGGTTAATGGTAAATTCCCGAACATAGTCTCTGGATTATTACAACAGGCATTGAGGATGACAGAGGAATGGTGTACAAAGAACCACATCTCTATCAACCCAAGCAAAGCAGTCATTATTCCATTCACGAGTAAGAGACAACTAGAAAACCTAGGAGAGCTCTCCTTAAATGGAATAAACCTGCCCTGGTCCACCGAAGTTTAATATCTTGGTGTAACGCTTGATAAAGAACTCAGGTGGAAAACTCATGTGGAAAATATTACGACAAAGGCCGTACAAGTATTCGGCATGTGTCGTTCCACCTACGGTAAAACTTGGGGGCTAAAGCCCAGTGATATAATGGCTGTACCGGACAATGATAATACCTATCACATACGGCAGCATAGTGTGGTGGCTAAGAACAAAGCTTGCCTCGTGCAAAGTGCCACTCACCAGATTATAAAGAACAGTGTGTCTCGGCATCACGGGTGCTTTCAGGACAATGCCAACGGCAGCGATTGAGAGATACCTCAATATCCCTCCTCTGTATAAGATGCTTGAATTCGAGGCAAGGAAGACATTTCATAGTCTTGCTGTCGCTGGACTATGGGATGCTTCTAAGCCAAAGACTAACCATACAAAATTCTATGAAATTGAAGGCCTGGATCGGGTAACAAGCATGATATCCGATAAAATGCAAACTATGTTTGTGTTTGAAAGGTCTTTCAAGATCCAAATCCCTACAATAGAGGACTGGATCAAGGGACTCGATCCACCAGAACAAGATAGTCTGGTGTGGTACACTGATGGATCAAAAATGGAATCAGGTACAGGAGCGGGAGTATTCATAAAAGGTTACAAATGTAGCAAAAGCTTAGGGAAGATGGCAACTAAAGAAGAAAAAAAAAGAAAGAAAAATTGTTTATTTGCGCCAGGCACGACGCATACCATAAAAATAAAAAAACATCTTAAATACAATCATTACAAAGTATGGGTCACAACTACGCAAAACGGTCATCGCTCAGCATAATGCTGGGACTCGGGTGCGAGGCAGAGCCACAGCGCTGGTATTCAGCGATAGCCGGTGTCGACTGAGTGACTCCGAACCAATGAAACCTTAGTGGCAAATAACGCAACAGTATTCAAATCAGAAACATATGCGATAATAACCTGTGCTCAAGAGAATGTAGATAGAGGAACCAGAGGTAAATCCATATATATTCTTAGTGACAGTCAGGCTGCAATCAAAGCCATGGATGGCATCCTACAAAGTGGACTCCAGACTTATTCTGGATGCTATCCGGACCCTAAACAGGCTTGGAAAGCATAACCCGGTCCCTGGGCACAAAGGAATCCATGGTACCGAAGTGGCAGATGAACTGGCAAGAGAGGGCTCAGCCAATGATTTTGTGGGGCCAGAACCATGTGTAGGTATTTCGACGTGTCTCATAAAAGCCACATTTAGGGAGTTTGCAGATCACAGAAAACGAACATATTGACTGTCTTATACCGGTCTACAACACTCCAAGAAATTTCTAGGCTCTACGTTCAAAGCCCGGAAATGCATTTGGAATATGAGCAGGGGGCAAATCCGCTACCTGCTTGGAGCCTGTGTGCACTTTGGAACCAACGACATGCTCATGAAGATGGGTCTGGCCGCGACACCCATTTGCAGGTTGTGTGGGGAACATACGGAACACATGCGGTCCTTCTGTGCACATGCCATGCACTGGCTGGCAAGCGAATGAGTCTCCTAGGGGTTGAATATCCAAAACACGAAGACTGTAGGTTCATATCTCCTAGTCTCGTTGTAAATCTCATGAAAAGAGTTTTCAACGAGATTGGGGAGGAATAATTTTTCTAGGGGACCACAATAGATCGCAATGGGTCGAAGTATCCGAGTTATTTCTCGACCTCTCCACAAGATGAGATAAGTATTCGAATGATTACATGCATGCGGTTTAGTAATGAATAAGTCAAATTCAGAAAAGTCAACCAATTTATTGTAAAACTTAGCGCATCTTATGAAGAACGAATTCTGTCTGTTATTTGTGCAGCAGCGGGGGACGTTAAGAAAAGAAAGGATATTCTAGAAGATCTGGTAGGTTAGAGAGAAGTTGCGGGGCGTGGATAAAAGATTGCGCTAACTTAACGAGTAAGGAGATATCTGATATACTCCTTCTCTCCCTAACTGGTAGTGCCTAAATGGTACCTTTAGCATCTCGTGTCGTAATTATGATCGCGGCAATCTTTTATCCAGGTATTTTGTAAAGTTTCGCTGGACAGATTCCAATCTTGAGATATAAACAGCATATATGGGATTCCAAACTTGCGAACAATATTCAAGTGAGCTACGGACGAAGGAACAGTACTATATTTTAACTATTTTGACATCAGTGAATTGGGAGCAAGATATTTTAAAAACCCCATATCTTTGTTAGCTTTATTAACTATGTGCTTCTTGTAGGTTAAGTTTGGAGTCGTTACGTCACGTCTTATGTAGGTATGTCATTTGATCTATTTTTTGTTGGTTTTCTTCATACGTGGAAATGTGAAAATGTCTCACCTCTTTACTGCAGTAAAAGTAATCTTTCTTATATGTTTTACGAAGCGACGACGCCAACGGCTTAAATATTTTAGTGGCTGTAATAACTTCTTGGCTAACACGTATTAACTACGAATGGTAAATAATTCACAATTCCCAGGTCGTTGAATTGTCACAATTATAATGAGAACTGCCCAAACTTCGTACATTAGGCGGTAGTTAGACACGCGCCGGTCGTGGGAGGTTGTAGTAACGATACATAGTTATGACGTCATAATGAATGTAGTATTAGATGGAACTTAGCTAATTGTTCGCTTTATTATACTTCAGACAGTCTCGCAGTTCTTGAGAATACTCACTAACATTAAATGTTTTTCTGAAGAGTCTTGGGGCGCTCTCATAATAATTATTACATTGAGCAAAGTTTGATAGCTGAGTCTTCAAAAATCTTTAGTTTTTAAAACAAATTCGAAAAGAAGCATCTTTAATCCGACGCTACAATTTATAAATTCAATGAACGATCCCAATTATTTTTTTTACGAATTTGCTTTGGGCTATGCTCGTCAGAATGCTTTCAGTTTTCTGTTTCCGCCTTATTTACAAAGGACATCAAATACGTAAATCTTGTCGTTTTGCACAAACTCCACATTTACATAATGTATTCACGCTTTGAGTCAAAACGCAGATAATGTGCTGCGACTTGCGAGCAAATCATTTATTTGAACATTATAATTGAAACATTTGACGGAGACAAACGACGCATTAGCGGGACTCATCAGTTTAATGAAGGCGTATGAGTACCTAATGTGGCGCTCATTACAAGGAGAGATTAATGCTTCATGTATTATGTAAGAGTCTACTTCGTTTTAGTGCTGGGGCTATACATAATGTGTGAGCGAAGTTTGTTTCAGGTGGATTAGAATATAGCAAAGCTTATTTGTAAAACCATTAATAAATCAGGCAGGGTATACGGTCCTATCGATAATATATTTAACAGACAACCTTTACACTGACATATCACACAGCAGATTTAATTTTGATCCTACAATAAAGCTTTTAAAGAAATGATTCAGCCGATAAGTTCAGAGCTAGCTTACCTGAGCTGAGTCTCAAAGTGAAAGCTGTACCTACAAGATCTTTGGTTCAAATTCATTCTTTTTAGCTATCAATAAAACGAGGACGGCTCTCAGAAAGTGCCTTAGGTAGGTATGACTTTGACTCCGACGCCGAAAACTCATTTAAAATGGAAAATCCATTAGAAATCCTTCCGAGAACTTTTCCTTGTCACAAATAGTTTGCACTCAACGTGAGAGCAGTTCTTTGTGCGAATAAAACTACGATCCGGGGCGGAAATAAATTCTGAGAGGAAAGTAAAAACATCTACGGTTTTCCTGGCAATAGAGAGCTTTTTTGAATATGTAGGAAAATTAGTTATTTTTAAACTGGCTTCGGAACAAGTAGGTAAGTTTCAACACATCTTACTGGTACTCGTAAGATCGTTCCGAAAGGGATTCGTTCCGGGCATGGTCTGGACCGTCAAGGAAGGTCACATATCGACACACAACAATTGAGCCACTGCAAGTAGGTACAAGAGCTTACTTTTAATATAGCACATGTATGACAAAATACACCGTGTCTCTACGAACATAGAGTTTGTTCTCAAATGAGGATGATAGAAAGTAAACCGCTGTTGAACGTTGCAATGTAACATAAGATTGGCATACAGCGCAAAAAATAACGCTATTAACTTTAACGTTATATTATTGATGTTTTTTCCGGACCGTGTGGCTTGCTTCCGATCACCTCCGAACTACTCCGATCACTTCCGATTCCAATCAACATTTTCCTAGCAACGGACGTATTCCGTTTTCATCCCAGTGTAAAATATCGTTTCAAGACAAACATTCTACGACTTCCTTTGAAATCAGATATAGACTTTGCAGAGATTTGAAGAATGTACACGTATTTTAATGTATTTGTTAGGTTTCAATGGATGTCAGCATTGTGGTCCACAGAGAGTAAAGACTTCGATATGTATATCGTTTGATGTGACGGACTCACAGACCTCATTCTTACGCTTTGATGCCTCAAACTTTTGTTATATACTTCATTTAGGATCAAAGCCATCTTTGTTCATACTATTATATAGGGGATCACTAGTTTCTTTATTAAAAAGGACCAAAAGTTTGTAGGTATAAAGACATAGTATAGTATTATAGCCCAGTGTTATGTTGATATCGAAACATGTTATTAGAAGGACGAAGTTGCGGCAGTCGGACAAAGTTCGGCAGTGTTCGGGACAGGCGGAAGCGCTGCAGAGCTGATTCCAACTTTATTGTGAGCCAACCAGCTCAGTTCTAGTCTAGCTGACAGTTGTATTGTAACTGTTGTTTCACATCGAAAACTGTTGTATCTATGAATAACAGTACCTAGGTAAACAGTTGGTTGGACACAAGTCACATGATATAACATTACGCCTGTGTACCCCGAAGGGATAGGTAGATGTGCACCTATAGTGGCACACTAGCCAGTCATGTATCTTTAAGTCCCATAAAATAGATGACGAGCGTATTGTCATCAACTGGGCACGAGTCCAGGATCCGGGCTGCAACTGAGAAAATCCATAAGCCGCATTTAGTCATAAGCGTCCTGTCTGAAGTCTGGATATTTCTAGTACTTATGTCATTAACGAATGTTCCTATCTAATACTGCCTTATCCGCTTCGGACCACAATTATCATAAGTATGTCTGTAATAGCCAGCCGTAATCGATTCTTAATTAAAGTAAAGATAATAACGTGCTCCACGTAGTGTCTGTCAATCATCTGACGCGATACATCCATGTGATGTATTCTTATCTGTAGTTCTTAGTATAAAGAGACAGTACGACATGATATTATTTCTCAATCTAAATGAAAAAGTATTTCTGCCGGGAATGGCTCACTGTAGCAGGTAGCTCGTCGCTAATTTGCCGCTGCGCTCGTCTGCCTCGCTTCAAACAGGTCTCGGCGCAAGGAACAACGAATAGTCCACTACTAGCACCCGACTTTGGAAAACATGTTTTTTTTGGTTTGATTGAAAGATATCGGTAAGTAGTGGATAGTATTGAAAATTATTTCGTTAGTAGTGGCGCCAAAAAGAAAATATGGACAGCAAAAAAATTGTTCGCCCCGATATTGCAAAACCTGACTTTTGCCGTTTGCATCTGATAGTTGATTGAAGTGATATAAATAATTTTCAATATTATCCACTACTTACCGATACATTTCAAAAACCAAAAAAGAACATTTTTCCAAAGTCGGATGCTAGGAACACAGAGCCCGAATAGTGAGCACAAAACGAATGCACTGAGGTTGTTTACAGCTGTCGTCTACAGGTATATTATAGTATGTACTACTGGTACTGCGAACTTGCCAAATGAATGCGTTGTGAAACGTGTGTTGAAAGCTCCAAACCTAATGCGGCTAATTGCAGCTTTCAGAAGTTGAACTGCATCATTCGTAATCTTTTTAAATTTTATCTGTGCAAACGATGGAACATTTTGTTTTACGCTAAGTCACACATTCCTAATAGATCCACCACGGTAACTTTGCAAAGCAGTACTTAACACAGATTAGGTAGGTTACTCTAATATAATATAAGCTAAGCAAATGTATGTGTTAATGAATAAATAAATAAATAAAATAAATAAATAAATATTCAGTAGCACTTAACAGTTTACATTTTCAGGTTAATAATAATCCCTATTATGAGAATATTTGTATAAATTCTCGGTAAAAAAAATCGCAAATAAATTTAATCGATGTCATTTATTGAATTTGTCAGTTCAGCAGAAAATTATTTTACGGAATGCTGTCAAAAGCGATATTTTTGCAACATGCTCTAAAAACATAGCTAGAAGTGATCGGCCAATTTCATACTATCGAGTTAAAAATAAATAAGACTAGTGTGTCCTCGATATGACGCAGGGTGGTGCCTTGGAGGTAATGTTACTTATTATATTTCGGAATAATTACGCGTTTCGCTCTCTTCATAAAGTTAAAAATGCTAGGTAAGTAATACTGATGGCGGCCCCGCCGGACGTCGCGTGTAATATATCATTACAGCTAGCGGCTGTAACACATACGTACTAAATACATACATTAGCAGCTCTCTTTTATTCGTTGGTTTGTGATCGTTCCTGTAATGACAGGTCTCGAGTCGATCGACTATCGCACCGTTACCGATACTGTACTTGTAGAGAACCTTTAATGGTACCTGTAATAGCTATGTATCATGTTTATGTTAAGCGCAATTACTTACTCATGAGACCCAAAGCCCACATTATTGGTTTCATGGCGTTCCATAGCTGGATGTATGGGCGATTGTTGGCCAGTTTAGGGATAAGCTAAGCAATGTATAGCTTTCTTGTACAGTGATCGTGTTGCGCCGTGTGCAGTAGTGCACGGACGGGCGCAATCCCGCTAGTCTGTGTAACGGCGATCCGAAACGCTTGGGGTGTGCACGCGCAGAGATAATAAAGCGATGATTGCTGCGATTGTCGCGCAGCGCTGCGACTGCGACACAGTCGAGCTGCCAAGCACAGCCTTGTTCAATGTGCTAAACACTATGAAATTGTACTCGCAGAAAAATATAATGAGCCATAATTATTATGATAGTCAGTAGATAACACACAGAGGGGTCACCTTTTTCTGAAACAAGCTGATGATTATTTTTAGTAATTATAAATACTTGTGAGTATAAGGTAAATACTCACAAGTATCGTACGGTATCATACGGTAGGTCAGTCTTATTCTTTATTAATGCATTTTATCGAATTTCGGAATCGAAGACCACAAACAATAGTAAAATAATATGATGAAAATATCCAACGATGTTAACAAAGCAGAGTTATGACAGGCCAGATAACGTTATTCATTTGTAACACGTTTCCACTAGATTTTGTTTGAAAATTGAGTTAATTAGCGACGGTCTCATTTTGTTTACTCCACAGATTCACACTGACGAATGTTAACAAAATATTTTCATAAAACATGCTATTCGTGAAACTGGAATTAAAACTGAGCCATGTTTTCATAAACATTTCAATTTTCCTATCTCTAATGAACCCTGTTCTTAATTTATACATCGTATACTTTGTACCGCTAGTCGCTACAAACAGACACACCCGGTACAGAGGAAAACTTGAAAATTGATACGAATAATTAAATAAAAGACGTAAAAATAGCTCATCCGGTACGTTTAGATAACTATAACTCTGAAATGGCTGAATTATTAAGTTAAAGTTATGAAACATTCAGGAACGTACTCGTAATTTCGTAGAATTGGCTCTAAGCTCTATACAGGAGTGGAGAGCACTCCACTCCTGTTACTCCTTTTATTTCTTCACTTAAATATACTATTGACCTCTGTCAAGTGGGCTCTAAAATACAAATTACGTAATACTATGTAATGTATTATGTAAAAGTATGTATTTAAAATACAAAATATTTGTAAGTCGTGTATTTGAAACATTAAATACAAAATACAGTATTTTAACTATTTTTATTTGAAATACAAATTTCAAAATACAGTAACCCAAATAATGTACAAAGAATCATCACGACTTATGACTACAGCGTATATTAAGCATTGTACTACAGTGTACATTAAGATACAAACTATATGTTTAAGGTATTGAGTGGTACAAGTTGCAAGCCTGCGAGGTAAAACCAGCTGTAGGATGCTGCTTTTTAGGGTTCCGTACCCAAAGGGTGAAAATGGGACCCTACGAGTATTACTGATCTCCACGATCCGTCTGTCTGTCTGTCTATCCGCCTGTCACCAGGCTGTATCTCATGAACCGTGATAGCTAGACAGTTAACATTTTCATAGATGATGTATTTCTGTTGCCGCACAATTACTCAAAACAGAATAAAATAAATATTTAAGTGGGGCTCCCATACAACAAACGTGATTCTTTTGCCGTTTTTTGCGATAATGGTACGGAACCCTTGGTGCGCGAGTCCGCCTCGTACTTTGCCGATTTTTGTACTTTGATATTGCAGACTGTCTTAAAAAAATTATAACTCCTGTCATTCTGTCAGCTTCTCGCCCAAGCTCACGAATATTTACAGGCTATAGAGTATCAGATTATATCGCGATAGAATAAACACCTGAAAGATGAAACTGCGATCAAAGCGAGATTTTTAAGAAGACTTCTTTCACAGCAGTTTTGTATAATCAAGTTCTAAAATAGTTCTGGCGGTATTTCACTGGGAAAAGCGGCAACAACGAGGCGCCACATACAGCTGAAAAACTTTTAAAGTTCTGTGAAAATTGAAAACCCACAATGTTTCAGATTCGAAGAATGATATCGGTGAACCGATGAAAACAATTAACGAAACTTGTTTTAGTTAAAGATGGCGTTTAAAAACTTTATCAAATTAAACGTCAAGTTAACGCTTGATTGAACAAGAGCTCATAAAATGAAGTTATTTTTATAAAAATTCTATTTGACAAGATCGTCGGCTCGTTAGTTATTCTAAACATTTCTTAACGAAAGCTCATGAATATTAATTGTGTTTCTCGAGTTCCGTACTAAAAGTAGTTCGGTTTAATCTGGCGGTACTTAGTGTTGAGATGACACGAGTGTTGCTGGCCTGCTAGTACTACAAATAAATGTGAATGTTACGATGGATGTTTGTTAATCAATTTCGTGAAATTTGGCACAGAGATAGATTATATTCTGGAAAAGCACTTAGGCTACTTTTTATCCCGGTATAATGTGCCCTTGGGATAAGAAAACACTTTTCATGCGGGCGAAGCAGCGGGAAGAAGCTAGTCGTTTATAATTTCTCTTTTGGCGCGAGCTTTTCGTAATATTTGTACATTGTTAGTAGACAACGCGCCGTGCGTCCCCCGCCCCGCGCTCCCTACCGGCCGGTGGATACAAGTGTAAGTGATACAAAGGAAGTCTATGTCCGTGCTATCGAGTTTCAGAACAGCTGGCTTCATTTCGGAAGTATTCATTACAAATTAGGTATCATTAAGTCAACATGCCATTGTGTACCAAACATAGCTGCTTATGGAGTTATTATTATGGCAATAACGGTCAAAATGTGTAACTAAACTATACTCATTAGATAACAGCGTCCGTCGAACTGATCTCTACACGCCTGGGGGCGGGGGCATGGACATGGACCATGGTCGACGTAAGTACCACGTTTCTCGGAAATATAACATATCGATAACTTGAAATAGATAATAATTAATGTTTCTGCGAAATCGAGTTAAAATTAGATATGCTTGGTATAGTTGCTCTACACTAGATTGCTTTTGAATATCTTTTGTGTTTAGTCAATTATTGTATCACGACATTGAAGATTAGATAAAGGGCCACCAACTGCATTATTTTGACGTATTAAATTGCCTATTAATTTCTAAGTAGCTTAGATATATTATGTAAATGCGTTTTGATAAAAAAAAACAACTCATTACGTTATGAATACCTTCTTGATGAAAAATATAATTTTTAATGCAGATCAAATAAGAGCTCAACCAAACACAATATTTGACTTTCTCCTGCCACAAACATAATTATTATGACAAGATTAACCGAATGAGCTTAAACCTGAACTCGAAGTGTGATGAGGATCAGATTACTTAAGATCTACAAACTATAGATCACATCGGCCTCATACTAAGTTAATCTGTTGAGGAATGCGTCTCCGCGACACCTCGGCATTTGTGAGTCGACCACGGAGGCGGTGCTGTGGTCCCGAGTCGAGAACTTACTTCGTGTGATATTTGTTTAGCGGTTTGTTAAACTGTTTCGTATCAAAAGGACTGTTCAAAGTTAATGTTGTATAATTTAGCTTGGTTTAGTTTAGCTTAGTTCGCATGGCTGAGGTAGCTTCTCAAACTTGTTACATAGTTGGCGGTCTGCACACAAGAAGGTACCACCTCAGCTACAGGCCCTGATTTAGAGTTGTGACCGCCCCTCAGAAAGAATTTTTATTAGCACTGAATATTTTAAGATTTTTATTTACGTTTTATACCGAGGTATATAGAAGTCGATTGTTACATAAATGAGCAAGAACTAAGGATATCTGAGCAAGCGAAGCGACCTCGAACATTTTAGCACCTCTTCTCGGACAGGTTCCTTTTTTCTTACGTTCATCTAAATTAATATAGCTTGAAGCTATTAGTATTGATACTCGCACGAGTTACTGTGTCCACTCAAGTAAACATCTTGATATTTAATAGTAGATTGTATCATAAGGGAGCAGAATATTTTATACCATTCCCCCTCTAAAAAGCTTATTTTATTCAATGAAAACAGTGAAGAAAAAGCACTTTTAATCACTGTTTTGGTGCTTGAATTTAGAACACACCAATATATATTTGACCTCCATCTCAATGCTATACAACCTACTAGCGCATAAAATATTCGATGCAAACTTCTTGTGCAAAGAATATTCGACATTCAAACTCCTTCGCCGATTTCATTTTGAGTTTGTTTATATTTAGGATTTTAATAATGATTTTGATTTTGGTTTAAGATATTTAGTGAATACTTATTTAGATTGTAATTCTAATATTAATTGCATTGGTGCTTAATTAATTATAATTATGTAACGTAACGGAGGTGGTCACTAGCGTCTGAAACACACTAGCTCAGCTTAAATTTACAAAAAATGTTTCTCATTTTTTCTAAAATTTGAAGCTAATTAACCATTTATTTATTTATTATTATCCCTTGTGCTTTTTGCTTAAATCTTTCATTTTCTCGTAGTCATGGTATAAAATGTAGTATGCAACTCTTGAATAAAACGGATTTATATCGAGGACCATGAATCACTCGCGTCGCTCAGGATTCTAACACTTGAATCACTCGCTATGCTCGTGATTCATCTATGGCCCTCGCTTTAAATCCGTCCTTTATTCACTAGTTGCATAATATACTATTTCTTACCGCGAGGGCGCTTTTTTGAATCCAGAGCGATGTGAGGCATTCTTTAGTAGAATCCTAACGTAGCGAATGATCCAAAGTACGGCGCCCGAGCCAAAAATATATTTTGCGCCCGAGTGATACACTCTACTTTTCATCAACCACTATGAGAAAATCAAAGGCCCCACATATTTTATTGTAATATTATTATTTAATTATTCGTAGAGTAACAACTAAATTGAAATTAAATAGTATCTAATAATAAAACAACTAAAAACTTATGTTTATATTTGAGACATTTTCGCAATTATGAAAATTTATTGTTACAGTTTTGTTAGGAATTGAGATTATTTTAGTTTTATATTCTGCGTGTTTGAAATAATGTCCAAATGTGGCTCATTTTGAGGAAAATGTGACAGTGAATCGCGTTGTTTGTATGTATGTGTTTGGGCGCAGCAGCAGTGGCATGGATGGATTTACTAAAGGTTGCAATTTAATGTGTTCCACGATGCTTTCACATGTTTTCGCCTTGTTCTCAATGGAATCTTCTATATACCCCTCTGCTTTTGTTTAAATCCATCAGAAACGCTATTAATTTCGAATATGAGTCCAGTTTTACGTCGTTATTAGAACTGACGGATGATTTTAGCATTGAGTACCGAGGTACTCCAAAGAGTGGAAGGTTGTTTAGTTTTGGCTAAGTACTGCAAGTAGGCCAAAAACACAGATTCTGAAAAATTCTGTGCGCCTCTTGCATTTCTCAATTCAATAAAGTTACCATAGGCTTTCATATATTTCTCACGGGATTTTGTAGGTTTAGGATTATCCATCACATTTCTTGCGTCAGTTTTAATACTTTCAGGAGTTAATTCTCATTCTTCTCATTTTTCAAAACAAAACCATAAATTTCTAACAATCCGTGAAAATTGCGAAAGCGCGGATGTAGTTCACGCGATTTTGATTTCAATTTTTTTTTCATCAAATCGTTTTTATTCAGCCGATTTTTATTTTCAGACAGTATCTTTTTGATCTAGTGCATTGACAATTGACATATTGTTTTAAAATTAATGGCAGAAATTTAAATTATGTTTTAAATTTATATCTAAAAAATAAAAAATAAACAGTGCATTAATGAAAAACTGTGCAACAATGAGATTTCACATAACATTTCTGCACTGTTTTGGTTCTAAGTAAAAAATACGTACTTTGTGATCGGTTTTGTAGTAATTAATGATAACATTACTACGTAGTTGAAAGAAAAAATGTTTAACATCCTGCTTCGGAAAGGTAAGGTTTTTCGCAGACAAGAAGACGTTTAGAGTTGCCAGGTCCCGCTACAGAGCATCGGTGGAAAAATCAAAGAGTAATTTATTGTGTAAAATAGTAGAAAAATTAGATAAAGAAGGTCCGTGGTCTACTTTACATCATCAGTTTAAAGGCAATCGATCAGTCGACATCGCGTTTGTTCAGAACATAAAAGTAAATAATAAACACACCACCGGTATTAACTAAAATTTTGCTGAATACTCTTATACCTGATGACTTACTTGCTAATGACAACGACTACCATCAACAGATCAGAGCGTGGGCAGCTGTACCACCTGAATCACCAGCGTCAGACCTTCCATCCACTGACGAATTTATCAACGTTGTCAAGAGGTTACCACTCAACAAGTCATCAGGTGAAGATTAAATATCTAATCGTATGATTATAGAAGCGTGTAAATCAGCCGGTGATGCGATTTTAACCGTTTACAACCGTTGTATTGCGGAGGGCGTATTTTCACGTATATGGCGACGCGGATTTATACGAATCATCCCGAAAAGTGGCGATAAACCCCCGGAAGACCCAAAGCCGTACCGGCCCATAACATTACTTCCATCTTTGGGAAAACTCCTGGAGCGCCTTATCGTTCCACGTTTGACCAAAATTTCATAATAATCAATTCGGTTTCACTGTTGGAAAATCTACCGTAGACGCGGTATAGGAAAATAGTTACATCTGAACATAAGTGCGTAATTGGGATTTTTCTAGATATTTCTGGGGCTTTTGATAACGCATGATGGCTAATGCTATTACTTAAAATGAAAACTCGAGGCTGCTATAGAAATAAATACAATTTAGTCTACTCTTACTTTTTAAATGGTTCCGCGAAATTCAAAATCGTTCTATGTCGAAGTCTCTGACCATGGGATATCCTCAGGGTTCGATTATTGGTCCGCCTTTATGGAACTTAGGCTTTGATAATTTCCTCGCGATTTCGCTTCCAAGCGGCTGTTCATTAACCGGTTACGCGGACGACGGTCTTCTGCTCATTCAATAAAGTACTCGAGCTGGAGTCGAGAACTTGGCTGACACTTGCCTACGATTAATATCTCAGTGGGGCGATCGAAACCGCCTGACCTTTGCTCCGCACACAACTTATCAACTCATTTTGAAAGTTAATCTTAAATCGTTCCGGTAAAAAGGAAGCAGTCCGTGTGCTATGTTGGTCTAGTATTAGAGAGGAATTGCATTTATAGATTATATTATTATAGTCGGTGAAAAAGCAAAAAAGAACTTCTATGCCTTAGCCTCTGCTTTGTCAAACCTGTCTATCGTTTAACGGTCTAATGTCAATGTATCCCAGCGCTATTTTTTACCGGTACTTGCTGGCGTACTTCCGATCGACCTTGAAGTGCAGCGACGTGCTTAAATGTACTATTCCGCACAAGAGACCATGGCCGCGGACGTTTTAACGCGGAGTGACCGTGAGAAAATCTCTAGATTGCTTAAACCACATATTGACGTCTGGGAGGAACTTTTATCCGAATGGCAATGTAGGTGGGATAATTCCATCAAGGGCCGACACCTCCACCAATTCTTTCCATCCGTTCGCGTGCGGCTGGCCAGGACGTGGCTGGAGGTGGATCACTGTGTTGCCCAATTTCTTACAGGGCATGGTAACTTTAAAAGTAAATTATTTTCCTTCAAGCTTGTTGCCTCGCCTTTATGTCAGTTTTCTATATCTGACTGCGAATATGTATAATCTACACATCATATCTTATGGGAGTGTATTCTTTGGCAGAATGAACGCAAAACTGTGTTGAATAATGTACAAGCTGTATCAGGAGCTGTTTACTATACGGACCTTGTGGAAACTAGATCAAATTTCCGTGCGTTCAAGCGATTGTGCCATTCCTATTATTGGAATCAAATATAACAGCTCACAATGTTAGGACCCATTAATATTAATGCAAATTTTTATCCGTGGTGCTAGGCAATTGGGCTTATCCCAGTTGTAAACGACCCTTTTTGCATATTGGTCTTGTTTGTTCTGTCTCCTGCTTGATATGGAGGGAAGTGGAAATTTGAATTTTTCCTTCTCCTCCATTATTCTTTTCTGATTAATTTTGCTGCGGGATCCAAGACAGTTAAATTCATTCTCCGGGACTTCGTCGAGCTTCATTGCCTCGGCGCTTTTCTGTTGGTCGCCACTGTTGATTCTGGCTTTCAGGAGTTGTAGTGGTTTGGGAATAATGCGGTGGGATTGTCAAAAGACAAGAAGACGGGGTGGCGGGCTAGTAGAGCCTAGTAGCTTGTCTTAAAAAAAAATATGCTAACTGACAAGACTGGATTGCGCCACCCATTGCTGTCTCCCGCCAAGGATCTCTTGGCCTAAGGGCGAGTACGCTACTGCGAGACTGAGACTGAGGCAAAATGAGGTAAAAAGCGTTAAATTCATTGAACTAATGTATTAATTGATAGATAGGAAGCAAAGATGTTTGAGAAACCGTGTCCGGAACAACGTACAATGTAAAACGTACTTTAGTATTTTACGCACGAATTTGTATACTAAATTTTATTCTACTTGCAAAGGGGAGCTTTGCGCCACCTCGATCCTCGCGACCCAGTCTATAGCCTGTTTGGCCTGTGGGTAAATCAGGCCCTGCTCAGCTTTGTGACTAAGTTAATTTTAAAATAATAGATTATATATAAAATTCTCGTGTCACAATGTTAGTTACCTCCTCGACCCGGCTCCCGGGTCCTCCGAAACGGCTTTACTGATTTTTACCAAATTTTATATGCAAATTTTATATGTAAAGAAAATGTTAAATGTTAAACGTGAAATTTTAGATTTACTCTTTTGGTTGATAAAAAGAATAAGTATGTTTTTTGGTTTTTGGAAATTCGACCTCTAAGAGGGTAAAAAGGGGATTCAAAGTTCGTATGAATTTTTTACAGTTTGTAAGTTGGACATATGAAGTTTTATATTTACCCTCTTGGTTGATAAAAAGAAATAATGTATTTATTAGTTTTTGGAAATTGAGAAGGGAATGTGAATTCTACAGTTTGTGAGTTGGACACGTGAAATTTTAGATTTAACATGGCCAATAGATTATAGCCCCACATTAATATTTGGGTTTTCTTTTTTTTGGAAATTTAAGGGTTTAAAATGAAATAAGTGATTTCACTTTATACCCTATGATTTGGCAGTAAGTCATTCAGATCAGTGAGTCCCATCAGTTTAGTATGCTTTATGATGTAAGTACTTTGAAATCTAAGCGCTGCGAGAGTTAAACTTGGTAAGCTTTTCAATCTGTTCAACCGTTACAGTTAATGCAATTCACAGTTCAATTCAATTAAGTAGTGTTGTGATGTTGACACTTTAAAAAGCCGGTGGCAGAACTATCGATTGTGATATTTTGGTCATCCCCCTCCGTGGCTCTGTTCCGGCGGGGAGGGGCGGAGGGGTGATGTGAATACTTGATCACTACTACGAGATGGTCTTGTGAGTACGTACGAGCATTGTTTATAAAACTTTTAGCGGAAGAGAGACTTAAAAAAGGCTGGTTTTGATAAATAAGATGATTATCTTCGCGTTCTTTTTTGATCTCATTAAAATGCTAAAGAAAAAATTGCACACGATTAATTTAAGAAAACTACATCTACAAAATCTGCTTCAAAATTAATCAAAGACTGAACCTCCAAAGCCACGTATTTATAACCATATAAACGATACACAATCATTTACGTGAAGGCTTTCAGACGCCAAACGAGCCATCAAATAATTATATTGTTGCCGTGGCGCGATGTTTCAGTGAGACAACGGGACGGTGTTTTTGTGCCCAATTGACTGAGTGCGACCTGCCTGAAATACTTTAATGGAATACCTGCCGGGCCTGCCAACGCATTTTTCAGACGACAGTGTTATATTTAGTTACTAATTGTGTGTGAGAGTGGGCTAACGTTAACGAGACCTTTTTAAGCATGCTATCGTTTCAAAAAGTATTATAAGCCCGGAGCTACAAAAAAAAAAAAAACGTTTATTTCTGTTAGTACTTTAGCAGGTTTATAAAGGCCTTTATTAGGTTTATAAAGCTAGGTATATATAGGCTCTTCGCTAGGCTCTGAACAAGCCACCAGGCAGGGCATTATAGTCACTAAAATCTTGCGAATGTCTAGATCCGGCTATTCTTGTTTCTTACAACTTAACGGCTCACATATTATTATGATTTTAAAGTTACTTTCCATCTGAGACAAGATCGAAGTTTCGTAAAACGGAAATAAAGAATAAGAATTTATTTACGTGTTTGTCAGAATGTAGCTTAACATAGTATAGTAGTCACAGCGGATCTTTGTGTCTCTGAAGTTGGCTCTGCCAACCATTGCGCAAGCAACAGTTTGTCATCGAGTATACTGCATACAGTAAGCGAGATAGGACGATGCGACAAACGTAAACTAGTGAAAGAGATAGTTATACAATGCTATCTTCACCTTCGACATTGAAAAAAAAAATAGCTAATGCGCAGGGTCTTGCAGCCAATGCAGAGACACAAAGATCCGTTATGAGTATTATTGTAATATGGTGTTAGATTAGTTTAAATGTAAGCTATGGATCGCTACAATATTCGATAAATATCAACTACGCCATAATCTATAGCAAAGTAAGGAGATTATTCATTTAGCACCTCAATGTCAGTATTAGTTAAGTGGACTTATTATGTTGGTGGACAATTATGTAAGTCGTAAGTAGCTTCAGCGGTGAAAGCCACTGGGGATCACGAATATTTTAGCTAGCCAAAACTATCCTATTGGTTGTATTGTACCGAGTCTAAGACATCTGTGTTGGTACTTCTCACGCGTTGTAACTACCTAGCTCTAATAGGATAAGCAGTAACACAGGTATCACTTACATTGCAGCATTGGCGTCTAAGGATACCCGATAAAATGTATTGGATATTCGCCTAATCGCATGCGTCGAATTTTCCGTCTAACTTCCTAACGTTTGAAGCTGTATGTAAATAGTAAATATTAATACGAGTATCCCGATTAGTATAGTACAGTGTGCTGAATAATGCTTTCACGTAAATCCACGTGTGATGTACACAGAAAATATCAACAAGCAACAAATTGAATATCTTCCAGCAGGTAGGTACAAGCTCACTTATTTATGAAACTATTTGCGTGTCATAAGCGCATACACATGGATATCTTGTTTACCTCATCAGAACAGGTACGGGTGTATGTACCTGCTCTCTTACTACTTGTTTATTTCCTTGGAAAAGTCATTAGTCAAAGCTGACATATTTCCCCGTCGATCGCTCGGCAATGTTCTACGGGGAACAGCAGCACCAGGTACCACCAATCTTGAAGCCTGGGAAAGATGGAGATACCTGCTCCTCTTCTGTGTCAAGCATACATGACCCTTTCTGCTGACTGTTTGTGCCCAGCAAATACGTTGGGCACCGTCAGAGTCGCCGTCACGACTTGTTCGCACCACCGTCAGCCATTTTTGAAGATGCTCAGTGCCCTCTTGACGTTTGCGGACGAATGGCATAAATTAATGCGTGCATGTCTGGTGTTCTTTGAGAGAAAGTATGTAAGTGTGTCCACTATTCCATGTTAATTGTATTGTTATTTTTGAATTATGAATTATTGATAACATTATATTTTCATATAATTTAATATAATTATTGATACATGTCCACTCCACTGTGCCATGTTAATTGTATATGTAATTATCTTATGCGACACAGTTGTCAACATTGTTATGTTTCACAATTTCTGTGTTAATTAATGTAACTGGTATCTGTATCGTTTTAATTGACTATAAATAAATAAGATTGTCTTTTTAATGTTTCCATTCCTCGTCGTTCTTCGACTTATAAGTCCTATGTAAAAGCTTCGGACAACTAACCCAGTAAACAATCAACTTTGCTCGAGCATCAAAAGCAAATTAGTTCGGCGACATAAGTTAATAAAGCACTCTCTATTTCTCCTAAAAGTTTATTTATTTCATTAATCTATTTAACAACTAATTTAGTTGAAGTGCGCCAGCCTATTGGCGAGGACTTGTCTACTCACGCACTAACTGACGCCATTTTATTTTAAGTAGTGCTATCTGTATCTCCGTACAAACAGCATTAAATTTTAATGTGGAAGAACGTCATTTATAATGTTTTATGTCTGAATGCACTCCGGACGAGTGATATGAATTACAGATTCCTCTCATTAAGCATAAAGTTGTGCATCGTGTTCATGTGGCGAGCTCGGAACAACGGCGCGCTGTGTCACGCCGCACGCAGCCACTAGTGAGGTGCATACTAACCGCTAGAGATGCACCGATTAGCGCCACTCTACCGGCTCATGAATAACCGATCACTTCTGACTATACATACAAATGGATAAATCAATCGGTATTTGTAAAAGTTTCGAATTACAAATAAATGCTTAGCATAACCTATAACATTCCCACTGCTGGGACACAGGGGCCAGGGTACACCTTTCAATGGGAAGGAGCGGTTCATAATGCACCACCCAAGCAAAGTTTGAGTTAGTGGATGTCATATTTTTTCATCGAATATCCAAATCAAATGTTTAGTTTATTGAAATGAATCGCATGTAACGGTATTTACTTTTATAATGTGTCACCCCTGTAAACTGAATGATAGGTTGGCAAACACATTTGAAGACGAAGAATACTAGATTTATAGGGTCGATGGTCTTGGTAAATTTTTATTACGTTTGTTTGTTGCAAGATA
Source organism: Orthosia gracilis (assembly GCA_947562075.1). Lineage (NCBI taxonomy): Eukaryota > Metazoa > Arthropoda > Insecta > Lepidoptera > Noctuidae > Orthosia > Orthosia gracilis. Next base: position 24,567,251 of record OX387274.1, on the reverse strand, counting down.
ATAGTATATTAAAATTGAAAACTGGCTATCAACCTCCTACGGTCCTATTTACACAATACTGATTCCTAATCGCGACGGAGACAAAGGTCTGCCTAGTCTACATAATACCGCCCACGACATCGAAGGAGAAACTTTTAGTAGTGGGCGAGTTACACACAAATAATGTAAACCTATTAATATTAATTGTTGCCTGTCAACGATTGTTTTCGCACTAGAAATATTTTCTATTGTGTTGTATCGACAACCGATTCTGGCGGCTGCTTCACTACTGGGAGTATGTCATTATTCAGTTATCGGCTAGCGTCGGCGGCGGCGGCATCGGGCGCCATCAGCGAGATTGTAGTGACGGACGCACACACAGATAAACACGCATTGTTTACCATACAGGAGGCAGGTGCAGAAGGCGAACTTCATATTTCATTTTTACACTTCAATCGAAACGAAACCTTCTACAATGATTTGATTTTTGAAGTTTTCTGCCCGATATGCGTCCATTGTATCAATAAAGATTTCTGTCATAAAATTAACACAAAAGTTATTCGTTTGTAGAAGGTGAGGTGACCGTTGGTCTGTGTTATTGTATGCCGAATGCCGATAACCATTGTGTTTGGCAAATATGGTGATTATGTCAATAATTCTTCACAACTGTGGATTTGGTCATGAAGCCTTGATAAACACATTCATTATAAAGTAGACCTTCTGCATGTCCTTCCACTTCGCCCACTCATGCTTAAGATGCTTGATTGAATACCATTGAATAGTCAATGAGCTGCTGATCCGTGACGACACAGCCGACAGGCCGGCAGGGGAGGGTGCCCACAGGACGGGACAGTTTCCCTGTGGACACAGTAGCGAACATGTTGGCTTTATGGTGCATTAGCTCCGGAACCAGGAATATGGCCGGCACAAAGCCTGACGAGCCTTTGACTGAGACTTGATTGAGTTTTGTGCCGAACTATCCGATTATAGGGGAGCTGTGTGTTGTCCCTAAGTTCTATGGCAATTCAAATTTCGGAGGCACTTATAGCTATTGCAGTAAAATTGTTTTCGTTGAAATATAGGTAAATAAAAACCCGCCAAGTGCAAGTCGGACTCGTGCGGCAAGGAATCATAATTTGCAAATCTGTGTTATAATTTTACAGTATCTTTCAATTTATAAATTCTAATAAACCAAAAATTTCAAAGTAGGTTTTCGTATTAGTGTGCTAATACTCGTAAATTGGACGAGTAGGTAGATGCCAACATTGACAAGTTCTAAGTCAGTAATAGAATTTTTAATAGACTTTCACAAGTATAGAAATTTAATAAGCTGAAAATTGCTATATAAACAAAGATTGAAATATTTCCTTAGATATTATTCGTTTGTTGTGTAGGTACTAGTGCTTATAAATGTGGTTCTATGGGTATTAAAGGATATTGGCAGAAGCTCATACATTGTTTTAGCTGAGATTTAATTCCAACGTCTTTAAATGAAAAATATCTGGTTTAACTCAGGATCATCTTCTAAATTAGTGTGTGCAAGAATTTTTTTTCGAGAATGCCATAAATAATAGATATTCAGTCATGAACTTCTGTAGGTTATGTCTGTAAGGTAACTTTTAATGTGTTTAATAATGTTATTCAATTTCGAGGGAGTAAAAGGGCAATATCGCATTAGTATTTCCCTAACCTAGTTATTTCAGCATGAATTGTAAAATATACTCTTTGGCAAGAGTAGGTATATTTATTTATACTATGCGACTTTGACCTGTATCAAAAGGTACCTATTTTTTGGACTTCTTAAAATTCAAAGTAATTAATTTATTTCTACTACACGACAGTATTCTTAGCTACCTGCAAGGAAAACCTACACTTAGACATAAACTGTATTGTTAATTCTCTTACTCCGTTTAATTATAATAACAAATACAACAATTATTTACTGGCTACTTGTACCTACTACAGTTTACTTTTACTTGTCATTTGGCAGAATAAGTATAAAATGGTAACACTTACCCTCAGTTTCCCAGCTCCAAATTATCGCAGAATTAGTGTGACAAATTGTCAAGCACGCGTTATCTGCTGTGATTGGTTGAATGAATTTTCAACAGCCAATCACAGCAGATAACGTGCTTGACAATTTGTCACATTAATTCTGCGATTAAATGTTGAACTGGGAAACTGAGGGTAAGCTAATTAAAGTTAACGAAAAAAACAAACAACTTTCATTTATAATGATTATTTTTTATCCGTGGTTCCAGTTAGGGTTACACTTTGAAAAAACGTAGAAAATTAATGGAATTTCTTTCGTACATAACTCACTTTCAGACGCTCAAATTTAAGTCAGCTAAGATTTCGCCAAGATTTCGCTTTCCGAATGAGAAGGAAATCTATCTTAAAATGCCTATGAGAAACAGGTCTTATTTTCGGAGCATTAACTTTGACGGAAACAATAACATAGCCTTGGTCCAACCAACCCTCAATATCTTTCAAGCCCCTCCAGTGTTAATTCAACAAAAACGCGAATCTAAACTTAACTTATACCTATACCACTAGCTTCTGCCTGCGGCTTCGCCCGCGTAAAAAGTGTTTTATCATCCCAAGGGAATACAAACTATCAGCCCTTCCCAGGGTCTCAATCTATCTCCATGCCAAATTAGATCCAAATCGGTTCGGTAGATACAGAGATTACCCCCTACAACCTCACAAACTTTACCTCTTTATAATATAAATAATATATAGTAAGTATATATAGTGTAGATATATAATATATATAACATGTAGGCAAACCATACTTTAAATCTTTCCAAACAAACTATTGAGGAAAACAATTCGTGTTATCCCTATCAATAAATGATGTGTCTCGATCACTTTACATTCTGCTCACCCTCGGGTCGCTGCGGAACACTCAACGCCTGACAGTTGACGGACGTCCCTACGTTTGCATGGTTTGAGCATTCGAAGGTATACACTACGTATGGACGCTCGCACGTATAGCTACTGACGACTCGTTCCCAGGAGCCGGCACTCGCTTAGCATACTACATGAGAGCGTTCCTTATTATGTTTATGATGATTTCCTAGACAGGCCCAACATTGTCATGATGGATTAGCGGCTGCCTGGAATAGCAGATCGATGCGGAACAACTGTGTTGTGTTGTTGTGCTGTCTATAGAATACTTAAGATACAAGGGTCTTGTAATGTAATTTATGGGTCGAAAAAGCTTACAGGAAATTCGAAAAGCGGCCGAAAAGGGACGACTAATTGATAAAAACTGCGATGTTATAGATCTCTTTTTAACAATTTGGACATTTGGCTTTTACTCGTAACCTGAGACTTTGCCTGTGGAGAGGTAACTGTTTCTTTGTTTTATTTGCCATAGGGAAATTTATACAAATAATACTTAAGTACAATTAATAAAACACAATTTCTTCAAACAAAAGTTGTCAGTGAGCTCCTCTCAGCCAGGCTGAGGCTGAGGCATCACTTCTTATGCGAATATTATTCCGCATCTCGTTAGCATAAGGCCGACCCAAAAGCTTGAGAATAGGAGGATATTATGAACGGCACCTGTATACTATTATCTTCTAAATACGACCTTTTTGGATCAATCCATTTCAAATAATGGAGCTCTTGCAAAAAATGTATTTTTCAAGAAGCACCTTGTTGCTTCCTGACGATTTTTTATCTCAGGATTCGCTATTGTCATAACCTGTCATGGGCACAATAGAAATTACCATTGTCTTTTGCCGATTCGGCGATCTGGACGGTCAATCGAGCTTTTTCAAGAGAATGTTAAAGACGTCAGTGACATCTAAACAATAATTGCGCATCTTATGATGACGACTAAAACACACTGTTAGCACATCAAGTCATGATGATGCTATTCTATTCGCCACACCATTTACGATGAGCCTTCATGTCAATGACTCGCCTGACGCCTCGCTCCGAGCACGATGGACGATGATCCAGTGTTCCATACCGGGCGAGTGGTGCTAGTACAAAGGGTCATTAGTCGTAGTGCGAGTACTAGCGGTCATGATGTGTACGTGTGCGTGCGCACAGCTCCGTGACTGTATTCTTAGTACAGATGTATAGAGGCAGGCAACAACGATGTGATTTGTAGTCTGTAGCTGATTGATTATGACAGTAATAAACATTTGGATGAACTGCTAGAAACAATCAAAGAAATGCTCATAATATTAATCCATACTGATATTATGAGTGCGTAAGTAACTCTGTCCGTCTCTATGTTTATCAGTTATGTTTTCACTCATAAACCGCTAAACCAATATTAATGAATTTTGTTAGAAAGATAGACTGTACCTTGTAAAAGGATATGCGATTTTTTTATCTCAGGAATACGTTACTTCGGAGTAATAAAATGCTTTTCAGCGCGGGAGAAGCTAGTCTTTAATATTCTAGATCAAATAAAGCGGGTATCCAATTCATAGACGTTAATGATTTTGGGCAAAGCTGACGAAATTTGGTTGAAAAAAAAAAACAAAAAATATTTTAATTCCATAAACTATTTGGTACATTTTAAATGTTGTTAGTGTTTATTAGTAATTTGCTTATTTACTAATTGTTAGTATTTGGATTTGGTATATGGACCCCTACTTGGGTGAAGGTCTTCACTCTTCGCCATCTTCTCCCATGACTCGGCGGGCCAAGACAGAGGTCTTGGCCCAGGATCAACCAGTCTTTTCCTGCTCTTTCAGTTATGTTATCAGCCCACCGTCTATTAGGCCTGCCCACCTTCCTCTTGCCTGCTGGCCCTTTCCATCTCGTAGTCTGTATAGTCCATCTGCCATCGGTTTAGTGGTATGTGGCCGGCCCCTTGCCACTTTAGCCTCAAGGCTTGTGTGAGTGCATCAGTTAGCTTAGTTTTTCTTCTTATCTCTTCCCTTTTTATTTTATGTATTGTTCTTATTTTCAGCAAACTTCTCTCCATAGCCCTTTGAGTTAATTGGATTCTATTTTTAGTTCTTTTGGTATAGACCCACGTATGGCAACCATACAATAGACAAAGCAGAAGACAGGTATCAAATACTACTTTTTTAATGTTTACAGGATAATCTGCTTTTAATATTTCTTTAAGTGTCCAATATTTTTTCCACGTTATATTAGCTCTTCTATCAATTTCTTCTTCATTACTTTGTTTGCTAATTGATAGTTGTTTGCTCAGATATATGTAATTGTTGATTTATTCTATTTCTTTTCCTCCGGCTGTAATTGGCAATTTTAGGCTTTTTGTCATTATTTTGGTTTTGGTTGTATTCATCTCTAAGCCTACTTTGCAGCTTACTTGGTCTAAAAAATTTATCATTCCATCCAATTCCTTTGCAGTTTCCGCTAGCACTACAATGTCGTCTGTGAATCTGAGATGATTTAACTAGTGTCCATTTATCAGTATTCCTTTATTTTGCCAATGTAACTTTTGGAATATATTTTCCAGCACAGCAATAAACATTTTTGGGGATAATGGGTCGCCCTGTCTGACTACTCTTTCTACTCTTATTTCTTTTCCTTTAGTTTCGAGTTTAACACTGCTTATGCTGTTAGTGTATATATTCTTTATTATTTTAATGTATTTTACATCTACATTAAGCAGTTTTAGAGTGTTCCAGATAGCATTGTGGCTAATACTGTCGAAAGCTTTTGTGTAATCAATGAATGCCAGATAGAGAGGCCTGTTGTATTCTTTGTATTTTTCCATAACCTGATCCAATGCTGGTGTGTGATCTGTTGTGCTGAATCTTGAACGAAAGCCTGCTTGTTCGACTGGTTGTGCCCTATCAATTTCCTCCGTTTCAGAATGATAGATGCGAAGATTTTGTAGATGTTTGCCATTAAGCTGATTGGTCTATAGTTTCCAATGTCTAATGGGTTGCCTTTTTGTATAGTAAGATTATGTCCGATGAGCACCATTGTGTTGGGATAGTCCCCGTGTCGAGTATCATATTGAACAATTTTGAAATGTGATTGATTAGGATAGGCGCCCCTATTTTTAAGGCTTCATTTGTTATGCCATCAGAACCTGGACTCCTATCTGACTTTAGCTGTTTTATATGTTCGTATATATATCTTTCATCTATTGGCTTAACTATTTCGCTGCAGGTAGTATTATTATCCATTTCTCCATCTGAATCACAGTCTTCTTCCCTTTATTTGTACAGTTCTTGGTAGAAATTTGTAGCTTGGATTATAACATCTTACCTTGTTTTTGTTTCTTTGAAGTAGGTATTAATTATGGATAGTCTGTATTCATATGCGTAATCTATCAGGCGCTCTCCTATTTCCTTTCGCTTTCCAATTCCATACTTCCCCATGGGGAGATTTTCTTCTTTTCTGGGTTGCCCAATTTTCGCATTGAATTCTCCTAATACTAGTATTTTATCATCGGCTAATGCTTGTGCTTTTTTGAGATTGTTTAAAAATTCTTGCATTTCTGATTCACTGGCTTTTTCCGTTGGGGCATATGCCTGGATCATTGAGATATTCAACTCGCCAAGATTCAGCTGTAATCATGCTACTCTTTCTGAAATACCAGTGAAGTTTTTTATTTTATCTTTAAGTATCTTTTTTATTAGGAATCCTACCCCATGTAAGCCTCTTGTTTGACCAATGTAGCAGAAAATATAGTCTGGGTACTCTTTTATATCATAGACCATTCTTCTTATCTCCGAAAGCCCTAATATGTCACAATTTATACTTTAAGTGCATAAGTTAATTCAAATATCTTTCTCTTGACGAGAGGTCCTCGTTGTAAGTGCATTTTTTTTTAAATTGTTCATGTGTGTATTTTAATTTGTAATATGATTTGTTGCTTATAGATGGAGGGTGGTGGTCTAATTCCCCACGATGACCAGTCGGCATGGGAAATATCTCGTATGAAATATGTAGTAGCTATTATTGATGTATTTCACTTTGAGCTTTACGTTGTTATTTCTGAGAGAAAGCGTTTCTTGTAAGCTAACACGTGTATAAATGAGATCCCCAATTAGTAAGTTTTTAAACGACAATGTTGTGTCTTGGCATTAATTAGTACTAATTACGCCGACTAAAGGGAGTGAAAAGACAATATCCTAAATAAAGTCTTCAGTGCCGACCGTGTCTGTAACGCAACAAAACATCTAAGTAGCTTTTGATGAAACACTTGAAAGTTAATTTCCTCAGAAGCTTTTTACTCAGTTAGGACATACAAACAATATTTTCTGAGCATTAAACATTAACGCCAGATACATATTATGTTTTTATTTATTTATAGCGGCTATTCACAAGACAAGTGTCCGTGCAGATAGGGCTACTAGTATACTAGTTTGTAAATAATATGTAGATGGAAACGGTTAAAAAGTAACGATATCCTGGTGGACGGCGGACGACGACGTAAAAGAGGGAATATTGAGTGATCGTAAACCTTTCTTTGTCTTTGTTCACGAAATATGTTTATTTTATAAGTGGTGGTCATCGCGGGCTTGCTATGTTACTGTGTCCATTTTACTATGTAAATAAAAGCACTATCTTCGCGTGTTTATCCTTGCTCGACATTACCCAAGATCTTGGGTAGGGGCAGCCTCTAGCTAGTTAAGTGTTATAAGTATTTATTTTAAAACACTGATAGCACCACTGATTTTCTTATTATCTACGAAAGAATATATAACTAGGTTAGAGTTTTAAATTAATTGAAAACGACACCGACATTGTAGCTACAATTCTCGCTTGTTTCAAGAAGAAAGGCATTTCAAATATTTATGCGGTTTTTTATGATTTAATGACCTTATTGTTGCGTCTTTATTGCTTCTTTATTGCTTTAAAACGAATATAAATCAAGATGCTGACTTATAACAGCGGAATAAACTGTAACGAGGAAAATATTGTAACGAACACATAAATGGAAACAAATTGCCACAGCGGCACAAAACATAATATAAATAACTCGCAAATATGCCATGATTGCGTATAAAAAAACCCTAAAAATAATTCATATCTTTACAAAACTGTTTTGGCATACATAAATCTAAAAAATCGGTCAGTGCTAAGTCTTGGGGTTCATAAAACATGTATATTCATGACTGTACCCTCGTTCGGATAAGACTCGGCCGATTTGTGAGCGACCGGCGTTTATGTGCCGATGACTCAGCGATTATGAAAGATCGCCTGGCCTAGTACATAATGTACTTACCTACGACGGAAACTAGGCCACATGCGTCGGTAAATAAGCAGAACATGATCTGTGTGCATATCGGGCAAGATGTGTGATATATGGCAGATTCTAATTCGACATGTTATAATAATATTGAGCGTATTCAATCGAGGCAAGTCACGTTCGTTTGTGATGATAAGGGAAATTAAACGGATCACATTGTGACTGCTTTGTAAACATGAGAATGTTCCGAGAAATTATGTGCATTGGTACCATGTCGGAAACTCCATATATCATCATAGTGTTGTAATATGGCGGACAGGCCTTTATTATATAATCTTAAGTCTATAACGGAGTACATTGCAAGTCTGAAATATCAAAGTCATGTATTCGTCTTCTCACGCAGAATCCACAGAGCTGACATTGGCATTGCTTACTTATCCCATGCTAGATGGTAGGTATAGAGACCAATACACAGCAAAACAAAACCAAAATCTAGACGACAGTGGTGTCCTTCATTGTATCATTTTCGCATGTCCAGTGTCCCCACACGCGCACAGACGCGCCAGGCTTCCGCCTCGCCGGACCATAAATCAGACAAATACTCAATACTGACTTTGTGCGTCTTTCGCGTACACTTTGGTCGCGACTCGCCGCTCACCGCTCGCGTTGTGAGTGATCAGCGATGAGTAACAGAGCAGAATAATGAGCGGGCGACAAAACGCCTTCCGACAACATTAACATTGACAACTCCACAGATATTAATATGTTTGGAATACTTGTTGCTATATAATGTTGGAATGAGTTGTGGAAAACTTTCGGGCTTTTTTCAAGGCTAGGTACACATAGCAGCGTCATCAAATGGGTACTTCATGCGTATGTAAACATTTTAGAAAAGGGGGTAACCATTTGAAGCTGAACGATTCAACTTAATACCAAAGTCTTACCGTATAATCAACAATGATTCAATCATTTGGCGGTAAAGATGTTCAAAGATATTACCTATTATGAAAACTTAACTCGAGAAACTGGAAAAGGTTGTACGAGACACTTCTTTGCTAGATATCCCGACGACCCGGACGACCCATTAAACTGGGAGGCGAAAAACAAAAAGAAACAAACTGGCTGCGGAAGGATTAGATGCCAATGTCTAGTAGAGGACTGCGGTAGGCCGAATCGATCGGTTGTTAATTACGGAAAGATTTATAGGCAATCTCCTTATTCAGCTATATATTTACGAGTTATGCACATGACTGAATGAACGGTGGTCTGCAATCTTATATCGTTATATATGCGACTTTGACATATTCAGGTCAGATAGTCAGCATGTCTGACCAGCAGCTAATTATTTTAATTCTAGGCGTGAGGTCATTCGGAGGCCGACTGTTAAGTGTTTCTTTGTCTCAGCACAGCACAGCTCTGAGTTGCCTAATGAGTCAGATGTGAGAATTGGCACAATACATCGCAGTTACGCAGCTATCGATGACCACGCGAATATGTGAGCTAATTACTGATAAATGGTTTCATTTTCTTGTAGACGGTGAGATAGAACTCTATTGACTACAATTGCCTTCATATTGAATTTTATGCTACTGTTTTGATGCCAAGAGTTTTCTTGGCTTTTGTGGTGCCTTTCCTTATAGTGCAGCTGTAGGAATCGAATCGGGGCGATTCCAATCCTGGCAGTGTTATAAGGGCTGTATATTTATATCCAATTTCAATTTATATCATCTGTCACATATTGTGTGCTTCGGGGTCTATTGCACAGGTTGTTCAGGTGGAACTAATACATTTCTTGCAAATAACAAGATCATACGAAAATTTAAATAATTGCCTATGCATTACAAGTGTACTGAACCATCCGAGTCGGTGATGCGTATCATTACGCGCGATGCACTCCATTTGCATCGATAGTGCCTGCAGATGGACACGGAAGTACTTGAAAGGCTGCGCGGGCTCAGGCCAGTTCGCCGGCGCGCTGGAACGCTCAGCAAATAGACTGCAGTCACATTGACCACATAGCCTAGGATTCATGATTTACTGTTTGGTATGCTTGTTATTTCACGAACCGGCAGTCTTTACTCCATGAGGTCCAGACAAAGTCAGGCGTATGTAAAAGAGCCTGTTAGTGAAAAATTGAGAAATCTAGAAAGATGCACTTTCTAGTTTTTGCGAGATTAAGAGACATCGAAGATACTTAATTTACAGGAACTCAACTAATGCAGGCACTATCGATACTAATGCAGCCCTTTGTATGAGGAAGCGATATCTACGATCATAATATGGATCGTTAATTTGTGTCTACCGGCGAGGAGCCACGTTTTATATAACATCCATTTAGCGAGGACCGATGATCGATGTTTATTTCAAACATTATTCAATACCGTCTTATGTTATGTTATTACCTCGTAATAGTAATTAAATCACTCCCATTGTTACTCCCAGACAGTTTTGTTATCGAGACCTGTCAGGAATTCAATAGGTCGGAGAACAATAGACCATAAACCGCTGTGACGTCATTCAGAAAGTAACCCAAAGAAAAGTGATATCGTTTTATTGGCATCGTTTTAAAACAATGAATTTTTGGCGTGATGGTTCCGCTGACCTCTTTGATTGACCGCTTCATTCGGAAAACGAGAGAGTGCCAATTAAGAGATCCTGGCGAAGTGTCTTTGAAGTTTTTATTGCAAAGATGAATTGTTGGCTAAATAGTTGATTGAATTTAATAGTTAGGTACCTAGAAAGGTCGTTGACCAATCATAAAAGGACCACAGACATGCTCTAAGTGTTTGACCTCTTTAATTTGATACTGGCCTTACAAGGTTGTATGTTTACGTATCCGCTTACACCTCAAGTATCAAGTCCATGTGAGTCGGCCGGCCAGGTCGCTGACCGCTCGGCTGGCTCGGCGGGAACAGGCGGGTGAAGACAGCGGATATCGCAAGCGCATTACCTATGCGCTGCAACCAGACGCAGCCGGTGAGGGCGCTCTCCTCAGATCGGTACATTTCCGGGCCTTTGTCCGAACGTATTCAAATGGTGCGTGCGCGCCGGTGCCGGCTGCCCGCCAGGTGGAAAGCTCATTAATTAGCGTCTGCTCGTCCATTGATCAACGCCATGCAGTCTGGAACCATACAAACTTGGACGAAGCAGACGGAAACAGTAAGGTTGGTTTACACTGAGCTGCTCAGACTGGTGCCTGTTGCTGTACATATCCTGCCTGGTTTCGAGATTGGTCTTATTAACAGTTGGAGAGTAAGATTATGAATGATGACAGGTCGGCAAGAATTATCTCATGATGCTGTGTTGGGGCTTACGGAAAAATTCCGATCCGCATATAAATGACAGGTACTATAAGTATGTAGCTAGGCACTACTTTTGTGGGTCAATGTTAGTCATCTTTGTTAAATCGTAACTATTGCACGGTTACCTACCTAGCGTTGCATCCATTCAGGCGTTGTGATCACTACACATACTGTGAGCATTGCACTAATCTACACGATCTAATCAAACGCACGGTATCTTTGATCGCGGAACTCGGCCTATTGCATCAATGCACCGGTGTGTCTGTGAGAGTACCAGGTGAGGTCGGCGACCCCATGTCCGGTGCGCAGCATCACCTCTGCACCTGAGGGACTGAGGGCCATTCAGAGCCGCACGAGTGCTGCGACTTCCGCGGTTTTGTTCCAGCGCTTTTGTGCCATGAGATGACTCTCAGGGCCTTCAGAATTACCTGTAAAGAAGCTTTAAATAATAAAGACGTAGGTAACTAAAACGATGAGAATTGATGGCGTAAAATTACCGAGTATTTGAACAATTATAAACTTTCACATCGTTCATCAGCGGCCAGTTTTGTTCTTATAGACAATATCCGTCAAAACGTTCGTTAATTATCGTGTCAAACTGTCCGCCGCGCACAACATTTGTGAGGAATGAGTTTAGCGTTTCTAATTATACGATATCACCGCTTTTTGATATTTATATTGGTGTAATAACTATAAATACACGACAGTTTACATAGAAACGGAACGGAAATAACAGAACTGGTTGTCAATGTTGTTTGTACAAACTAGTTGAGAACTAATATTAAAACGGAGCAACGTGTGAATGATTCAATTCCAATTGATATTTGAGTTATGGTCAGTGTTTCCGTTCTCAATAATTAGATTGAAAAATAACAGCATAAGTGTAGTTATGTAGTGCGTGGTGGCACTTGTGCGCATGCGTCACGGGTTGGCGCCGCACCCCTCGTACCCGCCTCCCCGAACGGCGCGCGCGCAGAATGATGCGCGATTGTGAACATCTCTGTATGTATGGCTGGAGTATTTATTGGGTATTGACCCCTTTCCCGCTGATCCGACACTACATCACTGTTTCATGAAGTATATTATAAATACATTTGACACAGTTGGCCAGCACATCTCATTTGATACAGAGTCCAGGCAACTCACTGCACTGGTTGAGATGAGAGGCCCAGCATGAATTACGACGTACTTGTAACCGCTGAAACAGTTTACTTTACATACACTATTAGCAGCTCTTTGAACATTTTTATCGAGAGAATTAATTTTATCTGCCATTAATCTGAACAGATCAAAGACAACGATGTTTATCTACTTTGTGTGAAAAATGCATTTTAAAAACAGATTTTTGGTGAAAAGTCGACCGACGACCGACGACCGGGTCATCGAACGAAAAGCTGCTAGACTCAAATTGCAAAGCTATATCTATTGAGATTTCAGCTATCTTCTAAATAACGCGAATGTCATAAGTAATAAAGGGGCTTTCTGAGTGAAAAGGAGGTTTGTCCACAATTTTCTCGCGTTTGGCTGTACCGATTTTGATGCCATTGTCAGAACAGCATTTGTTACATTTTGAAAAAGGTTTAGGAATACAACAAATGGATACCCCGTAACGTCGTTCGCATGGATCCGTTATGTGTATCTTTGTCCACCCATTTCTCCGAAATTAGTTATCGGATAATGATCATGCTTTTTTATTAGATTGAATATCTCTCAAGTTAGGTTATAATACAAGTTTCATCAAAATTGGTAAGGAAGTTTTCAAGTTAAGAAGCATACAACCGAACTCTTTAGCGACAAACAGCATGAATGTGTAAATTGAGCTATGACAAAATACCCATAGAATTTTGTCAATCCTTTAGGTACCTTACTATGAAACTTGCTCAACTTGTAGTGATGGTGAACCAAAACTAAAAAGAAAGAAACAAAAACATTTTTGAAGTCGGTTCATTTTTTTGTGTAAATGTTTTTATTCCTTTAGTACTTTCAATATCCGAATATTGTTGTTGTGTTGTGTATGTTTGGTACGTATTTACAAAATAGTGTTTCATCGCTTATGCTACAGTTACACATGTTTTGATAATAATTCTCTACAGTGTTTCAGGAAAACAGCGATGTTTCCCAAAACTCCCAGATGATTGAATGATTTGTCGTTGGTATCATTACAATAAGCACTTACATACAATTCGCTTTATATTCAGATTCAGACCAATGAAGAAACAAATATCTGTACACGACACACTATGCAGATGCTGAGTTGGCGAATGTTTTCTGAACATGTTAAGTTTCTCCTAAACTACATATATGAATACCTACTTGTATTTGTCTTGATACTTTTCAATAGCTTGAGAATATTTGATCGATTGGTATAAATTCGAGGTGGAAAGAAATGAAGATATGATGTTTTTCCCTTCAAATCTGCATCAGATAATTATTCTGGCAGGACGTATAGAGTTTTCACAGTATTCTCTCAATTGACATGTTTACGTTGTTGGCAAAATATAGAGAAATCGTGCGTTAAACAAAGTGGGATGGATCCACAGGTGTAGAAATTCACTGTGTGTCTGTTATATATCTCCTTGGGACGTGTTTGTCGATTGACGGGTATTTTCCAGCGAGCGACGAAATAACAGATCATTAGTGTCTGCGAGATAACTAGCCAATAGGAAGTGGTTTTTTATTGTGGCTCTAAGTGGCGGTTCTCACGCCATCTGGGTCTAAGTAGCCATTGAATGTAACAATCTTATAGCGTAGATATGTTTAGAAACCTCTTCGATATTCATTTGCCAGGCCTCTTTTCGAACAGAGACGGATGCAGCAGTGAATGACACGTACGGTCCAGCTCACTAAGTTCAAAATGTAATAAATTATCAGTTGGACTGACCACCCCGATAAAGGCCACAGTATCACGGTAATGATATGTAACAGTATTGTGACTCGACCCTGTCCTAGAAATAAGTGCCTACAAGCGCATGTTAAGTAAACACACGTCAGGGCTACCCGCTTCTACCTATTTCAGTTTCTTTCTAGTTTTGTGATTGTAAATATCTGAGATTCTTATCTCTAATCTGAGGTAAATATTATATTTTTTATTATACTTGTCGGCACTTCTAAAGATTTCGTTCTGAAGAGAACTATGGTTTCGATTGACACCGACAGATGTCAACTTGACATAACACCAAGCACTAGTTTTTGGCGCGAACATGAGGAGATCAGAGTTGATCAGACAGAAGATCGAAGCAGAAGATGGCGTTTTGGATTGAGTTGTTAATTTGTGATAAAACTGGACTTATGGAGAAATACAGTGAGAGTGACCGATTGTTCGTGTAGATCAAACTACGTGCTTGGTGGAAGTTAGGGTGTCGCTTACGTTATTAGCCAATACATAACGTGATCAGTTAGATTGTGACCCTATATACAAGCAAAGAAGTTGGTTTATTTAACATCTAGCCCGAAAGAACTCATGCAAATTATGGTTTTTCCTGACAATTACATAGTTTTCCCTACATACTTATTTTAAATTTTACTAGGTATGTACCTACCATTTATTACTCTCATAGGTAATCATTTCATAATGATATTTCGCCTAATTCAATAATATATGTAAGTAGGTAAGTACATAAGTAAGTAGATAGCCTAGCGTAGGTAGGTCACTCGTATGTCACTTTATCACCCTATCCACTAATTTATTAATCCAGGTATTTTATTCGGTGGAAAAAGCGAAAAACCTACCCATTAAAAAAAGAAATAAATTACGTACTAGTAGGTTAGGTATTTTTTTTATAGTCTTGCCTTTCGGAGGGTCCAGGTTATTAAAAAAAAATATCTCTGGGTGCGTTATAGAATAATTCAAGTAACCAAAAACAGCACAATATAGTCTATAATTGCTCTCTGTCATATTAAGTAAGTAAGTACTTGTACTTATTTCAATCAAATATTCACAAATCGCACGCCTACTGCTTACAAAACCATCACACCGTTCGTGACTGTTTGCGACTGTAGTGTATCGAGTGTTGGCTGAACTCGACGCGCGTAGGTATGACTCGCGTCCCGACCGTTTGTATGAAGATAGAATACTGTTAGATATCATTACCGTGGCAGTATTGACGTCATACGGCGTCGCGCGTCGCAGTCTTTAATTGTCACAGCGCATGTGCGCACAGACCTATGTATAATGTGCTCTGTGGCACCTATGTATAATGTGCTCTGTGGCACAGACTGACACTATCCGACGACGCAGACGCACATACGCGTCGCCGTTGACACATTGACGCACTCGCCGCGATATTTATCGCCTCGTAACAGTCGTAATAATATGTATAGCAACATCAATTTTCAAATGTTTATTTAAACGAACAAAGTGTCCTATTAAAAGCTTTCTACAAAATGTTTTATGCACTGCAACTAAACATGGGCCCCATAATAATTACAAAAGATACACAATTACTAACATATCCGTGTACTACCATCGTTTTCTTGAGAAACACAAAAGCTTTAAATCTGAGAAAACTGACCTCCGAGGGAAAGAAAAATAAAGATACCTACTGTGGTTGGAATAACCACCAAACGGCCGCCATGGCCCACGCACAATGGTCCTCTTGAAAGACTAAGTGCGGAAACCAAACCCCCTAACATTGAATATAGATACCTACTCTGTCTATATCTATTTTTTAATATTTCTTCTACAGCGGCCGTCACAGTCAATTTAGAATTTCAAGATCAAGTCGCCGGATATTTTTATAGTTTCGATAACTCTATCTGTGTGTCATAAAAATATCTGTTTCCTCTATCATAACTTACACTATAATGGACAGATATTGTTGAAAAATTTAGATTTCATTACGTTAAACTTATGATGGAATAGGATTACGGTAACAAACGGTTGATTAATATTCTTACATGTCACAACAGACGCTTGGAAATTCCGCCGGGCAAGTGACGGCGACGGCGACATACGGCGACGTGGGAAACGCAGAGAAAGGAGGCGATAACAACACATGCATGAGTCACCGAAACCTTCCTCCAATACTTGTGAAATGGTTGATGCAAAATACACAAGTATGGTGCAAGTGGCAAGGTCGCAGTATTTAACAGTGCCTCCGCAGTTCGGGCGACGCGACACAACGGATTCCGCGCACATCCTTATACGACATACGTTAATTCTTATTCGGCTGTCGTTTTGCAACTTTATTGAGGTCAATGATATCGAATTTCGGTGACGCATCCTTATTTGTTTTGCAAAACGTACACCCACCATACGAGAGTATCGTATAGAGTTCCATGGGTGTTGTGCGCCCACATAGGCCTTGCCACTGATATATCGAAGGGCTATTCTCTGTCACGTATTTCAGTGGCGTCTGCTTTTAGCGCGGCGGCCATTAGTCGCGTTGTCGCCCGCGCCATCTGTCTTAGTACTGCGACCCGCGGCGCCGCCTGTCCGTTCAATTGTACGTTTTGACGTTACGAATTATTTTATGAATTCCATTTCAGATTTGTCGGAATATTTGTCGCATTCCGTAAGTTATTAGCGTTCATAAATCAAGCGAAGTGCCATTTAATGAATGTCAGTGGCTCGTTTGTTGGGAGCGAGACACTTTTACGATCATATTTCTAATAGAAACTATCTGTTTAAATCTGCGCGAATAGTGAAGAGATTTTGTTGTAAGCTGCTCGATGACTGCTTCAATTGAAGTGGTTTTCCCTTGTATGTAAATGAGAAAGCCGGAGCTCGGCAACTTTCTTCGAATCGGACCTTTAACAGGCTGCTACGAGTACATTGTGTGGTATCTTAAATCTGTGAAATTGTCGCTGCGCGCGTGATTGCGGTTATTAATGTCCTGTGGTGCGTAAATCGAGACAAATTCCTCGCCCGGAGCGAGCCGGCTGGCCGGACCTGTTCCATTGAAGTGATTGCAACAACTTGCAGCAAGTAGCGACATTCTTTGGATATTTTATTCGTATAAATGCGGAAATCAAGCTGAATACAAAGTAATGTGTTTATTTAGTCTGCATTAAGAGCAGAACTTACAATGTATTCATACCATCTGGTGTGTTATTTAAGGTAAATTGTGTTCAAATAGGTGATTCGGAGGGTATTGGAGCTGAATCACAGAGCTGAATACTAAGGAGTGTCTGACAAATTGCGCGGAACCGGCGAGCGCGTCTGGCGTGCGCGGCACGGCACCGAACCCTGGCCTTCTCGCCGAATTACATCCGGGGCCGGCGGCGCAAGACGGTCCCATGAATAAACAATCGCTTCGGGGAAAATGGGCCAAACACTAATACATACATTTTTAAGAAAACTAGCTCATTTAGAGCAATGCTGACTTCTCGTATTTCAAATATAAACGAATATTTCCTGCGACATCGATGAGTTTATATTTGGAATGCAGCCGAGAATTGATAAAAAAGTTATGTCATTTGGTATTTCCAAGGCTCGTCTTCCAATTCTAATCTTAGACATCAATTAGAAAAACCGACCAAGTGCCATGCGGACTCGCGCACCAAGGGGTCCGTACCATTATCGCAATAAACGTCAAAAAAATCACGTTTGTTGTATGGGAGCCCCATTTGAATATTTATTTTATTCTGTGTTTAGTATTTGTTGTTATAGCGGCAACAGAAATACATCATCAGTAAAAATTTCAACTGTCTAACTATCACGGTTAATGAGATACAGCCTGGTGACAGACAGACGGACAGTGGAGTCTTAGTAAAAAGGTTTTTACCCTTTGGGTATGGAACCCTATTAGTCACAAAGGTTCGTAAGAAGTTATATTTTCTGACACAAAAAGCTGCAATGTGGGTAAAACTTGGTTTTATTTTAAGTATCTTTACCTCGTTACAAACCAATACATGAACTTAGTACTAACTGTATGCTGTATAAAGTATCCAGTTACATTAACTCTGTAAAGATGTGCTGGAATGTTAATGAATATTCATGAGATGAGCAGATACACTTCACTCTTCACTTGTTCTCACGATGTCAAGAGATATTGTTTATTTCGTGTAACTTTCTCATCCGGCCATTACGCGCGGTTGTCAAAAAGCTGGCTGTAATCCGGCGCCATCTTGGATTGTTTGCAAGTCGTTAGGGCGATTACAGAGGTTTTGTGGGCGACGTTAATGGCTCGCGCAATTAATTGTGCCGGGCTGACTGGACAGGTTGGTCAAGTGAGGTCTCGGAATGCTGACGGATCAGGTTGAAGTCTAGAAGAACAAGTGTTGCTGGGCACTTTTCTGTATGAAAAAACGAATGCCTTAGAACTTTATCCTGACAAACTTTTTTTAATGAACTTTTTGCAATGGCTAAGGCTTGGTGAGAAAAAACAAGCCTGCAATCACCGCCAAATTTTTATAACCAACCTTGGCATTGACCGTGCGTATCAAAAAGTTCGTATTTTCTTATTACTAGTTGTTTGTTCGAACAGGTAATTAAGTTAATCATTAAAAGAAAAGAGAGAAGCAGTCCTGCCTCCCTGCGCGCGTGTTTCATATTTCAATGTGAAGCCGTGTAAAGCACAAGTTAGCAAGTGATCGCCCGCCAACTTTCTGTAACAGTATCACTAGGCCGCGGCTCTATCTGTGCTCTCTGTCTTATATCTTTGGAGTAAACCTGTGCAGGTTTTGATATAAGCTGTAGTTGCCTTTAGTACCAAAGTTGGTAATGCGTGTCAGCTTGTTGCAAAATAATATTGCACTAAGCTCGTGACATCTGGACCTTAAACCAACTTCAGTAACACTAGCTGTGACCCGCGAGTCCGCTCGCGAGTAGTGAAGCAATGACACTACTACGTCTGGTAAGTGGTCGGCTAGACAGCACTCAGCGAAATGGACCGTAACTTGATTCGGGTTATTTAATTTTAAAGTTTTAGTTGAAGCTCCTGCTTTGAAGACGTGAAAGCGAGGAAGCTCTGATTCAATATAAGTACGGGGGGCAAGCCCTTCCTTCCTACATTACAATTTTTTTCTGATAAAAAATTATGTAAAAACGTGCTCTAGATTAAATAAAAATATTTTATTGTTCTCAGAATTCACGTATCTGTTGATTACAACATGATTGGTGCCTGAGCTAACAGCTACCCTCACCAGAATTGGACTCAATTACTGATTTATTTCCATTCGAATTTAAGTTTAAAACGTGTTCGTTTTAAAACTTTTTACATTTTCATTTCATATTTTTTTCATTTTATTGCTAAATCGTCGACCACATCATCGCTTACCATAAGGTAAGATAGTGGTCAAGCGCGAGCCTACCAATAATAAAAAATAATAAAATATATATGAACAGTAAAATTTTTATTATGTTTTAGTGGATTTGTAACTTTTCTTGAAATTCATTTTATATTTATTTTAATGTTAAGCGAGATAAGTACCAAAGCTAATAGTTTGATTGAGAATCAAACATTTATCATGGGTTTAGCTGGGGTAGTATAAACAAGTTAGTTTAATGTATTTCAACTATTTTGGTGCATCCAAAGGTTGTCTGGTATATACCGCTGTTAGAGATAAGACCGCATTAGGGTACAACCCATAGATTTTTTTTTTGTAATATGTTATTTAACTAATTTGGTGTACAATAGCTATTGGTTGTCAAAGTAATCTATCAGTATATTTGTTCAAAGTGGCATAATTTGCAGGATTAATGTGGTAGTTAGCATATAACTGACAGACAATAGGCCTGGTTGGCCTGGTATATCTTAACCTATAGGTTAACATACCTTAAGCTTTGATCTTTAGCCCTCTCATACCTACATAACAATGAAATTCAAATTATATACGGTGTACGAGAGCTACACGACGTGAACAAGCGGTTTCTACTTACTACTACTTATTTGCTCAAGTAAAAACCCGTTACATTAGGAATCCGTATCGCCAAGTCATTATCTCTAACGAAGAACAGCATTCCCGTCCGGGGGATTGAACCCCGGACCTTCAGGTAAGCGAGCAAAAAACTAGTTAAACGGCCACCATCAACCAGCGAGTCGACCAGTCGATAGCTCACGCAAAAAACACGCACCTCTTAGAATATGCTATGATTAGGAAAAATACGATTAAGGACGATAGATAGTTATGATGAGGTTCCGTCCGTATCATCATAAAGTTTAATAACAAATTGTAGTTTGCTTTATTTAAGGATTAATAGATGAAATCAAAAGACATGTTTCACCAAATTACTGATCCATAAAGTATTATGTTCTCGAGACGTTATTCTAAGATTATCTGGCCATAAAGCCGAGATATAATGAAGAACGTAACGCGACATTAAATCCCTCCATCCCACGGTTTACGGAGATATAAAAACCTCATATTCTGAGGTACGCGCCTGACATTATAAAATGGTACACCTTCATACATTGTTCACTTTTAATTGTTTCAATATGGCGGCACAGCGGGTAGCAATGACTCACCGCTGTGCCGCGGGCTACTCACTACCCGCTTTTTGGGCTGAAATGATTTTAATAATGCAGGGATAGATAACTGAATTATGTAAAGTTATGTGTTGTTGTTTGATGTCATTATGTGATAGCAATTAGTTACTTTGTTCAATGTTTTAGAGCACAATCGCAAAGGGATGTTGATTCAATTAATTATTTCGGCTCGCCTGAAATGATAAAAGATTTTATTAGGTACTTTTATCAAGCAACCCTGCCTATCGCATTTAACAGAGGAACAAAGGCTTCTCTGAAGTTAAGCTGACAAAATGAAGATTACTCATCCATATCGATCTCTTACGGAACCCTATAAAGGGGGACATCGTCACATATTCCGTGTATGAAAGCAAATGGGCCGGTACCGTTACGCTGTGGGAACGGACACCACCGGACTGGACCAGACCAGAGCCTGCACCGACCGGTCTGAAGCAATTAATGGCGATTGATTGCAGCGAACACCTCTTACGAGAAACTGGTTTGGATTTACATCTGTTTTTGCACAGACGATAATGTTAGCATCATGTACAAGTGTTTCCGTTTTTTCTTCATATCTTTTTTTATCTTATTTACTGAATATTTATAATCATGTTTATTTCTTTGGCCGGTGATGTATGAAATTAGTCCGGCAATAGGGATGAAGCTGTTGAGGACTTTGCTACGGTTAGAACAGAACGTACCTTAGAACTCTTTTTGTGTGATATAGGTTCGGAACACATGTTTCACTCGACTGAATCACGGAACTTCGATGTTCACTTATATAAGTGACCTAATATTAGTTACACTTGTCGAAGTTGTGATTTCAAAAGAACGAAAAGTAAATGCAGAGATGATTCAGACTCGGTGGTTCTAAGTTCATTTGATTGCAGTTTGTAACGCTAGTCTGTAAAGGTCACTTACGTAAATAATTGATTCAACAGTGATCATATTTGTTATTGCAGAAAATCATTGTGGATAAACTAAAAACAATTTGACAAAGACAAAGTTCAATATTAAAATGTCGATGGGACAAACTACCAGATGATTAAACCATTTTGGGTACACTCGTGCTAGGGCGTTTGGGGAGGTGATGCTGGTGTTAGGTTTGTCCCATTCAGCAGTTGAAGTTGTTTATGGAAAAGACATCTCTCGTTGAAACTTACCGGTAGAGCGTAATTAGATTGTGTGCGACCCGTGTTGATAACTGCATGATGTTCGCCGCCATTTTGTTAACTTACTTTATATATAATACACCACCGTCTTGCGCATAGATTTAGAATTTTTTTGCTATGCGTGCAGTCTAGACCTAAATATAGGACTTGTTGTGAGAGAATTTATAGAGGATGTCATCGTATACGCCAGCAGCGAACGGAAAACTTTCGAAAGGGAAAACTTCAGCTCTAAAAGCTTTTGTATTTCATAAGTTACAACATAGACAAGTGTAATGTTATATTGCCTGTTATTCGATAATAGCAACATTAATAAGTAAAACAACAACACCAAAGCATTGTTTAGCCTATCAATTTTCAGCTCTGCTGCTAAATGCATACGGATGTTGCAGTAGGTACTAAAATAGAGACTTCATTTCCCTGTGCTCAAAGAGTATCTATACTAATATTATAAAGCTGAAGAAATTGTTTGTTTGTAGGGTAGGTAGGGTAGGTGGGGTAGGTAGGGTAGGTAGGGTAGGTAGGGTAGGTAGGGTAGGTAGGGTAGGTAGGGTAGGTAGGGTAGGTAGGGTAGGTAGGGTAGGTAGGGTAGGTAGGGTAGGTAGGGTAGGTAGGGTAGGTAGGGTAGGTAGGGTAGGTAGGGTAGGTAGGGTAGGTAGGGTAGGTAGGGTAGGTAGGGTAGGTAGGGTAGGTAGGGTAGGTAGGGTAGGTAGGGTAGGTAGGGTAGGTAGGGTAGGTAGGGTAGGTAGGGTAGGTAGGGTAGGTAGGGTAGGTAGGGTAGGTAGGGTAGGTAGGGTAGGTAGGGTAGGTAGGGTAGGTAGGGTAGGTAGGGTAGGTAGGGTAGGTAGGGTAGGTAGGGTAGGTAGGGTAGGGAGGGTGGGTAGGGTAGTTAGGGTAAGTAGAGTAGGTAGAGTGGGTAGGGTAGGTAGAGTAGGTAGGGTGGGTAGGTAGGTAGGGTAGGTAGAGTAGGTAGGGTAGGTAGGGCAGGTAGGGCAGGTAGGGTAGTTAGGATAGGTAGGGTAGGTAGGTTAGGTAGGGTAGGTAGGGCAGGTAGGGTAGTTAGGGTAGGTAGGGGAGGTAGAGTAGGTAGGGTAGGTAGGGTAGTTAGGGTAGGTAGGGTAGGTAGGGTAGGTAGGGTAGGTAGGGTAGGTAGGGTTGGTAGGGTACATAGAGTAGGTAGGGTAGGTAGGGTAGGTAGTGGTAGGTAGATCAGTTCAGCTAGAACTTAATACATCTCTAACCACCTTCCTGGAAGTGGTCTCCATCAAAGCCCATGTTTAGTGGTGTACCATGTATGGTCGGTCGTAAATACAGGATCCACCGGCGACTTGCCGTTATCCTATTAGACCTGACATTTACGTCGAGCCTGGTGGAGGAGGCTGTAATAGCTTGACGTCGTTAATACATAAATATCGTATTCCACGAATATCCACCTGACAAAAAAGTTGTTTTATGTGATAATAAAACTTTCGTCCTGAACTTTTTCATCCATTTAATAAATGTTTTTCACGGAAAAGTAATTACTTAAGTGTTTGTTTGGAACTCGTAGGCTATCTATAAAAATCCGAGAAGTGGCACACTTTATAACACCGAAGAGATGATCGAGATAGACTTGCTATCTCAAATCAAAGCCTGGGGCAAGAACAAGTTAATTATAAGTCCTAGGAAAGTGCTAACCTGTAAGTAAACACGTTATCTCCCGCATCGGCTCTGAGCTAATTATCCCGGCTGGTACTCAGCCTACCCCAGTTGATAGCCTAACGGTGCTTGATAGCATCGGTCGGCAGCTTCCGCCCGTTAATTAGCTCTTTATACTGGATATCTTATTGCCGTCGCGTCGTGGAGACGACTACTTAACTGATTTCCTGGTCTCTATTTGTTATATATGCGAGATATAAATTGAATCGCAGGATGAAAAGTAGGCATGTTCGCGCACTTCCTTGTTCATAAGATATTGAAGAAGCACATCTGCAGCTTGCTTATTAATGGCGTAGTGCACTCAATCTTACTGGCTTTCTTAATAAGAAAGGCTTTACTAAATCAAAAGATTAAGGATTACAGAAAAGATCCGAGTTGAATCCGCGCTTTATGATTGTTGACTTTGTGTATTTCCCACTATCTTTCTCGATGTTTTCCGCCTATAAATATTTATATAAAACAAAAACCTTTCGAATAAATTATAATATCCATTACTCTCCATTATATTGATCAATATTGACTTGGTAATGTAGAATGATGACTTGATGTGCCGGAGTCTGTGTTTCCCGATAGGTACAACCTCGGGGTCTTCAAGTCAAGAGTGAATATGTTACTTCTAGGCAAGCGTGCTACACCGTCGACTACATCATCGCTTACCATCAAGTGAGATAGTGGTCAAGCGCGAGCCTAACTACAATAAAAAAAATGTGTCAATGGTAATGCCATCAAACACTTAACATGTAAAAACCGGCCAAGTGCGTGTCGGACCATGCGCAAGGGTTCCGTAGTTGCATATTAATGCGGACTAAGAAGAGGGTTTTTTTGTTGTTACATGATGACGGGCCCACATAGGACGATGGTAACTGAAGAAGGAGTTATGAAATCCAACTTCAGAAGTTAGAAACATATTATCTATTTGAGTACCACCGCGGGTAGAGGCAAGCGTTTGTGATATAAAGATATATAACAAGTGTCACTTAATTAATAATTAAATTTGAATACTGCTGTATTGCCGTTACGGAGATAGTCTTCGTAAAAATCTGCAAATATTTACAAACCGAAAACAAATATTTTAGTGTGAGTATTTTCAAACAACCTACTCAACTACCAAAAGTAAAATCAAATTATTCAATGATAGGAAGAAAAAACCAACGTAAATAAGCTGGAATAATTAATCTGTATGAAGGACGTCAACATCAGTCGTCATATTATGATCGTGTCAGTTTTGGATCAACTTCTTCCTGCAATCTCCCACATTGTTAACTTCTCTCGTTACTCCGGTTTTACATAATAGGTTGTCATTATTGTGTGCTTCTAATGTCCGGCTTCCAGCTTTATCCACAACGAAGTTACAGAAGGTCGAAAATGTCTTGAATGGCGTCGAGAAAAAGGTGGTACGGCTGTGCCTTTGTTTGCTCGTCTTTTTGGGGGCACTGACGAGCCCCCAGGTATTAGCATGCTCAAACAAATATAAATAATTCAGTCAAAAATTGGTTTATATCGAAACTGTTTCACACGTCACTTTTTATCATAACTTTCATCATTCATCGAGTTATCATCGATTATTCCTTTGACGTCAGAGTTTGTACTTTGAACATACATTCGGGGTTTCCTCTTAGTCAGATTCCAGCTATAGTTACAGAATAGTGATCGCTTTATGGCTATGGGTTACCTCTAGAAATTGGTCGATTGGTCTTCGGAGAATTGCGATGCGTCAGAACTAAAAACGTCTTTGCATTAATAAGAAAACAAAAAAAAGGTAGCTTTGTAATAGTCGAAGTCAATCAAAATGTGGTGGTTGTGTTAATATGACTGTTGTTTACAGCCGAATTACGCGGAATACTGTAGTCGATGAGAAAATAACTACAATACTCGACTGAAATAGCACGAAACGGTGTTTACCGTGTAGTTCCTGAAAAAGTGTTCATTTGGTTTTTCTATCAAGGATTTCTCAGTAGCTACCGAAGATGTATGCCCGGTTAAAATCAATAATACACTTGCCGCCTATTCTATTACATGGGTTTTCTTTCTACTTTTACCGTATCTCTAGCCTCCCTGGTTTATATTTTTAAACGTATTGTCATCTACCTAGCCTTGTCCCAACTATTTTGGGATCAGCTTTTAGTCTAACCGGAGCAGACCAGTAACTATTTTACAAAGAGCAAATGCCTATCTGAGCTCCATAACGCAGTTGGTAAACATTCGGTAAGAATGTCCTTGATGGAATCTACAGATTAATTTACTAAATAGGTACCGGTCTATATGATAATGCTAAGTGTAGGATTTGTTAGTCTGATCCAGCTCTGTGCTTGGTTTCACTAAGCTGTTTTCTTAGTCACAACTTCACAAGTTTACACTTGTGAAGTGCCCGCGCTAAAGCTCGAACATCAACATAATATCGTGTGGAACTCTTCAGCGTTGACTTTGGCTACGACTTTAGAAAGGGGACAAAACTTGTGTGTAAACAGCATACTTAGGCATTTGTCTTTTGAGAAATTCTTGCGCGTTCTAGATTCATTTACGAAGGATACGTCACCTACTTAAAGCCGGCGGGCTTTAAGTAGGTGACGTATCCTTAAATCATTATCTCCTTTCCGCCTCTGCTTTCTTTCCATGTGCTTGCGCAATTAGAGTTATCTGACTAAATAGTGAAGGTCGCTCTACATGGAGAAGGATGTGGAATCAGATCGTCACGTGACGAGGAATATTTGCCACTGGCGACTGCTTGTGCACACAATGCAAGCATGACCGCATCTAGTAATGTGACGCCTTAAGTACACCGCGCTTTATCACTGGCATACATTGCCCCTTTTACATCGAGCTATCGATCAACGTTATTAATTACCCGTTAATGTATTTTAAGTATGTTTACGTATGGTGTTGTTGTAAGAAAGCGCGTTGTGATGCTGCGCGCGCGCTTTCGGCTGTCTCGTTGATATGCGCGGAACGCAAGCGCCGCTGGCACGCGTGTCATGCTGATGAGCTATTAGCGGGAATTATTTATCGTCTCGTAATTATGATAATATATCAGTTAATGCTAACGCACAGTTCATTCTTATGCGGTAAGTGGAATTATTTATGGCATCTTCGTAAAAAATTTTTTACAGCAATGTATCAGTACTAATCTATAAGTACCTACTTATTTGAGAAACAAGAGCTCCAAAAATGTAATCGTCTGCAAGAAGTTGGTTTTGGAGCCGCGTCTCAAAGTCTCAACACATTATTAAATCGTTATAGATATTATCTAGTTAAATTTTTCATAATCCGAGCTCACGCTTGTCAGTTCTAACAAAGAAAAATAAAATTCCCATCGGATTATCCTTCAAAACTTTGAAGGATTATTTCGGAGTTTTCCTTTGCTGTTTACAAAAACTATTGATTCCATCAGATACAAGTCCGCTAGTAGCTCGCGGCGGCGGCGGCTGCCCTCTGCCCTGGATATCGAAATGTTCAAACAAGTAACAACTTCTAATGGCTTCCAAACATTACACCGACCTGAAACGAAATCAATCAAAATTTGTATTCAAAGTGAGATACTTGGCTACCTTATATAATTTATACTTTGTAATGAGGTGAGAGGAATGTAAACAGACACGGAAAGGATGCCACAGATACCGGACGTGAAAGGTTCTGCGCAAACACTTTCCTTCATTAGCTAATTAAAAACAAACAGCTCATTTACTTACCCTATATGATGTTTATCTTATCGTTTTGATAACCCAGTATAACAAAAATGTAAACAATGTTTCTTATCCACTTCCTAAATAATGTTGAATCTGGGTCACTGCATATTTATAATTTACAAATGACTTGGGGGATATCAGAAATTACTCTACATAACATATTGCCGCAATTATGCCTAAAATGCGCGTTTATCTGCGAGGAGAACTGGCAGCCTTATTGCCTAAAGAATTCGGAAAGAACAAAGGGCAAAGAGTATGAAAAATCGACCAATCACATGCGAGATGAAAGACGCGATGTGGCTTTCCGTCTATGTGATTGGTCGATTTTTCATACCCTTTGCCCTTTGCTCTTTCTGAATTCATTACGCAATAAGGCTGCGGGGCACCTCTGCCTAACCCTTCGGGTAATGCAGGGGTGATGTTGTGTTATAAGTATTATAAGAACAAGTCAATCAGTCGTTATCTTCAGCAGCTACAGATGATATTATTAGATAATGGACAGAAATTGAATAAGTAATGATGACAAGCAGCTCTAATTGAATTGGTTCTTTAAAACGAGGTCAGTAACACATTTCCTCATTATAAATGCTGTGTGTCTCAGGGACTTTGTGTGACCCTCCTGACTACTGCCATGTGGTCGGAGAATGTGTCTGTCTGTTGTGGTCAGGGGGAATTAAAAAGGTGCCAACTGTTAAGATAACAAGTAGTAAACCGTAACTCCAGTATTTTATGTCTGTATAGTGTTTACTTCAATGTAGAATTCTCGTTCACATCAACATCATCATCATCTGTCTGCCCTCGTCCCTTGTTACTTGGGGTCGGCGCAACACGTTTTCTTCTTCCATACCGTCCTGTCTCTTGTCACGCTATCACTGACCCCCTTTTCTCGTTCACATCAAATGAAACAACATTTTACAAACTTTAGAAACTTTCTAAGTATTAAAAGCGTCTGAAAACTTTTTATTGAGTGGAATATGAAACAAGTCGTACCTAAGTATGTCAGCACTTCAGATGAATCACTATTTCACTGACCTTGAAGATCGGATACCCAGCAGGATTAATCTGATTTTCCATCGAGATAACTTTGTCTCGACATTTTTGCCAGTCTTTCCAGTTTAAAAAAATTCAGCATTGCTGAAGATGGCTGAAGAACTTGACAGGGATGATTAAAACAAGCAAGCTGACCGTAGTCTAATCCGATCGCATCCCCTTGACCTAATTTACTTTAGGTCGATCATATTTAAATGATTCCCGATCCCAAAGGAACAGAAGACTGGAGTTACCTACCCTTTAACAAAACTAAATTCTCGTTAAGTAGACTATAAGACATCGCTTCTCATCCAAGTTATCGCCCAGCTCATTCGTACTGCACAACTTGTACCCGCTGATCTGCCTGGCTCAAGTGGATACCACATCTGTGCAGTGTTAGTTAGTGAGAGCTTGTTAACGTGTCTTGTTCTCACGAGCGGCGCGCGCGCAGCCGGCGAACATTAGCGCTTCATATACTTCATATGCACTGACAGACAAACTAATGAAAAAAGTAAATGTGTGTCAAATCGGAATAGAAAGAAGTGTAATTGGTGTGAAAAGAAGAGATAAAGTAAGATTAGACGAAATAAAAAACACAACAAGATTTAAAAAATGCCAAAGAGGTATGCAGTACTCTAAAATGGAGATGGACAGGACATATGTTAAGAGAAATATCATATAAATGGACAAAAAGAATAACTGAATGGTACCCTCGGGCCGAAAAGAGAAAAGGCCGACAAACAAAGCGTTGGGAAGATGAACTTAAGCGTGTGGCCGGTCCAGAATCGATGAGAATAGCTAAAGATAGAGAGAAGTGGAGGCTCTTAGAGGAGGCCTTTGTCGAAGGACAAGCTGTAGAAAAAAAACACCGATCGTAATTGATTAATCTAAGTTGTATTAATAATATTATAAGAGCAATAAAGGCTTGTTTTATTTTATTTTTATCGATAACTGCGAGGATGGGTTACATTATAATGTTAGGGATAGTTAGTTGTAATAGATAAATGTGTTTTAAATATAGTATATCCCAAATAATTTGGGATAAGGGGCAAAAAGCACAGGAGTAATGCTTTGAATAAAGACTGACACTACATAAAGTACCGTACAGCCTTGTGGAGATTGTCTTTATTCCAATTAGGTATATACTCATAGTTTTTGAAGATTTTTCTGAAAGCATTTAAACCACGTATTTAGAGTAGAAGTAAACAAAAAGCTCTCTGACCCTACTCTCAAGATCATGAAGGAGAGGCGTGAGATGATCCTGCAGTCTTCAGACGATACGTTGAAATACCGGCAGCTAAATAGACGGTACTTAAAGTCCTTACAAAGCGGTCTCCGCCGCTTTAATACCGAGCGTATTAAAGACGCGATTGAGCGGAATAAGGGCTCCACGGTCTTTGCAAGAGATCTGACTATTGGGCAGACCCAGCTCAAGAAACTGAAGATCGACGATGGCAGGATCGTATCCGCCAAACTGGAGATTCTATGGTCAGTTGTACACGTCAACCAATAAGCCCGTCGCGAAACTAGCAAAAGACCCTAGAGCTAGATTGACCCGACACTATTTATTTATTTATTTATTTATTTATTTATATACACTTTATTGTACACCATAATATACAAGAAAGAAAGAAACTTAATACTAAAACATACAATGGGCGGCCTTATCGCATTCCGCGATCTCTTCCAGGCAACCTGGAATGGACAGAGATTACCTGGACATGACATGGGGTTGTCAGTGGTGCGACAATTCTAACAATGAACACAATATAGAATAATACTAACAATACTATATACAATAATACTAACTAGAAACGCAAATACATATATATGCTAAATAATAGATACATAAATATATACATAATTAATATATAAGCAATGAAAATAAATGATGTACGACATTCATAGCACATTATGTCAAAAAACCAAGAGCACATCACAGCGATAAATAATGTTCTTTGATGAGTTTTTTAAATACAGGCAACGACTGAGCACGTTTTATTGGGTCAGGCAATGCATTCCATAGACGAGCAGCCTGGACAGTAAAAGATTTATCCATGAAAGTTGTGGAATGCATTGGCATTTTAAGTCGCAAGTTTTCTGATGACCTTAGAGATTTCGTGTGGGAATCGCAGATAAACTGAAAACGATCCTTGAGGTAAAGAGGAGTGGAAGGAGTAAAAAGCACATTAAACAAAAGAGAAAGAATATGAGCATTCCGGCGAAGGCGAATTGGCAACCACTTGAGCTTTACGCGAAATTCGGCAACATGGTCATATTTGCGTAAACCAAATATGAACCTTATACAAAAATTTTGAAGCCGCTCAAGTTTATCGAGTTGTTCTTGAGTAAGGTCAAGATAGCTGGCATCAGCATAATCAAGGATGGATCAGCATAATCAAGGATGGACTATACCGAAGACAAGCCGGACGTCAGCCTGTACGAGATTACAATGGCTCTTAAACAGCTTAAGAACAACAAGGCACCGGGTGATGACGGAATTACAGCCAAAATCCTGAAGGCGGGTGGAAAACCAATACTTAAGGCCCTTCAGAAGCTGTTTGATTCCGTCATAATCGAGGGAAAAACGCCACAGTCATGGTGCGGGGTTGTGGTGGTGCTCTTCTTCAAGAAAGGTGTCAATCAACGCCCTACTGAAGAACTATAGCCCCATCTCACTCCTTAGCCCTTTCTACAAGCTGTTTTCAAAAGTCATCACGTATCGTCTCGCACACAGGTTTGACGATTTCCAGGCTCTCGAACAAGCCGGATTCCGTTAAGGCTTCAGCACCCTAGACCACATACATATGCTGCGGAAGAGCCACAACCTGCCTTTCTGTTTAGCGTTTGTGGACTACGAGAAAGCCTTCGATTCGATCGAGACTTGGGATATACTGCAGTCTCTTCAACGGTGCCAAATTGACTACCGGTACATCGAGATGTCGAAGTGTTTGTACAAAAACGCTACCATGTCAGTTCGACTTCAGGATCAGTCCTCGGAATCCGCCCTTCTGCAGCGAGGTGTGAGACAGGAAGTTATATCGCCGAAACTATTCACCTCTGCGCTGGAGGATGTCTTCAAGGTTCTGGATTGGAGAGGGCTAGGCATCAACGTCAATGGCGAATACATTACTCACCTTCGGTTAGCCGACGATATAGTGGTCATGACTGAGACCATGGAGGACCTCAGTACAATGCTCGATTACCTCAATAGAGCTTCCGAAAGAGTGGGTATAAGGATGAACATGGACAAAACCAAGGTGATGTTGAATGCCCATGTTACACCCACTCGTATCATGGTCGAAGACTCTACACTCGAAGTTGTGGGCGACTATGTCTACCTGGGATAAACGATCCAGTTGGGTAGGGCCAACTTAACTCAGTGTCTCAAGACGAAAGTCTGTGATCAGTGCGTGTTGCTAGTATATATAAATATGGCTCTGAGACGTGGTCGCTCACAATGGGCCTCATCAGAAAGCTTACAGTCAACCAAAGGGCAATGGAGAGGGTTATGCTCGGAGTTTCCTTGCGTGATCGAATCAGAAATGTAGACATCCGCAAGAGAACCAGGTTTACCAAGATAGCCCGAAGAATTGCCAAACTTAAGTGACAGTGGGCAGGGCACATTGCTCGCAGAACGGATGGCCGATGGGGCAGAAAGGTTCTGGAGTGGCGACCGCGAACTGGAAGACTTTGCGTTGGAAGGCCTCCCACCGGGTGGACTGATGACCTAGTTAAGGTTGCGGAGATCCGCTGGATGCGAGACGCACGGGACCGTTCAATGTGGCACGCTTGGGGGTGGCCTATGTCCAGCAGTGGACGTCTTTCGGCTGATATGATGATGATGATGATTTAGAGTAGATATGAACAACAATTTGAGCCAAACACCGATGCTGCAAAGAAGTGTATTCCTGCTTTTATATTCCTCTTCTATATCTGGGATTGTAATGTCCCATAGGTACGTAACTTACATTATTTATCTCCGAAGACACCCAGGTAATTACCTGAGCCCACGTACTTTGTAGGCGTTAATATTTACAGCCTCTTAGTAGATCTTCACATGCACCGCACGGCACACGTTAATCTTGTCGTAAATATTAATCTCCTGAGTATTGAGTGAGGATTAGCTTTGCAGTATTAATTTAACTATTAATGTCTCGGAGAATTCAATAGATGTCTAGATTAGTCCCTGCTACCTGTTGCTAGGGATTACTATATTCATACTTCTATGAAGAAACCATATCTTCCGAAGAAATCATTTTCTTTAGTACTTTTCGATTTGGTTGCCCGTCATGAATCAATCAGAAACATAATAAGACGCATTAGCTGTACCTATTTTAGCATTAGTGTTGGCAAAATTGCTTCCACAAGAACATAAAGCTTCTTGAAACAAAATTTTCATTAATCTAATATTTTAAGGAGGTATTTTTTTTGTAAGGTAATCTCTGGAATACTGCAGCCTGATTGCGTAAGTGGTGCAAAAGGAGCCAAAGTGCAAAGGGATTATATAGTATGACAAATTCTCTTTAAATAATTAGGTATTGCCAAAAATTATTGGACGCTATCATTGGTGAAGATACTCTTTTCGAAAGAGTCCAATAAGTATTGGGAATACCTAATTATTGAAAGAGTATTTGTCACATTCTTTCATGGGGTCAAACCCTTTACCTTATCGAATTCACTTACACAATAAGGCTGCTGGTCCCATTATGAATTTACTTTCACTGATAGTAAACTTTACCATACGCGTTCAGCGTCCATCGCTGAAAGGTTCTATCCCGGAGAAAATATCAGTTCTCATGGGTTAGATTAGATCACGGAAACTAAGTTGCTGAAAAAAGCTGTTAGTCGGTGATATAATCCCCGGCATGTAACTTGGCAAGGTTTTGGCGTAGTGCGCGAACTGATCAACCACCATGTAGAGCGAACGGGATGGGACGCGATGCGACTGGTCAGTCGATCCTTGTGTCAACTGACTAACTAATCGCGCGCTCAGAAAGGTGCTTAAAGTTACCCACATCCCGTTTGGTAACCAAAGAGACCTAAAACACGACTTGTACGCATCTAACGACTCTTGCCAACTTACGAGCCGCCAACCACGCTCAGCGGATCACTATCAAGTTTAACTCCAATTTCGTGGCAACAGCTCGGCTTGGCAACAATATGGATGACGCTACGTCGTTCTGAAACCGATGGAATTTTAACTAACTGTCGAAATCTATGCAAACAACGAGTTCGTACAGGTTGATCCAAAGCTAATGGCAGCCCGAAAAATGAAGTGAGTCGCAGTGCGTGGACAGCGGGCTGGGCGGTGGGGTACTGCACAGCTAAAAGCTAATTACACAGACTTCACTTGTTGGTATAGATTAATAGTGTTAGAGAAGAGATTGAGTTCTAAACATGGTTGAGTACGTATTATGTTTATGCAGACCCAAGAAACTTTTAAAAATCTAGATAAAGAGTCTATTTTTGTACTGCTAAGAAAATCGTAAATAAATTGTGTTAGAAAAGCTGTGATCATTGTATTTCGAAACAATTATTTTTGATGAACAGTGGGCCTCTGAGGGCTCTCTTTTGTAAATTTATTTAGACGTTTTATAAAGTGCTGAATTTCTGACGGTTTTAAATAAATGAGTTTCGATGTTAATTTTGCTTGGCTGATGCTGACTGACTGAATTATTATTTTGATAAAATACACAATACGCAGTTAGTCACCTACCGTTAAATCGTTGGTTTTATGTCTGAAACTTAGTTTGTTGGTGAACTTCTAGCTGCCGACGTCACAATCTAAGCCATAACTAAAGCAATTTTCTTTTTTTAGCAGAAAAGGGTTTTTGTTCTGTTTCTGCGTGATTTTTCAGAATGTTTTAACTGAGATTTTTCAGAATGTTTTTTCGGGCTGCCATTAGCTTTGGATCAACCTATAGGAACATGTTGTTTGCATAGATTTCGACAGTTAGTTAAAATTCCATCGGTTTCAGAACGACATAGCGTAATCCATATTGTTGCCAAGCCGAGCTGTTGCCACGAAATTGGAGTTAAACTTGATAGTGACCCGCTGAGCGTGGTTGCCGGCTCGTAAGTTGGCAAGAGTCGTTAGATGCGCACAAGTCGTGTTTTAGGTCTCTTTGGTTACCAAACGGGACGTGGGTAACTTTAAGCACCTTTCCGAGCGCGCGATTAGTTAGTCAGTTGACACAAGGATCGACTGACCAGTAACGTCGCGTCCACGTCCCGTTCCCTCTACATGGTGGTTGATCAGTTCGCGCACTACGCCAAAACCTTGCCAAGTTACATGTCGGAGATTATATCACCGAGTAACAGCTTTTTTCAGCAACTTAGTTTCCGTGATCTAATCTAACTCATGAGAACTGATATTTTCTCCGGGATAGAACCTTTCAGCGATGGACGCTGAACGCGTTTGGTAAAGTTTACTATCAGTAAAAGTAAATTCATAATGGGACCAACAGCCTTATTGTGTAAGTGAATTCGACAAGGTAAAGGGTTTGACCCCATGAAAGAATGTGACATATACTCTTTCAATAATTAGGTATTCCCAATAATTATTGGACTCTTTCGAAAAGAGTATCTTCACCAATGAAAACGTCCAATAATTTTTGGCAATACCTAATTATTTAGGTATTGCCAAAAATTATTGCAACCTTAGGCAATCAGGCTGCAGTATACCAGAGATTACCTTACAAAAAAAATACCTCCTTAAAATATTAGATTAATGAAAATCTTGTTTCAAGAAGCTTTATGTTCTTGTGGAAGCAATTTTGCCAACACTAATGCTAAAATAGGTACAGCTAATGCGTCTTATTATATTTCTGATTGATTCATGACGGGCAACCAAATCGAAAAGTACTAAAGAAAATGATTTCTTCGGAAGATAAGGTTTCTTCATAGAAGTATGAATATAGTAATCCCTAACAACAGGTAGCAGGGACTAATCTAGACATCTATTGAATTCTGCGAGACGATAATAGTTACGTTATATATGCCAAATTATAGCTTTCTAGTACTAAGAGTCTCTGAGCTAAGCTGCGGACGGACAGACGGACATAGTGAAACTATAAGGGTTAACACACAGCCCATTTATAGGAAAAAAATGGGCTGTGTGTTAACCACGTGTGTGTGTGTTTTGAAACAAGAAATCCTGGTATGCTACACTCACAGTATTCTAGATTGGAATTCTTCGAAACTGGCAATGTAGTGTAACGTGCTAAAACATAAGTAGATCGTTGTGTTTATTTGTTCTGCTTCCGTTACATTATTGTTGTTATATTGTAACACTAAGTACGAATTGTACAGTTATGCATGACGGTATTTATACCCGCTACAGTATATTGCCATGAACTGCGGTTTCCATAAACAGATAGTCGGTCGAAGTGCGCCGGCGCAATGATTGCCATTCCACGGTATAACGTACATCGTTCAGTGTTACCACGAAAACGTAATGTTGTGATAGTCTTACCAGGAAAACACAGTAATCGTAGAGCTGTAATACGAGCATTCTAAAGAAATAGTTGAAGACATCTTGCGGTTAGATACCTCTTCCATCTTAATTCATTCGTTTTGCGTCTAAATCTGCGAATACTAGCTTTTATTGAGGATGATCTGGAAAAAGTCTCTTACCGAGTTACTGAAAAGAACATAAACACCAAACACCGCACCGTTAGTATATATTGCTGGTAAGAAATGACTTCTCTGAACAACTGAAGAATTTTGAGGATTTTCTTCTTATTTTATTTAAAAAAAATATCAAGCTGCTACCAGCTAGCGTACATTGGAGAGCAATTTAATTTAATTTGTATCGTACCCTCTGAAAGACACATTGCCTTTTGAAGTGAATTATGGTCACTGAAAGAAATTCATGTAAAGGTTAGCATTACCGAGTCTCCAGAATTCATTACAAGACTACAACAGGATCAGTTGTATCGGTAACATAACTACTAAGAATTACTACGTTTCAAACTTTCAATAACACCACCTGTTACAGACACAGTACCTACACACAGAATTACTGATGTTACTATTTTTTCATCGAGTGTGAATGTGACTGTTAGCAATGTATCTCTGGGGAACTACTGGAGTTACCGAATCACCTGTTGAACTCCTGGGCGAGAGCCAACAGCCACAGCTGGCGATATGGTCATACGCGACATTATGCAGATAAAGGTATAGAAGATCTACTCTGTACAACCTCAGAATCTTATACTCGAGATATTTGCACTTTCAAAACTTTGAAGCTTTATAGATTAATTTAAATTACTTTCGTCTACGCCATTTAATTTTTTAACCCTCTCATCAATACCTCGGCACTCCC
Source organism: Orthosia gracilis (assembly GCA_947562075.1). NCBI lineage: Eukaryota > Metazoa > Arthropoda > Insecta > Lepidoptera > Noctuidae > Orthosia > Orthosia gracilis. The sequence continues at coordinate 24,530,506 of OX387274.1, read as the reverse complement.
TTGTATATCCTTGCAAACCGGTACTTTGCCTGTTTTACTGGAGTGGAACTATTGTTATTTCTCTTCCAGTTGTCGACGCTTTGATTAAAATGCAGCCCTACTACGTGGTTAGTATTCACGCGTATAACTTTGTTGCTTTGTTGGAAATAATCTGCTAATGAAGAGATTTGATGAGCTTCCGTGTGTCTCCGCTGAATGAGAATGAACGCTACGTCGTATATCTTGCGGTTTATTGTCAATTACATAAGTTTGTTTGTTGCGCCGAGTTCATATCTCATCTCAATGGTACCATGTTGAACGTTGTTGACAATCCAAAGAGAAATAGAAAAAATATTGTTGCTTTGAATACAAAAGTCTATTTCAAACTAGAACCAATGGTAAAATTACTATTGAATATCTAACGGAAGAAGCAAATGCTATGATTTACTAAAACATTGCATGCTATTGCGAACAGTCAAAACAAAACCAGAAAACACAGTAGAAACCTGACACAGAACATAAGTTATCACGACAGCTGCCACAGGGTACATACAGAGCCCTTAGTACCGGGAAACATTCGCACTCAACGATACAATCGCTCGACCCCCTCGGGGTGCACATTAGTACCCATACTTGCTAAACATCCCCCGGGGGGATCGAGCCACGATTAACTTGTCAATACAATGTAGATGTGAACTAACACGTGAAAAATGTTTGGTATTTGTATGTAACTGGCGGGACAACACGTCTGTCTCACTTTCTAATCGTTTACAATAGCTATACCTGTCTACTTAGGTATAGTAATTAAAACGACTATTAATTTGTGTGTAAAATAGAGATATACTTACATTAATATAATAACGCACACACAAGGGTCAGATAATCTGTATCCTGGTGCTCAGGACTTACGCATAAACTCACAATATAACGGATCTTTTTCTCAAGATACTCAGCATAGATTCAGTTATAGTCTAAGCTACACACATGGCCCTAAATCTAAATATTGTAGAAAGTTAATAGATTTAATGCTGCCAGATGTTTCCCACAAAGCCAGCAATCACGGCGGCGCCCCTAGACGCTGTCGGAGCAATTAACTGTCAGTCTGGACGAAACGTTTTACCTATACGGCGGCCATAAAACATCCGCACTTCACCTCCGCCATCAAAAAGACGTAAAACTTCTTACAAATAAATAAGTTGCTCTCACTGAGGAGTTTCCGTACCTTTAATATTTCCTTTGTATAATATGAAATAACTCCAGAAAAACGACCAGACAAATTCTGTGTTATGTGAAGTTACTGACAGTTTTAGCCATGGCAAGCCACTACGCTTGTACTTAACGAAAGGAACCCTAAAGTCCGTATCCGTGTAGAAGATAAATTCCTCTGAAATATTCCGACACACATTGATAGCTGAAATTTTTCACATGTCTAGATTTATTTAGCAAACGGGTAATGCATGGGCATCCACCTGGTACGATTGATGGAGGCGCGAACTTTTCTCATTTGCACTCTGGAAATAAAACAAATAGGTACCACGAAATTGATTTAGTTCGGTGCACGGTGAGGAGAGCTAGGTATTCAAAAGCGTGGGTTTTACATACTTTTGTTTCGAACAGGTAGATTTCAGGTATATAATAGAAACAAAAAGCTTTAATTTCTTATTTTAACGTGTATTCTATTTAAAGTCTGTAACAGAGTTCAATCGGCATTCGAATAAACCTCGTTTGAAAGCGCTCGACATTAAATATTAAATATAAACCACTCTATCTTTGCCTGAATTTGTGTAATTCTCTGTAATCGCAGCGTAGGAATAAAATACTATTATGTGCGCGCGATGGATATGAGTGACGTGACGTGTCGCGGTGACGTAACGGTTGCACGGCGGGGGCAGGGGTGCGGCGGGACTGTCTGATCGTTAGTTCGTATGTGGCGGCCACATACGAACTAACGACCTGACAAACACAAAAACCTGCATCGCGAATGCAGAGTTTTTGGCGCGATTTGAACACTTACACTTACGACAGTCTGGCTATAACCGTTGGGCTGGGTTGGGGATACATTACTACCGCTATAAGCGAGTTGCGCTGGCGTGGTGGTCACTGGCACGCAAGCGCTACTCGCAGACATTCGCGTGACTGCGGCCGCGAGCGCTGCCCTTGACGACGATACACTGACTTACATATCGTGACTGTTATCATATTGTCGTAATAGTATTGTACTAACAAATGAATGGACGTAGTTTCGTAGAACGTTGAACATACGATTGTTGATTTCAAAGTCACCAGAAATAACACTAAGTCGCAATTACTTTAAATTTTTCTTTATTTTGTTGGATGCAGGGAAATAGGGGCACAGTTCGATAGTCCTTATAGTTAATCGACCAATATTTGGGCAGTCTAGCCCAGATGCTATATAATTTACGACGTACTAAAGAACACAACGAACCCTTCTACACTACTGGTAGTGTCAACTTCTCAATAGACCAGTTGCAGCTGTACACCACAATCTGTCATGTTCGGGCTGTTCCGAGCACATTGCGCTATAAATCCGTGTGCTCCGTAAATACCCGCGTATTCGCGTTCTTCGGGCCCGATTGGGCACGCTCGGCTATATTCGGACGGCACATTAATCGGTCACCGTGCGATGACGTGCGTGTCGTGCGACAAACTATTCATGTCTACTCATGTCCTTATTGAAATGTGGTGGACTGTTGGTGCATTCCATAAAGACTGTTTTTCATTCTAGTTGAGAACCTCAGATAGACTGATTTGTGAATGCGGAAGACTTTGAGTCTGTGCAGTAAGCTCTAGACTTTACTCTGAATGTCTAGTATATGCAAAGAGTTACAGATATATATAAAGGCTACCAAACATGAGAGATAGACCAGATGCATGAACGTACGGGTGTTGGGCAGGATTGACGGATATGAACTCAAAACGGTTCATTTTATGAAATAAACTCCTCCTTATTTTGAAGTTGGTTAAAAATAAGAGTCTAATAAGTGTCTGTCAGAGACACAATAAAAACCACAAAACCATATTTTTTTAAGAAACTGGTCTTAGAACCGAAACGTCTCTCTGTACTTTGCCGAACGCTACTTGTTTCGGCAAAGTACAGCGAGAACTTAAAACAAACAACAATTTCAACCTAATAGATGCTCATACAGTCATGTGAGGAGGGTGTTAACTTACTCTCATTAAACTGGAGAAACATATCAGAGCTCAACAGCTAACTTATTAAGTAGTAACTTTACGAGTTACCACGTATCTGCGACGGAATCAAGAAAATTAACCAGAGTATATTCTGTAGTCAAGACAAGCAAATTAATATCTTAGCAAAGAGCAAATTCTTGTGAGACACAGAGCTTGACAATGAATTATTAGTACGTAGTAAATAACTACGAGTAGGAATAGAGTGTAACATGGTAAGTAGGTGAATTATAGCTGTGATAAATTAATTAATACTGGGCATGTCTGAGCCCGCGTCTCAAGTTTTTTATTTTTTACTAGCAACCCGCCCCGGCTTCGGCCGTGACAAATTATACACAAAAACCTTCCTCGTTTCTCACTATTTCTTTTGGTGAAAATCTCATAAAAATCCGTTCCGATATTTGTGTTTATCGCTTACAGACGCCGCGGGGCACTTTATTTTTAACCGACTTTCCAAGAAGGAGGACGTATGTTTTTTTGTATGTTCACCGATCGCTCCGTCAATTGTGGATCGATTTCAAAATTCTGTTTTTGTTTGAAAGAGTATGTCCCCGAATTGGTCCAACTAAAGTTTGGTGAAGATCTGTTGAAGAACTTCGGAGAGATACAATATAACCCTTCAATAAATGACGGTAAATCTCTCGGGATAGCTACAATCCCAAGTCTTATTGATTCCACTATTTCATAACATAACATCACGCCAGTTTGCTCTAAAGGGGTACGCAGATGCGTATCGTTCTAACTAAGACACTCTCATTCCAACGGTTATGTTCAAGTTTCATGTTATTCGGGTAATCTATTCTGGCATCACTTTGTGCATTATAGGAACATTACTACAGAACTTGCCCATTATTTCAAACAACTAAAAAGTGAAAATAAAAACTTTTTCCAAAAAAATACAACCGACTTTTAAATAAAAACACTACAAACTAAAAATTACTTCAGTTTTGGAAGTCGGTGTCAAAAACGAAGAAACGAAAACAGAAACACGGACTTCCGAAATAGAAGTTTTTTTTTACTTTGCAGAATTTGTAGGGTTTTTTCATTTGGAGTCGGTTGTATTTTTTGTTAAAAAGTTTTTGTATTGTAGGTTGTGATAGTGAAGTGACGTAGTGAAGTGACGTAGTGATTTTTACAATGGTACATCCCAACTGACATTTAGGTAATGATTATAATATGATATCGACTGCCTCGTTAGTGCAGTGGCCTCAAACGCTACTGCTCTGCATGAGGGTCCTGAGTTCGATTCCGACGGGCAAAGTATTCAGTACTTCTGGGTTTTTCCATCTGTACTAGCCCGGTGTCTGGACTTGTGTCCGGTTGATGGCAATAGGCTCGCGCCCTATTCCATGAGACTGAAACGCAACTGGCGAAATGTGGGTGTAGGTACTGTAGGTGCAGCCGCCCAACCCTTCGGGTACCTAATACAGGCACGATGTTATGTTACCCGCGACATGGCTCGCGTAGAATTAGATAAAAAATAACTACTTATATATTTGTTTAATTTACCCACAGGCATTATGATTTTTTCCAAGATAAAAAGTAGCATGTTACTCCTTATAACATCAGCTTTCTACCAGTGAAAGTCCCGTTAAAATCGGTGCAACCGTTTCGATGATTACCCGGAACAGACAGACAGACAAAAATCTTAAAAAATGTATTTGTTATTAGTACTGTATGTACTTGCACATTTGTTATTTTGATATTACATAGACACTTCAATTTTATTTATTTGTATGTATTTATAGATGTTATATGATTTTCATAGTTATTCTGTTTTCCCTTTTTAAGTCTTCTCCTTTCAAAAGTAGTTATTTCTTCAGTAGTTTCTTATAATAATAGTAAGGTAGTCTGTTTAAACTTCAGCTGAAAGTCTATATTTGCAAGCCACATACGTATTTGTTGTAGCATCTTCGAGATCTGCGCTTAGAAGGCCGCCAGACATTATTAAGGCCACATATAGGTATCATGTATCGGTCTGACTGGCTCGGTGTGGCGACCTAGTGCTCTTGTTTGGGAGATGCGCCGGCGACGCCGTCAAGCGTGAGCCGCCGTCAACCATCCAGTCGCGCGACCTGACCGACAGCTTTTTGTTGACGCCTCGGTACAGTTACCGGTAATGACGCCTTTGTAATCGATTGTCTTTTGGTCTTTTGTTTAATTACGACAGTTACATTAAGCGAATTTTGCTCAAAGTACTCTTAATTTGCATGAACTTTGAACAGTATGATGTGATTATTATCTAGAAAAGATTCGTTTGTTACGTGGAAACATAGGAAAAAAGTTGAAACTTGTTTCAACTGTTTTCCTATGTTACCATGTAACACTTGTTTCAACTGTTTTCCTATGTTACCATGTAACACTTGTTTCAACTGTTTTCATATGTTACCATGTAACACTTGTTTCAACTGTTTTCCTATGTTACCATGTAACACTTGTTTCAACTGTTTTCCTATGTTACCACGTAACACTTGTTTCAACTGTTTTCCTATGTTACCATGTACTCGTAACACTTGTTTCAACTGTTTTCCTATGTTACCATGTAACACTTGTTTCAACTGTTTTCCTATGTTACCATGTAACACTTGTTTCAATTGTTTTCCTATGTTACCATGTAACACTTGTTTCAACTGTTTTCCTATGTTACCATGTAACACTTGTTTCAACTGTTTTCCTATGTTACCATGTAACACTTGTTTCAACTGTTTTCCTATGTTACCATGTAACACTTGTTTCAACTGTTTTCCTATGTTACCATGTAACACTTGTTTCAACTGTTTTCTTTTCGCCCGCCTTCAGGAGTTCAGCCGTGATTCTGTCATCACCCAGCGCCTTGTGGTTTTAAGGCTGTTTCAGAGCCATCCTAATCTCATACAGGCTGACGTTCGGGATATCTTCGGTATAGTGACGGGTCAATCTAGCTCTTGGGTCGTTTGCTAGACTCGCAACGGGCTTGCTGATTGATGTGTACAACTGCCCATAGAATATTTCGATCTACCTCAGAAGCTCCTGTTTGGCGGATACGATCCTGCCATTGTCGGTCTTCAGTTTCGTGAGCTTTGCACAATAGCCAGATTCCTTGAAAAAACCTTGGAGCCTTTATTTCGCCCAATCGCGTCTTTAATACGCTCGGTATTATAACGGCGGAGGTATGATTTCAAGGATTTAGAGATCTGCCTATTGAACTGCTGGTATTTGCACGCCTCATCTGAAGACTGTAGGATCATCTCACGCCTCTCCTTCGTAAACTTGAGGGTAGGATCAGAGAGCTTTTTCTTTCTTTCTTTCTGTACGACGGGTCTTGAAAAACTTAGACCCGACCGTATGGACAGCTTCCACGAACCCGTCGCTATATTCGTCCACGGAGCTGCCTAGGCACTCGAAACGATTCTGGAGTTCGAGCTGAAAGCTCTCGTGGTTTTGGACCTGGATTTGTGCTGGACGGAGCGTGGACTTCATCAGTCGAGAACTTTCAAGCTTAATATTAATGTTCAATGTGCCTCTTACCATGCGGTGATCGCTCCCAGTTTTTACCGAACCGAACGAAGAGCCTTGTTAACATACTAAAATACAAACAGATCGTGAAGAAGCACCTGTAAAAAAATAAAAGTTGTACCTATCTAATACTAGAAAAGTAATACTACTGGCAGGTATATAATGAATAACAAAATCAAATGGCATAACAAAGAAGACACTACCACAAAACAATGAAGATCAAGGTTAAAACAACGATCACGAGACTAACGGAATTGGTCATCAAAGTCACAAACAAATTCAAAGTCACCGCGCGGCAGGCAGAGCGTGGCAGGATCTCAGCTGTGACAAAGACGCGCTTGATGCGAGCGCTGGCGCTGTGACACTACCCAATTAACTAGTTATTATAACTGGATTATTTGGACTGTGACATACAGATACAGACGATTTATTTAGTGTAGCGGTGCTCTCATCGTGACTGTAAGTAAGAGTAAACGCGGGGGGAGAGTCCCGGCTGAATTTTATAAGTAAAAATGCACAATTCGAGGTTTGGCTCTCGCCTATTTCCTCCTCCAATATTAGACCAATGTAAATGATACTTTATAAACTGAATAAGAAAGATTTATACTGTATCTATGTTTATCTTTTTAGGGTACCGTAGTCAACAAGGAACCCTTATAGTTTCGCCATGTCCGTTAGTCCGACCGCAGCTTAGCTAGACTCTTAATACTAGAAAGCTATAATTTGGCATAGATATACATATTAATCACGCCGACAAAGTGGTAAAATAAAATACTGAAAAAAATTTTTGCTACTTCCTGTACACGTAAAGTGGGGATGTTTCTTTTGTTCTCGTCTAGCCCATGGTGGGGGTATCGTTGGATAGGCCATTCAAAAATATTACTGGTCTGTGAAAACCATTTTTCGATTCAGGAATCCGTTTACGTAAAATTAAGCTTTAAATTTCTAATTGTTGTTGAGAGTCAAGTGCCATCTAAATTTTTGTTCTTGCATATGTGAAAAAACGAAACGTGTCACATAATTAAAAGGTAAACTATCACAGCTAAGTAGGCTTTACAAGTTTAAGAGTAATAGTCGACTGACATAAAATGTAGTTGGAAAAGCGAAAAAAAATCTGTTCGTTCGGTATTTTTACAAGCTTTTGTTTAATTTGTAATGTATGTGTTGAGCAGTTATCTTCCACCGATTAAGATTAAATGTTTCATACACGTTTATTTTGGATGACATGTCGCTGACTGGTCTAGCAGATTCGGGGTTAGTGTTAATGTCAATAAATGTCAGGCTATCCTTATTGGTAGTCCGTATTTTCTGCGAACCTTGGACACTAGCCTTCTATTGCCGCTTTTTTTCGGCAATACTGTCATCCCTCTCTCGCCTCACGTTATAGACTTAGGCCTTTATATTGATGACAGGTTAAGCTGGAATAAGCAGGTCGCTCAGGTTAGCCAGAGAGTAACATTCACACTGCGGTCTCTCTATAGATTCAAACATTTCCTTCCGTCTAGCACTAAAACCACCTTGGTTCAGGGTCTTGTTTTGCCCATAATCGACTATGCTGATGTTTGTTACTCTGATCTATCCCAAGAACTTTTTAACAACATGGATCGACTTCTTAACAACTGCATTCGCTTTATTTTCGGCCTTCGTAAATATACGTACGTTTATACGTACGTACATTTCTTCCTTCCGTTCTCAGCTTAAATGGCTGCCTATCCGTTAGAGGAGATCTCTCAGATCCCTATGGATCTGAGAGATCCCTATGGATCTCCTATCTGTATCTCTGTATGATCTGCATGTTCTTCACCATCATGAACGATCCTTGTACTCCCGATTATTTAAAACAATATTTTAAAGTGTTGGGCAGTTCTCACGATCTTAACCTTCGAGCTTCCAAAAACTTACTTCTCCATATTCCTTCTCACCGCACCGGGTTTCTATCTAATTCTTACACTGTCTCAACTATAAAACTCTGGAACGTACTTCCTCTTGACATCAAAAAAGCTGAGAGTAAATTTTCTTTCAAGCGTAGAATCCGGAACTATTATCTGTCATGTCATACATAACTCGGTCTTCGTCATAGTTATTATATTTAAATTTCAGTTTCATGTTGTATTTAGTATTTATTATAATATTTATTAGTCTATTGTTATAACAATTATTTATGTATTTTATTAGTTAGGTAGTTTATTAACCCGACTTCAATTGTTGTTCATAATTTTTATTTTGTACACCTACCACTGTTGTGTCCTTTTTTACCCAAAGGTTGACTGGTAGAGAATGCCTTGCTGCATTAAGTTCGCCTATGTATCACCAATGTACATGAAGTTTAAATAAATAAATAAATAAATGACAATGCATGGTTAGCTAAGTGACGTCATTTTAAATCCAATATCGCGGACGGCCCAAGATGGCGGTCTAGTTACTCGTATTTTGTGTGCACTGCCATGATATGGGTATAAAATGAAAGAGTTTCCTGAGAAGAATTTGAAAAAAGGTTGTTTTAACAAAAGATTTTTTTAATGAATAATTACCTAATTATGTTGGCGAATGTAGCTGTTTGTATGGAACACTCGATGCGCGGGTCCGACTCGCACTTGGCCAGTTTTTTCTTAACCGGCCTGATTTAGCCGGTGCATTTTTAAGCATTGTTTGTGAGTTGTTGTTGTCCCATAAACATACCGAATCAATAAAGAAAACATAGGAATACTCGTACAGTAATTAGTGTATCTTTCTTATTCCGTTTACAAAATATCTTTTATATTGGTCCAGCAAGTATTGGATATAGGAGGAAATAGGCGATATCCCAACACCGAATGATGTCTTACCGATGTCTATACCGATGTCTATACCGAAGATATCCCGGATGTCAGCCTGTACGAGATTAGGATGGCTCTGAAACAGCTTAAAAACAACAAGGCGCCGGGTGATGACGGAATCACGGCTGAACTCCTGAAGGCGGGTGGAAAACCGGTCCTTAAGGCCCTTCAGAAGCTGTTTGATTCCGTCATACTCGAGGGTAAAACGCCACAGGCATGGTGCAGGGGTGTGGTGGTACTTTTCTTCAAGAAGGGCGACAATGCCCGGCTGAAGAACTATAGGCCCATCTCACTTCTTAGCCATGTCTACAAGTTGTTTTCAAGAGTCATCACGAATCGTCTCGCGCGCAGGTTTGATGATTTCCAGCCTCCCGAACAAGCCGGATTCCGAAAAGGCTTTAGCACCGTAGACCACATACATACGCTGCGGCAGGTTATACAGAAGACCGAAGAGTATAACCTGCCTCTCTGTTTAGCGTTTGTGGACTACGAGAAAGCCTTCGATTCGATCGAGACTTGGGCTGTACTGCAGTCTCTCCAACGGTGCCAGATCGACTACCGGTACATTGAGGTGTTGAAGTGTTTGTACAAAAACGCCACCATGTCAGTCCGTCTTCAGGATCAGACCTCGAAACCAATCCTTCTCCAGCGTGGCGTGAGACAGGGAGACGTCATTTCTCCGAAACTGTTCACTGCTGCGCTGGAGGATGTATTCAAGGTTCTGGACTGGAGGGGCCTAGGCATCAACGTTAATGGCGAGTACATCACTCACCTTCGGTTTGCCGACGACATAGTGGTCATGGCTGAGACCATGGAAAGCCTCAGTAAAATGCTCGATGACCTCAGTAAAGCTTCCGAAAGAGTGGGTCTTAAAATGAACATGTACAAAACCAAGATCATGGTGAACGCCCATGTAGCACCCACTCCCATCAAGATCTGAGACTCTGCACTCGAAGTTGTAGACGATTATGTCTACCTGGGACAAACGATCCAGTTGGGTAGGTCCAACTTCGAGAAAGAGGTCAACCGTCGAATCCGACTCGGCTGGGCGGCGTTCGGGAAGTTGCGTCCATCTTCTCGTCCAATTTACCGCAGTGTCTCAAGACAAAAGTCTTTGACCAGTGTGTGTTGCCAGTGATCACCTATGGGACCGAGACATGGTCGCTCACAATGGGCCTTATCAGAAAGCTTAAAGTCACCCAAACGGCAATGGAGAGGGCTATGCTCGGAATTTCCTTGCGTGATCACGTCAGAAATGATGATATCCGCAGGAGAACTAAAGTTACCGACATAGCCCGGAGAATTGCTAAACTTAAGTGGCAGTGGGCAGGGCACATTGCTCGCAGAACGGATGGCCGATGGGGCCGAAAAGTTCTGGAATGGCGACCGCGAACCGGAAGACGATACGTTGGAAGGCCTCCCACTAGGTGGACCGATGACCTGGTTAAGGTTGCGGGAAGGCGCTGGATGCGAGACGCACGGGATCGGTCAATGTGGCGACGCCTGGGGGAGGCCTATGTCCAGCAGTGGACGTCTTTCGGCTGAAATGATGAATGATGTCTTTTGACTTAAGAATTTTAGCGGGAGCTCTCCGCCCACGTTTACTCTAGCTTTACGCGGCGTTTTCTTAATAGCGTTGCGAATTGGGTTCCCTTCATTTCGGACAACTCACTGAACATTATACTTAACGTTTAATATTTTTTGTGATCATTCCCAGAAGCTGTAAATTTAATAGATACGGTTTTATCGACAGCAATAAAGTTAATTCGTAGAATCGTAACAGCTTCTTCATTTCATATTACAATTTCTGGAATATTTAACCGCACATGATGTTTGATGAAACCTATTAAATTGAACACACATTCCTCATAAAAGCGTTCCTTTAAAAACCATCAAATATTTTTCTTCATTTCCGCGACTAGCGAGGCGAGACGCAGCCTACTCCCTGAAGACGCTCTGACCCTGACACATCCCAATCAGACTCAGGTCAGGACCCTGACCCACATGCCAAGGTCACAGCATCCCTGCATGACGGAAAGCAGACCTTGCAGCCTCGTAACGATGATGAAGTGTTATTGCACTCGTTAATTATAAAAAGTCGGTATATTAGGCGCTGTGCAAATTAACTTTAATGGTTTTATGGTAAAAGGGAATGGTTTTGAGGAATTACATGGGAAACCGTATCAGCTATAGTATATTATAGTAACTGTAAGTATACTGTGATTTTTAATTTCATAGATTAAACTGACAGCTGCAAATGAGCTTATTTTTTTTATAGTTGCGCGGTGCAAAGTGTTGTAGGTAAGGCTCAATCATAAGTGATTTATCGAATCGATGAGACATGATTCCTCAATTTAATTTTACTAATTGGTATAAATAAATGTTTTATGTATAATAATCGTAATATATTTAAATATAACAGTATTCATACACATAGTACATACACTTTTATTGTGATAAAAATGAAATCAACAATATAATAAATGCGATCGATAAAATGAAGTCTGACATAAATTAGCATAAACTATATAAGGGCCGGTAGTTTCTTAACAAATGTAATTCTTTTGCCGTGAAATAGTTCCATTTTCGATCTACTTCGATTTTCGATAAACTTTCGATCACTCGGGATAGTCAGGATACGACACTATTTTTATGTAACGATAATGTGACAACCCCCCAAATGTCAATTTAGTCTACGAAATTAAAAATCACATTATAGGTGTACCTAAAGATAGACACAAGTCACATTGTACTTCTTTTATATCAGAGAGCTGAGAAGAGCTTAGTTATTATTAAACGCATTTATAATTTTGTTTTATGCTTATTTATTTATTTATTAAAACTTCATGCAACATACAGCTATATAGGCGGACTTAATGCCTGAGGCATTCTCTACCAGTCAACCAAGGATGCTTCGTTCGATTCTCACTTTCATTCTTTTCTGGAGGGGATTCCATTTAATTAGGCTCACCCTCATTCTTGATTAATGAAACTAGATAAATACTGTGTTGTATAATTTATAACCTATTAGTTGGTGAGAATGGTCAAAATATTCACAATATATGAGCAATACCCTGGCTTATCATTTTTATCATCAGCTCATAATTATTATACTTATCGTCAGTATTTTATGTGTGACGAATTAGTCGAACCATTTGTAGTTGTTAAGTTTTCATATTACTGCCAATAGAGAAATACCGCTACACATTCTCGTCACCGCCAACCAGACCACTTAGAAACATTCAGAGAATCATTCTCTGGCGGTTATCTCGACATATCTACAGGAAGAAGCAAGCGGTTATTTCTAACTGTATATCAAGTAGAACACTTTATTAAGGAAGTAATATTGAGAAAAATCTCACCTTGGCCCACTTTACCGTCCATAATGTCGGTCTACATTCAAAGCTTTTGATACGGACGGATATTGTGATAATTATTTCGTATGGTCTACAATATTCCATCCTGTTTTGTAGAACGACATGCGAAAGTAGCTAGCGCTAGGTAATATCAATGAAAATAAAAGCAGGATACAATGGCGGGTCCAATACAGAGGAAGGAGAAAGACTGTCCCGATAAAATGGGGTGACTTGCTTCTACGGGATACTTGGAATTACCATTTTATAGCAATTTGAGATGCTAAGTAGCTTTATTATTTCTATGAACCAAGTCTTCCGTAGGGTCAAATCTCCCCAGTCTCCCCTATATCTGACCAATGACTAACCAAAGTTCCGGGGAAGCGGTGGAACTCAGTTATCTCCACAGAAGATTTATTGGTTTGAATACTTTTTGAACGCTATCAGTTATCAGCTGCAGATAAGGGCTAGGAACTCCCACGACTGATCAGTCATCTCGCTTATCAGCACTGATAGTGGCTGACATGTTATGGCTATAATACTCGTGTCATAGATTACAAGGCGACCCATATATTGTGCCTTTCACTTGGGTTTGCTGCGATAGAGAAAGGTTTTACATAGCATAAAACATGTTTTTGTATAATTAAAATATTTTATGTTTTCTAAATCCAATCTTTTAACTTGTTCGTATTGCGGATTTGTTCGTAAAGCGGATTTTTTTATTTGTTTATTATTTTAAAACTTTCAATTGCATGAATCAGAGAAATATTTACTAATTTAAACTATCAAAATATTTATCTTGATCTGGTTATTATGGTAGATTACGGGAGAGATTTTCATTTAATCAAAGTAATTATCAAATGATATCGTACTTATAAAAGCTTTATTGAATGCATTCAAATCAACACAAACAAACAGACAAACTATATTGATAAGATAACACACATAGGTGAAGTACCGATGTTTGCACAAGCGCTGAAATAAGTGACAGTGCTTATCTACCTATCAGACAGGACAGCACTGAAACTACATTATATACAAGGAAAACGAAAAAAGAACTACATATAGTGAAAGATTACATATAGTGTTACAAATAATATTTATTGTTAATTGGTTTCTAAAATGTACTTCCTCAAGACATAACTTCCTGATAATAATCTAATTGTAATGAAGTATCTAATGTCAATTAACTAACGGCTAAAAACCTCAGAGAGTGACTGTTGAGCAATGCGGTGGTGTAACTATGTGCTGTTGTTGTGTGTGTCGGTGCACGTGTGTGTGTGCAAGAGGGCGCTGGTGGTGTTCCCCGTCGCCAGCCGGAGTCACACCCTGCTTGGAGATCACATCGTGAGCACCTTGCTCAATGGAGGTCACAACGTATGTCATACACATTGACACAATAATTTAAAAGTATATTGAAACACTTCTGGTATGCAATTCTTCATCATCATCATCTTTCTGCCCTAGTCTCATGTTACTTGAGGTCGGTGAAATTTTCTTCTCCCATTCCGTCCTCTCAACTGCCACGCATCACTCACCTAACAATTCTTTTTTTTTTTTTTAATTTGTTATAGGCTCGCGCTTGACCACTATCTCACCTGATGGTAAGCGATGATGTGATCGACGGTGGAGCACGCTTGCCTAGAAGTAACCTATTCACTCTTGACTTAAAGACCCCTAGATTGTAGCTATCGGGAAACACAGACGCTGGCAGGGAATTCCACTCCTTAGCTGTACGTTTATCTATCCATTTCCATCAACTATCCATTCTCTTTGGTCTTCCTCTTCCTCTCCATGTATCTACATTGCATATATGTCACGTACATGCTCATATCAAGACAAATGAATTCCATTACTTTTCTATCACTGACTGGCGACACTTCCAATCTTCCTCTAATATACTTATTTCTCACTTTAATCATTCCACGCATCCAACTCAACATACTCGTACTCATCGCCGCTACATGTCATATTTTTCATCCACCCTCTTCACATCCCAACATTCCGATCCATACAGTACGACAAATCTTATCACTATAATCAGTATGACTCAAAGACAGGCGTCTTTGAGTCATACTCAAATTTTAAATGATTTAAAGTCATTATAAACTATTTTTATCGGGTTTATCCATGTAACAAAGATTTGCCGAAAACCTTAATAAATAACGTGGACCAATCAGCTAATCCACACAAATTGGTCACTCAAAGAAGTATAAGAAGTATTCTTATTCTGACCTTGATCTCTTCAGGCTTTTCTTTTATTTCCGATGCTGTTGGCTACTGTTCCAACTCTCTTAATTGCTCATAAGCCAGATGCAGGGTGGCACAAGGTCGAAGGCAATCCGACATTGAAATAATAGAACTAATGAAGCAATGCAGTGACTTTGTCTTCCAAGTTTGTATTCGTTCCCTTTTTTATTGACCAAAGAGATTAGATCTTTGAGAAACATTATCGTTTCTAGATGTTCTATGGGTTTTGTTTTGCGATCAAATCTTTAGTTTTGATGTATTTTGATGTTTGTCTATGTAAATTAGTTATTAGAGTTGGGGTAGATGCCACCCTTACTACTCGTAGATGTGGTTTACCTAATATTACTGAACAGTAGGAATTCGACCGCCGCCCGGCGCCGGGGCCACCGCATTTAAAATATGATCGATGGTACAGATAACCAAGCGGGTTCTTGGCTTTTACAACTAACATTCAAAGTTTACTAGATATTAAATTAATTAGAACTCAAGATTTCATAAATAGAATAAGAATCATATATATTGCTATTTATTCTTGAGTACTTATCTATTATCTTTTTCAGGTGACATACATAACGACGTTCACGCGAGTGAAGGCGACTGAGCGTCTCCGTGTGATAGATATCAGTTCAGTTGAAAACGATGATACGGGTTGGTACTAACACTATACTTTACTATAGACAAGTTAATAATAATCTTATTCTAAAACAGAATTCATTCACCATAATCAATTATAATGCCCATTTCTATCACCTAACTTACTAATATAACCGTTGCCGCTTAATACTTTCTTCAAAGAATTCCATTTCTATCCAGACCCCAGGAACATCCCTAGGCTGCCGGAGCTGGCCTCCTCCCGGCTCCCGTCGCACCAGTTCCTGTTGGAAGGCACGAGAACTGCTGAGCGTGCAGTTCGTCATCCAGACGTGCAGGCGCTGCTAAAGGATACCGCAGAGAACTTCGACGTCGTCGTCGCTGAGTGGTACTATAGTGGACTTTTGGCCCCGTAAGTAGACACTGGCATATACTCAGCAGAATTTCAGGGGATCCACCTTTCGACAGCATGTCTTATGCAGCTCACAGATAAAGGTTATCGTGGTTCAATTTAGGGTCTTCAACTATTCCTTGACTTATTCTAAGACTTACTTATTGTTTTGTAAGATAGATTGATGGCAATTTACGTAAACTGTAAACAAAATACAGATGAAGAGTCGTCCAATTAAAAACAGAATGCGAATAGATTATTAAAAACCTCTTCATTGTTACATGTAAAAACAGATAAACTGCACATTACAATAATAATTTTATTTCTAATCAGAGGATAATAGAAGCAAGCGCACAACAGAAAGGGACAATCGACGAATAAATTCCAATCATCCTAGTCTGAGATTACACGAACAATGGTGCCAAATAAAAGATTTGTCATAATATTTTCGATCAGCCTTTCAATCCGAATCGTAATGTTCGTAGAGAGCTCGAGACGGGACAATAGATAAGTGGAGGTTTGATATAGCGATGATAATGCGATGGCTGAATATAATGAACCGGTCGGTCTCGAGGTTCTACTGTAGCGTTTAGTGAATTAATCAGTGCATGATAGTTATAATGTGCCTTTTTTCACCTTATACAATTTCATTATTTTTAGATATGATCTAATTGGAGTGGTCCTAGTTTAGCAGTGATCTGCTTTAAATGATAATAATGCCGAATTTACTTCTAATCTCACTTATAATGAGTCGTTGTCAAACCGGTTTCATCTTCCAGGTTAACAGCAGTGTTCGACTGTCCCCTGGTATGGTACAGCTCCGTGGACGCGTCCTGGATTAACCTGCAGCTGGTGCACGAGGCCAGCAGCCCCACGCTCTTCGTTGACCCCATGGCTGCAGCGCTGCCAATCCTGCCGCCCACTGTGGGGGACAGGGTCTACCGCATCGGGAGACAGGCCTACCTTTCCGCCTGGGTATAGTGGGTATATACCATAGAAGTATTAAAAACAGAAACTTGGAGCTAACATTGTAATAACTGCTCTGTTGAGTAGGATTTAAACGTTGCTTTCATTTAGTTTAACGATCGTAGCAGGTTCTGTAGTTTCTGCCTACCCTTCATGGAAAAAAGGCATTAGTTTATGTATGTGGCAAGGAACGATGAAACTGATTGTGGAATGGCGGTGATGGGTATTTTACGCGATTAATATAATTTGTTAAATAAAAATGTTCACACAATGCCGCTAATGAGATAGCCCATAATTATTAGTTTAAAATTATAGATCTGGATTGTCTATTTATGTTTGTGAACTCTATCGTCAATGCTTCTATGGTCATGCGTTTAAATCCCAATTGTGACAAAAGTTAAATTGCATTTGGTTTGAAAAAATATTGCAGGAAAATATTATTTAGAAACTGCAGTGCATGTGTGCGTGTGGGTGTGCTATAGGTAACTGCAGTGCATGTGTGTGTGGGTAAGCTATAGGTAACTGCAGTGCATGTGTGTGTGTGGGTGAGCTATAGGTAACTGCAGTGCATGTGTGTGTGGGTGTGCTATAGGTAACTGCAGTACATGTGTGTGTGGGTGTGCTATAGGTAACTGCAGTACATGTGTGTGTGTGGGTATGCTATAGGTAACTGCAGTGCATGTGTGTGGGTGTGCTACAGGTAACTGCAGTGCATGTGTGTGGGTGTGCTACAGGTAACTGCAGTGCTTGTGTGTGTGGGTGTGCTATAGGTAACTGCAGTACATGTGTGTGTGAGTGTGCTATAGGTAACTGCAGTGCTTGTGTGTGTGGGTGTGCTATAGGAAACTCAGCCTAACCCTTCGGGGAATATAGGAGTGACATATTCATCGACACATACTTCGGGGAAAAAATTGTAGATTTGTGGTGTATGGAAAGAGAACTGCCTCGTGTTTAAATAACGATACTAAAATTTGGTGCACTCGTCTTTTTAAAATACAGCACTACTGATTTTTGTTGTGAGATCCATTCAATTTAAACATAATTACCGTACCTAATTTATTCTAAATCTGTAATGCTCATTCATTTGCTATACAGTATGTATTTATGAAGAGCCATTTGCCTCGCAGTGGGATAATAACAACCAGATATTATTCTTATTAGGCATCAATTGTAAAAGTGACAAGAAATTGATTACACATGATTGTGTCTCAGCAAAAAAATAAAAAGTGCACAAAGTAAGCATCGCTTGTCAAGCAGGAGTCACTGACCCACAATTAAGGGTAATTGTCACAAGTGCATGAAGACTTGACGTTTAAATTATTTAAATTGCTATTAAATATGCAGACGGCAGTAATGAGAATGGCAATGTCGGTGATTTTAGCGTTTGCTTATTAAACCGCAAAGTGATCGTCAGCTGAAGGACAACTTAAGACTTTTGTTAAAATTAAAAGTATCGTCTGATAATTGATAAATGGGTGACACAATGCAAAATAGAGATAACTGCGGTTAACGTCTATTTGTTCTGTGGTATGTCCATTATGTTGTCGTTATTGTTGCTCTATATTGCAAGAGCCCTATGTTTTATTAGTTTTCTTTCTTTATTAGATTTTAGAAATCTAACCGAATGCAGTTGGCCACCAGTCACACTATTTGATTTCCACAGCCCTCACTGCACTTGTTCCACTTTCAGCTGACATTATCATCATCATCATTTCAGCCGAAGGACGTCCACTGCTGGACATAGGCCTTCCCCAAGCGTCGCCACACTGATAATTACTGTGCGTCCCGCATCTATCGGTTTCCACCGGTAGCCTTAACCAGATCGTAGGTCCACCTAGAGGGATTCCAACGCATCGTCTTCCGTTTCGCGGTCGCCACTCCAGAAGTTTTCGTCCCCATCGACCATCCGTTCTGCGATCACTTCATCCAATGTGCCCACTGCCACTTCAATTTGGCAACTCTCAGCGGTGAGCTGACATATAAAATCAAAATGAATATCTTTTTCTCACAGTTACATAACCAACTACGTGGAGTCTCCCGCCTACTACGAGATCTACCAGCTGGCCATCCAGCGGCGCGGGCGCTCGCCACCTCTGTACGAGGACCTGGTGAAAGATGGCGCCTTGCTGCTGGTCAACTCGCAGCCACTGCTGGGCCAGGGCCTGCCATTGCCGAACAACGCCAAATACGTTGGGGGTCATCATATTGAAGGATCTGATTCGATACTGCCAAAGGTGAGTTGGCTGACCTCGTTTAGCTAGGGATATTTTCCTGAGGTTTTAACCCCGACGTAAATCATACGTTCAAGTGTTGTATAAATACACAAGAAGTGTGGATAAGTTGATATAATAACTATGGATAAGTTCGTGTAACTCGGTAGATAGCTAGCAAGTAAGTAGTAAGCTGATTGCTGATTGTTATTCGAAGCAACAAGTATAAGTCAATCGAGTGGAAGGGCTTACACACTAGAGCTCTTTAGACAGACAAGCTGAAGCCATAATATTATGCAGCCGCTTACCTACTTAGTATTTAGTAGGAACATGACGTACAAGCTTTTTCTCCTGGCTTCGCTCACACCTTTCGCATAGGAATCGTGCATTTTTTTCCGGAATAAAAAGTAGAACTCAGAAAAGTCACTCATTTTGACTTTCTACTTGTAAAATTTTGGAAACCAGATCAGTACCTCTTTATATTATTTTGTAGTTTGCATTGAATTGATTATATACTGTTGCATTCGTCTTCTTCAACAATGTTTATAAACACTTTTTGGCTTATGAGTTCATTCCTATTCAATTTTTTTACCAAGTCGCGACACAATCGCATACGTGTCGAGATTGGAATTCCTCACCAAACTGTTCCACTGAATATCGACGGTATCCTCTTTGTTGCACTTTTTACTATTTGGAACTCGACAGCTGCAACAGTATGTGGATAGAAATGGCATCCACTTGCAATAATTCGTCCGAATGCAATCCCGGGAGCGCGGTGATGCGTGATTCGCTTTTATCGATGTGAACTTTTACTGAGGTTTCTATGTGTAGTGCACACAGTGCAATTAATTAGCTGCGACCGTTGTGCACCCGCCCTTTCCTGTGCTAGTACATGTAGATCTGATGTGCCTTTAAAAGCTTGAACAAGAAGACTGCCATAAACAGATGCTTCGCGAGAATGCGGCAACGATGCGACGACCATTTTTCATAGAAATTGTTTTACGAATAATATATTATCTGTCTTTTCTTCAGACTCAGGCTTATACCGTGTGCAAAGTGTGTGTGCATGTCCCAGACCATGGACTTGCGTAGTTCGATTCCTAATTTAAATAAATAACATAAACTTAATGGATCAGATAGCCCGTGACCCCATTGCGTTACTAAACTTCCATTTTATAGCAGAGTGAGGCGATGGGGAGCACGGTAACACCATCATAAACTTATATGAGTGACGTCTCAACCAGACGCGAGTTAACTTCTATTTCAGATGGAGTCAATTGAAACGTTCTCGTAAAAGATAAACTTTAAAGCGTGCTTTGTGGAATATTTTCAACTGAACCTATAAACATATCTCATCTATCACGCTTGTGCGTATTAAGGAGTTAGCAGGGATTGCCGCATGTTGTAGGATATAGGTTAAATTCGTATGTCTATTAACCTATCTCTGTTATATTATCTCTTGCTTGATATGGCTTATAATGGAAATGACGGTTGTCCTTACACCGCCACTGTTTTTTCTGATTCATCTTATTGCGGTATTCAAGACAGACGAATTTTTCTTCGATACTCGTTGAACTTCAGGTTTCGATTCCGGGCGTTTCTGGCGGTCGCCACTGTTGATTCTCTATGGGAATAGTGTGGTGGGCTTGTAAGCATAGCGCTATCTAATGAACTCAAACCAAACAATAGAAAACCAAAACAACTCACGTTTGTTTTATAAAAATACTATTGGATTTATAACAATACTGGCCAAAATCGTATATAATTGTATTATCTACCTATTTGAATAAAACCCAGGTTCTTAACATTCAAAGATACAGTTAATTTAAATAAAGCTATTCGCTTCATTAAGCCGTTGTTTATGTAAGGCTCACCTGAACGGAAACCATGAATATTCACAATAACTTCATTTACATAATAATGTATAAGTAAATACTGCTGCCTTCGCGTGCTCGCTCAATATAGAAAAAGTAAATTATGTTTAAACATAAGTATGGGTTCTTGAAAACAATACGGTATATAATTAATGATACAAAGGTACAATATGAAGTATTCACATTCCTTCATTTCTTTTAACTTGCCTGCAGCAAACACCACTTAGTAGAACCAAAACGCAACCTTAACCACTAAGAAACATGCAATGTTTATTTTTACCCGACTGCAAGGAAAGGGTTATTAATGAATAAGTGCATAGGTACCTAACGTATTTGCGATCGAGCAGAATTGCCTTGTTAAAGACAATAATATCGATCGAAATAATCGAGCAAAATTATCATTACTTACCAGACTTTTTTATTAGCCTTTGCACTCCTTCTTTTGGGTAAATACAGTAGTGAACAAACGTCTATATTTTTTTCCATTCTTGCTGATTAAAATAACGAACAACTCATATTTTAAAACGCATTATTTCTCTGTGCAGAAGTTGCAAGACCTGCTGGACAAGGCCAAGCACGGCGTGATCTACTTCAACCTGGGCGCCTCTATCAGCGAGGATCTGTCCATGGAGATGAAGCAGGAGCTCCTGAGGGCTTTCCGCCAATTGGAACAGACCGTGGTCTGGAAGTACCGCGGGAAGCTGGAATATGTGCCGGGGAACGTGCATCTGGTGGAGAAGACGCCGCAGATAGCGATGCTGAGTAAGTTTTTAGATGTTATTGAGAGGCAAACAAGAAGGATAACTCGACGGGCGTTTTGATCTTTTATAATTTTTGTGCGTATGAAAGTGCTGATTCTCAGACTAATTTGAATAAATTTTGATTATTATATATGCAGAGCTGACATGACATACCGAAGTATTGTGACAAAATCAGTAAATCACTTTTTCTCATGAAGAAGATGTTTGATGATTCACGTTTTATATTTTTTAACTTTCATGAGGCATATGCTTATGTTTGTTATTGTTGACCGTGTGATCGAGAATGAATGAATAACTCAAATAAACGCCAGTGAAACGATTCGGGTGAGCCCACGGGCCAAACCCAATACAAACATGTGGGGAAAAACTGTAAACAATCACGGACAGATTCGTTAATGTAAAGTCAACTGAAAGTCAATTTTAGGTACCTATATGTTACACTTGAACTAAACGTAAACTGCTCATAAGGCAACGTAATAAAAGCACTGTAAATTATTTTTTCGTTCATTTTTCAATACATTATATTACATTCGCATTATTGTACAGCATAACACTTGTCCAAAACCTTAAAAGGTTTATGAGACAAAATGGAGGAAGCAAACTCTTACCACATATTACTAAAATAGATAAACATGTACTTATACCCACTTAAAACTTAAGATGTGATGTCATAAGTAATATAATATCTTTTTAAAGTAAATTTACATTTTTATATTTGCTAGTGACTATATTTGACTGCACAGTTTTAGGAATTTTATTCAAGCGCAAAGCGAAACTGTTACCAAAATCATGCTGTTGATTGTAAAATCGAAAAATTACATAACGTGAGAATATAGTAAGTAACTTAAATTCATCCCTACCTAACTCTGCGGGGATTGTCGGGGTGATATTATAGAATAATGTTACTGCCTGAGCATGGAGCTAATGGTACTAACAAAGCTAAACTGAACTGATTCTGAGGCACAAAAATGGCTAGCTAAGTTAGCGTATAGCTTATCCATAAATGTATCTCATTTAAAACTATTTCCTTTAATCACCAGAGCACCCAAACACCGTGATGATGATCACTCACGGCGGGTTCCTCTCCTACATGGAGGCGATGTACTATGGCGTGCCCATCATCGGCATGCCAGTGAAGGGAGACCAGCTGCTCACCGTGGACCTCGCGGCCAGCAGAGGAAGAGGCATCAGGGTGCCCGTATCCAGCATGATTGGCTACCGTGTCAAGGAAGCCATCATGGAAATACTTGGGAACTACAGGTGAATACCAATATCATCAAAATCTGTCTAGCCGTTTGCCCAAATACACACCTAAACGCTATCTAGCGATATTTTACGTTTATTAACATAACTTTAAAAGTACCAGTTCGCTATTTTATAAATATTTAAAAACTTTGTTCTTGGTTCATTGATGTATTTTTTATATTCTAAATCCAATTTTTGAAAAAGAATGACGCACGTGGCTAAATTTCAATTAACTTTATAATGTTTTTTTCTGTGTGATTTTTTTTTGTTACAGTATAAAAATACTGTCCATATTCCTATAAGGATGATTTAAGAAATTCTTTGTAGTTTCTTTTCAATTTACGAATAACTAAAATATCCCTAGAATTTAATGATGTTGAAGTCGGCAGTCTTTCCAAATGCAGCTCCATATCCCATATGCAGTATATGTATATGGTACCATTCGCAAGAATACGAGTATGTTCAAATAGCTGGTCTTGTGAACAGTTTCAAAGTTTTCCCGTATAATTTATTTTGCGGTTTATTTCCCAGAAGACATTTTTGATAACTGAATCAACACTTCTTTGTTTACTTAGCTGCTTTATTATTTACTATTCTCCAGAGAATTTTATTTATTTTTTTGTGCGATCCATCAATCTTGTCGGGGATTATGGGGGCCATTTAGAGGATATGTGGTAATGTAGTGTCATGATTTATACATTCCCCGGTTTATTCATGAAACAAAATAAATTCACTCGGCCGGAAAATAAAACTGACAATTTGTTTGATTCTCAATTTAGATGTCACTCGAAACATTTCAAGACTGACATATTTTTTTAAGAAATTTAATTAAATATGCGACTAATTTTAAAGTGTTTACGCTCAAGTCTTGGAAACTTTTAAGATTTTGGAATCCGACGTTGGATTTGCAGAAATAATTAATCTTGATTGAAAATTGTGAATAAAGTAAGAAGCCGCAGTCCATCCATTATGTTAAACCTTAAGTCTCCAACTTGATTAATGGTTTATCCTTATTCAGCCTTCGCACGTCTTATCTGAAACCAGGGCAAGTAAGAAACTGTCTTCACACTTTGTTGTGAATTGGAAAACCTGACTTGACAATGATTCGGTATGAATTATTTGGTTAGACTTGGAAATTATATTGGGTCATGATCATGACTAACATTTCCCTTTCTACCCGATTGCCGAAGGAGGATAATGTGTTTATCAGTCTATGTATGTATAATGTATGTTTGTTCCTATGTGGCATTCTAGAGACCAAAGGCGTTAGCCGATTTTGATGATTCTTATGTCAATCGATTCGTCTTAATCCTGCGAGAGTCACTGCCTAAATTAAAATTGGAAAATAGAAAAATGGCGGATTTTGGGCGCCATATTGTGGAGTACCAATGCGCAATGAGCACAGCATGATTTTCTTCTTGTTTACGTTTTTTTAGTTCACTTCTTAAGCAGTCGGGTTTTTTAACTTTTTGAATTACCTTTTTTCAGTTACTTTCCTTCTCAACATTATACCTTTGGTCTTCACAGCTATCGTAGCAACGCGAAGGAAGCCGCCCTCGTACTGCAGAATCCCCTAGTACCAGTGAAACAAGAGCTGTTATACTGGATCGAGCACGTGATGACTACGCACGGTGCCCCGCACCTTCGCTCCCCCGCCTTGCAGCTCAGCACCATGGAGCGGTTGCAACTGGATGTCATCGCCGTGCTTGTCATGGTCGTCTGGTTCCTCACCAAGGTCGCCAAGGTCGTGAAGGTGTACTGGAATGACTTTGGAACTGATTACCAGGATTTGGACGAGAAGAAGAATGAATAAATAAGTGTTGTACAAATTAGCTCTTTGTTAAGTCTGATCATGTAGGTCTTCGATCAATAAGTAGGTATTTAGGTATAGTCTTGCTCGATACAAATGTTTAATTAGGACATTAAATTATTTGCTTGGTTTTTAATGGACTTGTGTTTTACCCCAAATATTCTGAACTTCACGTGCCTCGTTTAGTTTGTTTTGCTGTCTGAAGGATTCGATAACTCAGTTCCGACTACGAAACCGCTTTGATAGTCATTAATGATTGTGTACCGACAAACTACCTTGGATAAAATCATTTGGAACAATGAAAGAGTTTGACCAACATTAATCAACCAATGCCCATACTCCAAGTCAGTTACCTCTACTCGTATCAATCGATTTGAAAGTATCATCTTGTTATTTATCGACATTAATCGAGGGTTTACTCCGTCGTCACGGCGACTGAGTCGAGAGGAATTCCCTCAAATGGACTAGGAAAATGGGCCCAGTTTTATGAGTGACAGTCATTTTCCTATATTGGAGCGAAGTCGAATAGAGCTGCATTGGTTGTCATCACACAAAAATGCAAAACTGTAGGCGAGCCGTGGAGCCCGGATTTACTATTCATACTTGTATGAATATTAGGTGTGTTATAGTATAAACAATAAAAGTTAAGACCCAGTTAGCGTGCGCGCGCCAGGTCCCGTGGGAGCTCATTGTGCATTACTCCTGCACACGCCTTGCGAGTGTGGCTACGTGCGAATAGCTGATTGTAGGGAGTTATCGCTGTCTGTTAATAATATCTATATTATTATGCAGCATTCCAGTACTGAATAGGCCCACAAGAAAGGGGTGTAACGTCTCGAGTTGACGTTCTGTTACTCGGTACGCCATAAGTTGTTATGTTACCTTTTGCATTTTTGACCGTATTTGATAATGAACTAGCGAGCCTTGCAGGCGTCGCACGGGACTAATTATATTCTAAAACCTTTCTCGTTGATCGCTGTTTCTATTAGTGAAGACCGTATCTTATTCCGTTGCGAGCACAGACATAAATCTAACTAGATAACGCGATTGTAAAAAATGGAGTAAAGTTACGATCAATGATCGTAATCTGAGCTTTTCATTTAGCATTATCGGCACCGGAAATCCACCGAAATCTAGAAAAATGCCCTTTTTTGCCATTTTGAGCTGTAAATAATGTATAGAAAAAGTTGGCTGAGGCATTGGACATGTTTTCTTTCATTGGTAAGTTAGTTTTTAAATTGTTTGTGAAAAAGTGGCACGCTTGGTTTTCATATAGGTGGAGGAACTTGCGTTATCTAGTTAGATTTATGTCTGTGGTTGCGAGCTTTAGAATAAGTTGACGTGGATAGATGCGGACAGCGACTTTGTTTTATACTATTTACAGATAAATGAAGCAAATTCATTTATTAAACTGCAGTGAAGCGGGAACAGCAGTACATTTCTGTTATTTACGTGAACACATGAAATTAAACTAGTTTCGCGACACACAGTGCTCCGGGTGGCTGCGAATACGGCACTAAATAATGAAAGTTACAGCCAGAACTAGCGCCATTGCAATCTAGATTTAGACCATAACGCTACTGTACACATTGAAACGAATTCACCTTTGGTTACAAACAAAGAGAAATATATATTGAAGGTTTCTGAATTAAGATAAATTTGTTAAAAATATTTATCTAACTTTCGCATTAAAATAGGGTTGAACACGTAGGAAGGTCTATCTCAAAAATATCAATGCGGAAATCGGTGATGATTTTACGATGACCGTTTTGGATGCTAAAATTGAAAGGCATTCGCATGTTTCAAACTCGTATTGATACATTATGAACACTATAAAGAGAACAATACAAAATAAATGCAAAATACATAGAAAATTATTCAATTAGGTAGAAAGCGTCCTCGCTTTTCATCAACTAACGAGATCAAAGGAGACCATGGCACTCACTTCCCTTAATTAATATTTGTCGGCTCGAAACACAACACTGAGTGAGAGCCTCTCAATCTCTCAATAATATCAATTAACTAAACTCGACTGTTCTAGTGACTCGTGACCTGATTGTCTCTCCATTTGAGACCTCTGACTCTCAAAGATCCCACGGTAGAGAGCGGACCGTAGCTTCAGGGTCAGGGCACATATTTGTGAGAGTGGCATATATGTGAGATTGGGGATACAAAGTAAAACCTTGAACTTCGAAATATTCACTGATTTAATTTTTCTTCAGAATTTAGTACATTAGCTTTGAGTTGGGTAGCCATAAGTCTTTCTTAGCGAATGGATCCTATGATGAACACATAAAATACAGTGATCTAACTTTTTTACTGAATGAATGTAAGGGGACCACTCAAAAAATAATAAAGTGTGGCAAAATAAAAGACAGTGACTTTGTGAATTGTTTCATCTTGTTCGACACAAAAATAATTAAACAACTTCACGCATCGGTTTACAGACATAAAGCCACCAGAGACAATCAGTTCAGTAATCTAATTACTTATTTACAAAGGGTTAGTATGTTTACCCGCCGGTTTCAGCCAAACTAGTTCAGACCATGAAATACTTATATTTACTGATGTTAACGCTAAAGTAATTACTTGGCACAGTTCGAATTCAATGGATTTAGTCCGAATAGTATAAACAAACGGAAACTATTTGTGTGTGCCAAGTATATAATATTATTATAATAAATAATTTAATTACTACAGTGTTGCAGACCGCTGCACCGCCTTACTGTGTAATTACAATGTTCAACAAAGTTAAGGCAGTCAACGTATATCAGTACATTCATGTAGATTATTTCGATTAGGTTTATTTAAAGTCAAAACAAAATTCAAGTAAGTATGTTGCCTTCTATGTAATGCAAATCATTATGTTATATATATATACTAGCTGTTCCCCGCGGGTTCGCTCCCGTGGACCACCCACAGGACCCGTTTTCGGGATTAAAAAATATCTTAGCCTATGTCACTCAGGAATAATGTAGCTTCCTATTGGTGAAAGAATTTTTTAAATCGGTCATGTAGATACTGATACACAGATACTGCTTTAATAATGAATTTTGTTAAAATGGAACACCCTTTTTCAAAGACGGCATGTCTTTGTGGTCGTCTTTTTAAACCAAAACATAGTGCTTGTTACACAGGTGACTTAAAGTTCAGTCTACAATAAATTTATTGAGATAGAGAAACAGAGCTTCTAATGTATTATTGTCTTCGATTTGTTTCTTTATTCGGGCCATTTGATCCAATTCAATACAATCAGTTTCGCAGAAACGATTGAATAACAATTTGTGCTGAAAATTAACATTAAAGAAGTGAACGACCGCTCGCACATCGTCGCACACGCCGCCCTTCGACTCGACGTAAACGCGATTAATGATCCTTGATTACTGCCACAATCCGATACTTTCCCATACAACCGACCCAAACAACACCCGCCTTTATCACCACAGGAGTAGAGATCATCTTAATACTGTCTCCGAACTTATCAGAAGTGGCTCTTAAGTTTTGAAATAAAAATGTAATTAATCCGTGACATTAACTGTCCGGCATCAGAGTCTCGAAGGACTTCATAACATTATATCCTTGGATATTAGTCTGCTACTAAAATAATTTATTTCTTCGTAAGATCGGGACAGGAGACACATTGATTAATGATTTCTTTGCTATTTTATCGTATGTTTATTGATCAAAATTCGCGTTTGTTTTATTAATCATTAGTTGTAGACGTAAATCCACTAAGTAATACAAAGGAAATCTTATTAGTACTGCCACTAATGGAACATCATTCATTGAGCTGTATTTTATTAAAAGCTCCATCTCATTCGGTACCTGAATGGATGCTACATTGAAAACTACAGTTTGTTTTATATTGCAAATTTCCTGAAGAAGTTAAATTATAGTAAAAACTAACAAACACAAATCGTGTTCGGGCTCTGAAAGTTATGTAGCCTTCCAATTCACATGAATACATTGGTATACCAACTTCTTGTTTGATATAACTCTGTCACCTATTACTTATATGATTACAAGGACATCATAATATTCATTGTTGAAAAAATATTGGCTGGTTGGCAGTGTTCAGTTTCAGCTCTAAATATTACTTACTAGTAGATAATAATTTTATTATTGCTATTATGTTGCCAATCTAACCATGACTGCTTCCCATCCATTACAGTTCATAGTCAGTTTATCTTCTCGCAATTTGGTTAATCGTCTCTCCGTGGCCCGTAACCACAACTGTACAAAGTGCGCGTAAACTAAGATTGATTGTATCTAGTCTACGTTTACGTCTTCCTGTAATCGTTGCAGACATCAGACTTCAATTAGTTTCAAGGTGGCTTCACTAAAACTAAAGTGTTCAACTAATGTTTTACGAAGCGACCTTATGTTATCAGAAGAACTTTATATTTATTTATTTCAGAACGGGTCCTAATAGGCATAACAGCAGCACCACACCTGGTGTAAGAACTTTCCATCGGGTCGTAAGTAGGTACTCTACATAACATTGAAGAAAAGCTATGAATGTAAGAGCTTGACACTTTTCTTTTCAGAGAAGTAATAAATGGCATCCAGTGCTTGGGCGGGCAATGGGGATGTGAAATGCCATTTTTTCACGATAGGTGGCGCATCATCGCTATGGCTATTGAAAGCTGTCAAATCCATACATTTTGTCACCATTCAGTCAATTTTAATTTTTTGTACCAGGATATACCAACCCCGGTGTTCATTTATTGCCCGAAAATACAACGCTAAAAAAAACTGGGAAAAGGCTATACATATTTAACGGTACCTTTGTGCTCTTCTGTCTATATTATTTATTTTCTCTGTTAAGTGTTTTGTGTGTACATAAATAAATAAATAAGGTTATGTTATGTACTTGTCTAAGTTACTCTGATTATGTTGCTTGGTAATCTTCGACGATATAGTGGATCTATAAACGTATTTATAAAGTTCTACAGCAGGAATGTCATTTGCATGGCCTTTGAAGCTTGAGGGCTTGGATTGCCGAAAATAATATAAAACTTCTAACCTAAAACGTAAAAAATACCAACACATTATAATAATATTCTCTCATTTTTTGTAATTTTTCCTACCATGAGTCAAGTAAGAATTAACTCGTTACAACTAAAAAAATATATAAGTATCTAGAACATTATCACCGATGAAAAATATTTTATTATATAAAAGTCTATATTCAATAAAATCTGTTTTCATTCCAGTTATCCTTGCTACTCAAATATTATATTATTTAGGTATCTATATTATCAATAGACCGGTTTAAACCAAAAAAATAACAAAAAAAAACGTGATGTAAACATAGCAAAAATGATTCGACAGCAGCCATTGCACCGCCAGCGACATCTGAGCTCAGCTTTGCGTTCACATCCCCTTTCGGCAGGAACCCTGTAAATATGAACATTGAATAAAATTCATGTACTACGCAGTCTGAGCACATTTCTGTATCAACTACTAAATCATTGACAGTTTTTGCTGGCGTACGTGACACATTTTGTATGATAGACACTTTTGTCATTTTGGATACAATTTTCAAGCAATTACGTGTTCGTACAGAAGACTATTTTTAGAATATAATAGCTATAGGTAGTTATAATTTACTTTGTATGAAGACGGACTAGGTATCTAGGCAACAAATATTGATCTACAGCAGAAATAGCTATCAATACCAAGTTATTGATGTTCAATATATAGTTATAAATATGTAGTTTTTATCTTGCCAACTATTTCGAGCAAAGGACAATTATAATACCACCACTACAAAGCCAACTTTCACCGCTTGTTCACCAGTTCCAAACTCTTACCTTTGATCTTGAATTGCAGTCGCCAGTGACCACCCGCGCTGGTCGCCGGGTCAATAGTCAACATTCAGCGCTCATCAGGATAGATGTTTAATAGACCACGTCGCTTCCGGCCTGCGAGCCGACGCTAATTGTTAGTTACGAGGCGTCGTCGGTAACACGCGTGTTGGCCAAACAAATCATCATGTAATTGATTTTATATGCTTTACTGAACAAATGTTTGTAACCAAGTGTTTGGACTAGGCAATCTAGATTTATATGGAGCAGTATTTTAGTTTGAGATAGGTAATTAAAGCTACGTGGGAGCAAATACAAATAAACGTATTACTCGCGCTCGTGACTTTGAGGCTGATCTAATCGGAGTTATTCGACATGAGGCGTTATAGATAAATACTTACTTTAATTATAGAAAGGAATTTTCTTTATCTCTTGTTTTTTAAGATGGGTTCAGCTTTTCATGTTATTTCATTTGATCAGAACGTTCACATTAATAAATTAATATCTGTAAACCTGAAGCTTTTCCCGAAGAAAAACTTTATGAACTGTCGAATCCGACACCACGGTGAAATGAAAATCACTCCCCTTGCGATCAACGTTTGCTTTATGAACGAGAAACATAATATAAATACCACTAAATTCTTCCTGCTTTTCTTCCAGCTACCTATAGGAAATCAGGCGCGCGCGACAAGCTTGAAACAACAGTGATGCGACACGCAGGTTCTTATCGGCACGATCGATGTTGATCGACCCCGACCTTGTGCCTCGCATCTCAAGTTCGCGTCCCTGCCCACGCGAGTCGCCTCGTACCTCGTGCGACGCGACGCCTCTTAGCACGGGCACGGGCGACGCGTCGTCAATCAGACGGTTACGGCCGTCGGGAACTGTGTAGATTTAGATCTATATCTCTGTGGGAATGGGTTTACGACGAACCTACTTACCTACTGAGAATTGCAGTTTAGTTTGTGAGCTGATAAAATAATTAAATAAATATAAGGAAGTATTGTTTTTGGTCACTGCATGTTATGGTATTCAGCATGATAGCCATATTCGGTTGCAGTTTGCGCACAATCACGTCAATCACTTATGTGTTTAGTAGGAATTTACTTGATAATTTCTTAAGTTATGTTGCGCTGTAGTGTAGAAGGAATCTATTTATTAATACAAACTCGAAGACCAAATTAAGAATATTCGTAGAGTTATTTATTAATAATTGTATTTTACTTGGTAAGTAGCAAAACGAGTGGTATTTAAAAAACTAATCACACGCATCGAATTTCTTAACACCTGCATTATTATATTGAATCACTTTCATTCGCAGAAAACCGTCAGTCAAATAATTAACTCTTCATTTCTTCGTACTTACATACTTAGAACTTGAGAGTTTATTGTTTCTAAATTCATTAAACTTTGGAACATACATACGAAGTTTAGCGAATTAAGCAATATAGCTTTCGTCGAAACCATTATAATGTACACGTGTTAGCGATTTTATCAGTTCTAGCTACAATCGTAACTTACCTACACTAATCTGCGCTTATATATAAATTCTCGCACGGCAAAGCTGCGATAAATAACGTCCGTAATCAAATGTACGCTGTTACAACCGCGTCAGTCCGGATCGATCCGCTCCGCGTCGCACAGATCAGCACGGATTACCTGTGGCGCAGCGATGAGCAGCGGCTCGTAAACAATGCAGGAGATGCAGTCGCTGAAATCCGGACGAACCCAGACGCAGACGCGAGCAAGCGGCGGACGCTACCAATAAATGATAAGCTGCAATGAGCGTAGATAATTTGGTTCAGTTGTTCCAACACAGATTTCAACAGTGCGTTAAATAAACATCGGCTGTTGAAACCACAATGCACTGCAGTTGGCATTCAGCAGACGAATCAATTATCTACAAACACATTAGAAGCAGATTGTATACGAGATTTTGTGTGAGAATGAATTAAAATATGTTTTCCATAAAATCCGCATTTTCAATCGATCAATCAAGCTTTGTTTACAGTAATCTACTGCGAGGCAAATAGGCTGCTTTTCTTTTACATAATATTTATAAATAGACTGATTCAGAAATTTATGTTATACTAAAGTCAAACGCTCCGACTGTATGGCTTACAACTTGCGTCATGCGCAGGAGTGGCGCGGAAGCCCGGCTCAGCGCTATACGAGACTAATGCGTCGGCTTCGGTTGCGGCGCCGGATACGGTTCCCACCATCATGGGTTCACGAGCAGCGCCGGATTCCAACCGACGACGCGCCGTAACCATAGATATAATAAACAACACTGTATTTTATATTTCTATGGCCGTAACCAATACTTTTATGGATTTGGCAAGCGCACCGCTCACGTCAATCCAACAACATTTGATACATCGAAATTAAACTAATGATATCAGATTTATATCATAGTTTATTTTACATTTTATTGCCGACCCGTGTATGCAGATAAACCTGGTTTATTTATATTGATGTACAAGAAGCAATGGAAATGTATAAAATTCATGTTCAACATAAACTGATAACGAGCAGTAAGAGAGAATTTGTGAACGCTTTTTGATTCTGAATCACATCGATCAATGTTGTATTGTATCAATATTTGATTCAGAGATACCTTTATGTATATTAATAGTACCTACCAATGTATATTATTAGTACACATATTGTATATTGTTTTTCAGACCAGACTCGAAGCCTGCTGAATGAACCTTTTAACTTCTTGTTTGTAACTAAGTTCTAAAATACTTCGGGCTAAAATTGCAAGTGAAATCTTGTTAAGGCGACGACTAACGCCAACAATCTTGAGGGAACAAAACGCGCACTCGTTTCACACCCGCGCGACCCAAAATTTTGTAGTTTATTGTACTTTTCCTATTATTCTATGGGTTTAAAAAAAAAAGCTTCAGATCAAAATGTAGATAATTAGATTGTCTTTTAGATGGTGTCGATTTGATTAAAATACGCCCAGCGGTTTAGGCGCGATTGTCGTGTTTGTGTCCATTTTAGACATAACTTTACAAATTAATTACAACATGTTTTAAGAATAAAACTCAAAATTTTCTTAGATGAAATTATTAAGAAAATGGTCATGAAAATGGTATGTAACATATATTTTTTCTAAAAAATTACAACTAGCCGTTTTGACGTGATTCTAATTTTAAAATCAGCTATCTGTGCCTTAAGACTTTCATCAAAATTATTTCGGTTATATTCAGGACCTTCAACCTTCGCAAGTACTGTGTAGTAAGTAGGTAGGTACTCGTGCACAAAATAGTACCAAAACTAGAGAAAACATAAATATCCAATCAAGTGTTAGGGTACTATGAAATTGAAGAGATAATGTATTCCATCGTTGGCAGAATGTGATGCTCGAGAGTGTCCCTTGCGCTTTACGAGCGGGCTCGGCCAGCCGGCCTCCCGGGATAACGCTCGCCTACTTACAATGCTAAACAGTCCCGGAGACCCGGGGGGAGCAGGGGAACTGCCTTTGTCAACGGCGTTTGCAGTCAGCTCCAGCACTTCTTTTATGTATAGGTTATTGAGGGACAAACCGTAAAGAAGATGACGACAAAGAGAGGATTCAGCTGGAGAACTGCTTTCGAGGATGATATCGCAACATATATTTAATAAGTAGCGATAGATTTTATGCCAAGAAAGTGGGTACCGCTTATTTGAAAATTATTCCAAAAGGCCTGCGAAAGGAGAAATGAATAATAAAATAAAAATTCACACAATTTTTAATTGTTTGCGTATATCTTATATTTATCGTGATAAAAAAGAAGGCACTACCATCATGCAGCAGCATGCAGCATCGCAATATTGCACAATCAAAAGATAATGTCCCTGAAACCTCAAACCAGCCAAACCAGCGGAGTTCATCAAGTGATCAGCAAATAACTCGTCCGGGCTGGCAACCGACTGACCGCCGACGCGACGTCCGGCGCCTCACCGCACTTCAGTACTGCTCTCACTTTTTACGCTTCACAGGCTTGTGAACAAAAACTTGACTCATTCACTCTTTGAAGTCGCAATATGGACGGTACAGAAGGTTTATTTCAAACCAATTTTATTCCATCGCTGACCAAAAAATCTTAATAAAAAGTATTCACTGACACTAAAATTAATAAATTCCAGGCAAATTTAGGTATTTTCCCAATAGAAATCTAGTCTAATTTAATCAAATTCCAGGGAATTATAGTCATATTTCACTGTGATAGTCCTGGCAACTTCAAGGAAAATTCAATGCAATTTACCAGTACTCTTCACCGACTAGCCCTTCTGTATCAAGTTTACTAGGCGCTGCATAATCGTGAATGAACCGTCCTTGTCACGAGCACTGACACGGTCGACCTCTTTACCGGTGCTTGTATAAATACTCCATCGATCTCGATGCACTATATACAGGTACTATTACCTAGCAGATAAAAACTAAGTCTAGACCTAGAATAAACTAACACGCTTTATATATCCGCCTGGTTCTCTTGTGTTTACTCAAGATGCTGTGTTCCGTGAGATGATCATGCCAGAGAAGTATTGATTGAATTGAAAAATATACAATTTTCTGTGATTTAAATGGATCGCATTTGTGAATGATGAGCATAAAAAATACGGTAAGACTGACGTAATATGTTTACAAAGATTAATAATCATTTTCTAAACAAACATTTGATCACAATGTTAAGGTGCTCCCACACTGCTGAAAAATGTTTTCATGTTAGGTAATGTTAGAAAACATTGTGTAATGTAATAATATAATGTAGTAATGTTAGTAAGCAACAGTGTAGGAGCACACAAAACATTTCACAATGCCTAACATAATGTAACAATTCCTAACATACGTTAGTAAATACATTGGTGTTAGAACATGTTTGTAAACATTTTTACATATCTCTTGCTCTGTAAGTACACCCTTACACCCCTGAATGCCGGGGTGTATGACTATCATTACAGCATAGGTTTTGGAATTTGAAAAAAGAACTGTCATACTCATACTGCACGAAGAATATTTTTAAAAAGTTAATATTTTTTTTCTCGGTATCGATTAATTACTCGAATCGGAATCTAGACAATTTATTTTATAAAGATTTTATTTTAAATATGGAACTATTTGTTTCCACATCGTATGTTAGATGGAATCGATTTAAAAATCAAACTGGCCAGCAAGATTTGACGCGCTTGCGTGCGAGAAAAAAGGCATTCTACTAGTAGGCGCGAAAGCATCGCGAAAATAATTAATTTTCTTGTTTGAGTTCTTTTTCAAAAGTTTTAAACATGTCTAGTGACGAAGACATAGATCTAACGCCCGATTTTATTAAAGAAAGGGCAAAAACAGTTGTCGAAAATATATTACCGCCGAACTCGAAAGAAAGATATGTAAAGGCATACGACGAATTTATGAAATGGCGGTCAGAAAAAAAAGTGAAATCTCTTTCTGAAAGTGTTTTTATATCATATTTTGATGAATTATCTAAGAGGCTACAACCTTCTAGTTTATGGTGCTTTTATTCCATGCTAAAATCTACAATGATGACAAAACATGACGTGAATTTGAAAGATTTTTCTAAACTTACTGCTTTCTTGAAAAGGCAGTCTGACGGCTTTAAAAGCAAGAAATCGAAGGTATTTACTGCAGAAGAAGTACAGAAATTCTTAAATGAAGCTCCGGATGAAATTTATTTAGCAATAAAGGTACCTACGTATTTACTTGCCCTTTTTTATAAGTTACCAAAATATTTCACAAAAATACTATGCGAATTTGGTGCCTTTAATACAACTTATGTCTTTTTTACAGGTTGTTCTAATTTTTGGGATATCGGGAGCCTGCAGAACCGTGGAATTGACAAACTTGACAATAGAAAATGTAGAAAAACATAACAAATTACTACTCATAAAACTGCCTAACACGAAAACTAAAATTGACCGGTCATTTGTGTGCATGAAGAATTTGCAAATTATGTTGAAAAATATCAAGCTCTTCGGCCTGAAAACGTGGATACAAATCGTTTTTTTCTTAATTACAGTAAAGGAAAATGCCACAGACAAGTAATAGGAAAAAACAAATTTACAGGCATGCCAAAGCAAATAGCCACATATTTAAAACTGAGTAACGTAGAGTTATACACCGGGCATTGCTTTCGCAGAACATCAGCGACTCTATTGGCTGATTCGGGAGCCAACCTCACTCTGTTAAAAAGGCACGGCGGCTGGAAGTCCAGCAAAGTGGCCGAAGGTTATATCGAAGATTCGATGGCAAACAAAAGCAAAATTACTTCTAAAATAACAGAAAATATAAACTTAAAATCACCACGTCAAAGCACATCATCTGAGCCATTTTTTAATGAAGAAAATAGTACCAGTCAACTGCCGCCATTTACGATGCAAGAACCTCAAGTCACTCAAACTCAAGTCTTATCATCACAAACTCATATTCAAACTATAAATATTCCTAAAAAGAACGTGACCATATCTCTTACAAATTGTAATAATTTTAATATTAATTTTAATTAAATACACATTTTTTTCTTCTTAATAAATGTTCATTGAAACCTGCTGTCTTGTTGTTTACTTACCTCACAATCGATATGTAAAGCAGAGTATTGATCTCGGGCGTAAGCATCAATTGCATACTCGGGTTAATTAGCGCCTTCGCTTCGCTCAGGCGCCAAAAACCTCGTATGCAATTGATGTCATACAGCCCTTGGTTAATAATCTACTATTAACAGCGGTGTGGGAGCACCATAATTATTATAAGCTAAACGTCTATATGTTAAATCGACACGAGCCACATTACCTACAGAGTCTGCCTTATTCTTACCTAGAAACATGGTGATATCGGATAAATTAATACGAAAATGTATAAAACGACATATCTCCTTGACCAGCCATCTAAATCCCAAGAAGCTATTATTTAATTGTTAGAGCTCTAGCAATTAATATTTAACGAAGTGCACTCAATAATGTGCAATTAGTGGCATTCCTTGCTCGTGCCCGTGGGCATCGGAGTGGTGGTTGCAATGCGGCCGCGGCGCTGGCGGACCGATATTAAATACTTCAACTTCATAGAATCACTGACAAAAGGTTCACGTTTAACTAGACAAAGGGAAAATTGTCTATTTTAAGGAATCCCGAATCCGATTTAAGTTCAAGAATTTGGAACACAATTTAGTGTATTGCTTTCATAAAAAACGTTTTTATAAAAAAATTAAACCGAATTCCAAATAATCAAAATTAGAAAGTGAATAAAACTTCTTTTTCGAAAGAACTTCTTTGGTATCTACGTATTGTTTTTTTTCGTTTTTCGACACCGTCGTTTTTTTGTATAGAATAATAGAATTTTTCACTTTTTCGTTGTGGTACCTTATAGCCAGATAGATTCTTTAGTAAGGGCCTACCTGTAATACCAGAATAGATTACCCGTATATCATGCAACTTGAACATAACCGGTGAAATGAGATTGCACCAAGGTGAACTGTACACATCTACGTACCCCTTTAGAGCGTATTGGCGTGATTTTATCTTATGAAATGGTATAAAAAAGAGACATGCGATTGCAGCAATCCCGAGATATTTGCCGTCATTTGTTGAAGAGTTCTGTTGTATATCTTCGAAGTTCTTCACAAAATTCAAATAGAACCAATTTGGAAGCATACTCTTTCAAACAAAAAAAGAATTTTCAAAATCGGTCCATATTTGACGTAGAAATCGGTGAACATACACAAAAAAAAACAAACATGAAGTCGAACATAGAATCTCCTCCTTTTTGGAAAGTCGGTCAAAAATTAGAATTTTTTTAGTACATTGAATCAATTCTCTTCTCGTATGTTTCATTCGACCGTGGGATGGTTCTTCACCCGTCGACAAGTTTTGCCTGCTTTCATCCGGTTCTTCTGTTTTTATTATCTAGGCTCGGCATGCTAGTATTATATTATCTGTGGCTAGGCTGTATTCAGGGTATTGCCTACATTGGTAAATATTTGCTTTGGAATAACTGGAGAACGCTTTTCATAGCCCGTTCTTACTGTACGAGTATTATCCTTTTTGTTTTCAAAGGAAACAAGTTTACCTACATATTTAATTTGAAAGTGAGCCCGGGGCTCTTGGAACAAATAGGATATTATTTTTCAATCAGAAGACTTATTTATACATATTTTAGGTTCTTTTCCAAATTCAATAGGGAAAACCCTTTACTTACAAAAATATATGTCGACAAATCAGAGGAAAAAGTCTAGTATATAATAATTCTAGACGGAAAATTCAGTATTTCCACCTAAAATAGGTAACCGAATGCGATGATGAAATGCAATGATGTTTAAATGCAACAGCTTCCCAAACTATATGAATATATCCGTGTGTGTCGAGCCGTCGTGCGACATATGCTATCTAATATTGGATGCAGTTCCGGGAATCCTGCCGAACTCTCACCTAAATCCAGTAAATCGTGCTTGTGAAGCTTCCAACCCACTATGTGTAACAGGCTTTATTTGAAACAAGGATTCAGATCACGATGAATTTAGTTATATAGAATACTGTTTCTCTATTTCCAGTTAACAGATTAGTTTAAAAAAAACATATTTAAAAAAACCCCTACAGAAAAACATCTAAAACGCAAAAAATAAACCTCGTACTCGCGTCGGGGAACCGCCTTTTTTTAAATATGTAATTTAATTTTTATTTCATTCTTTTTAAACTACATTTAATATAGCTAGTAGTAGACACGCTTCAATCGACAATCTATCGAAACAAATATTAATGACACGATATCTTGCGAAGAAAGTAAAATGCGGATAATATCTTCGTTTACCATCAGGTGAGATAGTGGTCTAGCGCAAGCTCATAATAAAGAAAAAAAAATCTTTTGATAGGCTGAACCGATTTTATTCAAACATAGCTAAGAACACTCTCGACAAAATCGGTTCTGCCATTTGGGCGCTATAACGCCACAGAAAGACACACAGATACACAGTAACACACGTCAAACTTATAACACCCCTCTTTTTCCGTCGAGGGTTAATAAGGTACTAAGATTAACACACTTATTCCGGATTTGGCAGAGGAAAATACAGCTTTGCCTATTTCAGCATCATTAATAGGATTGTTTAAGGAAGACTGGATGGATTCTTTTATCTGGCAGTCAACTGCCTGATAAAATATCGTCATCAAAACTTCTTTCAAAGCCATAAAGCTTAAAGTTGTAAACAAAGCTTCGTAGATAATTAAAAACTGAAATAAAACGAGGGACACAAAACCACAATAAAGAGTTAATAAATAGGTTTATTAGCCGCAGGAGATCCGTCAAAACTGTCCGGAGCCCGCCCGTTCTGCCGCCCGCTTTCATCTGACGCTGACGGACAAATGAAGTTAATTTGTTTACGCAGCGACCAAGTGAGATATAGCCGACACACATAAACGTAGCGCTGATTTATTATCGCTTAGCTTTTCATGTGGGGTGCCGGGTTTACGATGGTTGGTTAAGAAGTCTATGATGCGTTTTTATTCAGTGGAGATATTTGTTTAACACTCTTTAAAA
Organism: Orthosia gracilis; assembly: GCA_947562075.1. Lineage (NCBI taxonomy): Eukaryota > Metazoa > Arthropoda > Insecta > Lepidoptera > Noctuidae > Orthosia > Orthosia gracilis. The sequence continues at coordinate 24,490,216 of OX387274.1, read as the reverse complement.
GATTTAAATACGCGCCCTTTTTTATAAATTCCAGTTCATGTGTATTCTGATATAGCATAGTACACTGTGTTCATGAATAAATAAAATAGAGATGATTCCCACAGCAAAACCACTTTGTTGAGGAAATAAAACAAGTAATAGAATAGTTTTACTAATAAAAAGACTATAAAAAGTGTCCAAAACTCAATAAAGAGGCAAATGTTCTACAATTTTATGACGCCAAATAAAAAGTTATCTCTAGATCTACTAGATAGTCCTTGTAAACCCTGAATTTTCTACTTTGTCGGAAGTAGGTTAGAGCGGCACCATTCCGGTGATTACTTGTATCCGCGCAGTGGATCCGAGACGCGGATAACGCGGTTAACTCGGATAAGATAGCTGAGATAGCCGCCCCAGCCGAGATTGATGAATGGCGTGATAAACAAACGAATGCTTTCTTGACTCTGTCCGAGCGCCGCCATAAATATAAGTTACTTAAAGTGTTTGAATTGTTGCGCCAAGATAAAAGGTTGGGGTAAAGCTTGAGAGAATAGAACTTACTTCTTTTAGGTTGTAAGTTTTTACCTAATATTGAAACAATATTAAATCATTCTGTATAAGTATTTCAGTGCTTGCAAAAACAAATATATATATATTATAAATAAAATAAATAGAAATATTATATGCATTTTTAAATATAAATATTTTTACAATGTGTTATTTTATATATATATATAATATTAATATTTTTAATATATATATATATATATACATATAAAATAATAACATATATATATATATATATGTTATTATTTTTTGTTTTATTATTATTTTTATTATATTATTTATTTATATTATTTTATATTGTATTTGTTGTGCGCTTTTGTTAACTGTTCTAATTATGTAAATCTCTCTATAACACTGAGGTTTACTGTCAAAAAAAACCCAATTATGGGTTAAGCTCGCCTTTATACATAAGTTTTCCTTTTGTACTTGAAAATGTTTATTTTGTGTACAATAAAGAATATGAATATATATGTATGAATATGTCTTGGCTTGAACTTTTAGAACGTTATTTTTTTCGTACCTACTTCCTAGAAAATATAGATAATAAGTACTTACTTAATGTTAAAAAAAAACATACATATTTTTATGAGTATTTCGATTTCCTAGCTCGACCTAAAATGAAAAAATCAGAGTCCACAACGAGTCATCAAGGAACTGCGCATTCGCCATTATCACCCAATCCCGCCACTCTCACCAACTCGCACGTTAGCCGGCTGAGAATGGTCGTCGCGTCGTGCTCCAGTTCCACGTCTGCGTGTACGCGCGCTCATACTCAATGGGTGCGATGAAAGCTTTTCCTGTTGCCGCTGTTGTTACTGCTCCACAATATTCTATAGGGAACACTTGGGAAGTGTTTACACTTGTAGCGACTGTTGCGCAACCGAATAACATGTTGCCTGAAACTTCTGCAATTTTTTGCCGATATTGCTGTTGCCGTTAAACTTACAGATTTTGTTGGTTTTTACATGTTTCTGTTTGTATTACCTACAACTATCTACCTACTTCAAAGCAACGAAGGGCATTGAACATGCTTTCAAACGACTGACAGCTGGATTGCTTTAGTCAGTGAACTAAGTTTTTATCATGCTCTCTATCTTTGATTTTGTTTATAATTTTCGCAAACTTACAAAACATTTATACAACAATGTTGTAGTTTCTATATCTATAAAAATTACATATTGATATTTCTTCATTCAGCTCAGCAACATCTCGCATGTTCGATGTTACAACCTCCTATCACACAACTATCGTCGTCCAGAGAGCACACATCTTAACTTAACAGCTCACCTCATCCACATGACGTGCTCATTCTTAATTGTGCGCGATTTCTCTTTCACTGTCTGCGCGCCTGGTACCGCGCGCCGATTAATACGTGACGCAGACGTGTGAATCCAGCATATTTTACAGTCTAAATTACCCTCTTCCTTCTTGTGATATTGCTTAAAAGATATTTTTATAAATATCTGAATTCTGTGTTAATAATGAAATGCCAACAGAAAATACATCAGCTTTTGTGATCATTCTCATCTAATATGAAATATTTGATGGCTAGGTACATAGACTTCTATAGATTGAATTTTCCAAGACTGCGTCATATTTTATTGAGAAGCCAGTCAGGTTACGGCACAGATTGAATACAAAATGCAATATTCTCTCAGCCGTCGAAAGCTCAGCTCTTAGGGGAGACTGTAGCTTTGTGGTCCTTACCAGACAAAGTGCAGGCACAGGTAAGTAAGTTACTTGAGGTTCAGATAGCGCTAAACGGATTACGAACAGAAAGAACCAAGTATCTTAGGGACTTTCTGAACTAAACTCTAATAATAGGTTACTTTTTTATTAATTTTTTCCTTTATTTATCATGTATACATAAAAAAAGTTAATTCAAAATATCTAAAAACCCGACTGCTTAAAAAGCGAACTAATAAGATGTAAACAAGATGAAAATTATGCTATGCAGTCGGAGGATACCATATTCGCGATCTGGCTGACCAAAACCAGATATATCCTCTGACTGCACAGCAAGATTTTCATCTTGTTTACGTCTTTTTAGTTCGCTTTTTAAGCAGTCGGGTTTAGATTTTCTGAATTAACTTTTTTATTTACAACTTTTTAGTTCTTTTTTTTAGAATTAGGTACATTTAAACATATAAGTGCTACATATTTTTGAAATTTCCTCTTAAAACCCTTTATTTTGATATCCCATACGATAGGTACAGGATGAAAAAAAAATTTGGTCTCCCACAATGTGGTGCCCAAATTCCCCCATTTGCAGCCAGTGACACACGTAGGGTTAAGACGAATCGATTGACGTAAGAGTCCTCAAAATCGGCCAACGCGCTTGGTCTCTAGAACGCCACATTGGAAGAAACATACATACATAGACTGATAAACACATTACCCTCCTTCGGCAGTCGGGTAAAAAGAGTACATGATTATTCGTATTAAATAGCAACCTAAAATCACTAAGGTTTAAACTTGTGCTATCATAAGTATCAATATGTTAATGTACCTATATGTGCTCTAAATAAAAAAGACCCTAAAAGCAACATACAAACTATCGTTACAGCATTCCCTAATCCAAAGACATAACGGAAACTATACAATAATAAACGTTATTGTCGATAACAATTAATAACATCTTTAACATAGTATTTAGGTCTTTAACTAGTTGGTGTTACAAACATCTCTACATTATCTAAATAATACTTGAATAATATAAATTATATAACTATATTCAAACTATAGTGCCTAATTTCTCTAAAAGGTAGTGGACAGGCAGAGGTTGATACTTAGATTCTGCTTAAATATATTTACATATCTCTTGCTCTGTAAGTACACCCTTACACCCCTGAATGCCGGGGTGTATGACTATCATTACAGCATAGGTTTTGGAATTTGAAAAAAGAACTGTCATACTCATACTGCACGAAGAATATTTTTAAAAAGTTAATATTTTTTTTCTCGGTATCGATTAATTACTCGAATCGGCATCTAGACAATTTATTTTATAAAGATTTTATTTTAAATATGGAACTATTTGTTTCCACATCGTATGTTAGATGGAATCGATTTAAAAATCAAACTGGCCAGCAAGATTTGACGCGCTTGCGTGCGTGAAAAAAAAAAAGGCAGTCTACTAGTAATAATTAATTTTCTTGTTTGAGTTCTTTTTCAAAAGTTTTAAACATGTCTAGTGACGAAGACATAGATCTAACGCCCGATTTTATTAAAGAAAGGGCAAAAACAGTTGTCGAAAATATATTACCGCCGAACTCGAAAGAAAGATATGTAAAGGCATACGACGAATTTATGAAATGGCGGTCAGAAAAAAAGGTGAAATCTCTTTCTGAAAGTGTTTTTATATCATATTTTGATGAATTATCTAAGAGGCTACAACCTTCTAGTTTATGGTGCTTTTATTCCATGCTAAAATCTACAATGATGACAAAACATGACGTGAATTTGAAAGATTTTTCTAAACTTACTGCTTTCTTGAAAAGGCAGTCTGACGGCTTTAAAAGCAAGAAATCGAAGGTATTTACTGCAGAAGAAGTACAGAAATTCTTAAATGAAGCTCCGGATGAAATTTATTTAGCAATAAAAGTACCTACGTATTTACTTGCCCTTTTTAATAAGTTACCAAAATATTTCACAAAAATACTATGCGAATTTGGTGCCTTTAATACAACTTATGTCTTTTTTACAGGTTGTTCTAATTTTTGGGATATCGGGAGCCTGCAGAACCGTGGAATTGACAAACTTCGGTTTAAAGATATTTATTTTCTCAAAGAACAAATTACAGTTCACTTAAAGAGAAACTTAACTAAATTAACAGTAGGTAGTAGTTAACATTACGACATTCATACATCGAAGGAACTTGATGTCATAGAAAAAAATTATTAAAACAAGGGTAGTCTAACAATAACAAACAAAGCAGTTTTAACAAAACTCACAAATACCTTCATCTGTTGTCAATTCATAATTACTCTAATATTATAAAGAGAAACGATTTGATTGTTTGTTTGTGAATTTGTTTGTAATGGATAAACTCAGAAAGCACCTACCCGATTTTGGAAATTCTTTTACCAGTAGAAAGCTACATTTTATATTACGGAAACGGGCCCTGTGGGAAGGACCAGGGGAGCGAGGCCGCGGGGAAGAGCTAGTCGTCTAATATAAAGTTCCGTAGACCTTTTTTAAAGGTTGGTATACTAGTGCACTCTCTGACAGTTTTAGGTAATCTATTGTATAACCGAACACCCTCGCATTGGATAGTTTTCATGCCGTATGAGGTTCTCACTGTTGCAGCTTCTAAGTCGTCTTGGTTTCGAGTATTGTATCTATGAATCTTCCGTGTGAATGATATATTCGTGTGTATGTTGGTAGTAAGAATTTTTCGGATAGTCATGCATGTGTGATACGTATACAGTTGTTTTAGGTTAAAAATTTTTGTTTTTTTTGTATAGTAGTTCCGTAGGCGTATAATAATCGTAGTTGAAGAGGACTTTAATGATTTTATTTTGTGTACGTTGCAGGTGTTGTGATTTGTCTTCGCAGCCTGTCCCCATACTTGGATCAGATATTCCAGATGTGGTTTGATTAGGGTGTTGTAAATAGTGTGTCTTAGCTTGTAGGGTATGCATTTTGCAATGTTACGTATTGCTCCGGTTAGTGGCAGTATTCGGGATCTCACGTAGTCAACATGCGCTCTGAATGTCAATTTACTGTCCAGAATTAGGCCCAAGTATTTCTCATGTGTTGATTTTCGTAGTGATTGGTTATTTATTGTAAGATTTGGAAGTACTGGTATTTTTTTATTCTTTGCTGCAAAAATTATATACCCTGTTTTGCCAACATTCATAGTCAGAAGATTCTGATCGAGCCACATGTTTAAAACGTTAAGATCCTTCTGTGCTTCAGGTACAATATCATTGATGGAGTCGCCGAAATAAAAGAGACAAGTGTCATCTGCGTACAATGATATGTGTCCAGTCAGTCCAGTGGTACTATCGTTAATGTATATGAGAAAAAGTAAAGGACCCAGGACTGATCCCTGGGGAACTCCGCAGAGTATATTGGCCGTTGTGCATTCAAATTTATCAAGTTTGACGATCTGTTTCCTGTTAGTCAGATAAGACTCAAACATTTTGTGAGCTGTAGAAGTAATACCTATGCTTTTCAGCTTCTTAAGGAGAATAACATGGCTAACAGTATCAAAAGCTTTTTTTAGATCGATAAACTTGACAATAGAAAATGTAGAAAAACATAACAAATTACTACTCATAAAACTGCCTAACACGAAAACTAAAATTGACCGGTCATTTGTTGTGCATGAAGAATTTGCAAATTATGTTGAAAAATATCAAGCTCTTCGGCCTGAAAACGTGGATACAAATCGTTTTTTTCTTAATTACAGTAAAGGAAAATGCCACAGACAAGTAATAGGAAAAAACAAATTTACAGGCATGCCAAAGCAAATAGCCACATATTTAAAACTGAGTAACGTAGAGTTATACACCGGGCTTTCGCAGAACATCAGCGACTCTATTGGCTGATTCGGGAGCCAACCTCACTCTGTTAAAAAGGCACGGCGGCTGGAAGTCCAGCAAAGTGGCCGAAGGTTATATCGAAGATTCGATGGCAAACAAAAGCAAAATTACTTCTAAAATAACAGAAAATATAAACTTAAAATCACCACGTCAAAGCACATCATCTGAGCCATTTTTTAATGAAGAAAATAGTACCAGTCAACTGCCGCCATTTACGATGCAAGAACCTCAAGTCACTCAAACTCAAGTCTTATCATCACAAACTCATATTCAAACTATAAATATTCCTAAAAAGAACGTGACCATATCTCTTACAAATTGTAATAATTTTACTATTAATTTTAATTAAATACACATTTTTTTCTTCTTAATAAATGTTCATTGAAACCTGCTGTCTTGTTGTTTACTTACCTCACAATCGATATGTAAAGCAGAGTATTGATCTCGGGCGTAAGCATCAATTGCATACTCGGGTTAATTAGCGCCTTCGCTTCGCTCAGGCGCCAAAAACCTCGTATGCAATTGATGTCATACAGCCCTTGGTTAATAATCTACTATTATCTACACTCACAACGTAATGTTCCAATTAAGAATTCTATAAATATTCTATAAACACGTACTTTACATCCGTGGATAGTTAAAATTAAAAAAACAACCATTACAGTGCAGCATTTTCCTTCGATTTTCAAACAACTGCATCATAAAATAACTTTTTAATTTTTATAGCACACTTTTACTTTTTAATTTATTGGCGCTTATGGGCTCCTTGATTTACGATTTACTCCTTTGTCGAAAAGTAGTGTCATGTCTATGGAGGCGCGCGCTGATGAGAATTTGAATTGCCCGCCATATGACATATTTTTTCCGTTTCCACTTTTTGTTTTATTCCAAATGTATGAGGGAAGATAAAATAGTGTATGCAACGGCATATAATTGGGTATTAAAACATTCGCATGTTATTATTATCAAATTCGGCTTCGCCTCATGTGATAAACCCACGCTCGTGTTTTACTAACCCCCATTATATGACCATTGCATAAACTACTATTAATCACGTTGAGACAAATTATCACTTATATGAGAGCAATAAGCAAACATTTTAGAAATATTATAATAATAAATAAAACAAATTAAAAATAAATGTTTTTTGTAAATTTACGTTATAATCATTCATTACACAGGTATTAAAATAACAAATGTTGTACAAGGAGGCAAAAACAAGGGCGTCCTAAATCAGACCAATACTATTAAAAGAAAATCAAATGGTTTGTTGTCGGCTAGTTAAGAAGCGAATGCAACACATTTTCGAAATAAGGCGTACACATCCATAGCTTTATGACTGTTATTGTATGTTTACCATAATCGTAGGCCAACAGACAAAACTAAATTTTTATATGTCTGTTCGGGGTCAATTCAAGCCATATCGCTCGCGACCATCCAATCTTAGCTTTCTCTATGTTATGTCGGTTGTAAAATGAGCCGGCCCGATGTATTTGATCTTGTTTACAGCACAAGTTACGATCTGTCGAATGATAGCTTATTAATAATGACGTGTTTCCTCTTCCGGCAGTTAACGTTACCTTTCAACATAGTGCATTTAAAATTGGAAGATATAAAGTTGGTACCAGACAAATATAGTTTTATAAATATTGCCGAATTAGGGCACGGGTACACAAAGATAAAACCTTATATGATAAGGTTTCTTTAATAGAACTTTTTGGGACTTAAATTGGATTTTACTATTTCCAAACTGATCGACTTCCAGTCTAAGAGCATGCAGCTAAGTACCAGTTTTTATAAGAAGCGACTGCTTGTCTGACCTCCACAAACCAGCTAATTACTGGAACTAATAAGTAACACCGTATGGTGTTACTTATTAGTTCCAGTTATTAGTTTTCCTTGGTTTATTTCCTTGGTAAGATTGGTTTTCTTTTCATGTCCCGCGCAAATGGCATACGAGTATTTACAGTCTAGCTGTTTCAGGTTTAGGATAGTCTGTGAGATTTGGCCATCTTTTAAAAGCGCAAGATTCCGTATGAACACAGCCGCTGAGCCATTATTTCAAGGTGGGGCACCGAACGCTATGGAGATGTGTGGCCAAAACTACGTATCATCAATATACATACAAATACAATTTTTCCTCACGTTTTTGCCTGCAAACAACATGATCTCCAAGTGTGGTGCCAACAGTACAGTTATCAACTAACTGTAAACGTTATCAAGATGTGTAAACACCATAAACAATTCCTCTGTGTTGTCACCGCCATTGTGAATCACTGAACGAGTTTAACTTGGCTTTCACCTGCTCTGCGCAGGCGCAAGTACCAGTGAGTGTGGGTAAAATGAGTTGAACGTGTGCAGGTATGACAGTTATGTGTGTTTGTTCATAAATGTAAGGTAATTAATGTCATGGTCTCTTGCGGTAAAACAGTTGAGTGAGAATAACCAGCGACTGAGTTCTCACTTAAGGCTATTATTAGTTTAGCTGAAAGGGAGCAAAAGGAATATGTAAGGATCGTGACAGGTGCTGTGGGAGGAGGGCGCAGACAACCAGATAACCTGGAAAAATGATTATTGTAGAAAAAATGGACGGGCACACCCCACGAGGACGCTCACACAATAATTGATGATCTGCCTAGATCAGGGCGATTACGGGACTCACGATGACCACTGCCCTAAGAAAAACCGAAGACAGAGTGGCTTGGAAGTAGCTCGACAATTATTCCGCAAAAGCTGTTCAAGACGGGCACGACCTTTAGGAATGCACACAACGAATAAAAAGAAGAATACGATTAAATAGCTCCATGTTATCAAGCAACGAGGGGTCTCACCGGGTCTGGCGACATGTCCTATTTTTTCAGGTATCTCCAGGTATATTACGTTAAAAATATATTTAGTAATGTATTAATAGTGCCAACTTCCTTGTTCGTGGTTTTGCGCTCAAAACATCAGCGAGTGGTCTGCAGCTAATGGTCGCAGGAAGCCACTGCAATAATATTTACACCCGATGCGAACACAACTACTGAAATTAATGTTGCTTTTAATTACCTACTTACTAGTAAATACTCTTTTTTTACCCGACTGCAAGGAAAGGGTTAAGTTTTTCGTGCGTATCTTGTATGTATGTAATATTCTTTATTCCCTCTTATCTTTTAAACCGGTAGACGGATTTATATAATTAAGACATTGTTAGATACCTCTTGACCGCCCCAGTTTTCGTAGATATGTGACATTCAAAAAATTTAGACATGGCGGATTTTGGGCGCCATATTGGGTGGGTCTAAATTTTTTTTTAATTCCATTCCCATCGTGTGAGGTATCAAAATGAAGGTTTTTTAACGGTGATTACAAAAATATACGATTTATATGTTTCAAAGTTATTCGATAAAAAAAATATAACAAATAAGTTGTAAACAAAAAAACTGAACCAGACTCCTGAAGAACTGAACTAAAAAGAAGTAAGCAAGAAAAAAATCATGCTATGCTGTCGGAGAATCAGGTTGTCAGCCAGCTCGCGAATATGTACCTCCGACTGCACAGCATGTTTCTTATCTTTATTGTATACAGGGTGTTTGGAAGGGAGCTGTACATACGCCTAGGGTAGAAACTAGGGATAGTCTGCTACCTACCCCCGCCCATTATATTGACCTTGGCCTCAAGGTTTTTTTTTAATTTATTTTTATTTTTTATTTGACTTTTTTGTGATTTTTTGACTAAAACTACCTGTAGCTCAAAATCTATCCATGGGACCGGTCGGCTAATGGTCTTGTTTTAATCGTTAGAGTCTTAGGGTCCTGCAAAAAAATATTTTACACCAGAAAATTGTGGAGAAGAAAAGTTATGGGGCCTGAAGTACCGTAGTAAGGTAAAGAAATAATTTTAAGGGCAACTTTCTATGGGGTTTAAAAAAAAACTAACAGGGTTGGAGTTCTTCTGATTTTTTTAAAACATCCTCAGTCCATGCCCTTTCTAACGATATGCTAAAAGTGTAATTATCACTTTTAGTTTTAAAGTTATTAATTAATTTCCGCAACTAGGGCACTTCAAGCAAAAATTTCAACTAATGAAAATTAAATGTGTTCGATCGTAAAAGGATGGCAAATGAAACAAAAAATTTGGTAATGACTAATGTCATTAAATTACAAATTTTAATTAATTACTAATTTTAATTAATTACAAATTTTGTTCAAATTGATGACCATTGACCTGTAAACATGCTCGGCACCTCTTCCTCATCTCCACGGTCACCGTTCTAAGCAGCAGTTCCTCGCGCATTGTATCGAATGCGGCGTGGATCCTGTTAATTAGAACCTCCCTTGTTGGTACTTCTTCGGCGTACACCAACTCTTTCGCCCTTCCCCAGACGTAGAAGTCGAGTGGGGTAAGGTCAGGCGACCTTGGGGGCCAGGGAATTGGCCCACCCCGACCAATCCAAGAATTAGGAAAGCAGTTGTCCAGAAGCTCCCTCACTGCTAGGCTCCAATGAGCAGGACAGCCGTCGTGCTGGAAGACTATGGGCCGATCTTCGTCAAACACTTCTTCCGCTAAATCAGGCAAATCGTTTTCGAGGAAATCTAAGTAGTTTTGCCCGTTTAGGTTGTCTGGCAAAAAGTGCGGCCCTATCAACCGATTACCGATGACGCCTGCCCATACGTTCACGGAGAACCTTCGTTGAAAACCTCTGTGCCTCTTGACTCTCGGGTTTTGATCTCTGGGTGCCCAGTGATGGAGATTGTGGTAATTTACAATTCCTTCCTTGTCAAACTTGGACTCGTCAGTCCAGAGAATACTCCGTAAAAAATTAATATCTTCCACGTCCGTATGGAGCAAGTGGCGGCAAAACGTGTGCCCTAGTTGCGGAAATTAATTAATAACTTTAAAACTAAAAGTGATAATTACACTTTTAGCATATCGTTAGAAAGGGCATGGACTGAGGATGTTTTAAAAAAATCAGAAGAACTCCAACCCTGTTAGTTTTTTTTTAAACCCCATAGAAAGTTGCCCTTAAAATTATTTCTTTACCTTACTACGGTACTTCAGGCCCCATAACTTTTCTTCTCCACAATTTTCTGGTGTAAAATAATTTTTTGCAGGACCCTAAGACTCTAACGATTAAAACAAGACCATTAGCCGACCGGTCCCATGGATAGATTTTGAGCTACAGGTAGTTTTAGTCAAAAAATCACAAAAAAGTCAAATAAAAAATAAAAATAAATTAAAAAAAAACCTTGAGGCCAAGGTCAATATAATGGGCGGGGGTAGGTAGCAGACTATCCCTAGTTTCTACCCTAGGCGTATGTACAGCTCCCTTCCAAACACCCTGTATATTATAAGTTGTATCTTTATTGTTCGCTTCTTCAGCAGTCGGATCTTTTATTTTTAAATTAACTTTTTTTATACTAATGAAATGTTCAAGTTACGAGAATGGTCCTGTGGATAACATCAATATGCTGAATCATCATCATCATTTGTGCCGAAACATGTCTATTACTGAACATAAGTCTCCCTCAAGTGTCAACACCGTCTGTTCCTGTGCGTTTCGTAACCAACGGATGCCCGAAAACTTTACCAGATCGACCTTGAGCGATGCCTTCCAACGTTGCGTGTCCCGGTATACGTTCGCCATTCCAGATGTTACTGAATATTGCTGATATTGTAGAATACTAAAGATCATCTTTTACTAACAAGTTTTGAACAAAGTGCATCCGTATATAAAGTGTGAGGTACTCCGGAGTCCTGCTCTTTATAATTTGTGTCTCTTACTAAACTTACTTTAAAACTTATTTTATGACTTGAGGACGAGGACGCAGTTAAATAATTGTATTAAATACTTTTGCGAGTAAATATTAAAAACTAAAAAATACTCTCCGACACCTAACTTAATTTTCTTGTCACGAGGTTAAACTTGAAACGTGCGAAGTTAAAACTTTACCCTAGTTCATATTTTATATCCTCGCAATATTTTTAGTAGGTACACTAAAATATAATAGTAATAATAAACAACTCTTAGTTTTTCTTTTAACTAAATAACACGTTGGTACACTCAATATAAAAATCATTATGATGTAGTAAAACATTGACACATTAAAAACCTAGTAAAAATAAGACTTTTCTAGAATATAATACTAAAACTTTAAAGGGAAGTTCCGATGGCTTGACTATTTCTTACAGACCGTTCGTCCATGTAGCCAATCAGTTATCCTTCACTGTCAATGTTTTCATGCGAAAAGCTCACCAATCATTGCAATAATTTTTGTATGTAAATATAATCTGTTTCATGAGCAATATTTAATAGTTCAGTTGAACTAATACTGTCCAAAACTTTCCGCATCGTCAAACTGGTTGCTTTTAATTAAATTCTTTGTTACAACGTAACAGAGCGACTTGATTGAAAACCAAAATAAATTTGAGAAAATAAGTGAAGCCTTGGGCGTTTTAATAGCACTTTGTGATGTACTGGCTGTTGGCAGGTCACAGGTAAGGTTTCATTGTTACGAGTCCTCAAGTCGTGTACCAATTACTGAGAACAACTATTTGGATAAATGAACCACCTAATTTTATTTGACCTTTAGTTGACCGTCAGACCGCAGACCGCTACCTATTATATGTAGTTGTTTTTTTTTTGACGTGATAACGTCTTTAAAATCGTTTTAGTCGGGTGACATGTTCAGAAACTTGTGTCACACCAAAACCTCACGAGCGCGATCGCAGGTATAACGAGAGAGAGACGGACCGATCTCCCGTCTCATCTCGAGCGCTGCCAGTCATTCCGTGAAACTTGTCACGCGGAATCCTCACGAGCGGAGGCTGGCATAGCGTTTGAGTGAGTGGACCGATCTTCCGTCTCTCTCACTCTAGCGGCATACAAACGAATGGAGATTTTCTCGTGCGGTTAAGTTTTCGTTGAATGTTTGACGTTATCACGTAAACATCTCGATCGTAAACCTACTTTACAAACAACCAATTTTTTTTTAATCCTACAATATCAATTTTAAATACATACCATTAAATGGTGTATTTTGGTTTTATCCTTCGAAGTTCAGCTGTATTTATCTCTACTGTTTGGGAGAAGCTCATGATGAAAAGCTCGTGGCTAAATGATAACAGGCACACGGTCATAACGTCGATCTTCAAGGTTAAGCAACGCGCGACCATCTTTACATAGCCAGATTTCTGCATGCCTGGTAATGCCGTTGAGCTGTTAGTCCCGACTGTCATTTGTACATTTTTGTTTACAAATGCTTCTCCATCTATAAAACTTCACAACCAGATGATGTGTTCAATATAAAGTACGCTCTTGCGATAAAGCTAAAAAATAATTGCGTTCGTCCCATAATCAATAAAGTTTTGGAAACAAAATATTAAGGTGCAACTATTGTCCACAGATTGTCATGGTAATAACATGTTACTGGAAGGATTAGTAAATTGGGGTAGATTCTTAAAACGTTAAGATATGTTGCGCCTATAAATATAAAAAAAAATATCAAACTGTCACCGAAATATATATCTCTCTAGCACACTCTGTTATAGCTTACTGTATCACAATATTGGGAGACGCAGCAAAATCAAAGTTACAACGAACAAGGAGAACGCGCCGTACTAAAAATAATGTGTTTCAAAAGGATTACATACCCTACTGTGAGTCTCTATCAGGACAGTGGACTGCTTTTTGTTAGAAAGTTATATATCATATATACCATTCTAAAAAAACAAAACAATCTACCATAAGATCAAAATACAATAACAAGAAAACGGAAAGATCTCATAGCACAGGTTCCACAAACTAAAACAAAATTTGCTGATATTCAGTACAACAAACTATCATGTCAACTATATAGTAGGATAAATAAAAAGATATACATACACTAAAAACAATTACACGAGTGTAAAAAAATCTAACAAATTGGATAAAGACCCTAAATTACACAGACACTGAGGTACTATTGCAACATACAAAATTAAATACACACATGCACGCGCACACACACACACAAACACCAAACCACATGCATACACATCATACACACACACACTCGCAAATATACTGGTTATATCTAAGGTACTGAATGAATTGTATATTGCTGTGGAAGAGCGGACGGAAAGACCGCAACGCAGGCATTACTTGCTTAAAAGGAGGCTCCAATCACCAACTCGTGTAAAACTTTTTGGTTCAGAAATAAAGATTTTGTATTTGTATAACCGTAGTTCAGACTTCCGTTAAGTTAATTCAATTAACTGTGAAATCCAACAGGCTAAGTAATGTTGATATTAATCTAAATTACAGCTTTTCTGCAAATTATATTCAAAGGGAACTGAAAAGCCTCGGTTCACTGAAACGCTAATTTTCAGTTGCTTCACATAATATGATATGATAAGTCAGTCAGAAGTCTATCGGACATTGGTCATTCTAAAAAAACAGTGAACAATACAGTCGCAATATCTGCAGCTCTGCTTACATACTTTTGAGAATAATTTGAGATGAAAAACAAAGGTCAAACTTTAAAATCCTCAATCATAAAAATATAAAATGGTTTTCTTTCGCTTCTCTCTTTATTGACACTGCGGCAAACTCAACTTCTATTTAAAATAAAAGTTGTAAATTTTCATTTAGTTGCAAAACCATTACGAGTTGAAACTTTTGTGATGGATATCAACACCAGAGGTCTCTCAATTTTTGGTTAAATCTGCCAAACAATCATCTTTAGTAGTCAGAATTAACAGTTAATAAAGTTCCCTTAGAAGCAGAAGCTTGAGATCTGACACCAGTCTTGCCAAGGGGTACCGTGTTACCCAGTTACTGGGTTGTGGAGGTCAGACAGGCAGTCGCTCCACGTAAAACACTAGTGCTCAGCTGAATCCGGTATGACTGGAAGCCGACCCCAATATAGTTGGGAAAAGGCTAGGCAGATTGATTGAAAGTTCCCTTAGAAAAATTTGACTCATGTCCATAAAATTTCCATGGTGCAGTCGTTTATGAAGCATGAAAGTATTTTAGGTATCTATATAAACACAGGTACACAATTGTATTCACAACTAGTTTTGCCCGCGGCTTCGCCCCCGTCCACCCTACCCTACCTTTTTTAATTGGGACCCAATTAAAAAAGGTAGGATGCTACCCACCTACCTACCTACCTACCCTACTTACCTAACCTACCTACCATACCCGACCCACCTACCTACCCACCTACCCTACCTACCTATCTACCCTAATTACCTAACCTACCTACCATACCCTACCCACCTACCTACTTACCTAACTTCCCTACTTAACTACCTGCCCACCAACTAAATAAAACTACTAAACCCACAAAATCATCCCTGAATTTTCACCTCAACCAAGATTTCTTACCACAAGACGGTATAGCAGCCGACACGGTAACTCGATTGACCTGTAGGTACCCACCTACCCACTCACGTCGAATGTAGCAGTATTTAGTATACACACATGCCGCCAGGTGGCTTTCGCAGCATGCATTTAAATCGAATATTACAAAACGGATATCCTGTTATAACCGCCTTGAGGTTCTTTAGCTTATCTGGTGCGGCTGCACTTAATAAGAGAATGGTTTGTGGGAGAACGGTGCGGAAAAATAAAGGGGGTTTGATGTTATTTCAATCATTTGTAATGAGTATATGCAACTAACTGCTGCAATAAAATGCACCGATTTTTTATTATTTTCGGATTTTTTTAGATCAAAGTGCAACTTACAGACAAATAGATTGTGACATTAGCGATTAATAATTTTAATGTAGGACTCGCAAGGGAATCAAATTTTTCAGGGTACTGCCTGTTGACCCAGAATCATGAAATTTGGCAAGAAGCAATTTCTTATAGTCTTTACTTGAAAGGAAAAAATCCGAAAACCGTGAAGTACCTACATCATAAAATAAAGATTATTCACTTATTTGCAGTTGGTAAATTGACCGCGATTTATGTCTATGTATGGGAACTACAATTTTCTATTCTATTCTTCAATAAGAAGGGTACAGGCAAAAACAGGGAATGTCCTTATTAAAAGATTTTGAGAAAAACGCAGTTAAAAGTTTAGAAGTATGTAATTTTTATTCTTCTTCTTTACTGGAATGTACCGGAATGTCATTCCCGGTTCTTTTCGTTTCGTCCATAAAAAAAAACGTATTTTTGGCACCTTACGTTTACTTTTAAAAAAAGTTAGCGATTGAAAATAAAACTATAATAGATAAAGATTGTAATATTCCCTGTTCTTTGTCTGTACCCTTCATTTTGACCCTCAATTCTGTTTTTATTGTCGTTGGAGCAATGTTCGGTGTCGTCATAGATAAAACTTGTTGTTATTTAATTAATTTGTGAATGTAGCTGTTTGTACGGAACCCGTAGTGCGCGAGTCCGACTCGTACTTTTGCGCGTGAAGTTTTAAATAAATAATACTTGGTAGAAAATAATACACTTACGATCTCAATATGTCAACAGTCGGCAATGTTCAGATGTCCCCACTTTGTCAAAAAGTTGTCGAACTAAACTCGCATTGACACGTAGAATTACAATGCAGAGCTTGGGATGCTTAATTGTGCCGAGCACAAGTTTTGTTTGTCTTAGCTACGAGTATATATATCAGAACTGTCACGAGCCATCAATTTCTAAGAGTAATCGGTGACACTCACTGACAAGCTTGGTTTGTATATAAAGAGATTTTGGCCACACTGTCAATGCCACTATAATGTAAAGACGATGACAATCCTTTTCAAAACATGGTATCATCCAAGATGAACAGAACAAAATATATTATAAAAAGAAGCTACAAATATATCTTTGTTGCTTCTAAAGAGTTCAAAATCAGAACGGCCGAGTGCTTGTGTATGGACATAAAACTGAGCCAATCTATCCATTTGGTGGCACACAGCACAGCGTTGGGTAAGTAAATGTCTGGAATCTTGATGTTTCCACGGCATTCTATCTCCTTCCTCGCCGCCTTTGACACGACACGTTATGTTATGAACGTGTCAGATTCTTCACGATTTTCATTCATCGTTTTAGAGGTGAAAATTTGAAACTGAAATAAGCGTTTTGACTTATTAGGATACCATAAAGTACTTTAATTTGCTTATGACATCAATTATACTGATATCGATGAACCAATACTGCTCTAAAGTTGAACTTATCTAACTGTAACATTAACAGATGCCTTGTTGTTTTATGTCATACAAGATACATTCAACCTCAAGGTGATAAACTATTAAACCCACTAAACCCCACGTCTACAATTTTTATTTTTAAACCTTCCCTACACTCAGGCGAACAAAACAAAAAAAGAATTATTCAAATCGGTCCAGCCGTTTTTGAGTTTTAGCGAGACTAACGAATAGCAATTGATTTTTATATATAAGAA
Source organism: Orthosia gracilis (assembly GCA_947562075.1). Taxonomy (NCBI): domain Eukaryota; kingdom Metazoa; phylum Arthropoda; class Insecta; order Lepidoptera; family Noctuidae; genus Orthosia; species Orthosia gracilis. The sequence goes on along the minus strand of OX387274.1, from coordinate 24,472,755 downwards.
GTAGAAGAAGAAGAAGATCTAGATTATGTGAGGAACTGGTGTCTGATGTAATACAGATCATTAACTCATAACCCTGTATACGTGCTGAAGCAATTGAGTAATATCATCCTTCCGGAGACCCTGACTGTGTTATATCCGAATTTCGTGAAAATGGAATAGTCATCGTGAAAGTATGTCCAATAAAAACCATTGTGTACAGGACATGACCACTTTCGCGGAACCATCAGCGCAGCGCAGGTCGAACGGAACAACAGAACCGGGGTAATGACGTCTACTCCTCACCTTTAATAAGTGTTGTGTTCAAGTAGCAGAACCGCTATGAAAACACCATTGTTCTAATGTTCTGGCAGGTCAAGGTGCGAACATACACACTGGAATGGAGCAGTGTTAAGTGAATGGCAGTGATTCTTAGGATTTCACGTTGTAAGTCATCAGTAAAATGAATGAATGCACCAAAGAATTTGGCAAACAAAACGTTTGCCAAGGGTACAAGTTATTTGTCTGCAATTTTTCGTTCCTAGCGCTTGGGACCTGAAACTTAATGTCCTACGTCCCTCACTCCACCTAATTCGGATGCTAGACGCTTTGCAAACACGGTGTGACGCCAGGTTTGACGGGGACGCGGGGCAGCAACACTTTCTTTTCCCTTGGGGATTCAAATCCGACGCTTGCTTGAGTTTGTGATCGGTTTCTCTTCGGAGCGTGTGGCCAATCCATGTCCACTTGTGACGCTTGATGGGAACTCAAAAGTTAGCTGTTAACTAGCCAAGCGGCGATTTTAATATTTGAATTAGAATAGTGTACATATACACATAACATAGGAGATGAGCAGTTTCGAATAGTGACTTCCATAATCCTTAAAGATACACGCATTAGTTATTTCCGTAAACACGTTTCTTGTGCACTGTTCAGCTCCGAAACATGAAACGCTGACTACATGAACTACCTTGTTTTGACAAATGTGCACGTTTCCTTGTTAGTATACTTACACATAGGTGATGTTCCCACAAGTCATTGTCATTGTCAAGTACGGCGGTGTTAGTAAACACACCTGACTTACGCACTGACACCTTTGTGGTAACTTGTTAGTCATGCAAGGATCGCATTTCTATATTTGTATGAATGTAATATTAGAGAATGGGATACGGTTGCAGAAAGAAAATACTTATTTGTAGTGCAACAGAAAAATATAATAATTTTTCGACTTTTATTACTACGGTTGCTAGGACACCTTAAGCAGTAGACAAGATGTAGTTTATATTAAACTTATAGGTTTGCAACCTCTAACACCGCCCCTTAAACTTATCTTGTTAACATACATCAGTAGCCAAACCTAACTCGTTTACAAAATACTTATGTTTCTCTACCGACAACGGTTTAGTCAAGACATCCGCCGTCATTTTGGACGTTGGCAAGTAATTTATTTTTACTGCACCATTGCTGACCGCCTCCCGGACGAAATGATGACGTATGTCTATATGTTTTGACCTACCATGAAACATACTACTTTCAGTCAATTTCAAAGCCGACTGATTATCATTGAAAATAGTTATTTCAATGTTACTACCTATACATTCGTGCAAGAAAGTTTTTATAAACAGTGCTTCTTTATAAGCATCGGAGAGTGACATGTACTCCGCCTCAGTACTCGATAACGCAACGGTACGCTGTTTCCTACTTGCCCAACATGTAATAGAATTCCCAATTTTGAAAACATATCCCGTATAAGAACGTCTATCGATTTCATTAGAAGCCCAGTCTGCATCAGCAAAACCTGTCACAGATAAGCCAGTTTTCTTATAAGTAATGCAGTAATCTACTGTACCTTTAAGATAACGCAACACGCGTTTAGCTGCTTTCCAGTGGACATCGGAAAAACAGTTATTCAATTGGCTTAATACGCTTACAGCGTGACATATATCAGGACGCGAACAGACCGCTACATACATAAGACAACCGATCAATTCTCGATACTCCAAACTGTCATCCTTTTTATCAGCTTTCTTCAATTTTTGGCACTGCATTGGAGTTTCAACAGATTTGCAGTCTTGCATGTTGTATTTCTCTAATATCTTTTTAATATAGGCACTTTGATCTAGAGTGATCTTGCCGTGATCTTTCCTGATTCTTAATCCTAGAACTCTTTCTACAGGACCAAGATCTTTCATCACAAATTCTTTCATCAGTAATGATTTAGTTTTAGTTTTTTCCGCATTACAATTGCTGAAAATTACTAAATCATCAACATACAACGCGATAATTACAAACTTGTCGCCATTTTGCTTTATGTATACACATGGTTCAGAGACCAATCTCTTGAACTTGAGTTTGTTGACAAGAATATGATTGATCTTTTCATTCCATGATTTAGGCGCTTGTTTTAGACCATACACAGCTTTGTGTAGTCGATACACCTTGTTATTGCCTCTACCTTTTTCAAAACCTTCTGGTATTGCCATGAAAATGGTTTCTTTTAAATCACCGTTTAGAGAGGCTGTTTTTACGTCCATGTGGTCAATCTCCATATCGTACTCCACAGCCAAAGCTAATAACATTCTTATGGTTTCGTATCTCACTACAGGTGAAAAAGTTTCAAAATAATCCACTCCATACTTTTGTGTAAATCCTTTTACCACTAGACGTGCTTTATATTGTAATAGTTCACCGTTAAGCCCTCTTTTCTTCTTAAATATCCATTTGGTCTTTATTGGCTTTGCACCTTTCGGCAAATCGGTTAAGGTAAAGCACTTATTGTCCAAAAAGGACTGATACTCGTCTTTCATAGCAGCTCGCCACTGCCTGGCTTCAGAACTATTCAACGCTTCTTCAACTGTTCTTGGATCATCACTGCCACACGCTTCTCCCGTCAAAAAACCACACAGGAAGGAGTTCTCATCAGCTTCCACGTATTCTGCTCTCGAGTCATCTGTCTCAAATGAAACATCTGGAACATAAGTAGCATCTGAGTGATGATCTGTGACCAAGCTACTGGTCGAAGCCTCGCTATCGTTAGCATCATCAGTAGTCACAGAAGTTTGTTCTGACTCTGTTCTATTCTCGGATACATAAGAAGTCTTAAGTTCTATAATCACATCTGATTCCACTTTAGTGAAATTCAGATGCTTGAGGAATTGATTCTCAATGAACTTAACATTTTTCGCTATTGTTAGCTTATAGCTCTCAAGATCCAAGAGCCGGTATCCCTTTGTGTTCTCACAATATCCCGCAAATATGTAAGGTTTAGATTTGCGATCCAGTTTTTTTCGATTATTTTGCACAGCATATGCTAAACAACCAAATACACGTAAGTTATCTAAGTTTACCTTATGTCCAGTGTTAATCTGTTCTGGAGTTGCACCTCTAACTGTCTTTGTAGGTGAACTATTTTTTATGTACACCGCAGTGTTCGCAGCCTCAGCCCAGAATCGTTGATCCAAACCTGCTTCCAGAAGCATACAGCGCACCGCCTCAATAATCGTTCGGTTCGCACGTTCGGCAACTGCATTTTGCTGTGGACAGTGAGGAACAGTAGTATGATGCCGGATTCCACACTTACTCAAATACTGCTTAAATCTCGTATTGATGTACTCGCCACCATTATCGCTTCTCAGGATTTTAATTTTTTTATTAGTCTCGTTCTCTACAAGAGCTTTAAAAATCAAAAAACACTCAAAAACTTTGTCTTTCGATTCTATTAAATAACAAAACGTATTCCTAGAAAAATCGTCAATAAATGTTAGCAAATATCTCGCACCGCCTATAGATTTCACTGGCATAGGGCCGCACACGTCCGTGTGAACCAGTCCTAACACCTCACTTGCACGTGAAAAGGATTTCTTAGGGAAAGGTAAATTAGTAACCTTACCTTCAATACAGGCGATACATTGCTCGTATGTGGATACATCATAGTCGATACCAGCCGCCATACCACTCTTGAGTAGGTTCATGCTGCGACTATTCAGATGTCCAAGCCGACGATGCCATAAACCCTGAGATGGAAGATCTACCTGGGTACTCAAGGAGACGCTTACTGGCATACTATGTACGCGCGAAACGGAATTTATATACGCATCCCCGGTTTCTAATCTATAAAGACCGCATGCATCCCGTTTTGCTACAGCTACTACCTTTCCGTTTTTGTAAATTTTACAAAAAATCGATGTAAATTTTACTTCAAAACATTTTTGTGTCAAAATACTGACAGATAACAGATTACATGACAAGTTCGGTATGAAAACTACATTACTGACAGTTACCCATTGTTTTTGTAAAAAGAGTTTCACATTACCACGACCCGATGTAAAAAGTTTTTCACCGTTCGCAACGGTTATTTCCTTTGGCGTATCACACACAAAATCATGTAAAATGTCTCTTCTATTGGTCATGTGGCAAGTTGCACCACTGTCAACGTACCACACATCTCGATCCAGCTTCACCGTCAGAGCCGACAACATAGTCGTCCTACCAGAAGTTTTCTGAACCTTCTCCTCTTGACAACTGGAACTAGATGGCTTATCCTTATGCGGTGCTTTCTGTCTGCAATCTCTAGCGTAATGATTTGATTTTTTGCATCGAAAGCACTTGGGACGCTTCGAGATCGAATTCGAAGTCGTTAGGGCATTCTGTTCCGTACCTTCTGCATCACCTCGTCTCTGTGCCTCCTGGAGTAGTTTATTTTTCACCAGTTCACTTGACTATGCTCTAACGTCATAATGAGTGGGTCAAACGGCTTGGGAAGCCCACTGAGCATTATTATAGCAACGAACTCGTCTTCCAGAGAAGCATTTATGTCTTGCAGTTGTTGGGCAGCATCTAGAATTTTTGTAACATACGCCTCCATACTCTCAAACTGCTCTAATTTTAAGCTAAATAGCATTCTGAGGAGACCTAATCGTCTACACAGACCTTTGTCCTCGAACGATTTCTGTATATTCTTCCAGGCATCAAACGCAGTATTGCAATTCCTGACAACGGAGTAAACAGATGGCTGAACACTGAGGCAGATTCGTGCTAGCGCTTTTTCCTGTTTCTTCTTGTCTTCGCATTCCGGTTTATTTTTCTTATCGACCTCGTTGACACATTCAAACAAGTCTTCATGAATAAGCAACATCTTCATTTGAAATTTCCAAGTGGTGTAATTATTTACCCCGGAGAGGTTTTCAATTGCGACGGACTGGTTACTCATTTTCGCGATTTCGTAATTTTTACTTGATAATATAATTATTTATATCATACGCGTTCTGCTTCCTCACGCTCTGCTACCATATTAGAGAATGGGATACGGTTGCAGAAAGAAAATACTTATTTGTAGTGCAACAGAAAAATATAATAATTTTTCGACTTTTATTACTACGGTTGCTAGGACACCTTAAGCAGTAGACAAGATGTAGTTTATATTAAACTTATAGGTTTGCAACCTCTACATGTAATTCTTCGAAATTGGTGACCACAATTGCATATTGAATTACGTTATTAAACTAACAGCAGTTTGCTTTGTAAAAATAAAACCGATTGTTTTAATTATTTTTTGCCTTTGAGAATGAGTTATTTATAACTAATTGTAAGTGCGAACAATAAAAAAAAAATATTAGTTCATTGAGAATTAATTACCACTGCTCTGTAAAATCTGTGATTAAGACTAAATTTAGACGCATTCGCAATCATAGTCTAAATTGCGAAATAATTAGCAAGCCCATATTTTATTGCACCGAAAATGTATCTCAAAGTACCAGGCGGCCAGAAATACCGCAGAGCAGTGTTGCACACGATAATTTGATTGTCTTATGTTTCGTAATGCGGGATTACACGCGGATGTTTCGCTGCAGCGCCAATTAGAGCTATGTAACTAAACACCACAGAGTGATGAACGGGGAGATGGGTTACCACAAACAATTACTGAATTTGGTAGTCATGTGCTCAACCTATGCAAGGGAAATGGCGATGTTAGTTTGTGAGAATGTTAGCTTACTCCCTTTCATAAAAAAATTACGTTATTGTGTCGTGTCCTTTATAGTCCTTGTTCTGGTAGGTTCTGTTCCTGAAATATCAGGTTTTACTTAGGAGCTTAGTGCTTAGTAACTAAGGTTTATTACTCCACCACGGTAAAATTTTGTATAACTTACTTTACGCTGTGTCAGTTTTGTCATCAAACCTTCCTTTGCCACATCTGACATCACCTATTTCTATGCTGCAAGGTTCGATAAGCTCGCCAGCAACGTGGGCAGTGGCAGGTAAAGTAGCGCTTCCTGAGCAATTACAGAAGAACTAATGAGGATACAGTTAATCTGTCGCGGTCATTCGTTCTACGTATCTTATTAAGTTAATGAGTGGAATCTGCTGCCTTCCGGCGCAGATAATATAATACTTACGTCCTCCGGCTTGATGGCACGCTTGGGTGGAACTGGGCTTTATTAGCAATGGAGGGTCGTTAGTATTCCATACTAATAATGTAAGTAAGAAAGTAACTCTGTGTGTCTGTCTTTTTCCCGTCTTAGTTGCTGAACAGATTTGGATGAACCTTGGCACACGGGGTAGATCATGTGTCTTGGTTTAGGACATAATGTTAGTTTGTATAATTCCCTAGGGATAATTTCCAACTTTCACGCGGGCGAAGCTGCTGCTAGAAGCTAATAAATTCAGTACAATTAAGATGTTTTTTTTACTTAGTTTCACCAATCATATAATTTTCATCCCTCAAGAGAGACATAAGTCATGATGAAGAATATTTTTAGCCGCGACTTCTAACTTTTCAAGAACCTTTTGTTTTTTATTAAGATTACTACAAACTTAAACTGTAAAATGTTTGATACGAGGCCTCAGTTAAAAAAAATAGCACTTCCAACGATGGTCGTAAAAGTAAACCAAGGAAGAAGTAAAAACGATTTTTTTTTTCATTTCGAAACCATAGTGATAAACCGCACTAATAAAATATATTAAATTAAACTGCAAATAGCACTTTTCTGGTCTCTGCAGCTCTGGCGACTGGCAAGTACTTTAATCGCGAACGAATGTTTACGTGCGGTCAACATTATAAACCACCTGATATTTTCCACGAATCTGTGGAAACACTCGCCGACCCGGGCAGATCAAATATTGCCTGAAAATACTAATATTTAGAGAACTTTTTCTCAGAAGTATGAAGGAAAAATCATTGATTTCTTTCAGTTCAAACAATAGTGGCTTGAAAACTGTTTTAGTGACGCATGTTTGATACTACAAAAGCGTAAGTATGTAGGTAGATGTTATGTGTCAAAAGTGGTGTAAAATATTGGATGAGTCATAATATTAACAGGTTTATTTCATACTCTATCGATAAAAAAAAATCATTCAGGAGAGGTTTAACGATAGCATAATCGTAACTTTGTTAGTATGGGCTCTATCTTAACAAAACTTGGAATTTTGTTCCGTTAGTACCTAATTAGTCACGTAACGTGCTTTCCATTTCCTTAAAATGATAACAAACAATAAATCAGTGTTTGTAACCCTTCCTAGTTATCATGAGTGGCACGTTTAGGGTCGCCTAAAGAGAAGGGTCGACGGCAAACAGATCTTTTAAATTAATATCATTAATACCGAATGCAAGCGGCTACTCGATACTCTTATCTGTTCCACTACATCATGATGGTCTTTAATCTTAATATGGCGTCACCAAACAAGGTTTAATAGGCAGTAAAGAACATTAGAGTCAGTTCCTCCTCACAAATAAGGGATAAGAATGTTACCAAGACCACGTATAGCGACTACAAGAAAAGAAACGTAAGAAAATTATTCAACTACGACTATAACCAGTCTTGTAGATTTATTTACGGCGACACAGACGCGTCAGTGAAACGCAACCTTAACGCCCAACTCTGCGATGATGAAAACAAACAAATTCGCTGTCCGTCTGGTTTTATATTTTTTCATATATAAAACCTCCACGTCGGGTAATGAGTACTTCAAACGTAAAGTTTTGATGAAAATATTACGCTCTCGTGAATTTTTGTTATGAAATAAAGCTTGTTTGTTTGTGCACTCAAACAAACGGGCTGTAAACACAGTTATAGTCAAAAAGTAAACTCTAACACACTACGCTATGTTTTGTTATTATTTTTAACGAATGAAAATTGCACAAAAGCTCAAATAAATTAGTAAACTCACGCTCCCATTTCGCAGTGCATACTGACTGTAATAACCAAATAAGAAATGAAACACACTGTTAGGACTCCCAAGGACAGCCAGATACATACAGAACATCTGCCTCTTATTAACGTCTCTTAAGAAACATTCTGATAACGTATTCGATCCAACTCTGTTTACGTTATTGCTACACGAAAAATAAACGGCTATACTATTCTTGATTCGATTGAAGTGGTTTCAACTAATACCAGATGAATGCTTTCACGGTGTACTGGTTTCATACAATCAATGGTAAAGATACTGGGTCATGGGTAAACTGTTCTGTGAGCAGATTGTATGCTGTACTCGTATGAGCAGCCGCGTCGTTGTTTCAGCAAGCTTTCAATATTCGATAGTATTCGTAAACGATCGTTCGATGGATGTCGAGTGGCGGTTTTCATTTCGTTAGAGAAAAACTATGTTATTCAGTACAATTAGGGCTTTATAATCTCGCTGAAGCTTTTGCTTGGTTTTATTATTGAATCACTTTCTTACTGATTTTATTTTGCAGTGAAAGAGTTTATAATAAGACATATTGACATCAACCGGACTCAAGTGCAGATTCCGGGCTGATTGTTTGATTGGCTGATTACAATAAGAGCTATTTGTTAAGACAGACCTAAAAAATCAAATGAGATTATTAAATACAAGTTTAATCTGACCACTCCGATATCGGACAGTAATTTATTAACGACAAAACAGGAGATACAAAGGTATCACTTGTTGTCTTAGAATATTTAAAGCACCGCGTGATCTAGACAAGGGGTCTGACAAATCATGGCGGCCTTAAACTTGGTAGTTATTAAATAAAGTATGAGATTAAGATAACCAGAACTTGATGCCTTACGCAGGGCTACTTACGTGAAAGTGGAGTGAGCCGGGTCAGCACGAAATTACTGCTAAAACGTGATGCCTCACGTGTGACTACTTAAGTGGAGGTGGAGTGAGTTGTATCATCGTATATATCCCTGTATATCGCTCATGTGGAGTCCGGAGTAGTAACACTAGCGCGATGTTAGTGCTGGAGGCACATGCAGCATTAAACTGATCGTTTAACGCCACTATAGGACATGCTGCAGTGCGGTTACACTATCCGATATTTTGGTGAAGTCCTATCAGTGGCGATGAAGTAAAGAGCGAGAACAAAAAGCTGTACAAAATGTTAACTGAGTTTTTTAAAACAGCTGCTAAAGCTTCATACAGTGGTCGAAACAAAATCTACGAAGAGGCTTGATACCTATTGAATTTATGAAAGCCTAAATTCTTTTTAAACTACTTTAATTTTAAAGAATTTTGACTTTAACTTTGCCTACTGTACAAAGTAAGCACTCTTGCCTGTACAATGTTCTAATCAATTACGATTTATTTGTAGGTTTTCTATATAAAACCCGATTTCTTCAAACTGCTGCGACTCTGAGAATAAGGCATAAACCGTGCCATTTGAGATTTAAAAGGCTTCTGAGTATAAAGCACCTGTTAGAGAGCCGTGCATAGAGGTTAATACACGTAGACTACTTTATTTCTTTTTAAATCTAAACGCTTTTATACATCTGTAATACTGTATAAGTGCCGGAGAACAACAGCGAGCTCAGGCAATGCATTTTACTGCAGAAAGAGAAAAAAAATCGTTTGTTTTCCCTGAAGGGTTATGCAGATGTATACTTTTAGTATCTACTAACACATTTCGTCATTTAAATGTTAGTCCCATGTAATGAGGGCGAGCCTACTGCAATAATCGGGGCATACGGCGACGTGTTCAGAGTCCGACAAACTGCCAGTGAGGTATACCTGGTGGAAAAGCCCAGTAACACTTTTCTCAAACTGGGAGTCGAACCCAGAACCGTGATCAGTAGTAGCAGTTGCGGCCACTCGACCAACAAGGCAGTCAGAAAGAAATACGATTTAATCCTAGTCACGATTACATAAATCAATCAATCACCTCTTCTAAAACAATTTCGTTACTATTATATAACTCAATATCTCTTTTAAATATCAATTTTCTAATCCTGTATGTCTCCATACAACAACATCTATTCACTATTGTATGTATTTAACTAATTTCATTTGTATTGTATTGTATGCATTGAAGGCAACCGCTTTAGAAAGTCGCGATTAAATGAATTGCAGATTGTATTACGTACAAACTTTCTCGCGTCAATCAAACAAACAATTTATAATACATGTTTGTTTGTTCACGACCTTGTGGGATGTTACGAGTATCGACATTAATTTAGAAATAATCAGTAGGTATTTTTATGTCCATAGCAGCTACGTACAGCTGCGGGCAATGTTTTTTGTAATGTTAAACTTATCATAGCTAATGGATACTGCCTCGGGGGGTAGCAGACTTGTTGACATCACTGAAACTATACTTTAAAAGCAGATTGTAAAAGAGTACCTGATTAGTGGCGGGGCTTGGAGTCAAAGACCTATGTTTTATTTGTGGTCAGTACAAAACATGTGCGGTCGGGTGTACTCCCGTCAGGAACGAAGTTCCTCACGCTTTTCTTCAACTCCAAATGTAATTTGATATAGATATAAGTCACATTTAACTAACAAAGTCATGATGTAAACCATCAGTATGGCGGCCAAAAAACCAAACGTCTCGAGAGTCAACTCCAACCCCAAGCCACAATAACGGGTTCAAAGTCCCATTACCGAAAACAATAGTTAAAACAATACAGCAGACCATATTGTGGTTGGCAATTGACTCGTCCCGTATAACATGGAACTTAAACATGACTGACGAAACATCTGTGTAGGCACTACAACAGGTACGCCTCCGCCAAATCTTTCAGAAAACATAGGCGTGATGTTATGAACGCTCGTATATTAATTTGGTCAGTGAATTCAGTTCACTTATTACAAGGTTCAAATATTCAAAGTGGTTTTAAAGTTAATATTCGTAGTTTTAGTTCGCTGTCTGACACTAACCACTGGTTTGAAACTAATATCGACGTTAGTTTGTTTCGTTTATCAACGAACCAATGAGTCCTCAGCACAAAGGGACCTCATAATAAATATACGAGGTATTAAATATTATATTGATCTCTTTCAAACTAATATAACTAAACTTTACGTCAGGTTTTAGTTGTTAAACCACACTTTTTGATATTTACTCATTACGTTGCCTTAATCTTTTTGGCAAGCAGTGGAGTGGTTCATTTGGGGAAGTCTGTGTCAAGCAGTGGACCTCGTTCGGCTCAAATGACGATTATTTATTAAATCCTGTGTGACTATGACTACGGGCAATCAACGGCAATGGTATGCTGTGTGTAATTAATGTTGACGTCGTCAGTTTACGTAGCTGAATTTTGGGTAAAACTTAAACTTTCTAAATATTAATTTTATCTACTTATTCACACCTACGGTAAGAAGGAGATGTATTTAAAAATAAACTTTAACCAGGAACACCGACTTTGAAATTATTTTTTCGTTTTTCTTTTCGTTTTGTAGTGTTTTTTCTTTGGAAGTCGGTTTTACAATTAATGGAGAAATCGGTGAACATAAACAAAAAAAAGAACCATAGGTACAGTCAAGTCGAACATAAAACCTCTTCCTATTGGGAAATTCCGTTAAAACTCACTCCTTAGGTAGTGCTCGATTATTTGTTTGAATGGGTCCTTAAAGTAAGAAAGTAAAATATTATATTCCGCCAGAATTACCTAAGGGAAGAATTTAGGATGTATTGTAAAAATATATCCTGCTATGAATTTTATTCAATTAACGTTTACCTGTTGTATTAGCCTGTTCTCACGCTCCCACCGTAAAAATAATATATAAATAATATTAAACCACAAACACCACAAAGCTCAATTCCCATTTAAAACTGTCGAACGCAGCACCATTCATTGCTCACAAAGCGAAGAAACTGAGATTTATAGAGAGAGAGAGTAGTAGTGTTTTGTAAATGCTGGTCCTGTATGTTTGTTAAACTATATAATACATAATAAAAGTGGGTGTTCATGTTAATTCAATCCAGATATGATTTATTTATTTATTTGTTATTGGGAAACCAAACAGTAGTATACTAAAAATATACTAAATACAAAGTGTCTTAAACATATGACTTAACAAATATATTTACTACTCACTCACATTTTCATTTTCTTAATATGTTTTACATGATTTTGATAGTCTAAATATGCTTAGTACGAACTTAAACAAGTTAACAAATACTGAAAAGTACCCAAGTACCAGAAATTTAATGCTGGGATTTGGAAAAATAAATACGTGTACTTTCTAAATGATACATATTCCTTTTTTCATCGAATGAAATAACAGAATTCAGGCATGAGTTATTCAGACGGCGCGGTATATTCCAGGAATATTTCCATCTGCGTTCAATAATATAGGTACTCACGTCTGTCAAACGAGTCATGACTTAACGATAACTTCACACGACGGAGCATGTTTCAATTTATTCCCATTTATTTGTGAACACGTCCATTCGAGTGTATAGCGTCGGCTATAATGAGAATTCTGCTGGATAAACTCGCAGTAGGAAAAACTTCCTAACGTTCTATTATTTTGATGAACTTATTATACAATTTGCTTCAAGTAATCTGCCTAATTAAATAAAGCAACGTACATGCAGACGATCTAATTTAAGTTGTTTGATTTGTCAAACGAATGATGATGAATCATAATGAAACATTGTGAAAGTGTATCTGAGTAGGCAATCATCCGATGTACTCGACGTATTAACGAATGAATTAGATAAGTATCGTCAAATTGAGGACAGGCACACAGTATCCGCATCAATCAATCAACTCGGTCTACCGCAGACCATAGCTGGACATAAGGACTCACCCAAGTCGCCACGACCGCTTGGAATGCGTCCTTAGCAATTTTGCATACAAAAGTATCCACTCGCACATGCTTATCTAAATTGCATTAGAGGGCCTATAAAAAGTGAACTTTTTTCAACGATAACGTTTGTCGAAAGTACATGACAGGCACTATCTAAACGTCATCGTCAAACTTTTTGTCATTTCGACAATCGCTATCGCCTGTAGAATGTCACTTCACTTAGTCTATAGTCCAAGGATATCATCTATTCCCGTTAAGGAAACAAAAGAGGCTTATAAAAACAGTCGCATCCCACAATTTACTATCAATTTTACGAGTACAATAAACAAAAGTGAATCGACATTACATAAGCATCTGAGTCAGCTGAAAGGGCAATTATTTCTGTAGAAGGAAGCAACAATGGTGGTATAGAATGGAAACAAACGAGTATCGCATCGATGTGGGCCGTATTGTGCGCGGCGGGTGGACCGTGGCGGCCGCGAATTGCCGCGGTATGCCGATAGTACGGCGGCGGTTGGGTTCGGGCCTAATGACTGGATCGCACTCATCGTACTCACGGCGGCGAATGGGCATTGGGCAATGTCTGCGGGACTGCAAATTGTTTTTATCGATCAGTTTTTGTGTCTACTACACAATTTAGATATGTTTATTTTTTGTTTAGTTGGGTGGAAGCTCTCATTATACTTTTGACTGAGATATCTACTGTCTTCTTGGCAATGAAAAAAAGGGTCTTGATAATTGATAAATGTCAAAATTAAAAATACCAATAAGGAAAACAAATGATAAAGAAGAAAAGAAAAAACAAACGTGTTTCTGCTAACCCAAATTGTAATATAAGAAATGAAGCTGTCAGTCCATGTTGACGTCATTTCTTATTCATTGCTTGAAATTGCTTCTGACTTCGATATACCGGGATGGTACCGCCGGTGGAGGGGGCTTTGCATTTCTAAACTCGTTTAATTAAATATTGCAAAACTGCCTTAGGCAAATGTCAGAGTCAGCAAACAACAAATTTTTGCCTGTGACATTCGTTTAGGACGATCATTATTTGTTCTGGTTCTGATTAAATTTGCCCGCTTGCCCGGGGCCAGATTGTGAGGGTCCCGGGTTGCTCCAAGAATCCCTTCCTAGAATCAATTTAATCCACTTACTGCTCATCTTCGGCCTCTACAGCCATTACATCTGACATAACATGGAAACAATTCAATCGGAATGATCAGTGCGTTCGACCTTACATTTGTTATCGCAGCATTGTTTTGCTTTCGATACCTAATAGTATTTACTATTGTTATAATGTAAATACTTTACATTGTTGTAAAACCTAGGTAGTGTATTGTACAGAACGTAGTACACTAGGATTACCTTGACACTACACTCAATCAAAGGCGACTTATGACATAGCAAAAACAAAGTACGCATACAGGATTCTCAATTTCAACACAGCTGCCAGAATCCCTGTGCAAAAATACCGACCTTGATCCGTATCACACGTTCCTAATTCAAAATCATATTCAGGTTCGTAAACGTATTCAGTCGTGTCCTGAATACATTCGCTGATGAATGTGCTTCATACGGAGACGGCTCTACAGCACTACGGCGCAAACGGCGCATACGGCACAAGCAAAGAATTAATTAGCCGTCAATTGAGTGCCGGGATAGAGGTAACACGAGATACTCATAATTGTAACTCTTCACTTCGGTCACATCCGGACGTGGGAAGCGAATCGCCGGCACGGTTGCCATGGCTACGTGGCAACCGGATTGGTTTGCTATGCTCACGTATCTGAGCTAGTTATGTGACTTGCAAACTTTTTGTCAGGGTGCTGCAGGCTTTGATTCGATTCTCAAGTCAGATTGGGATGAGAAGAAAAAAGTTGAATAACTTTTTTCTTCTCATCCCAATCTGACTCAGATTTTTTGCTTCCTTAAACTAAGAGTACGGTGTGGTTTAAAAATAAATCTACGTGTATGTGACTTTCGCCTATCCCAAAAATAATAAAGATACCTACCTTTTGTTTTTTTTTGGAGTCGTCATCAAATTCAACAGCTGGACAGCAGACATTACTGTCTGGTCACCGTGAAAGTGACATCAATCTTAAAACTGTTGTTAAATATAACGGCACACTACTTTTACTTCAATTAGGTGTTAATTAAAACTATTTCACGCCGTCTCGAGACAAACTAAAGAAGATTATCTAACGTTACACTCAATTATCTCTGGGACTCCTTTCTCCCATCTTATTTCAGCCGCCATTATTCGTGAAGCTTGATTAAGCAGAAGTTATGATAATTTAATGGCTTTCTAATTGTGTTAGAGACATATAAAGACAGAGCTTTGTTCTTCATTGGCTTTCAAATAACTTCTGTGAGGAATCAGGTAGGTGTCACACGAAGATTCTAATAACTTGTTCTGATTTAATTTCATGTTCTACAGACTGACTGTAAGTATACCAATAGAAAGTTTCTTGGGAGTCTAGTAAACTTACGTTGACGATAAACTCTCATAAAGTTATATATTAAGTGAAATATTTTGAAATTGATGTTTTTAGGAATGAGCGACTTAATAAGCTAGGATTTGGTACGGGATGGACAGGTGCAATCAGGTCCACATGCAATCCGTTTCCCAAGATTGGTGATCAATGGTTTAAAAAAGCCTATTGTTAGCCGTGCCCATCGTCACGATCATGATTAATGGGTATTACCTACTACAATGAAATGGCTACAAGTATTAATTTATACTACAATACAATATACATTGAATTATTACAACAATTAATTAATAGGTATGGGTATTAATTACAACAATTAATGAATACCCATGGTTGCCAAGTGATTATATCAATCAAAGGTTAATGAGTTAATTATAATTAATCACAAATGATTGTACATATTAGAGCCAGATTGTTTCTGGTATATTGTACCTACGTTATCAATCAGGTTTAATTAATATCAAACATTAGGGTCATTGTTCAATTTCCCAATCAATTTGTGAACCTACTTGAGACTGAAATGGAAACTAATTGGTGTTCTCGTAACAACTCCCGTTACATAAAAATAATGAAATTCAGGCGAACGTTAATAAAAGTGTCGAAATTGAGTTTTAATCGGAGTAAAGTTTACGGTCCGTAGCCCACAATAATAATGTAGTAAAGGAGCCGTTATCGATATGAGTCATACAAACAACAATACAAAAGGAATGGAAAAACTGCATAAAATACTGCAGTTTTTGAAATAATCCTTTCTTACAGAGTAGTCTGTTTAGAAGATATGCTTTTCTTTTATAGTTGTCACCAATTAAAGTCGAAGAGTATAAGAAAAATGATGAATAAAATGTCATTTGACGATATTTCACTAATGCGGCGAGTGCTACGCGTCCTTGACTTTTAGGATTGAAAATCTGTTGAAAATAACCAAAACAACGTGTACAGTAGCGTCCTCTATTAGACATCTATTAGACAGCAAATCTGTCTAATAGATGTCTCTATTAGACAGATTTGCTGTACCCCGCTTGGGCTTTAGAAATTGTTCAAATAAACGTGGATAGATGGCAGTGCTAGCCAATCGTTTTCTGTATACACCAGCATCACCTAGTGAAAATAACTGGAATTTCCATGACCTTGCCGCAGTCGTTTGATTTATTGTCTGCGATACTAGATGGCAATAGAAATCATTCACTGTTACAAGTCTAGTCTATTTAAAAAAATTGGTATTAAGTCCTAAATCAGTTATTCGTTATCATCTTCTTCATCAAATATATTTTTATTAAAAAGATAATGCATAATGAACAACCAAAACAACATCAATATCTTTATTGAAACGGCTTTTACCACCAACAGATGGCGGTGTAAACTCGACAACGACTGCAGGTTTCGGAAACATTGGTTGGTAATAAGTGTAAAAATTTTGATCTGATGAAATTGAGGTACCTACTGTTGGATCGCAGTAGCGTACTTTAATGAACTGTTCTGTTTTGTACACTAAGGGCCGATTTTTCAATAGCCGGATAACTTTTTCAATAGAAGGACTAAATTTGTAGGAAAAACAATCATTTCAAATATTCATATTTGATTTGCCGATAAAAGTCTTGAATAATCCGCCCTAAAGTTCTAGAAAGTGAATTGCTGGTGTAATTTTGAATCCCATAATTTTGGCCTCCGCAAGTGCAAAATACACGTGATTTAAAAATCGCATCGTGCGTCTGCCTTTCTCAAGATGGGGACAGATAAAACCGTAGAATACCATGACTCTATGATCCTAATTAAAATTTATTGTATTTTTCTTACTTCAAGTAATTTTCAATCACTAAAAAATTTACCTGAAATAAAAACTTAAAAGCTCATCTTGCTATATTTCCAGATGGCGTAGGTAGGCACGTGAAAAGAAAAAGTTTCCATTGTCTCAGCCTACATTTTTTTGGAGAGTTGTTACTGCTCAATACAACACAGGCATTTTTCTAGTCCTCCTATTTAACTTTTCGGGTACTTTTTTTATGCGTCAGCTAAGGCCTTTTTCAAGTCCATGTTCCATGGGGTAGGTGACACGATAATTTGACAGACTATTTGTTTATAAAATTTAAATACCAAACTCAATTTAGCCAGCTCTAAGATCGCTAAGATTTCATTGTTTTCGACACACTGTGCCAACTTCTAAGTATAAATGATAAAAGCGTGTTAATGAGACATCCTCTGTGACTTAATGTACCTGCCTATATCCATTCATTTTTACTATCTATATAAACTGGCCATGTTATTTAATTTGATACGGTTTGACTGAGCTGATTGTACCAAATTTAAGTTGTTAGTATTCGTTCGCACATTGAATTTAATTACTTAAATAATGGTATCCGTTTGAAATAGAAAATAAATATGAGTTGAAACAAATACCAGTGGTATTAGTTGTTGCACCTCTAGTGTCTGAGTAATTTAAGCCGCCTCTGGGAACTCCACAGGGCTCTGACTTGGCTATTTCATATTTACATTAACTGGTCCAGATTTTCTCACGATGTTTTTCTTCACCGTTGTCTGTGATGTACAAAATAAACATAGAAAGTATTTCAATTATGAATTTGAATAAAAAGCTTTTTTACAAAAAAATACTACCGACTTCCAAATGAGAAAACTACAAAGTGAAAATAACTTTATTTTTGGAAGTCGGTGTCTTTCGTAGGTACCATTTTTTGCGTTACGGACACCGACTTCCAAACCCAAAGTTATTTTTCACTTTGTAGTTTTCTCATTTGGAAGTCGGTAGTATTTTTTTTGTAAAAATTCTTTTTATTTTTCACTTTTTAGTTGTACCTACCTAATAGACAAGTTGTTTAGTAAGTTACCTTAACGCCAGAATAGATTAGCCGAATATCATGAAACTTGAACATAAAGGGATCTGCGTACCCCTCAAGAGCGTACTGGCGTGATGTTATGTTATGAAATGGTATACACAATAAACAGACATGCGATTGCAGCAATCCCGAGAGATTTTCCGTTATTTATTGAAGAGTTCTGTTGTATATATTCGAAGTTCTTCATCAAATCTTCACCAAATGAAAATAGGACCAATTTCGAAACATACTCTTTCGTACAAAAAAAGAATTTTCAAAATCGGTCCACAATTGACGGAGATATCGTTGAAAAAAAAAATAAAAAAAAACTACTAACCTACTTAAAGTCGAACATAGAACCTCCTCCTTTTTGGGTAGTCGGTTAAAAAGTCACATTGGTACTTGCTCAGATTTGAACCCACGACCTCAAACACGACATTATATTTGTTGTGATAATCTACACTACTCAGTTCCAGGCTCAGCTCATAATTCTGTCGAGTCATTACAGCACATTCACGAGTTGCACCTAGACAAAGACATAGCAACAAGGAGCAAGCGCCTCTCAGCCTTGACCGAGTGCAGTGCTTACATAATGCAGCGCACAGACTACGCAGTATTCGAGGAGAACTGTTTCATGCCTAGCTTTGGGTAGACTCTAAGACGCAGAGTTTAAATTGGTATGATAAGTAGTAGAGAGGTTTAGAAAAGGGTCAGGTTGTCAGCTATATACCTACCTTATGCCCATATTCCAAGTCAGTTTGGCAATCACCATGACAACGGCAAAACCATCAATGTGAATATGATTTCAATAGTTACAAGCTATAATTGTCAATTTGATGATTCGAGTTGGGGTCGAGCATTGGGGTTAATCAATTTCTTATCTATTCATCTTCCATTCTCAAAAGGGACTAAGGTATAATTCTGCCCATGCTGTTGTATGCTGACTTTAGACCTTATAATATCGTAGATCTTTTCGTTCCAATATCATTGACACACAAACACCTGGAAAATCGTACTTTACGTTATAGTGTTAGCTACACTAAAAGTGAAATAACCTATTTACCTACTCGTAATTTTGCACTTTATTATTCTATGTTCTTCATGATTCATGTTAGGTAATGTATTGTGGTTAAACTTACACAGAACATAAACAAACGCACAAACAACTAACATTCCGCGATGTCTGAAGGTCGTTCAACGAATGTGTCTACAGATGTTGTGCATGTGCGCTTTATGCTTTAAATAATACCGCCTTGTTTATTTTCGTCTAGCTTTTAAAAATCAGAGTGCAGCTGTACATACTTAATTGTCTAAATCTGTACGATTGTAACAACTTCAAAAAATATACCAAATTATTCTGGAGTGTTATATTTTCCCAACGGAATGTACTACATGGTAAAAGTGGATCCTAATGTCCTAAACTATGAACTACGGGTGTGCAAAGTGTCATCAAAATCCGTTTAGCAGTTTAGACGTCAAAATGTTACAGACAAACATACTTTCGTATTAACAATACATATTAGTATGCCAGTATGTATTCACATAGCCCTAAAACTGTAATAATTTTTTTTCTGGTTTATACCAACTGCATCACCTCCAATCTTTACCTTCCTTCTCATCTGCGATCTCTGTTCTAGGAAGACTGCAGCGTTACCATGGCAACGCGCGCCAACACGCGGTCGTTGACCCAACAGTCGCGCCGCCCGCCCAGCGCGCGCCGCCCGCCCCGGCCGTATTTACAAACAATTGTTTTGTCAAACTATTCCTTATCGATAACAAGTGTTGTGAAGTGTGACTGGGGACCTGGGGGTTTATGAGTGCGGTCTTAATTGAGCTGATGCAGGGCGGCGACCCTGCATTGCCGAGTGATTGATACTCATTGCTATAGCGCTGTTTATGATGTGATGGAGCCCGTAAGTTATTGTGTCGATCTCCTTTTACGTCGTTGCTTAATAGTTTTTTATTGCAACCTACATTTTACATCGTTAGAATTAGGGTTTCTTATAAAAATGATAAGTGACGTTTTTAATTACTTGGGTATGTACTTTATTTAACCCCTTTGAAAAATCCCATAATAATATTTTATATTATTCATGGCTGGCTTAAAATAGTTCATACGGTGCCCATAAATCGCCCGCACCCGCTTGGCGACAAAAATATTAAGTTAATTCCGCCGCAGCATAGTGTAGCATGGAGTGCCATGGTGTAGCATGTTGTGACACGGTGTAGTATGGTGCGATGGGGTGATAGTGTGGTAAACTAGGCGAGCCCTTGAAATACTTTTTATTAAATACGCTATACGCATGCTATTCTACATATAGGTTACATTAATCATTTCCATATCGGGCTATATGATAATTAGGAATCACGAAAACCTAATATTTAGTTTTGCCTCAGTCTAATATTGTGCACGACGCACTTTTGGTAGCAGTACTAATATTGTATCTAATTGAATTAGGTATTGATCAAATTGCCCAATTCCCTATTATTATTATCGATAAGAAGCAGAAGTTATGCTCATTATACCAATATGGAAAATACGTACGTTATACGGCGTGGGCGCGCGCCGCCGCCCCGCTCTGTTAGACGTACCGTTGGCTAGGACTAACTTATTTAAGTTTACCTCTATGACGCGAGTCATACGTTTTATAAACGCTGTAACGTTATCGGAAGACATATTTTGCCAAAACCTACCGAGATTCGTCAAAGTAGCGCAAAATCTAATTGAAAAAGGTCTGACCATTTAAATAATGATTAATGCATTGGAATGTCTTCGTAACAATAATTGATGTATTGTAGTTTTATATGTATGTTATAACATCGCCTTGGATGTTTCTGTAAAGGTGTTATAATAATGAATGAATTAAATAAATGAATAAATAACTCATATTTCAAACAGAAATAAGCTTTAGAGCTTTAGCCTAGTCTGTCGAACTGATACTTAATTAAAGTAAGGCAGAAAACATCAATTTAATGTAAATATTAGCCCCAGCAAGCCAGGTGCGCCGGTCAGTATGAGGTGACGTGTAAATTGTTCAGTTGGCTTGTGTCTGTCACGGAGAGCTGCGCCCTGTCTAGACACGCCATGCCTAGCTCGGTGTGGAAGCACTGCCCGCATTGTCACTAGTCATAGCTTTAATAAACAAAGATCGAACATTAATTATTTTAGATATCACTTTAGGTAATTGGGGATTCCCAGTTCACAATGGTTTCCTGTAGTAAATGTCAAATCCACGAAAAACAAAGTTTATCAAAGCAGGTTAGTGCCATAAACGGCAGTAGCGGTGGTCTGGCGTTGGTCAGTCAGCGCGAGCGCAAACAACCAAATATTCCCCAATCATTACCTATGACAGAAATGTAAACACAATATTGTCGATATAAATATTTCAGTGCCTAAACATATTTTTATGGATATAGGGTGACGGTGCTACGATAACTTTTTTTCTCTTTTTACATACAATATTTTTACTGAACATTGTACGTAATGAAACGAAGAAACTGTGTGCTAATTGAATGAACTAACTGATTGAAGAAACTGTGTTCTAATTTCACAAAAAATGGTTTGTTCATTTTTTTTTAACCTTTCAATGCCGCAGAATTACATTTATGAAATTCACAAAATCTAGACCGTGTTACATCAGCCTTATTTAAAAATAACTACTGCGCATTAGCACGCACATTCGAACATATTTAGGTATAAAACAAAGTTAATTAAGTTAGTATAAAATTTGAATCAGTCTAAAGGCTAACGTGCTTAAATAACGAATAGCTTTTCGCCTATCAACTTCACTTGCTTCGTTTAAAGTTCATGTTTTATTGAGTTCACCCAGTTATGTAGGAAATGAATAAATGAAAATTACAGTTATTTATTTGGTACCATGCCCTACATTGAACGACAGTGTCATTACCTCTGTACGGAAGGGTTGGTTCTAACGGTTAACTGTCATCTGCGCTAGTTAAACCACATTTACGTTTGATGTTTATTGTCTATTAACTTTAATGTTTACAAAACAGTTTGTATTTCAATCTAACAACATACCAAAAGAGAAATTAAGATAATAATTATTATCAAAATAAGGACAAATAATGTATATTGGCATTATAATTTTATATTAAAATTATTTTTTACCTATAATTTTATATTTATATAGTATATTTATATAATACTAAGTGAACCTATTTATTAATTTATATAATACTCTATAATTACCTAGTTCGTTTATTTTGATTTTAGCATGTCTGTAGTTTAACTACAGACTAGAATATGTCTTTTACCCGTAGTAAAAGGTAAAAGGAAGGTTCGGATCGCATCTGTTTATTATATTTATAGTTTAGTATAATTAGTTGTACACATACATTTACACAGGTTTTACAATTTATAAAGCCTTATAGAATAGAAATAAATTAAAATATAAAATGTAATTCGTGCTCGCATTCATCCGTAATGCCTTTTTTTCTTTTGAATTCGACATAGGCACTTCATATTGTATACAAAATATTTGCAGACACTTTTCATAGCGCAGTATCTACCTACAGGCAGTACAAAAAGATACATGTACTCATGCATTATGCACGACGGCATCCAGCCAGCCAACCATGGCCCCTGCCTACCCCTGTCTGTATGTCTTTGAAGATCCCTTCTCTGTCTGCTGCCAGTGAAGCCGCATCTATCATGTTAGGCCTGCCGTCAATGCGCCCCCTCGGAGGCTCGGACAGGAAAAGCTTAAGATTTATTACTACATGTTCAATTACGTCTAAGATTAAATAAAGTTGTCTACCTACGCATTGATTTGGAAACAAAGAATTCCATTCAGAGGTTTGCTGTGACATAGCGAAAGCTCATATATTTATTGCCCTTTACTATCGGTTTAATAGTAATTAATACTCTGTTATAATAATCTTCATAAAATGACCTATAGGCACTTGAAAAATTCAGGTACAGTTTCTGTCTAAAAGCGCGGACAATGGACGTCATCAACTACTAACTAGGAGTTACTTTCAAGTTCAAGAAGAACTCAACTTCAAAGTTATTCAAGAATGACAATATAATAATAATTTGAATCGTTCAATGTGGCGACGCTTGGGGGAGGCCTATGTCCAGCAGTGGGCTTTCGGCTGAAATGATGATGATGATGATGAGTTTAGAGAGACCTAGCGCAAACTAAATCGTTGGCAATAGCTCTCAATGGCACCGCGCTGTTCAATATTATATTTACGAATTGCACTCAAGTGATCCTTCAGATGAGAATGTCTCCAATGTATGATAGTTACTGGAAATGTATTACTTACCTAGTTACTTTTGGTAAAGGGTAAGCAGACATAACTGATCCAGATTTATGATAGTATGCAGTTTAACTTTCGACGCCATGCGCCAGTGCGATACTTATCTACTAAAAAGCAACATTGTAAAAGCGCCCGTAACCGTTCCTTCAACAAGTTGACCCGATAAGCGCAGTAATCCAGTCAGTTATCTCCGTTTGATAACCCGCAATAACCCGCCTCTAGATTACGAGCTCACACGTGCCGGCTCCAGGTGCTATACCCTCTGATTGCACACTTAGTGCCACAGTCCAGCAAACGGAATAGTTAGCGAGATATGGACGTTAGACGGTGTAGAGAGACTTCTTGAACAGTAGGGTCTTGGATGCTTGTCTAAATCCCGCTAATATCTAAAACAATTCTTAATGAGCTTTTCTGCTCATTTTCTGTTTAGCTGTCTACTTTTTTAGTATACGAATAAAACTGAAAAAGTTCCTCGTTATTAAGGCAACGAGAGCTACGAATGATAGCAATACGAACTACAAGTCTACGACCCGCAAACGTTACTGCCCATAAGTAAGCTATTGAATGAAATGGAATATGGGAATACTAGGTAATACTACTAAACTTTTTACAAGCTTTTAATTAACTTGCAATGTATGTATGTATGTTTGTATGTGTAGGTATGTGTGTTCGGGTCAAATCTTGCAACTGAATTTTAAAGCAGTTATCCTCCACCAATTAAGATGAAATTTTGCATACACGTTTAGTTTGGATGACAATGCCATGGTTAGGTAAGTGACGTCATTCTAAATCCAATATGGCGGGCGGCCCAAGATGGTGGACTAGTTATTTTTTGTGCTCTGTCATGATATGGGTATCAAATGAAAGGGTTTACTGAGAAGAATACGAAAAAAAGTTTGTTTCCAAAAAAAAGAGAAAAATTATTCAGTTTAGTAATATTACTATAAAATGTTAAAATTATCAAAATTTTATTAATTAATCTGAAAATGGTTTTAACGCAAGAATATGTAGAGATATCTCATTTAATGACAGTAGTAATTATTGTACAGAGTGGTGTTTGCCCTAGAAGGTATTTTTCATAATCTTCTCAAGACAAATCTACTAAGAGCTCTCTCATAACAAATTCTAAAGGTTCTCTGAATTTCAACAACATAAAATAATTATGAGATAAGTAAGTTAATCACATAAAACTCCTAAAGAGATATCTTAGCAATGTTTACAAAGAGACTTAAACTAAAAAACTACAGTCATAGTTACGTAGAAGATTTGCCAAATCAAATATGTACCTATAGTACCTAGGGCACAAACCAAAATTAGCTTTTCTTACTCAAATCAATCAATACCTACATCTTAAACGACCCCATGCTTATAATCATATGTTTGTGATAAACTAATAAACACAAGTGAGTTATCACAACATTCACAACAATGCGATGCGACGGCTCGCTCGCCAGTCAGCTGTTCATTATCGCGTCGACGAGACGTACCCATCGCCTTATCGCGCGTGTTTAGCGCGTTACGAGTTGGCGCGAGTTATATTATTTAGTGTAGTTTTAGTATTAGTATTATAACTATAGTTGTATTTGATACCAAAAGATAAATACTTGATAGAAGTACAATTAGACGCCATCGCAGCTCAGTACCGTGCACAGTGAAGAAAAAGGATAAGGAGGCCAGACCCCAAGTTAATGGTATACAATCGCGACAGAAGAAGGTGAAGAAGGAGTGTCTCAAGCGTTTTGTGTGATCTTCACCTCTATTCACGGATAAACCACAGGCCTCGGGGATAT
This sequence comes from Orthosia gracilis, assembly GCA_947562075.1. Classification (NCBI taxonomy): domain Eukaryota; kingdom Metazoa; phylum Arthropoda; class Insecta; order Lepidoptera; family Noctuidae; genus Orthosia; species Orthosia gracilis. The sequence goes on along the minus strand of OX387274.1, from coordinate 24,447,396 downwards.
AGGATAACGTGCCCACATATTGAGGTAAACTATAGTTATAATTTGATTTATATTGTGTGATATAAATAGAATATATTATAGTTCAATTGTCTATAAAAGCTCAGGTTCGGTATCTCATCGGTTTTCCCCCACTAAACAAAGTATAACAGGTGATAATGTTTATCCTGTAAGGATTGGAGCTGAAGTTGTAATTAGACGCAATGAAGTAAGTAAAAAATAACAGAAATACTTTTTATCTTATCACCCCGTAATTAGCGGGTAATATACAATTCCATAACTACACAATGTTTGTTAAGGATTTAGAAAAAAAAGCACTTCTTAATTAACAACAATGTCACTGTTTTAAATAATGTTTAATGTAATAATGTTTGAAATATGAAATTTACACACAATATCTTTTCTGTAGATAACAAAAGCAATTAAATATTCAGATTTGTAATTAGGATAAAAACGGATATCAGTAGCGGTAACTCGAGATAAGGCTTCCGATCCACTATAAAGCTATACAGAAGCTGAGATAAGGAACTTATCTTGATATACTTCGTCTCATTTATGTATGCACCGCTGAGATTCCAGGCGCCACCAAATGAGGCAGATCTAATTGTGTGACACACTCAATGCCAGAGAATTCGTAGCGTTAATATCGACGTACAAGAATAGAGCATATCCATTTCTTCCGGCAACCAGTAATCATTGCTTGTAACTGAAAAAAAAACACAGCATTCCTTAGCAATAAATTTAAAAGAAATCCCAAGAAGTCTTCGATTTTAGGCAGGTACCTAAGGTACTTAGTGTAACATTGATTGATTTCTAAAACTTCGAAGAACGATGCCAAGACTCGTTCAAATCAAAGTTCATACCATAAATTAGATACTACCCTGTAGATCACTTAGCTTTGAGAAAATAATATCTCATCATCACCACCATGAGTTAGATAGATGAGAGACCATCGTTCACCAACTCACTAGTGCCATCACTCTCCCAACATCCAATATGTCCCTGCCTGGTGACATACATCCCTTGGACGTTGACAGAACGTTTTACACTGGCGATCATCTCACCTACCGCATGCCTGATAACAGTGATAACGCGTATCAGTTGAGAGCTGACCTCAACCCCGCGCCGGTCACGCAGAACAATTACATTATCTGTCGTTATTTTAGCTTTAATACGTCAACGTTATATTGTTATCGGCAACAGCAGATATTTAGGGACCACCATGAAGGTCATCATCACTAATTCACTATATCGACCTAGTACTGTATCGTTTCAGCTGGTTCATCTATCTACCTAGCCTATTTTGTCCTTATTTGTGCCTCCTCTGTTTGAGAAGATAACTCTGCCTAGCTATGAAATTATAGAAACTTATCCATTAAAATACTTTTTTACAAAAAAATATTACAACCGACTTCCAAATAATTTCGGAAGTCGGTTTTATTCTTTTTGTTTCTTTATTTTTTGACACCGACTTCTGAAATTGAAGTTATTTAATAGTGGTACATATCTATAATGCCCACAGTAATGCCCGAATAGATTACCCGAATAACATGAAACGAACACAACCGGAGAAATTAGAGTGTACCAGAGTGAACTGTACACATCTGCATAGCCCTTCAGAGCGCACCGGGCAGCGTGATGTTATGTTATGAAATGGTGTAAACAATAAACAAACATGTCATTGCAGCAATCCCGAGAGATTTGCCGTCATTTATTGAAGAGTTCTTTTGTATATCTCCGAAGTTCTAAATCAGATCTTGATCAATTTAAATGGGACAACACTAGAAGCACCAGCTTTTAAAATTTAAAAAAGAATCATAAAAATCGTTTCAACTAGTACAACTTTTGGTGAAAACCATAAAAAAATACAGCCGAATTGAGAACCTCCTCCTTTTAAAAGTCGGTTAATTAATAAGTGGTTTAATTGTTTGCTTGTAGGAGGGAATCACCTTACGAAAATTCTGATCCCCTTCCGCAAACTTTTTCACTGATACAACAAGCAAAAAGTTTAATAAAAGCTGTAACCCGACCACGGTTTTTTTACCCTATGCTACCCGGGCCATATTAACGAATCGATTGACACCTTATTCACGAAATCGGATGAATAGTTTAGGCGCTACGGAGGAACATACGTAAATACAACATACATACATATACTGCTAAACCTCACAACCCTTTCCTTTGGCTTCGCCGTAGTCGGGTAAAAAGAAAGTAGCCTTTAGCACTCAATAATCGTTTAACTTGACACTGTCCTAGGCTTCTTCTTATCCTGGCGATGTACGGTTGTAGTAGGAAAGGATATTCATGATCTTCGATAGGCTCTTAGTTACTGCTAATTGGGATCTGATTTTCTATATCAACTGTTGAAATAACCCTGCCTTACAAAGGGCATTGTGTGTGCGTGTACAACTTCGGCGTATAAATAACGTCATTAAGGCAAGTTTCTCCCAACCCCCATTATTAGGCTGACCATAACGCTAATGAATAATATAATACACTTCCAAAGCTGTTCCTCGATAATATAACAGTCAGGCGATTGTTGGCCCACAACGTTCAGTTATTTATAAGGCTTAACTATATAATGACAGTAATACAATGGAAAATGCTTCCTTTTAGAGTGAAGATCGATCGTGTCTATGTTGGGGACAAAATTGACAACAGGTCGATTGAATAAGCTTTTACTGCTATTTCTAGTTCATTTGTCATTGAATTGGATGTGATGCATATTTTCCCAATTTGTATAAACATTTTTCACTATTTTTGACATGGGACCTATGCGTAAAAAACACTTATTTGTGCCCTTTGTTTGGTTTTTTTTTCTGGCAGGCAATAGGTACCTATTGCTATCTCAAAACGGATTATATTAAGTATTCTTTTAAAACCGTCCCATTAAGACGAGAGATTTGTATCTTTTCCATCTTATCTAAAGATGAATAGATAATATCTAAATGGAATCCATACTAGTTCGAAAATAGTGCAGCATGTCATTACGATAACGTATCGATAACGTTATCAACATTACAAAAGAGTTAATTAACTAACATTGGCCTACATTGTTCTCAATGGGATAAAATCCTTTTATCGGCTACGACAACAATAACCAAAACAGATTAACTAAATAACCGCCCGGGGCTCTAACCGTCCGGGGCTCTAATCGCCCGGGGCTCTAACCGCCCGGGGCTCTAACCGCCCGGGGCTCTAACCGCCCGGGGCTCTAACCGCCCGGGGCGCTAACCGCAAATCATTTGTTCTTCTATCTTTAAAAATCATAGACTTTATTAGGTGATATTCTGGTGTACAAGCTATAATACTGTAAAACTTCATCAAAATCCGTTTATTTATTTTTTGCGTGAAAGTCTCACAAACTTTCGCGTATACAGTAGTACGCATTGGCAAGTGACTGGCACGAGTAACCTCAAGACAACGTCAGTGTAGCTCATAAATAATATTTTTGCTAAGTATTCCATCAAAACATTAAATCATTATCAGACGTCCTTATCAGAACCGCGTACTTTGTCACCAAGTTCAATGTTCTAGATAAGGTAGACCCTGTCCCCCAACGTCACGAGCCCTACTGACCCACCGAGGGGCACAAAGACCGACCACGTGTTGCTGGCCAGCTTATGACCCCCGCCCCCTGTGACCCCGCCTAACGCCGTGACCTCGAATTAAAACAGGTAATTATGTGTTTATTGATAAGACTGCTGTGACCACGCAGCAGGAAAAATAAATATATTTTTATCGCAAGTTTTTGCAGCAGCTGCTTTCGTGGAACTAATGTCATTGGCCAGCGGTAGTGCACTTGATTACGGGACCTTTTTTAATGTCAGTTGTTTACAAACATAAGGTCACAGCGTTATCTCATGGGGGTAGGCGGCAAAACTACTGGAGATTGTTTAACTCTAGACGCTTTTACGTGCAAGTCTTTTTACATTTTTCTCACATATATGTATTTTTCCAACAAGAATGATGTAACCAAATATTTGTAATAAAACTGATGGAAAGGAGTGTCAGTGGAGTTTCTTGCACATTCTTCTCTATAGAGACCTACTGACGCTTGCGAATGTGCAACTAGATTCATATATTGTTTGTCAGTTCAAAAGTATTATAAGGTTTAGTTGAAATAAAAAATATTTTGATTTTGGTTTTGATGATTCTTCTACTCTCTGAGTTTATTGATTTGGTAAATAAGTTCTAATCATCTCATCTTTGCCGCTTTTCTCGTCAGATGTACTCTGATAGGACTATTTCAACAACTCTACTGGCGATATTACTTTCTGTTGTCAATGACGTCATCTTCTTTGATTGTTCTCGCGTTTACTCTATATACAGCAGTTTCCTATGATGACAAATGTATTTTTTAACGCAGTAATAATGCGACAAGATTAAATACGTATTTGCATAAGTTCCCAATAATAATTTAATCTGTAGAAGCATTTATTAATTATTATACAACGGAAGTGAGATTCATTATTTAGGACGTTCTAGTTTAAAAACCTCATTTTGAGCCTTGAATTAATATGATCGAGATTACAGTTTTTAAATATGAAGCTGTTTCCGCGGTGACGCTGCTATGACCTGCATAATCGTAATTGGTTCAGAACTTCAAAAAAATACCTTTTACAAACATTAACAAACGTACAAACAAACAAGTACCTATACCTCTTTTCATTACTAATTCAAATTAACTGCACCGACTAGTTGAATCATCCAAGCAGCATGCTTTTTGAACCAGTATCAAAGCTGTCGAGTTTGGTGCAGGTGTTTCAGTTTCTTCTTTGCCTTCTTTCATTTCAATTACTATTTATTCTCACGCTCCTCCTGCCCACTTAACCCACGTCCCTATTCCACCAGCGGCGTGTCAACAGCCACGCCTGTGTCCCACGCCAAGCTCACGGCCTGGTCACATCGAGGGTGAGCAAACACTTCGGTGACGCACGCACGGGTCAACAAGTCGCCCCTGTTTGAATAGGGATACCGCAACTCCGCGGAATCGCTACATAAAGAAATGTAAAGAGACTGTTGCTGGCAACACCAATATCATTAATTTTATGGAGTATTTTGCCAGTGTTCATAAAACATTCTGCCTGTAAAAGCAGTAGATTATATAGGACTCTTATCGACAAGAACGACACGGAGTCCGTCCCTTTTTGCCAGAAACGGGATCTCCTATATCACGCCTTTGGCACCTCCATGGTTTTATTAAAGACTGTCGCAAATTGATTTCAGGGTCCAGTATTGCCTACAACCGATTGACAACCTGAATGGGCCTCAGACTAAGCCTCAAGACTATATCAACTGACACTACACTGGTCAACCATTTGTAAAAACCAGTCGAACCAAAAGAATACCAAAAGAATACCAATCGGGTTTTTTTTACTATTTGTATGATTAATAATATGTTAAAAAATGGAGTAAGCTGTTTATCTGCAAAAAAAAATATATCATATCGCTAGCCGATCGTGTTACACCTATTCCGTTAACGAAAATGTCATAAAAACTAGTATTCGTCGAATATCTGGTAATTCTAGTTTACTTCCTAGATTCCTGATCTGGATGCCATAGATACGTATAATTATTTTTAGAAACATGCGTAGTTTGGAAACTTATTTAAATTATGGAGAAACTTAGCAACAAAGAATTTTAACTGCTTGTAAAGACACATTCTAGTAGTTGTCTATTATTAGATCTGAATAGGTATGAAACAACCATGTCTCAAAATTTAACTAAAAAATGAACTCTTAAAAAAATACTGCCAACTTCGAAATAAGAAAACTACAAAGTGGAAAATAATTTATTTTTGGAAGTCGGTGTCTTTGATAGGTACCATTTTTTTGCTTAACGGACATACTACTGGCTATAAAGTGAAAAATAATAAGTTTTTTTTCACTTTGTAGTTTTCTTATTTGGAAGTCGGTAGTATTTTTTTGTAAAAAGTTTTTGTATCGTTCACTTTTTAGTTGTAGTACTCGTACCTATCTATCTAATAGGAAAGTAGTTCAGTAAGTTACCTATAATGCCAGACTAGATTACCCGAATATCATGAAACTGAACATAACCGGTGAAATGTGAGTGTACCAAGGTGAATTGTACACATTTGCGTATCCCTTTAGAGCGTACTGGCGTGATGTTATGTTATGAAATGGTATAAACAATAAACAGTCATGCGATTGCAGCAATCCCGAGAGATTTGCCGTTATTTATTGAAGCGTTCTGTTGTATATATCCGTAGTTTTTCATCAGATCTTCACCAAATTAAAATTGGAAAAATTTCGGAACATACTCTTTCAAACAAAAAAATAATTTTCATAATCGGTTCACAATTGACGAAAATATCGGTGAACATACACAAAAAAAACATAAAGTCGAACATAGAGCCACCTCCTTTTTGGTAGGTCGGTTAAAAGTTGTGCAATTTTGGCTTTTCCAGAAGCGTTAACATTTTACGCCTAGCAAAACCAATTACTTAGTAATTATTGTGTCATTAGTATTCGTGTATATTAAGAACACAAGGACATAGAAGCTAGGGATGGTCGGTCATTTGAAGGTATCCATATGACCGCCCATCCCTATTTTCGCAGCAGGTCAAATATAAGTGAATATTGTCCTCGTAGCACCCCTGCCAGTACGCAGCAATAAAAAGCGATTGTTCATAACTCGTAAGTGGCACACGAGCACAACACACCACAGTTCAACACCCCTGACGACGGGTAGGTGGGTAAGTTTAACCACAACGGTACAAGTCCATGGTAACAGTTTGTATTTGACAACGCCTCTATTTCGTAGTAGTAAGGACGGTTGTCCTGGTGACTTAAGCCCAGTTGTCAGTTCAAAAGAGCTCTCGTAAAAACGTCATTAATTAGTCCAGCGCTTACGATCGTCACCTCGATTACATTACGTTTGTGTGATTAAGATAATAGAATACGAGGCACATTCGGGTCGCGTGCGTATGCGAGTAAACTTCTATTAACGACGAATACCAAAAGTACTATAATAGCTATTTATGCAACTGTTACGTTATGGACGGTCTTTTAATACGAGTGCCATTTTTCGGTACAAGCGTAGCTTGTATCGAATTAGGCGGGCACGAGTTATTAAAAGACCAATAACGTACAGTTGCATACAAGATTTTATCTAAGAAGGAAGGAATAAAACATAGATATAGACAAATAAGTATTTTAATAAAATTTGGAATAAAATTTCACTCTGAAATTTTTTCCCGCGTCCACTTTTATTTTTATTTAGTCTTTATTAGGTATAAGGCAAAGATCTTGTAGCCGCAACAGCCAAATAGTATACGATACTTTTGTTCGAAACTTGTTCTATTTTTAAAAACATCATTTACATTGTCTCGATTTCGAAGTAATGTTATAGGTACCTGGCAGTATGTTCAGAATGTCTTTGCTTGTGTTTTTGAATTTATAATGCAATCCGATGTCGTTATGGGCATAGATTTAGATTTTTTTTGCTACGGTTATGGGTATCATAATGAAACCGCTGTCAATTTTGTAATTCGAATATAACGATACCGAAGTAGATAAAATAGTTTTATTTATTTGATCAAAATATTGATATTTACTCAAATCGGAAAGGATAAATGTTTTTTCATTAAACATAAAAAATCTGGTAAGCCGAAAGTGACTGTTAAAAAAACCACTTGCCACACGCATACGTGTTTCCTGCCTGGATTTTGTGTAAATTCAGGAATTGTCGGCAATGACGTGCGGAGTTATTATAATAGGTACATTTCGTCACATAGGTTCGCCCCCCATAGCGGGCCATGTTATCTTTTTCAGCAAGATATTAACATTATTATAAATATATCTAATTATTTCCCATATTTGACTGTCTATCGTTTACAAGTATGTAGGTATATTAAAAGGCTAACTTGCATATAAATATATAACAGGTGTGGTAGCGCCCTACACTTCAGGAACAATATCTGCCTTGGAGAGTAAACAACCAGCGGCTGCGGATGACCTCACCTTTCTCGATCCCCCCGGAACCCCTCATCCTGATTTAACTCCTTTCAATATTTCAGCCACCCAATTGATTGCTGCCGTGAGCTCGTTCCGAAACGGTTCCGCCGGTGGTCTCGACGGCTTGACTCCGCAAAACTTAAAGGATCTTTCAAGTTCAGGCGCTGGGGAAGCTGGTGTGTCGCGTTTGAAGGAGCTTGCGGAACTAGTCGCCTTAATGCTCTCATTCGACACATCGACGACGGCATAGGTTCTCTTTTCTGATTAATTTCGTTGCGGGATCCAAGACAGATAAATTCATTCTCCGGGACTTTGTCGAGCTTCATTGCCTCGGCGCTTTTCTGGTGGTCGCCACTGTTGATTCTGGCTTTCAGGAGTTGCAGTGGTTTGAGAATAGTGCGGTGGGATTGTCCCAAGCCGCCGGCTTGAACGATGCCGTCGTCGATGTCTTGTACGGGGCCAACTTATGTGCCCTGCGCAATAAGTACGGCAGCATTCCTATTGCCGTTGGGTGCTTATAGGCGTATGGTAGCCAAAACATGTTGTAAACTTTACGGCCAAAGGCTTACAAAAAAGTTCCAGCCCCTAAAGCTTGGCTGTGAGGCTGTCGTACATGCCCTTTCTACTTTCTTAATTTCTAACCAGTAAGAGGTTATCCTCAAGGTTGACGTTAAAAACGCCTTTAATTCCGTCAACAGCGACAGTTTGTTGGCTGAAGCAAAAAAGAAAACCTCAAATGGCGCAAATATAACAACATTATTGGAAGTTATATGTTTGAGCCGTTTGGGGTTGAAACATTAGGTCCATAGGGTCCGAGTAAGCATCGAGTTTTTCGAGAAATTAGCACAAAGCTCGTCAACTCTTTACGTGACCAGAGGGCTTGACTTTTCTTCGGACAGAAAATCAGCATTGCCATCCAATGTGGCAATGCTGCCAGCGTTCTGGGCACGTTTCCCATTGACATCGATGTGGACGAATTTTTTGATGCACAATGAGCCCATTTCCTTCCCCCCTTTTGTATATAGGTTTGTTTTTTTTTTAGTTTATTTAATTGTATTTTTTTTAATATATGTATTAGAAAATTGAAATAAACATTCTATGTTTAGTATATAACTATTAATATATCCATAATAATACGCTTCTCCGAATCTATACATTTGCTCTGGTTACACCCACCAAATTCTCGCTCAACACATAATATCTCACAGCTGAAAAACAGCGAAATGTGCTGCCGACTGATATGCCGTAATGCATCCAATAAATAACGAGTATCGAGTGGCCACGGCCTCCCGGCCATACGGCCAGATGGCCACATGGCCGGTTGGCTAGGTGGCCAGTAGGCTATAACCACAGCATGATCATTATCTGAAACGGCCCATGATAAACATTTCAGCTCGTGAGGTGGTTACATCGAGTGAGTGGATCGTAAATGGTTACTTGCAATAAAAATATAATGTGCTGACCCTGAAGTGTTAATGATTTTTAATTAGGAAAATTTTAATTTTCAAAATCAAAAGACAAAAAGATGAATTTCAAAACATTATGACCTATATATTATACCTATATATTACCTATATATTTGACCTATATATATTATATTGTAATACCACAGATAATACAATACTAGCGTAATACTATGCCTAAACTATGTTTTTTTTTTTTATTTCCTTTCGTTTTAGTTGCCTTTCGGATGGTAGACTAACCTATTATTATAAGACTGATGTAGTGTAGCCACGAGATTCGAAGACATGCACAAGGAATGACTAGGATGTTATTCTTAAATCAGCTGCAAAAACTGCACTTAGTGATGACTCAACTTTGTATTATCAACATTCAAACATGAGATGTTTAGCATTTTTATGAGAGCAGCCGAAATTAGCACCAACTAAGAATACGCGCTATTTATAGGTTAGGTACTCCCGCGACCTTGCCGTCTACGTGCGTTTGCGTTTATTTTGCGAACTTCAATTTACTATTACTACTATTAAAACATCATCATCTGTCATCACTCATCACTTACGCAATATAAAATCTTGCTGTAAAAATATTGTAGTGATATTGTACAAATATTTTTACTTCAGTTCCTAGTTGCGAATAGAATGCTCGGTTTGTGCCAACTAACATACTCGTACATAGTAACTATGATTTATGCGTTACAAGCTGCAAGTTGCTAACTAACTCGTGGCACATCGAAATAACTCGCTGCGAAAAGGTTTCCGATTATCACTCAAACAATCCTCAGAACATAACTACAGGGGCCTTACTCTGACGTGACAAAACTATCATGGCAGAAAGAGATGGAGCTGTACATGACGAAGAGGGCTATCCCTTTTTCACTTCAAACAACAATACCAACTAGATGTAGAGTCGGCGCAAGAAATACGTCTCGGTAAATAGCATAGCAGCTCACTAGAGACGTGAGCTCTTATTTTGTTCAGTTTGTCATAGTAAGTATTGTAAATGTAGGGTAGTAAGCACAGATCATAGAAACAAACTGTTGGTTCTATGATCTGTGGCAGTATATTCACGCGGACAGAATTTAGCATTGATTTTGTACGAAACCGTTATTTAGTTGGTTATTGTTGATCGAAGCTTTTTCACAACGGATTCATGGTGCGTTCACACTTTATTATTCACAAAAGTAATTTGGCCTAAAAGCCCTCCTTTTGCCAATAGTAATATCATTTGCATTAACTGATAAATTGACCATGTGTTAATTGATAATTCTAGGTAAACGTTCCCGTTTGGTAACACAGTAACAACAGACCCATACGAAGAATTAATTAAAATCAAACTAGGTAAATCACTCGTATTGTACCGCAAGCTAGAGGAAATGCCAGGAAAAAAGGTAGAGCTAAAATTAACACATTGTTATAATTAAAATAATGCTTCAATTGCACAGGATATGCTACGGAAGTTGGACATGTCTTAGATATAACTATATAGTATATGATTTATACATTGTGTCTTTATATAGAATGCTATATTTAGCTCGAGGAACTTGTATAGTAGCCTAGTAATATAGTTTGTAGCCTTGTTCAGGATAGTTTGCTGCGGTCAGGAGATTCTGACCGCAAGCTAGCGTTTAGATAATACGGCTATTATTGTGATATATTATTATGTAAGGTAAAGCACGTACTCAATCACAGTTGAGGATAAATGATGTAATTAATTTGTGTTTAGTTGATTAAAAACGCCTGCTAATTGGCCTTCCATTTAATCGACAGTACAGTTTATAGGCAAATTTGAGTGTTGGGATTATCATCACGATTGCAACTGATATCAGATTGATTGATTCCTCTTATCGGCTGATAAAAATCGACCTTTACCTGAAACTCTTTTTAATTTTGTTTTCATTTTAGCTACCAATCAATCAGTCTTAGTAAGTACCTGCCCATTTTCATATTATTTACTTCGTGAACATTCTTATATGAACTATTAGTTCATAAAAGAAAGTATAAAGATCACGACACGAAAGTATAAACTCATAAAGATCACGACCGCCCAGGAAGACAGTGACGATTTAATGACGACTCTCACTTATCCACCACATTGAGTGGTTTCAATACACTTTTCACAACAGAATACCGCAAAGTACTGCGCTGCCATAAAGTACTACTTAAAACAAAAGTCAATTCATCCCATGATAACGAATTACTATCTGCAATCGCCCCATCCCCTTTTCCCAACATCTTGTCTATCTGTCTGTCTGAGGGGATCCCACAGTTCCCACACTAAGTTTCCCGGTTGCCGTGTCTCATTAATTATTAACTTTTAATCTGTTTCGCAATTACTCGTCCAATATTCCTTAACACCGCGTATCTGTGCTGTGTTGGAGTTTCCAGTGCTATCATGTTTTATTGGGTTAATCATGAAACTAGACCGTTTATGGGTTATTGCCCTGTTATTGCCTCCATGGAGCACACAACCCGGGTTGTGTACTCCATGATTGCCTTATGTGAATTGTTGAACGAACATCGATTAGCGAGATTACTCATTTTAGTATTAACTAATATTATAAAGACAGAACTGTCACCATTTGAAAGGTGCATTATTCTAGATGGTTATGGGCTTTACATTATTAAGAGGCCCGTCAGGGTCTATAATTGTTTCTTGAAACTTATATTGACAAACTGTATGTACATTATGGATGCAATAAATTGAATTTGAAGATCCAGGCAAATTAAGCCGGGCGGGCCACTAGTACTTAATAATTTTAACGCACACGTTGCAATAGAATTATGTAAATCGTAGCTGGTGTCGTTCTGTAGTTCCTACTTACCCTCACGGGAAAAAGGCGTGAGTAATCATTACCATCGGCATATAGCAGTAGATACACTGCTGGTCATAGACCTCTCCAATCGCACACCATTTATCTGCATTCTCAGCAACCTCATCCAGCCGCTTCCAGCCAGCCTGTGAAGATCGCTCCACTATAGCCTGGAACGTCTTAGTTGATTTATTTATCATGCTACAGCTTTTGTGCACCAGTCTTTCCTAGATATTTTTTTACTCAGCTGAGAGCATGTGGAAGCTTGTTTACATAAACAAATCTCATGGCATTTTTAAACTGCATTATCTAGCAAGGTATAAAGAATATAATTGTTTACTTAGCAGCAATGTTCCCAGTATTGGGTACTGCATAATGCGCAGCAGAGCCTATGTTATGTATTATTGTGATAATTCTTTGTTCCACGTGCACTATGGTTATAAACAAATGCTTGTTTACTTCGAAATTAAAGGATTATATATTATGCAGTAGTAGGTACCTCTCCTTGGACTAATTAGGATCGAAATAACAATAGATACTAAAGTACCATCCATGGCGTAAATTCCCGTAACCCCTGTTTTCCTCGTTCGATATATTATGTAGTATTAAATATTGAAGCAGACAAATTAAATGTATTGTATTACCAAGAAGTCCTATAGTAATTATTGTAGAATTTATCTCGTGTTTCCTAGTAAAACTATTGTGAGTTACTACGAAAGACGTTACTACGGTAAGTCGCCGGTCATGTTTATTTTTGAGAATGTAGAGCACTTCTGTTTAAGGTTCCCCTAGTCGACGGCACGAACTGTTTTGGGCGCGAGGTTAAAATGCATGCTATCTAATCCGAAAACACGTGCGAAAGAGATAGATGCTGTGATGAGCAGTAAGAAGCTAGTTCGCGTACGAATTAGCACTTTTGCATATTTGTATCGAAATGGATGATGATTTAGGACTCGTTTTCGTACTAAATCATCATCCATTTCGATTCGACTTAGGAAATTTTATAAACAGACCTTTGGGAGTCTAGATTTCATGAAAAAAATACTAAATGTATATATTCAAAATAAAATTATTTGCATTGTTGAATTAATATTCTATACCTGTATGGAGGTCGTTTTGCAATTTTCCTTCTAATGGTATTTATTTTCACCCAAAGATGTGTTAAAATAAGTGTTGAAATATGGAACTTTCGACGCTCTTAACTTTCAAATATTTTATATTTTTTATTTTTTTGTTTCCATACAGGGCTAGATAATGATGAGACAAATTGATATCATTTTTTATTTTGAATATACATCGTCAAACAGTGGAGTAATCGCTAGACTACGTTTGTATGGAAGAATGATTGACTAGTGTAACCTTAAGTATGGGTTTTTATCTACTAAGTGTTGTTATGCTTGTATTATATTATCTGTGGTGATATTACCTAATCCTACTAAGCTAGTTATAATCATTACATAACACGTGCCGCTTTTAAACTATATATACTGCTTTGCTGGTTTTTTTAAGCGACTTACCAAAAAGGAGGAGATTCTATGTTCGACTTCATGTATGTTTTTTTTTTTTATTAATGTTCACCGATATCTCCGTCAATTGTGGACCGATTTTAAAAATTCTTTTTTTGTATGAAAGAGTATGTTTCGAAATTGGTCCCATTTTAATTTGGTGAAGATCTGATGACGAACTTCGAAGATATACAACAGAACTCTTCAATAAATGACGGGCAATCTTTCGGGATTGCTGCAATCGCATGTCTGTTTATTGTTTATACCATTTCATAACATAACATCACGCCAGTACGCTCTTGAGAGGTACGCAGATCTCTCATTTCACCCTTTATGTTCAAGTTTCATGATATTCGGCTAATCTATTCTGGCGTTAAGGTAACTTACTAAACAACTTGCCTATTAGGTAGGTAAAACTAATAAGTGAAAAATAAAAAACTTTTTTACAAAAAAATACTACCGACTTCCAAATAAGAAAACTACAAAGTGAAAAATAACTTTATTTTTGGAAGTCGGTGTCCGTAACCCAAAAAAATGGTACCTACGAAAGATATTATATTATTAAGACATTATTTATTGCAAAAGCTCTCAATAGAAAACGTTTATACTAATTTTGTTTTTAAGCAGGCGATATTCACAAGATTACTTCGAAGTGACGTTGTTTCAGAAAACAATAGAAAGCAGCTTTTATCTGAGCTTAGCACTCAAACAATAGGAATTCCGGCAAAAACCTACAATAAAAATTCCGTTTCAACTGTCAAAACGAAATACGCAGGTAGCATAACTGCAAAAGTGCATACCGAACTACTAAAAATGCATTCGCAAAAAAAAAAAAGGATAAATAAGTAAATTCAAAACTTGCTGCCGATTTTCGACGAAAAATACTACTCTATTCTCAAGTATTAAGTTCAAAATGTGATTTGATTATGGTTTATGTTAAAACACTAGCTTGTTATACGCGATTTTGCTTCCATGCTTTTTTGTACAATAATAAAAAATCTTTTTTACAAAAAAAATACTACCGACTTCCAACTAAAAACACTACAAAGTGAAAAATAACTTTCTTTTTCGAAGTTGGTGTCTTTGGTAGGCCAATTTTTTTCGTTATGGACACCGACTTCGAAAAAGAAATTATTTTTCACTTTGTAGTGTTTTTAGTTGGAAGTCGGTAGTATTTTTTTTTGTAAAAAAGATTTTTTATTTTTTTACTTTTTAGTTGTACCTATTAAGCAACTTGCCTTTAGTGACGTACATAATAATATAATGCCAGAATAGATTATCCGAATGCCATGAAACTTGATCATAAACGGTGAAATGAGAGTGTATCGAGGTGACATGTACACAACTGCGTACCCCTTTAGAGCGTACTGGCTTGATGTTATGTTATGAAATGGTATAAACAATAAACAGTCATGCGGTTGCAGCAATCCCGAGAGATTTGCCGTCATTTATTGAAGAGTTCTGCTGTATATCTCAGAAGTTCTTCATCAGATCTTCACCAAATTAAAATGGGACCAATTTCGAAATATAATCTAACAAACAAAAAAAGAATTTTCAAAATCGGTCCACAATTGACCTAGATATCGGTGAAAATACACAAAAAAAAAAACATACAAGAAGTCGAACATAAAAACCTCCTCCTTTTTGGTAAGTCGGTTAAAAAGTAGCCTTGATAATGACACGCATTGATAATGTAGTTTTGTAAGAGATTTTTCGTAATCGGACAACCTAACTGTGATTACTACTCATTACATACATACAATTTTAAGTCAAAAGAGAGGTAATTTTTTTGGGTTTTTTGTTTTGATGTTGAAGATTAAGATAATTTCGCTTAAAAACAGCTTCAGCTTATCCGTTTGCCAAGGGTTGTGCTTGTTTTGGATTATGATTATAATGACGTTAAAGTTGCAAGTTTTTTTTTTAAACCCTGTCTGATATATCGCTGATATTGATCATCATATCAATAGACATATCGCACCCGAACAACAGACTTTGTTTTTATCGTGTTTAATTCAGTGTTGCTGACAAAAAAAAATCTTTTTGTGTCTAACATTTTAGAAAACCCATTCCCAGTTTTCCAATGACAGTAATAGTTTCTTACTACGTAGGTATTGGGTAATTGTATGACTGTAATATGCATTGTGGTCATTGGTCATCTTCATAACCCTAGGTCAAGTTAACCACAAGATAGTTCAATGACTCGCCTGTGACGGCAGAGAAATTATCCATTAAATAATGCAATGTGTAATAAAAATATATGATTCAATTAAATGTGGTAAATAAAAACAAATGAATAACGGCGTACGTAACACTGTTTTCTTGAAATTAGATGACATGTTCTTCTAACATAACATAACATCACGCCAGTATTCTCCGAAAGGTTAGACAGACGAGTAGTCCTCTTTGCGTCATTTTCTTTCGTAGCGTACCTAATCTGCGTTATCAACCTTCTCACTGCTGTACTGGGGCGTCGGAGTCAGCCGTAGACCACCAACCGGGCTCAGTGCGAGTTGGTGCTACTTATGAGTTCGAATTCGGACACTTTGAAATAGCCTGGGTATGCTCCCCAATTTACTTGTGTGTGCATAAATAAAGACTTTTCTCATGATGTTGGTAAGGTTGTTGGTGGAGTGACTGTCGATAGAGTTATACCACTTTGATACCCTTTAAACTTACTTTTTTAGTTTTTAAGCCTTTCCTGTAAAAAAAGAGCTACAAACTATACTATTACTACTTAATATTATAAAAGCGAAAGTTTGTGAGTGTGTAAGTTTGTTTGTTACTCTTTCACGCAAAAACTACTGAACGGATATGTATGCAATTTGGAACAGAGATAGATTATAGTCTGGAATAGCACACAGGATACTTTTTATCCCGGGAATATGTTCCCTCGGCATAACTTTCGACATTCACGCGGGCGAAGCCGCTTGCAGAAGCTAGTAGTTCCATATATTTTTCTTTTTTTAATTTTGTGTAACAATTTATGTACACACACATAATACAACGACAAGAAAAAGGAACAGAAAAATATGTATCACTATAGTTTCCTCCGATACTATTTTATGAAATCACAACACTCTTTTAGTCGAGGCATCTTATTCTTTTCGTTTCAATATATCTATTTTTTTTGTTTGACCAGCATGTACCCACATCAAACACGAGTCTACTGCAGATTAAGTACAAACTGCGATTCTCAAAATGACAAAATTAAAAAAGAATCCTTTTACTCCAGCAACCTCATAATTGGGAGCGTGCCTCTCACATAATCGTGTTCAGGAATGCTGGTAGCAGATGGTGCGCGTGCGTTTTTTGCAGCGCGCAGGGAACGCACCTGTCCGAATGCGGCACATCTTGAACAGTTGAACTTGAACAAGTCCTCGCACGTGAGCTGGGAACCTTATCGAGGATTCAATGGGTTGTACAAAGAAATGATTTTATTAGCCACGTGTCAAATATTCTTAAAATGATAATAAAGACACTGAGAAAGTCATAAGCGTCGACTGAAGAAATTTTATATTCTGGTTCATTAGAACGCTTTGTAAATTGACTGATTGAAAAGATTTTACGGAAATAAATGTTTATGTAATACTTAACAATATTTAATAAAAAAGTAAGTAAATTTAAATCGGTTCGTGCGTTTGGGAGCTATGATGCCACAGACAGGCACACAAATACATACGTCAAACTTATAACACCCCTCTTTTTGCGTCGGGGGTTAAAACATCTAGATTCTAGAATTCTTTCTAACAATGTTTCCGAATTACCATATTCAGCTTTCAGTTGTATGCGGCCTTCGTCAAATCGTCTACGAGTACTTGGTATTGGTACTTACATTTTTGATAAGCTATACGATATTAATATATAGAGTTAATTATAGTGGCAATTTGTTATCATAAAACCCACGCTTATTGAGTATTATATTTATATATTTTTGTACATTTTTAATATCTAATATTAAAAATGTATAAAAATTAACTTCCAGTTCACGCGATATTTATTTGAACGCTTTTGTTTCATTCGCATGGACTCTGGATATAAAGCAGATTCGTTCTAAAAATATAAATTAATCTGCAGTGCAGTGCAAGTCTGCCCGAATCTTATCAATTCTCACACAGATGCCCAAGCTACCTGTACGTATACAAAGAAGTGTATATGTGCGTGTTTTGGGACAGCAGGTCGGCGTATGCGCAGGTGCCCACTCATTCTCCACTCAGCTTTCAAGCTCGTCCGTATAATAGGCACTAAATTTTGAGCCATCATTTTAGGGATATTTTCGTTCATTCGTGCCAATAAGTGCAGTGTCCGTGGTCGTGTCGTGTAGTCGCGCCAGTGACTTTGTTTGTGGAGTATACATATATGTAGTTATGTTTGACGGTCGTTAGTACTTGCGTCGCGTCGGCGTGTTGTTTACATAGATCAGCTGTTTTTTGTTAGTGAACTGGCGGCGCTTTTTTATGCGCATTTATTTATCGGTGAGTTTTTTGCACAGTTTATTATTGTTCGTAATTAATAAGCGTTTGTCTATGACTTTATGCTTGGTTTTTACTTACATAGCTGCAGCTAGGCAATCGTTTTAAAAAAAAATATAAAGCGGAAAATGTTAATTTCTGTTTTACAGTAAAGTTTTAATTATTAACTACACTATTTCCTACAATGTAGAAATATTATTTTCAATATTGAAAATAATATAGGAAGGTAGGTACGACAGACTTTACGTTTGAAAATAGAAACTACCTAAATCATTATCACAATAAGTACGCAGCTACATAGGTACCCATTTGTAAATTATTCAAATGAGATGACACTGCATCACCCATTTTAAGTCATCATCACAAATTTGTTCATATATGGCATGCCATCATCTGTCGAACATATCTCCCTATAGACATCATATAACATACCTATACCTACCTTATCTGTCACTCCATACCCAAACTTGGTGACATGCACCTCGCATGCATGGCCGTGACAATCCGCGAGATAGCCTCGCAGATACTATTGAAATATGAAAACGATGTTACGTGTGACAGACAGACGGACAGGCGGAAATGTTCTGTATATAGGTAGGTAGGAGGCGCCTTAAAAGGGACGTAAAGATTCGGGCACACGAATGATTTTAGTCAATCAATTTCAATTTATTCAAAAACAACAAACTTTTGAGTATCTTCATAATTATCTTAATGGCTACTATATAAATAAGCAGACGAATGAGGCGGCAGTTACAGCAAAGAGCAGCGCAAGAATCAACCCCGCGCTAGGAAATAACCTGTGTTACAGGCACTGGGCACCCACTCCACCATAACACACTTGCAACATACTTACAATTATTATTAAAGGAGGAACGGATTCACACTGATTTCCCATTTCACAGTAATTGTTGAACTTGACCTAATTCTGTAATCTATGAGTCTATGGTTCTATCCTCATTGCTATTTATTTGAGGTAGGCAGTTTCTGCGGTTTTTCCTCAATTGTAGATTGACCATTACGGGCTCAATTTTTCTATGATGATCCAAATTAGGTAAGCACCTATTATTTCTGGCACAATTGACAATTGTTGGAAAAACTTTGTTATTCGTTTAATAAGGAAACTGGCACGGGGTATTCACCAGGATTGTTTGACTCAAATAAAATCAAACTTAATACCGAAACTGTAACATAATGTGTAGGAAAAACAATTTCAGAATAGGAAATAACAAGTTCAGTACCTATAAGAATTAGAAATTGCTGAAGTTTAGCAAGTTCTAATTGTTATTGGATATACCTGAGAGAATTATGCTTTACTCAAGTCACTTCAAGTCATCAGTTGCTGTAAGGAAAATGTGTTATTATTAATGAACTATCGACTACGTATTACAAGTTGTAAATCTCGGCCGATTAAAATTGAATACGTCATAGCTTGTAGACTTAAAGTCTATCGTAGACGCGCACTTGAAATGAGAGCTCCTCAAGCTCAATGCCACGCCATGCTGCGAATCATGCGCACGCGCAGCCTGTGCCATTTAATGTATTCCCTATCGCGATAGACAGCCGATAGACATTTACGTACAAGTCTGCAGTACTCGCTATGAATATTGATAGTGGGATTAAAACCATCATTAGCTGAATATCCTGTCAGCATCCTGGAGAAGGTATTGTTCCGTAGATATTATGACACCGTTTAGCCATAATGGATGTCTGAATAGGCTTAGGTAGTAATAGCAGTTAGATATAAAGCTGCGTGTTGTACAGAAAAAAATAATTTATTGTTTGACACAGGAAGAAAGTTGACATTTCTTTCAAAATCTATTTCATCTTCAGTATTATTATAAAAATATTAATTTGATAGTGATAGTATTTTAATTTAGAAAGTAATGGATTAAGTAGAATGCTTTACTTTTTAATAAAAAATATTATAAATACAAAAAACTCGACTGATAAAAATAATTAACTGAAAAGAGAAAAACTCGGTATAATTTATTAAATTTTGTGAAGTAATCTAGAATTAACCTTTAATTTTATTGTTTATTTATTCAAAAAAAAAATGAAATATATTAAAATAGACATTAAACATTATAAAGAAGTTTTGGTAAGTTTCTCTATAATTTTTGTTTGTCCCCGCCTGCAGCAACTCATAATATTTAATGTCTATTTATTACCCTCCCGCAGTCAGGTAAAAATACATTTATTCTTAAGTAACCAGGTAGATTTTTTTCAATATCCTTATCTCTATCACCTGCTTAAGGTGCAACGGCCTTTGCTTTCGTGCTATTTGTCAATATGTAGGTTGTACTCTGTAGACTCTATAGTCGAGGATTTACCTGCAGGTACCCAGTCGAACAATAATATAATAAGTCAAACTCGTAAATATGTAAGAATATTTCAGTTCAGCCTTGAATAAATACAATGCTTTGTTTTAAGAAGATTTAGCGAATAATGCAGTCAGCTGTTAGTAGTTAGTGCGTCTGTTATTAGTAATGGACATCCATTCAAAACGAATGTCTGCATATTATACTCGACATTGTGTCGTCCTTCGCTGACGAGTTACTTGAACGGACGTAGGTACTCTGAAGAACGTCTTTCAGGCGTACGGCGAATACAGAAATGCGATCTAAAATCGAAATGGCAAACCAGTAGTAAAGGAAGGAACAATGGATTTTTTGGATAAGTAGTTAGGGTAAAGACCCTAACTACTGATCTGCAACTATTTTGGTTGATTAAAACTTCCGATAAAATTTATCCAAACCGTCGGGTATTCACGCTCATTATCCACGCTCAGGCCACAAGGCGACCTTACTTTAATTAAATAAGGACTAATAAAAATGTCAAAACTATAAATAAAACAATTTCTAATCGAACCAAAGCACATGCTAAACCTATTCGGCATTAAATTGTCCCGCCTACAATAATATGTCGCTGGTTATTATGCGCGACAGAATTTGGCGAGTGCGTGTTTCGGCTAGGCTGCCAATAGTACCGTTATTATTATAATAAATTGCTATAACACGATAGTAACACCATTCTTTATGGCCCAGCTGTCTGCGATGTGCTGTGATACCTTGTTAGACGTTATGATGTGAAAATTAACATTCAAATTATTGGATAGAACCGTAAATATTTATCAAGCACTTTTGCCTGAGGGGAAAGTAAACCAGGAAAAAAAGTACTTGTGGATATCAGAATGTTCCAATACGTGGTGTTGACTGGAATTTGGAAACAAAACAATAGCTAGATTTTAGTTAGTTACTAATTCAATCATTTACATGACCTTTTGTTTTAGTTAATTCGCGACTTAAGTCATTGTTCTAAATTCAGGAAACTTATTTTGAACTACTGAACGATACTGCATATTTTATGCTTAACGTACTTTGTTTTGAAACGTATTTGGATAGGTAATGGATATTTATGTACACATGTTGGTTGGTAGTAAATAACAATTAGATACAGGTATAACAATACATGTTATAATTCCCCAAAGGCCAAAGTTATAAATTGTTCATACCATATAACCTACCCATGAAGTGTCACGTATGTATGTATGTAGCTTCTGACCAGCGCTAGCAGGACAATATTGACAATAGTTATGTTTATGATCCGATTAGTGGCTGCCATAGCTTGGACGCAGGAATATGGGTACAGTAGGTAGCTACATCCATCCCATCTCAGTCATGACTGAGATGGGATGGATGTAGCTTCCTACTGTAATCGACACACAACATTAAGCTTCATTAGTTTGACGATTCTCAAGCACTGTGGTAAATTACTGTTAAAACTTCGATTTTAAATTTGTATCCGAAACCTGAAAAAATAATGGCACTAGGTAATCACATGGTCCCACATGTAAAAACCAAATTTGTCAAAAGGCTTGGTGATTCTAACATTTTTTTCTTTGGAGGGCGGATCTTGGTATTTTATGTTAGCTAACGTAAACTACTTACGTACGATATTATATTGCTCCGTCTTCTGGTACCTAGGGTCGCTTGTACAAGGGGACGGAGAGGCAGACCGAGACGTAAAGCACTGGATCAACTCAGGATGGATGAAATGGCGACAAGTCACTGGAACAACTTGCGACCCACGGATGCCCCTTAAGTTAAACGGCAAAATCTACAAGTCCGTGTTTAGACCTTACTGGATGGATCAGAATGTTGGGCTGTAACAAAGAAGGATGGAAAAAGATGTAGCAGATACGAGAATTATGAGATGGATGGACGGAGTGACGAGAATGGATAACTTGAGAAATGAGTATATATTAGACGAAGTTTGAAAGTGGCGCCAGTGACAGAAAAGTTGGAAGGAAATCTTTTGTCGTGGTATGGTAATGTGATGAGGAGGGATGAAATGCATGTTAGTAAAAGACTTATGAATATAAAAGTGAATAGATGGAGACGGAGATGAAGGTCACAGAAAAGACAGATGAACTTATTGAGGAGTGACATGGAAGAAAAGGGAGTCAGTGATAGCGTGACGGAGAACAGGCCGCTATGGAAGAAGAAACCACGACCCCAAGTGACATGGGACAAAGGGCAGGAAGATGATGAAGTACGATATATATTGGAGCTTTATCTGCGGATTATTATAAATAATAAAAAGTTCTACGCAACACTACTTTCTTCAAAATAAAATTGGTAAAAACAAGAAGGAACAGAAAAATAGGTAGATACATTTTTGCTATTGTCCTTTTCGGGCCAAATTCCAATTATTTACCTGTATTGATAATGACAAACAATATGTCACGTACGTCAATCATAATGTCCATACGTCACGAACTATTTCAGAAGCTCGATTGTCGCAGGTGGCAGGTACAGTTTCCTTAAATAATTTTGCTAAAAGCTGATAGCAACGTTATCATCTTCATGTTCCCGTTTAATATTAGTTTGAGGAATAATATATTATCACATACATACTTTACGTACGTCAGTGAGTTTTAATAAAAGGGACATTTGCATAAGTTGTTGCTACGGAGAAAATGTACATTAATTTACAGTAAAATCGCAATGATGCCAATACAAATTCTGTTTAATCTTTATCCCCTCGGGGTAATTGGTAAGGTTTGTAAGTGAAAACGTTTAAATTGTTTTTCCCTTGATATATTTTGATTGCCGGTCGTTTCATGAAAGCTAATGAACGTATAATACGTGAGAATTTCAAAATTAAAATTATCGACATAATTTTTTGAGTTTGATGATGCAGGAAGGAGTATGCAGTAGTCTCTTTCTAGTCTAACTGACCATCGACAGCTAAAATATAAAGTAACCAGTGCCTATCGTAATATCGTAAGTTAAAAAGGAAACCCCATCTGACGATTATGGAACCATAATAGTAGGTAGTTACAGCTGAGGCTAGGCACGGTTCTCCAACATGAAGGGAGAGGTCTATATGATGAAAAGACTGCGTCGATGAGCCTGGTGACCGAAGGTGCGAACAATGATCATGAGTAAAGGTGTTCTGTCTAAACACTTCGGCTTATCCGTTCGAGGATACAGACCTGATATTATGTTATGTTGTAATCATGTCATAGGAGGAGGAGCTCGTGGCTAAATAATAACAGCCGCACGGATCGATCTTCAAGGTTAAACAACGCTTGACGAGTTCGGTCCGTGGATGGGTGACCATTTTCAACATACCGAGTTTCCTCCGTGCCTTGGAAAGCACGTTAAGCCGTTGGTCCCGGCTGTCATTTGAAGATCTTTGACAGTCGTTACGGGTAGTCAGAAGCTTGAAAACTGACACCAGTCTTACCAAGGGGTACCGTGTTACCCAGTTACTGGGTTGTGGAGGTCAGATAGGCAGTCGCTCCACGTAAAACACTAGTGCTCAGCTGAATCCGGTAAGACTGGAAGCCGACCCCAATATAGTCGGGAAAAGGCTAGGCAGATTGATTGTTGTAATCATGCCATACCTATACATAGGTATAAACAAACGTGTTGGTACCTAATGTACTCGCTCACGAGAGTACGTCGCACGAGCCAACAATTGCGTAATACTGTATTAGCCGGTTCATTTTATTGTAATAACTAATAAAAATCAGGATTAATAATTATTACACTTCTAACGGGAAAACCTGTGCGCATATAAATGTGATATTATATAAATATTATCTTTTATTGCTTTGTCTATTACCTACCTATAATAATTTTATTTATATTTGTCCAGTTGAGGTTTATTGTGATTTAAAAACGATTCATTCTCATTGTTGCTGCGTGTTACCTACATTTTATATCACTCAAGAATCTTGTAGTTCACTGCTCTGCCGAAACCTTTATTATCATAGTTTGCCAGGACCAGAACACATTGTATTTACCTACAGGGTGTATTTTTATTCGACCACATCATCGCTTACCATCATACCAAGGTGAGATAATGGTCAAGCGCGAGCTTTTTAAAATAATATTAAAAAAAGATATATCAAGAATTGAATGATCAATCGCTCTGGTCATGTTTGCGGGGCAAAACTTGGCCAGAGGCCCAAAACACAGACTCTGACTGTCTAAACTCTAGGGTTTGGAAGGAGAAACTGGAGAAAGGGGAGTTCCCAGCAATAGGATATAATGTAGACAAATGAAAATATATTTGAACAACAAACTCAATTGGATGATGAAATCTGTTTTGCCTAGTTTGGCACCAATCACCCGATATAATGACGTAGGTTAATTAATTATTATCATCTATTGTATAGTGACGCAAATTTCCTATAACTGATATGTATATCGCTTCCTAAAGTTAGAATTAACTCGAAATATTAATGATGTTCGGAAGTTACGTGCGACAGTGACCGCAAACATGTAAATGTATCGCGGTATCGCCACACTACACTACTTATGTAAATATATGCGGTTCTTTTTCGTTTACATTTTAACATTTTTTTGCTACAATACAATAACTTAAGGACTCATTCATGAGGTTAGATATCATTTTCAAATAATCGTTATTTTCAGCGAAATTTCGTTATCGTTTAGAGGTTTCATGGGTTTTTTTATTTAATATTTTAAATAATGAGGAAAGTTTTTAGATAAAGTTTTCCCTTATTCTACCAAAAAATCTGAAGTTAGGTTTTCCCTGCTTGATAAGCTTTTGCTGCACTAATTTAAAATGTTGCGATTAAAAAATAATATAATAGGTACTTTTCACTTAGAAAAAATTGTGCATTATCCAATCCAAAACGTGCGATGCGTGTCGGTGCTTGACAATATCATTTATCGTAATCGAAGTGTGTGGTTTCATCTCAACACAATTAATCGGGCTACTTCCCTTTATTATGGAATTCCTAATTAGTTAACTTTAATAGATTTTCCTACTCGTTTAGTATAAATTCACGAGCGCGTTACTGACTGATTACATTTGTCCGACACAGGCGACAGAGAGCGGAGCGAGCGGAGTGATCATGTCGTGCTGACGGAAGAACATGAGCAGAGCTGACCATGGCGCCAGATGCCGAGGACTGCGAGACCGTGCGACTGAACGTGGAGCAAGTGCCCGTGCACCATGGCAGGAGGATCCTTCCGAACGGCCAACAGCCGGCCAGCGCCTGGACCGAGAACGAAGACGAAAGACCTGGAGACAACACCAACAGCCCTGGAGAGAACAGGCGCCTGCTGCCCACCACCGGGCCCCCAGCTAAGCACAAATCCCGCTTGCAAGCAGGCCTCATGCTAGGAGTGCACAACAAATACCCTCAAATTACGAAGACTCAAAAAGGCTTCGTGAAGTCCAAGTTTGAGAAAAGAAAAGACAAGCTCATAGCTTTACTGAAACCACCGTACTTTATAGTCTCTATGATAATATTACTTGTAAGTATCATGATTACTTGAATATTTTTGTCTTGAAACTATTTATATTGCAAAGAAACTTTTAGATTTCACCGAGTTATCATTATCTTCCTGCAGAAGAGTTAGGTCGTCTTTTTTACTATTTTTTATTATTGATACTTAAGAAATAGGTTTGACCACTATCTCACCTGATGGTAAGCGATGATGTGCCTTGATGTTAACTTTACAATTCTTGTTTTTTCTAGGTAGTCATCCACATATCGTTGTCCGACGACCTACGCGCGACGATGGAGTGGTCTCCGAACGCGTGGTGGCGTGAACCCTGGCGTCTGTTCACCTACGGCTGCGTGCACGCAAGCCATGCACATCTGGCTCTCAACGCTCTGGTGGCTCTAGCTGTAAGTATTTTTTTTTCTGTCTAGTTCTAGATCTCATTGTCAGTAGTGCAACCGTTCTTGTGGACTAAAATATTAGTGATTCTAGAATCAGTTTTCTATTTCATACCACCTTAAATATCTTCAATAGTAGCAGCTGGGTCAACTACTTATATACCAGTCTTTAGAATTAAGTTTCTTTTTTTTATCACAAGTTACTTCCCTAAATGGTGCAGTGTAATAACCTGTCGTATGTTCCCCAGGTGGGCTGGCCTCTAGAGCGTGAGCAAGGACCGCTACGAGTGGTGATCCTATGGGCTGGTGGAGTGGCGGCTGGCGCGCTCGGCGCGGGTGCTCTGCAGCCCCGAGTGCGTGTCGTTGGCGCATCTGCAGCTGTGTATGCGCTGCTCACTGCTCATATCGCTAATGTGTGCCTTAGGTGAGTTTTTTTTGCTAATATATTGTTATGGGACTTCAAATTTTTGTGGTTTCGCAAAAGTTATTGGAGTTTTTCCTTGAATTGTAACTGTAACTAGTTTATTTTCGATTTACAGTTTTCTGGCATACTATAGTATTTAAATTTGTGTTAAAAACAATACACATTTTTACTAGGTTTGGCCACATCCCCCTGTGGTGGTTCCGTCCGCTGAGCGTGCTGGTGCTGGGCACGTCGGAGATGTGCTGGGCGCTCGTGCGCGCGCCTCCCCCAGTGGGCGCGTCGGCCGCAGCGCACGCGCAGTCCTCCTACGAGTACGTGGCCTGGGCCGCGCACATCCTCGGGGCGGCCGTTGGCGTACCGCTCGCCTTCATTGTGTTCACTGGTATGTTTTGATTTTGTTGTTGTTAATTATAGTTAACTATAACTGGCGACATTTGGTTGTGGCCGCCAAAGTAAACTTCACCTCTGCTTACTCTCACGAGAAATGCAGGCGTTTTATTATGTACTAGCTGACCCCCGCGGCTTCGCTCCCGTCAACTAGCTATCGACCTACCTAACACCTACCTATCACCCTACTTACCTACCATACCTACCTTCCCTACCTACCCACCTACCTTACCTATCTACCCTATCCGTCATACCGTACCTTACCTACCCACCCATCTAACCTACTTACCTACCTACCCACCTACCCTACCTACCAATTTGTTAAATTATTTATTTTATTAATTATTAATACTACAATACGAATGTAACCAACTTTTGTTTCTACCAGCGATCTAATTAAATTTAAGAACACAAAAGCTGCTATTGTGACTTACCTATGTCAGTGAGATATCTTCTCTCGCAGACTTTTATGTATGTAATAATGAGTAATTTGATTATGTAGTACATAATTTTTATGTATCATCAATAGTTTTCTAAGCACACGCCAAATATAGGCAAAATATTGCTACTTTGGGTTACATTATTGCAATTTTCATAAGCATCTCAATTTTTTTTTTAATTTACAGCCTATGTTACTCGGGAATAATGTAGCTTTCCATAGGGGACACAATTTTTAAAATCGGTCCAATAGTTTCGGAGCCTATTCGGTACAAACAAACAAAAAAATCTTTCCTCTTTATAATATTGGTATAGAAGATGTAATAGAGAAGTATGAAAGAAGAATATATGTTGCGCTAACTCCCAATTATTTGCAATTCTAGCAAGAATATTTTAGCATCCATTTCAAATATTGTCCAAGTTTGTTAGTATTAATTTGCGTCATATTTATGGTAATTTGCCTTGGTTACAGGTGAAAATAAAAAGAAGGCTTATGTGATAGCGTGTCGCGTGATCTCAGGAGTCCTCCTTGTAGCCGGACTGGTGGGCGCCTCCATCTACTACGGCTGGTACACCGACGCCGACCAGACCTGAACCCTGGACCCGGAACACTTGCGTCTCAGTCAAAGTGCAATTTGTGCTCATCCGTCCGCTATTCGTGGCTTAGAATAGCTTTTGATGGGAATTTTACACCTTTGTACTGTATATAGTACAGAGATAGTCGGCAGTGTAGACCACGCCGTATTCTACGATTTATGGATCTTTTTCACGTTCTAGGAGTAAGCGTTATGTACAGACATGTTCTTTGGAATTCATGTTTAAGGAAAATGTAAAATAAGTCGTAAATTCTAAATTGTGACTCCGCCCAACTACATTTGAATAAGAACTTTGGGTAACGTTTGATAGCGTATACCTATTTATCGATTATCATAATTCAGATCAGCATAACGAGGATAGTGCCTAATAATTTAGGATTGTTGTACATATTTCGATGTTTCTTTGCGGTAATGGCGGAGTTGTTAATATTATTGATTTCTGTGAAATCACTTTCGATTGTTTTGCATCAAAACGTTGGATGAACGGCTAGTGATATTTTGTAAGCTTTGTACTTATGCAACGGTTCTATTATTATATTCTGATGTTAGTAGCGATCAAGTGCAATTGTAATGTAATACCTACAAAACTCTTTCATAAGCATAATTATTGTAACCTTACAAACTCATATTCGTTGTTTTCATTTCGAGAATTTTGTTTGTGTTAATATTCCTCATTAGCGCATCTTTAATTGGCACTAAAGTAGTTAATTAAGCAACGAACTATCTTCATGTCAGGTTACTGGACAAAGTTAACATAAACAAACATGTTATGAACTTCTGTTTTATCTGAAAACAAAAAAAAACAGATAAACAAACTGATCTTCAGGTCACAAAAATATAAAAATAAGACAATCTATTTCAAGCCATCAGGACCTAATTGACTTGTTTTTGTAATGTTGCAATCAAATTCTCATTAAAGAATAAGAAGTCAATAATGCTACAATAGTTAGATCTTACCACATTGTAAGGACTGCAACCAAATAGATTATTGTATTCTAGTCAACAATGACTTAAGTTATAATACAAATGACTTAACTGAACTTGTGTTTTTGTTTTATATCATTTATTAATAATCTACGATTATAAGCAGACTAAAACTGCAATGACTATAGTAATACAACTATTTAATATGAACCCTACTTTGCGATGTATGGCACAATAAGTTGCATCTCAGATAATAAGCTCACAATCGACTCAATTAAATCGTTGATTTGATTTGTAGGCTCCTTAATTCTTTAAAAACATCGATACCTACCGAAGTATAAAAAATCATTAGTCTAAAAAACGAACTTATATACATACAGGTTGGTACATCGATGTAATGGTCATGCAATAAGAATCAATGCACATAATGACGCTACATCTTATTAAAGAACGCAAATTGAAGCAGAGTGTGAGTTCTACTTAAAAATTTACATAGTATATTGACCCATATCGCCACAGCGTAATGCACACATTTCTATATAGATAAAAAGAGGATCGCAGTTTGTCGAATGCGTTCGTAAACTCACAGATTGTTTGGGACGTGGACAGTACACATGGGATGTATGGGAGACGTAGAGATAAAACAACAATGTAAAATTTTAAAGGTGAAGTCCCTGACCCTGACTTTTATTTCGGACGCTACTGTAACCCACGTAGTTACAGATAACATTACTTACTGATAAAAAGCTTGACAGTCGTCTGAAAATAAATCATTAGGTTTGATAATACTGAACTCGACTATGATATCTACTCCCTCAAAAGTAAACGTGCCAATTATGAGAGTATATAAAAAAAGTACATATCATATAAATCGCTGCAACATTTTTGCTAAGTATAACTGTATAGTGTTTAACTGTACCTATAGTACCTATCGTCCAGTGTCTTATGCCTATATCGCTTATGTGATTCTTTTGATCTTAAAAAAGTTAAATGTGCACATTTGGTCGTTTTATTCATTACCTTGCCTAAATTTCTATGTCTTACTTCAAATGCTTTCGGCTATCCTGAAATACGAATAATACAAAACAAAGACAACAAATGTTTGATTAGATTTATTATCTAAATTAACACTAGACATTATCTAATTATATTTAGCTGTTAGGTATATAAGTCTACAGTACGATTTTAAAATACATTGAGGCTATCATGTAACGTTAAGGCACTACGGTTTGTGACGCGTTTTCAAATTAACGCCGAAGGTAAGTCACACGGAGTAGATAGAAATGGAGTGTCAACAAGCATGACCACTTCTCCTGTCAACAAAGTGTGCTAAGGTGCAACTAGATTGCAGTCGATTGATGACGAGCAATCAATGTTGATCGCCTCAAAACAGATAACTCAGGCCAAACAACAAGCTGGATCGATGTCTTCGATTCAGACGACAATTTAGTTCTACCTTTAGCAACTGTTGCGGCGATACAACTTGCTAAGTCGTAAC
The DNA here is from genome assembly GCA_947562075.1 of Orthosia gracilis. NCBI lineage: Eukaryota > Metazoa > Arthropoda > Insecta > Lepidoptera > Noctuidae > Orthosia > Orthosia gracilis. The sequence continues at coordinate 24,416,742 of OX387274.1, read as the reverse complement.
ACACAGGCGCTCCATCTGTTCACTACGCCGTGTACGCAATATTCAAGTCTATAATAGTCTATGTCGTATGAGATCATTGCCGGCCATTTTATATAAATTAATACTTTAACTAAAGCTCCTGAATACGAACAGTCACTATTGGACACTGATTGACCTACATTAATTAAATTTTACAATTAGATACTACTTTTACGTTGAGCTTTACTTCCCAGTCTCGCTATTATTACATTTAAAAAACTCACAGTATATCATCTACTTTCATGTAAATAACACGGGGCCCATATACCGGCTATTTCTATGTTACAAAGACCGAACACGTCCAGTAATGAGTGTATATTCCTGGAGCTATATAACCAACCGCTCAATCACACGTTGTACACTAAATGCGTCCTCTTGGATCCTCAGCAGTTCAGTGCCTTACACTGCACGCCCAGCTCCGTGCACCAGCACTCCGTGCAAGGCGTGGAAAGCTCCGTGATGATCCTGCCGACCCTGTACATCCTCCCGTAGATGTTGCAGCCTGCCAACTTCAGAAGACCGGCGCCTACACTTGGTAGATTTGGAGCCAGGTTCGGAGGCCGAGGCCCTCCTGCCGCCACGGGCGTGAATGGGGCGGAGTCCTCCTGCATCACTGGTCTTCTCTCAGTCGTGTCAAACGTCTGCGGCGTCGGTCTTTCATATATCTGAGATGTAGGACGCTCGTACACGAGTGATGTCGCACGCTTGGTGGTCTTGTTCGTGATTGGTCGGGGAGTAGTTCGTTTGATGGCGGTGGCCTCTCCGAGCACCAGGTGATCTATCCTGTTGACTGTGTTTAGGGGGTTGATGTATGGTTTCCGCGGTGGGAGAGGTTTAAAGGAGGAGAGATTCTCTTCACCAAATCTGCTGGTGGAGGGTGCGCTGGTAGAGGGCCTGCGGGTGGGTGGAGCGGAGGGGGCTGGCCTGGTGGGAGTTCTGGTGGGTGGCTTCTTACTCGGAGCAGTGGTTGTTTCGTAGCTATCACTAAGAAGGAGCTTCAAGACGCTGCCAAACGAAAACTCGCCGTCATCATCTTCCTCCTCTTCGTCTTCAGAAGAAGTATCCTCAACTTGCTTGACTGGAGCCGGCGTGGTGGTGGTTTTCGTCAGTTTGGGAGTCGGTTTTGCGGAAGTTGTAGTAGGAATAGCAGTTGTAGAGGTTATTTTAATTGACTCAGTATTTTCCTGCGGTGGTGTGGTGGTGTAATTCACCTTCACTTTGTCTGTATTATTTGCTTTGGTGTCAGTTGTGACTGTTTTATTAGCGAAGGGAACAACTGCGGTGGATTCAGACGTTGTATTGGGCACTTCGACTTTCGTTATATTTTCTTTGTTTTCTTTTTTCACTTTAGCGTATGTCTCAGCAGATGCATTGGCGAGAGTAGCTGATGGAGATGGCTGGGTGGACGTAGCATTTATTTCTGTAAAAATATGTCACTACTATAGATATGTTCTGTAGGTCCCTATTGAGTTCAAGAACTATCTAGTATAAATAACATAACATCACGCCTGTATTCCCCGAAGGGTTGGGCAGAGCACCTACAATACACCCACATTTCGCCGGTCATGAGGAAACCGGCATGTCCTAGAACCAAAAATTTGAAGACATGTGACATCCACCAACCTGCACTAGGTCCGGGCCCATTCTCTCTCTCACGGAGAAGAGGTCTGTGTCTCAGTAGTGAGAACATTAAAAGGTTGACGATGATGATGATCCAGACCTCAAGTAGTGATATTATTATCAGTTCGGAGTGCCAGTTTACCTGGTACGCAATGGACGTCCCCGCAGCAGACATCTGCGGAGTGGTTGGTGAGGGGCAGGCGCCGGCAGGGAGACGCTACGGGCGCGCAGGGGCGCGGCGTGCATTCCAGCTGCCCCCAGGCGCACGCGCATAGCCGGCAGCCCAGCACGATGCTCTGCCCGCCCGCCACGCGCTGCCCTTCCACCACGCACTCACCTGAATGAATAAGTTCGTTAAAACTTAATTTACTTACTAAAGGTGTGCCTTAGACTATTGAAAATTGTTCTGTCGCCGCTCACAACCAGAGAGAGAGTAAGTATGGACGGCAAAGGTTTTCTCTCGAGCTGACTCGACTCTAAATAAAGCCCATGACGCCTAAACATTTGCAAATACAAAATGTTGGTTTCACCCTGAAGATTTTTGCCAAAAGCTCACCATCCATATCTATGACATCTATCTGCATGGAGGTGGTGAGATGGGGCACGGCTGGGCCTGACGGGGTGCTGGGGTACACGCCACTGAAGTAGTCGTCGATGACACCCGTACCCTTCGGGAGGAAACCGCCTGAAATAGAGATCTTAAATTAAGATACATAAGCAGCAGTAAATTGCAAATCTTACCATTTCTTTCAATTTTTATTAGTATGTGATGTTTTAAATACATAAGCAGAATCAGCCTATAATGTTACCAGTGTTCGCACTGCTAGAACACAGGCCTCTCTGTGAAAGGGAGTGGGCCGTAATTCACTAAGCAGGTTATATTTAAGCTGACAATATTAGTTCAACGGAACGACCACTAACCGCGGCTCGATATCTTTATTTTCCAAACTGAAATCATTATGGACTATATATAATATCATAATTATGGATAAAAGTAAACACTTTTATCATTACCTTCAGTTTCCACTGGCGGAGAGAACAAGTTGACAGCGGGCGTTTCCACTGCAAACGTGGTGCTAGTCGGAGGAACCTGCGTAACAGTCTGCAAGTCAGAGCCCTGGCCGCCCAGCGAAGCCGACACCGTGTACTCACGAACACCAGGATCGTTAAGTTCAGGATACCTCTCTCTAAGCACGTCCACTTCATGATTGATAGGATATGCTGGCTCCACCACTTTTCCCAGCACAAACACTGGGTACTGGGTAGGTGGGTCGTCTCGTCTGACAGGGAACTTGGAGTCCTTGGGGTCGGTGGTGGGGTAGTATACCGGGAACTTGTCTTCTCTTTCTAGGATAGGGTACGTGAGAGTCTGTTTAGTTGGCTCATTGTCGACCACCGCGTCGGCGGCTACGAAGGGAATGATCCTGCAAAAAGAAGAAATTAACGTAATAAAACTGCTTGACTATCTAATTGTTCGTCTTCGTCTTACTTACTATAAGTGTTTTTCCAACATAATGTTCTTAATACCGCTTATTCGAAGAGTGAGCTGAATACAAACTTCTGTAGCTTTGTACGACTTTTTCGCGATCCGTGTCCGTGATTTGAGTTCCGAGTTCAAAATGTTCTGAATTATTAAAGATTATGACGGATAGAGTTCGGATGTAGTGCGTAAGCTTTCCTACAAGAAGTACAACGAAATTTCACGGGCCCTTGATCGGATTTAGTGCGTAACCGCCCTTAGATTTCAATGATACTTACTTTAAGTTGGGCAGTGACGGCGGTAACGTCGGCTCAGTGTAATCATAATCATATTCTCCCTTCTTCTTCTTAGAGCTGTTGAGCGCTTCCGCAAGGTCCACTGGTATCTTGGGAGCGGTCGACACCGGTCTCGAGGTGGAGTGGCTGGTGTTGGTCATGAGCGAGCTGGTCACGTTGATGGTGAAGGTGTCGTTTTCGTCGAAGCCTCCGTTCACGTTCCTGTCCGTGATGATGTCGTTGGGGGAGTAGGTCTGCGCCTCCACGTTTACGATGGGTACTCTCGCCATCACCTCCCCGTGTTTGTCGGTGTCATTCATGATGCTCAGCGGCAAGGATGTTGACGACAGCTCCGCTGTGCAGTTGATAGTTCCATTGATCACAATCTTTACTGTCCCTTCAGGTTGCTCTGTAGTTTTATCCGGTGAATCCTCAGAGTCAAACAACGGAGAGAATTCAGGCTTTACTATTAGTTTGGCGGCGCTCATCGGCTTTTGAGTGATTGTAATATTAGTATTATTAGAGGTAGTGTTTGTATTTTGTTCTGGTTTTGTGCTGGAGTTGACAGGGGCTTCGTCAGTTTTCCTCTTAACCTTAGTGGTGGTGATGAGGTGGTTCTTAGTGGCTGACGCGAAAGAAGTGTGTTTTAAAGTGTACAGGCTGGTGAGGATCTTGTTTGTCGTACTCTCTAGCTTGCCGGACTTTGAAGTGTGGAGCGTCCTCTCGTCGTGGCGAGTAGAGGTGGGCGAGCTCGCTGGAGCCGCGATCATGTGGGACGGAGCCCCTGCAAATTATAAATACATACTTACATGAGTATTGTTACCGTCTTGCGTACATAATATTAATTCAGTATTAAAAATAGCATTGTCAGGTGATCTATATAAGTATACTTGAATGTTTTAAAGTAATTTTATCCTTAGACCTTTACTTGTGTTCAGTGCCTCTATTCGTTACTTAGTGCTTTAAGTGATGTATCTACGGTAACGTTACAGAAATTCACCACTATCCTGTCTTGCTCAGTGATAGAACTACAGACGCATGAATACAAGTGCTTTTATAAAAGCTCCATGTGTTCCAATACTCTTAAAGAAATCTACATATTTGCCATAAATTTCGATACTTTTACCTAGCTCTCCACCTTGGCGCCTCTTTTTTCACGACATCTTTGGTCTGTCCGTAGTTCGTGTACCCTACTCGTCCGTCGTCCTCGTCTAATACGAGGTCGGTCGCCTTTAGGACTGAGTAGAAATAGACGAATGAGAATCAAAATAGCACAGAGGAAGCATAGAATCGTAGTTTTCGTACCGAAACGCGATTATTTATTTTAGTACATGGAGGAATTACAGCTAATAAAAACAAACAAAAAAGGAAACTATAGTCACCAGAAAGCCAATTACAAATCCTCACGTATATACTTATAATAAAAATACTTATAGCAGTGAGAAGAGTAAAGTAAGGTCAGTTGTTCAGGACGCACCGCACGACACGATTTGCGGTCTCGATTTTTATCACACGACACACTGCGGACGATCTGTCGTCCGTTCGTTTGTTCAATAAACACGATTCTGCAACGACACTGCGGTGAACTTGTATTGTTCTATAAGCGCGTGAGTGACGAACCACGCGTGAGATGTGCGATGTTCATACTTGCTTTGTACGGCCGCTAAATCATCACTGCAAAAAAGCCGCGACGATATAGCGGCATCGACGACATAGCCGAAAAACCATTTGTAAATCGTTTCGCGTGTAGTGTCCATACAAATATATGGAACTCTGAATCGTGACCACATTTTGTCGTGTCGTGTGTCGCGTCATGAACAAACTGCCTAAGAAGCGATACTTCTATTGCAGTTATATGACTGACTAGCCGTGCCGGCGACTTCACTCCCGTCAACTGCATAGCCTACCCTACCTACTCTACCCTACATACCTACCTACTGTACCCTACGTATCTACCTACTCTACCCTACGTACCTACCTAACCTACATTCTTCTGCGGAGAATCTTAAAACCGCCATTCAGATAAAACTATACATTTAATAATTCTGTAGATAAAAATTATCTACAGAATTATTAATTGTATTGATAATTATGAGAAAGAAAATAATAGAAACAAAAAAATATGTAACCAACCGCTACTTGAAAAATTTGAGGCTAAAGGGTGAGGGCCGAAGTGAACGTATTTTTTTGAGCTGCGAGTCGCGTAAAATTAGTCACGGTATTTACGCTGCATTCGGTTTCATACAAATTCCTGTATGTACCACACGGCGGCGCAAAATGAGTAAAATATTCCAGTAGAATGTAAATTATGTGACTCAAAAAACGCCACTCACAACTCACAAAATTACGTTCGTTTGGTTTCCTCCTTAAGCACTATTTGGTCGAATTCGCACTGATTGTGAATGATCTAAATCATATGCCTTGAATATACTCGTATCATTGAAATTTATGCTTGCGCACACAATATAACTGTTCCGCCTATAATTCAAATATACATGAGGTACATGTATGGGTTTCAACCGAAATGTTTTACATGTCAGCCTGAACTGCTTAGTCTATTTTCGAGCGTTGAAATAGTAACAAAGATTTTCATTTCATCGGCAAATGATAATAGTTTGGATGCAACAAAAAAGGACCGAGCAACGAACCCTGAGGCACACCGCTGGGCAAGTTTACCCAACTAGACACAAAATTATTGAGTACTACTGCCTGTGACGTATTATCAACGTAGGAAGAGAACCACCTCAAGAGGTACCCACGGATGCCCATGTAGCTTAGCTTCTATAGCTTTTAGCTTAGTTTATGAGGGTATCGTGGTTAATCCAATCAAATGCCTTGCTATAATCTGTGCAAACCACATCGACCTGCTTACTATTATCCATAGTACCCGTAATGAAATTATTAAATAAAACTAAGTTACATGTGGTTGACCGTCCTTTTAAAAATCCGTGCTGAAAGGAGCTGAACGAGGCAGCAAGGGTGGGATATAACTGCTTATAGATAATCCTCTCAAATATTTTAGCTATAATGCTCAGCTTGGATATAGGCCCATTATCTCTGTTTTACCCTTATTATGTACGGGCGTAATAAAAGCAGATTTCCATAATTTGGAGACAACACCTTAAGTCAAAGATTTTTAAAACAAAATTGAGATAGGTAGGGCGATGGAAGGCGCACATTTAAATATAAATATAGATGATATGTTATCAGGGCCAGCACCTTTAGTTGGATCAAAGTTACGAAGTATACCGGTCACAGCATCAGCATTCAATTCGATGTGACAAATGTCAGATGAAGTTCTGTTAGTAACGAAAGGGAAAGCGGGAGGTGGGAGTATTGGATGAAGTGGGGTTGAGGAATGTCGACATTAAATTAAACGAAAAAGCTTCATGAATAGAATCTCCAGTGAGTAATGATTCATCGTTATAATTTAATGTATGTATACTCTTTCACGGCAGATTACGCATTAATTATACGTTCCACTCGTATCATTCTAGGAGCTACTTTCTTGTTGGGGTAACGTTCTCCTCTTTATGCTGTATGAGAAAAGGCCTTTGCCCTACAGTTGGACAGTAGTAGGCTGGTATATATACCTGTCAGCGGGCGCGTCGGCTCCCCGTGGTCGCACACGTACTGGTGCGCGCAGCAGACGCCGGGTGCCAGCAGCGGACGGCAGCCGGCCAGCGCGGGCGCGCAGCCTAGCGCCTGGCAGCGCACCTCGCCACGCAAGCAGAAACACGCCGAGCAGTTTCCGCGCGGCCCCACCGGCGAGCCCTCCGCCACCCATGTGCCTTCCACCTGGCAATCTGTGGACACAGCGGAACCTCATCAGCTACAGTAGGTACTACTCTTAAGTTTATGGTACCTAGTACCCCACCCCTCACTCACGCACGACACATGAAATTCTTAATGCATAGCAAATCGCGTTCATAGCTGCCATGAAGGCTGACTCAGACTATACGTCCCCGCTAGACGCCGTCGAAATTTTAATAATGACATGAAATACTGCTCGTTGTTGTATCGGTCGCATGTATCTGCTCAGCTCTTTCCAAAAATCGAGCAAATGATCATTGGGATTTTCAGTCATGAATTCTTAAGAAGCAGCCCAAAGTTTGTTAGTAGGAATGGCTGGCTTCTTTCACCTTTGTTAAAATATGCAGGAAGTGGTCCTCACCATGCTTGCTGCGATGGTGGTGGGGCTGGCTGGGGTCGGTGGCGGCGTGGCAGTAGTAGCGCGCGGGGCAGCAGGCGCCGGGCGCGGGGCGCGGCGCGCAGTGCGGCGGGGGCGGCAGGCAGGCGGGTCGCACGCAGTGGCGCGCGCCGCGCAGACAGAAGCACTGCTCGCACGCCACACGCGATGCCATCGCCGAGCCCGCCGCAAACACGCTGCCGCCTTCCACGCACGCTGGGAACACTCCATTGTCATCAGTAGTCAGTGACGCAACCGTTCAACGACGCACAAGTACAGACTGTCTCATATGACCGCAATACAAATTGTTGCACAATAATTGGTATAACACTGGTCGCACATTAGTGGTAACGCTTTTTGCCTTAGTAATACGGTGTTTGAATAATATGCTCGTTTACTTCGAAGAGGAGCCTATTATTATGAAAGATAGTGCACTCAATCAATCTGCCTAGCCTTTTCCCAACTATATTGGGGTCGGCTTCCAGCCTTACCGGATTTAGCTGAGCACTAGTGTTTTACGTGGAGCGACTGCTTATCTGACCTCCACAACCCAGTAACTGGGTAACACGGTACCCCTTGGTAAGACTGGTGTCAAATCTCAAGCTTCTGACTACCCCTAACGACTGTCAAAGATCTTCAAATGACAGCCGGCACCAACCGCTTAACGTGCGTTCCGAGGCACGGAGGAAACTCGGTATGTTGAAAATGGTCACCCATCCACGGACCGACCTCGTCAAGCGTTGTTTAACCTTAAAGATCGACCCGTGCGGCTGTTATTATTTAGCCACGAGCTCCTCTATCTTACACTAGTGCACTATCTTAGTAAAAAAAGTAACTAACCGTTTTTGGCGGTGACCGGCGTCGTCGACTGGACTTCCACCTCAGCAGACATGTCCCCGCTGTCGGACCTTGCTGATGCTCCGTGCTCCATGACCCACACGCCATCTGGAGAGTTCATCATTTTTTGTTAGATCACAATTTCCCTCCAGAAGTGTTTGATCAAAATATTTCACTTTTAGTGTCTCTTTTTGGGGTCCGTAGACAACAAGGAACCCTTAGCCCCAACCTACAGTATTTTGACTTAATTATGTTGGTTCGGATGTACGGAACCCTCGGTGCGCGAGTACAACTCGAACTTGGCCGGTTTTTTTTCTTAATATTTCTTTAGTTATACAAACTACAGTTTCGAAGTGATCTCGCACAAATCCGCGCGGTTAGCATATTTGTAACAACCTGTAAACCATCGTCAGGCTATAGAGAGTAGCACACAACACACAGTTCAGATAATCCTCCGTTCGGGGGAACATTCCACCCTGCCCCTGGTACCTCTTACACGTTAACAAAAAAATATTTAAAAATAACAAAAAACCCGACTGCTTAAAAAGCGAACTAAAAAGACGCAAACAAGAAGAAAATTATGCTGTGCAGTCGGAGGATACATATACGCGAGCTGGCTGACCAAAACCAGATATAATATAATAATAAATAATAATAATAATAATAATATCGTTTATTTATAACATAAGGCACATTTTACAATAAAATATCTTAAAAATATAAAAGAAGACAATTGCTTATTTGCCTGAACTAGGTTGAACCTGTGTTTCAGGCTATAAAGTGCTTAAGAACTTATAATAATAATAAATTAACAATGGGTATAACTTGTATATGAATAATTAAATTTAATGACACAGTGGAATTATTATTTTGTTACAATCAGGAGATCTTCTGTCTCTAGGTAAGAGATGCTAAGAAGATGTTCAAGAATAGTATTTTTACAGCTAAAATAATTTAATTTATAGATACTTAATTTTCTATTTAATCTATTGTACAGAAATGGACCTAAGAATGTGAAGAATCTATTTACAAAGACATATTTTGAGGATGCATTAGAATCGCAGACAATGTCATTTCGTCTCTTATTATTTATGTATTCGGCGTTATAGGAAAGCATGGTGTGTTGTTTTAATACTAAGTGCATAATGAAAAGCTGGCGAACAGTTAGCACGTTGCAGGATTTGTAAAGCAGATCAGTGGGGTAGAGAAAAGGGTGGAAATTGGCTACTTTTAAAATTGCTCTCTGAGCCCTTTCAAGAGGCAGTAGATGCGTTTTTGGTGCTCCACCCCATGAGGTGATACAGTATTGGATTACAGATTGACCTAGGGCCAAATAGACTTGTTTGATCAATTTTGAATCTGCAATCGTTCTCAACTTTTTTAAAACATAAATTAATTTGCGCACTCTATTAACTAGGCTATCAATATGAGGTCTAAAGGAGAGTGTTTCATCTATGATAACCCCGAGATATTTTATGTTGCCTGTTTTGAGGATAAAAGGACAGTTACACATGTTGACTGGTTGGAATCCACATTTATGGGCATACAGATGAGAGTTAGAAATGTTAAATTGAGGTTTGCGCATGGAGAAGTGAATGTATTTTGTCTTGTCAGCATTAAGTGTTAGTAAATTGCTTTGTAGCCAATTAGTCACAGTATTGAAACCTTGTTGAGCGTATTCGTACAAAGCATTACTGGTTTTTGCGGTAAAGATTAACGCCGTGTCGTCGGCATATGATATGAGTTTGCCTTGTTTAATATCTAAATTACACAGATCGTTAATGTAAATCAGGAATAGGGTTGGGCCCAGAGAGAGATATATCCTCCGACTAATTTTTTTTTAGAATTAAGTACATTTAAACATATAAGTATAATATATTTTTATAATCACTTCTTAAAACCCTTTATTTTGATACCCCACACGATGGGGTTGGAAGAAAAAAAAAAATTGGGTCCCTACAATATGGCACCCAAAATCCTCCTTTTTCTATTTTCCAATTTTAATGTAGCCAGTGATACACGCAGGATTAAGAAAAATCAATTGACGTGATATCATCAAAATCGGCCAACGCGTTTGGTCTCTAGAACGCCACATAGGAACAAACATACATACAAAGACTGATAAACACATTAACCACCTTCGGCAGTCGGGTAAAAAGAGTGACAAAAGACAGAACCCGTTCAGTAGCGACCAAAAACTGGCTCCCATTAAAGACTCCATTCGCCTTGAGCATTTATTTATTTAAACTTCATGCACAAGGATACAATGGCGGACTTAATGCCTTAAGCATTCTCTACCAGTCAACCATCAATGTAAACTTTAAAAGAACTTCTCTTAATTTTCCTGGTCTCTTGATAACTAGGACAGTCACCTGGACAGTGCAGTTCCGGGCAGCAGACGTCGCGGCGGTGGCGCACGTGGCAGCGCGGTGGCAGTGGATCGGGCAGAGGCGCGCAGGCGCGGCGGCGGCACGACAGCGCGCCGGCTGTGCACACGCAGCTGAGGCAGTCCTCACGCGTGTTCACCGCTGCACCATCACTGTGCCAGCGCCCGTCGTACAGGCACGCTGATGGCAGCTGCGTCTTCATGCCTGAAGCTGAAGCACAACACTTGCTGATTCATACATAGATACGAGTATATATATACTCTTCAATAATCAAGTCAATATATCAATCAGCCTAGTCTTTTCCCAACCATGCGGGGCTCGACTTTGTGCCCAACCAGATGCAGCTGAATACCAGAATTTTAACTGTAGCGATTACCTGTTTGAGCCTCACATCACAGTAGTTAGTTAGCTCCTGGGATACCCTTTGATTAGACTGGTTGTTAGACTTTCGGGCGTATCCGTAACGTCTTATTAATTATCAACATAGTAAATTAGGTCGATTGTACATCCACAGAAGCAGTATCATCATAATCATCAGCCTTTTAATGTTCCCACTGCTGGGACACAGGCCTTCTCTCTGTGAAAGGGAACGGGCCGTTATCCACCACGCGGGCTCAGTGCGGGTTGATGGATCTTCACATGTCATCGAATTTTTGGTTCTAGGACATGCCGGTTTCCTCATGATGTTTTCCTTTACTATTTTGAGAGCTGTTTCACACTAAGTAAATGGCTGCCTAGTTTCGAACCCACGACCTACAACTTGTAAGTTATGGCCGTTACCACTAGGCCACCACTGCTGTTCTGCTGCTCTGAAGCTATATCAAATGATCAATATTATCTAAATACTCACGGAATGGTATGTCATGGGGTTCATTGCGAACGTTTGCATCAATATTTTTCTGCGTTTCTGAAAAGTAATTTTTGTTTCATTAGTTTGGTGAAGTTACGGTGAAAAATGTATTGCATAAAAACGTATTCAGACATAACACGCCATTACTACATTGCACGGCAACGTGCTTCAAGATGCGGTACTAGCAGATGCATATGCTGACTACTCACAATATCAACTATCAAAATATTAACGATACAAATCAACAGTATGTTTCAAAGGTAATGGATGGAATGTTATATGATCGAAATATCACGATCTCGAATCATCTTCTCGATGTAATAAGATTTCAAAGGAGAAGAGTAAGTTAACATATTAAAAACTTACCATATGCTCTACTTTGGCGATAATTTAGAACAATTGGTTGTCTACCATTCTCATTTGCAGGATCTGAAAAGTAAAGATAGGGGTTTTGGGCAAAAAGTGTGAGTTTCAGAGAATGTGAAGATGGGTCGTGTGATTTGTGTTTCATAAACATGTGTCGCGTTGACTCATTAAAGTAACACTGCGTTAATTTGCGATTTTTTTTATCGTCATTTTGATTTTATAGCTCACCGTGTGGTCTGTCGTGCTGATTATTTGTCATCATCCGTTTGTTTTTCAGAAAATCTAAAAACAAAGCACAATAGTCAAGAAAGCTGGGTGATAAATTATAGGACGGCTAGATTTTAATAATATTGATAACTAATTTACAATTGCGCCACGGGTATGTACTACCGGGACAAAAACTATCCGCCCAGTCGTTTAGGAGTAATTAATTGACAAACATACGGACTTTCATATTTATAAAAAGAATAAACTCTTGCCAGAGAATCGGAAAATTCATGCCTTAAAACTCACCATTATATATTTGGTCTACGTATTCACTTGTACCAGACTCCCTTTGACTCCCTATATTACTCCCAGTCTCTGAAAAGATCGATAAGGATTTCGTTTAACTCTATGGGTTTCAAAGAATATAAAGATAGTTCGCGTGAAGTTGTTTGTGAAGTTACACTTACCATATAATCTACTTTGGCGAACATTTATAACAATCGATTATCTCTCAAAATCATTCTTAAGATTTGAAAAGTATAGATAGGGGTTTCGTGAGTCAAGAAGACTGTGTGAGTTTCAGAGAATGTAAATAGTTGGTGTGATGATTTTTGCTAAGCGATACTCTTTCATGAATAGAAACAAAGTTTACTGTACGTTCTTAAAGAAAACCAAATACATAGCTTCAAAGTTCTTTCAGTTAAGCAATTTATATTTGAATCAAATCAAGTATGTTACAGGTATATTTTTTTACTAACCGTATGCTTTGCCCTGCTGGTTATTTGTAAGTGTCCACTGTCTCATTTTCTCTGCATCTATAATTCCAGAAAGCTAGTTGATAAATAAAATAACGGGTGGCGCAAAAGTTACTTCATAATGTGAACGTGCCTTAATTTTTGCAGATGGCGCCAAATATCATTGTAAGCATATTTCCACTTAAAAAAAAAAAATGCTTTTCTGGGGTACAAAGAATCCACATGAAAAGCATTCTGTCAAAGTGACTGGTGTGACATTTGCAGTGAAAAAGTGATTGACCCTTGGGGCCAGAAGTTTTGCGAGCAACAATTCAAAATGCTGTAAAACGAGCGCAACTGTGCATAAACTCGGGAGGTGGCCATATGAGCGAAATATTTTTTTTTACAGAATTCATGTCACATATTAATTAATGTCAATAATATTGCTGATTTTTTTTTTAATTTCTAACAAAACAACAGCCGTTTCAAATTTTGACATTACTTTTGCGCCACCCTGTGAATAAAGCGATACAGAGTGTTACGTTTAGCTGGCTCAGTATGAAAAAGTTCTAAACTATCAAAAGTAAATGAATGAGTCTAAGGAATCACGACGACTCGTACATACTTTGAAGGATGTGATATTTATATTCCGAAACTCACCATTAAATGTTTTATCCTGGCGATCATTTGGTTTATTAAAGTGCTTAAATAAAATAAAAATTGCTGCTTATCATAATCTACTATCACTATGAGATGAACATTTTACCTGCGCTTAAAGGATTCATATTTTAATCATATCAGGGGGGCAAGGGACAGATGTATACAAGTCATATACATCTGTCCCTTACATACACTCAAAATAACCTTACTCTAAGAGCTTATGGTCACCCTCAGGTGTCTGAATTTTTGAATTGTTATTTTCTTTTTATTACTTACCTTCTTTTGGTTTGTCATGAGGATCATCTATCAAAATTATCCTCCGGCCAGATTTCTGCAATTCTGAAAATGAAGTTTAGTTGTTAAGAAAGCTGGATGATAAATGAAAAGAACGGTTAGAGTATCGACATTTTCTATACATTCGATCTGCTTGTAGGCTCTAGCTATAATATATAATATATGTATTGTTAATATTTAATAACTCACTATGTGCTTCATTTTTGTGATAATTTGAAAGCACATCATATTTCTCACCATCATTATAATTTTCAGTATCTGAAAAGAAAATATGATGTTGTGAGTCAGGAAACCTGATATTTTCAGAAAATGTAGCAATGATAAATGTAACGCAGGTAAAAATAAAAACAGGATTGTGATTGTTTATTTAACTCACAGTGTGGTTTATCTTGGCGTTCATTTGGTAATACACTCTCACCTCTTTTCAGCAAATCTTAAAATAAAATAACTTTTTTTAGTCAAATGAAATTGTATAGCAGTTTGAACTGTGTTATAAAGATCGGAAATTGTTTGTTTGGGACTAGAAGTAATTTTGAAATGATTGCAATTCCGAAAATTCTTTCCCTGTTGGAAAGCAACACTAGGCGACAATATACCACAGGAACGGAGCAAAGGGAAAAACTAGTGTATTATACTTCTCGTGTTATAGATTAAATAGTAAAACAGCTGAATACTTACTGTATACTGTGTGAAGATCACTTGGAAATTGTATCGGTGACTCTCTATGGTTTTCTATAATCGAAAGAAAAAAAATTTTCGTGAACAAATAAAAAGAGAAACTCGAATTCACAACTATTACGACATCCCAAAATATGCGAATTTAAAGTCGACATTTCTTTTCATTTTAAGTGCTATAAAATAAGGAAATAGCGTAAGAAACTACCATGATCATTACTTATTTAATAAATAAGCATCTTAACACTTACTGTATATTCTGTCGTATTCAGGATCTGGAAACACTAATTCCACGACATCTAATGCACCTGAAACAAAAGTAATTTTTTAAGTCAGTAGAACATTATGGATATAGGAAAAAAGTTCACCTTGTAAACGACACCAGTGATATTACGAATCATATAGCCACAGTTGGATTTAAAAAAAATGGTCCTTTGAGGCGTACTGAAATCTGTGGCATGATATTAACTTGGTAAGGTTTGAATATCTCATCGGGTTATTGCAAGAACCGTAAGTTTATAATAAATCGCTTAAGATTGTTAACACTTTTATATCAATAAAAGCTCGGATATATTGCAATTTATTAATTGTTTCCTTAAAGTCAGCCAAATTCTGTATTTAAATACTTACATATGTAAGTATGGATTAGGTACTGTTAAGGAATTCATATTTTTTAGCTTAGTTACAGTTTTCCCACATTAACAACGTACTGTAAAACTAATAAACTCCCGTCATTTATTATCAACTTTGTTTATTTCAAGGACCTTACATGACAGAATCCGAATACTAACCAGAAACCTCTTTAGCCTAAGTAGAAATAACCTTAGAATAATCATAGGGAAAATTACGAGCTACGCTCCTCTTAACATGGGCGCCACAGACGCTCCGCGAAGCCTGTGAAGCCCCCAGGAAGCTTCTGTGCTTTTGGACAGAGCTAGGCTGCCTACTTTAGCCAGATCCCCCACGCACAACGGACCAAATGCGATTCTAAAAGCGGCAAAGGGAGTCCCTCTTCATTCATTCGCATATTGCATGATGTAATTCTGCCAAGCCCGTTTCATCATCGGACTACCAAAACGTACGGCGATGCGCCATCGATACATGGTAGACATCCCACCCATACGCACTTAATCTTTGGGAATACTTTTATTACGCGTACAGCTAAGGAGTCTATGTTGCCCAATAGCTACAATCTAGGGGCCGTTTAAGTCGAGAGTGAATAAGTTACTTCTAGGCAAGCGTGCTTCACCGTCGACCACACCATCGCTCATCAGGTGAGATAGTGGTCAAGCGCGAGCCTATATTTTTTTTTAATCCGTAAACCGACACATTCGACGTATCACAAAGTGATATATTATCAATTAATATTTCAACTAATACGGTGAAATGCAAAGGAATAACTTTTCATCGATGAGTTACTAGATAAACATTTTAAAATTAAATTCCAACAAAATATTTGTTGGACGCCATGTTGCCACATTTGTCATAAAGACTAAAAATTAAGATGTGACAATTTGTGCAACAAGTGTAGGAAGAATTAGCTGACGTTTCTTTTTATTGCGAAAAATGATAATCTAACATAATATAATTAGAAAGGAACTGACTGTGGTTATTCAATTAAATAGTTTAACAAATTGCTAGGTAGGATTGGTGGGTAGGATAGGTGGGTAGGTAGGTAAGTAGGATCTGTAGGTAGGGGTGGAGGGTAGGGTAGTTAGGTATTTGGGGAGGGTAGGTAGGTATTTAGGTAACGTAGAGTAGGAAGGTAAGTAGGTAGGATAGGGTAGGTAGCCATTTGACGGGAGCGAACCACGGGGGACAAATAGTACCTCATCATCATCATCACTGCTGGGACACAGGCCTCCTCTCTGTGAGATGAAATGTGTCTTAATCCACCACGCGGGCCCAGTGCGGGAGGTGGATGTCACTACCTAAACCTAAATAAAGTAGTACATCTTTACCAATATTATAAAGAGGAAACATTTTTTTTTATTTGTTTGTATCGAATAGGCCCCGAATCTACTGCACCGATTTAAAAAATTCTTTCTTGGAATGCTACATTATTTCCGAATAACATAGGCTATAGTATTGACGGGAGCGCAGCCGTGGGAGTCAGCTAGTTATAAATAAAGAAAAACAAAATTTCTTGTTATACTAAGGTTACTTAGCTTATTTTTACAAGGTTATTTCAACTAATAATAAATTTTGTAAAAAGGTATGAATCTGTAATGAATCTTGTTAGGTACAAAGTTATGTAGGTACCACTTATGTAGTCAATCAGCAGTTTAGTCTATATAAGTGAAAAGTCGTTGCAGAATGTTGAACGAAACGCGTAAGCGCCATGAAAATCACGGCGCTTCCGTCTTTTTGATCGTGAGAAAATTACACCTTAGAAGCGCTCTAGCGCTGCGTGTTTATACTGTTTTATTAGACGAACAATTATTGTTTCAGCGTTACAGCGAATTTAAGTTTAAACTCTTGTCAAAATGGAGCATGTCCTTTGCTTAGGATAGCTTCTCTAGTACGTAGTACATACTATCTCAAAGGGTTATATTCGTATTGTTGTATGGTATTAATTCTTATTCAAATAAATTGTTTAACAAATTGGTAGATAGGTAGGGTAGATAGGTAGGTAGGTTAGGGGAGGGCTCTGTGTTTAAGCTTTTGCTGTTGCACAACGACAAGCTTTTCTTGATTGGTAGCGTAGATACAGGCCCACCTTGCCTCCTCCCTCAGAGGCGGCAAGGTGGCGTGGTCTTGTAGGAGAGCGCTACAGTCGTATAGAGCCTTAAGGCAAGTCTGGTGGTTTTCCTTCACGAGGTTGCCACCCTGTTATTTGTTTAATTCTTTAAGAATTAGACGTAACAAAAATCACCGGGCGAACTAACACAGTGGTGGCGAGGTCATGCCCCTGGGTTTCCACCATCAAACAAGAGCAGGTGGTGGATAGTAATGACTTCCCACGTGTTTGTGCTATGCGCGGGACCCGTACGAAGGGATGAAGGAATCCTGGTAATTGAGTGGAGCAGGTTGCACACAACACACCACTTTGGTCCGGATTTCCTCTCACACGGAAGGTCGTGGGGTATAGCTACCCACAATCAATCGGCTGAGGCATCCCATTAGCGGGCTGTCATGCGAGGGTCGGTTTAGTGAGGGGGAGCAGCCGGCGCGGCGTGGGGTCTCGTGATTGGTTGTCCCGTGATCTTTCGTGTGGGCTCGTCAACTTCTTACAAGACTGAGTCTATACCGAAGGAGTAGCTCTGGCGCTGCAGCGGAAAATAGCCATTCGTATCGCGCGAGTTTACCGAACCATATCCTTTGAGGTGGTAACTCTCCTGGCACGCTTTCCTCCACTGGACATTCTGGCGGACATGGATGTGAGGGTTTATAACCGAATAAGCGCCACCCTCCAGAATAGTGATAGCGTGCCAGGAATCGCTTTAGTAAGGCTGAAGTAGCAGGAACGGCAACACGCGCTCGAGCGGCGGCGCGAGCGGCTACAGCAGCCGCAACTTTTGCGCAACCGCGTTGTCGAAGCCGTCCTGCCGCATTTCGAAGCCTGACTGAAGAGAGAGCGTCACCACGGCACGGTTGCTTCGGTGAGTACCTGAATAGGATTGGTCGAGAGACCACGGCAAATTGCCACCACTGTGAAGGCGATCTTGACTCTGCACAGCAGACGCTCGAGGAGTGCCCTGCGTGGGCCTCTGAGAGGCAGGTCTTGGTCACCAGGATCGAGAAACATGTCAGTTCACAAGTCGCCAGGAGGAAGTAGGTGGGTAGGTAGGTAGGGTAGATAGGTAGGCGGTAGGTAGGTAGATAGCCAGTTGACGGGAGCGAAGCCGCGGGGGTAAGCTAGTTACCTATAACGTTTAAATATTGTCTAATTTAGCAATAAATAATCACAATTTCAACAAAAATCCACAACAAAATCTTCAAAAACATAAATTCATCAGATCAGATCAGAAACGTGCCAGTGCGAATGGCCAACTTTATCTGAAATCATCTATAGCAAATTTGAACTTACAATTATTTAAGTATAAAGAAGGCAGTGACCCTGGCCGATCAAAACAGAGTCATAACAATACAGTTTACACGTCGCGCTGATCTGAGAGATAGCGCTGGAACTAGGGTTACCAGCTGTTTTTGGAGGAAGTAGAGTACCTTTATCTGATTTAGAGAGGGTAAATGACGATTAAGGATTTACATTTTTTTGCACAACACAAGCAATTTTGTTATGCTACAATTGATAGACATCAACTTCAATTAAGCCCTGTTTTTTGCTTCCTTTAGCTTTGAATTACCTATAACCGAAAAAAGGAAACTCTCAGTGAAATACAATTAGATTAAAAATCAGATTCAAATAAACAGAGTCTTCAAGCGTAGTCTGTTCGTAAGTCTACACTATATAATATTATAAAGAGGTAAAGTTCTGAGATTGTAGGGGGCAATCTCTGGATTTACTGAACCGAGACAGATGAAATTTGGCATGGTTGTTTGACACCCTGAAAAAGACATTGGATAGTTTATCTTCCCTTGGAATTATAAACACTTTTTACACGGGGAAAGCCGCGGGCAGAATCTAATAATAATATTATAAAGAGGAAAGATTTGATTGTTTATAAGTTTGCTCGTAATGGATAAACTCAAAAACTAGTAAAAGGTTTTAAAAAATCTTTCACGAATGGGATGCTACATTATCACTGAGTAACATAGGCTATATTTTTAATCGAGTTAAGCAGAGGATCCCTACGAAAACTTCAATAATGTAACCCAAGGAGTAAAAAATTTCAACATCAAACTTACAACTTACAACGCAACCAAGGTGCGGGAGAGGGAAGTGGTAACTGGTAACTGCAACGGACGTGACGAAAATAATATTAGTTATTAATATTTAGACCTTTTTAATTCACATTTTTAATAGTTAAAAAGTTATTTTTAGAACTACCTAGTAAGTACTTACTACCTAATAATGTTTGTAAAACGGGGTTAAATTTATTAATTTACTAATTAAAATTTACATAGCTACTTCAATTACATTTTGAAAACTGTGAAAAAACAATGCTGTGTCGGCGACTTCACTTAAAGTTTTATGTTCTGTAATAAAATTATGTATTTTTGTTATTTTTAGTTTGGAAGAAAAAAAACAGTTTATCAACGTTAAAACTAAAAATGGGGTTACTTGATACCCTATTGTTTTTTAATTGCAATATAAAGTAACCCCAATTCACTGCACAATTAAAAATATTTTTCTGCAACAATTAAACGTTTTCTTGCGCTGACGATGATGCAAAACATGGCTGACATGTCAGTGTTGCAAATTTTTAAAAGAAATTTGCCGAGCGTTCCGTTTTCACGTAGTTAGCTTAAAAAAACCTTAAAACATTAGTAATCATCAAAGTTTCCCCAGATCTCAATGTAACCCCGTCCTACCAGTATAAATATAAGTCTAACCAGTGCGAATAAGCCAGGGCGGGCCGCTACTTGCTTGTAGATTAAAAAGTACGCGTAAACGAAAAAGAGTACGGTTGGCATCCCTAGCTGGAACCTGTATTGCGATGTCGAGTCCAGCCGTCCAGGAAAACATCGCGACGCCGCCGCCGCGTGGGAACCGCTCGGCCGCTCGACGTGAATGAGCCACCCACGACACACGCATGGCTGTATTACTGAACTTTATGACTGGCTTTAGACATGCTAGCTTTACTGGGACTTGCGATCCGTCTGATTCGAATGTGATGTTTGAAACGGATGTTAGTAAAGATTTGATTGGGATGTAGGAACTAATTGTTATTGATTTATTGCTTTTGGTTATGAATCTTTTAATTAATCGCTTCGTCTTTAACTCACTTTACTTTTTTAGAATCTTAGGCTTCAAAACGCTATTTTATAGCGCTGAAATCTTAACTGCCTAGAGATTTTATATAATTTATCCGACGAGTGTAATATTACACGTCCGTAAGCATGCTGTATGAATGCTGTATTACGTCAACATAAGCAAAAGCATTGAAAACAACATTCATAATAGCAAAATCTAAAATAAAACGATTGAAAACAATCACCCCAAATACTATTATATAATAAACAATTCCAATCAATCGAATCCTAAAATCAACATTAGATCATGAACAACAGACATTTACTACGACGTATCATTTTGTTCTGATGCGAAGCCATTGTATGGAGACAGTTGTCTGGCAATTTGCAGGTAAGGTTAAGTCTCCCAGGCCTGTCGTAAGGGTGTAATTTGGCGGCTGGAAGCGTCTCATGAATCGCTCCGCGTTGAGACGGATTCTACGCTCCTGTGGTACGGGTCAACCAAGATTAAGCACCTGACATTTACCCGAAGGAACTATACCTTCATGTATAAATGCTAGTGTCCTTGTAGATTGATAGTTTAGTTAAGATATTAATCATGAAGGAAGCTGAAAATGAGCGTGCAAATAACGGGATTTTATGGCTCAGTGACTGACGAAAATATGATAATAAAAAATACATCCTGTATGTGTGCATGCATATTACTTACCTATACTATCACGAGTACCAAACGTTAATTCGAAAAATAAAAACCCGACTGTTTAAGAAGCGAACTAAAAAGACGTAAACAAGAATAAAATCATGCTGTGCAGTCGGTGGATACATGTTCGCGAACTGGCTGACCCAAACCAGATGTATTCTCCGACGGCACAGCATGATTTTCTTCTTGTTTACGTCTTTTTAGTTCGCTTCTGAAGCAATCGGGTTTTTAGGTTTTTTGAATTAACTTTTTTATTTATAACTTTTTGGCATTTGGCATATGTTTTTCGAATTAAGTACATTGAAACAAACAAGTGTTATATATTTTTGAAATCACTTCTTATGCCGCACCACACGATGGGATAGGATAAAAAAACAATTTGGACCCCCACAATACGCTCAATATCCGCCATTTTTCTAATTTCCAATTTTAATGTAGCCATTGCCGCTCGGAATGTTAAGACGAGTCGGTTGACACAAGAATTATCAAAATCGGCCAACGCCTTTGGTGTCTATACATACACACATAGACTGATAAACACACTACCCGCCTTTCCCGTTAATTTTTTCCCGCTTGGCAGTCGGGTAAAAATTAACGAATTGGAAACGTTATTTTCTTCATAGCTTTACGATGGCCAAATAAATAATTTAAAATAAAAATATTTTTAAAACAAGCTTTTAATCAAATTAAAACTACGAAATTTAATATCGCATGTCAATACGATACAAGTCCAATGAGCCACCCGGCTCCATCATGAGACCAGCTCCATAGTACCATATTATTTCATTGTTACCTACGCGCAAAGTTTAAGCATAATCCAGGAAAAGCTTGAAAAATCTATGACTAGTTGCCTGGAACACATACGAAGGCAAGGTTATATAAAGCTTGTAAAAAGATGTTAAATAAGTACAATTATAATGTATGGCCCAAAATTAGAAATCCGAACGGAATAAAAGTCGCAAATACTACTACAGGAAAACTTATAAGTGTAGACCTTTTACAAATCACTAAATAAGCTATATCAAAACAGGCACTCGATGTAACCTACGTCACTAGACAGCTCACGGGCGTGCGAGGCTGCGCGAGCGCTCTTCTCATTCAGGTACGTGGGTGGTCCTTTGACCCCATACTCCGATCTTCGCTAAACGCGCTGTGGCCGCTAATACGGTCGGCTGTTTTGCGGTCATGTGCAAGCTATAAAACTGTCGGGAATCACTCGTACGTATGTATGTGAGTAATTGGATTGACTGGTGGACGAGTGCCGGTGGTCCGATGTTGCGTATGAGGCTTGTAGGCAATTGAATGATGGATGACGTGAACTCAGACCATGACATGTCGCAGGTACAGGTATAGTTTCAATTTCAACAGCCTTCTACCCACGAGATAAATAAACAATTGGAACTGGGCCGTGCGAGTCACAGACAACCGTGAATTAGTAACAGTCGCCATGTTTCTCCTCCGTGCTATTTCTCGGTTCATTTTGGCGATTTTTTTAAATCTTTCCCACCATTATGATGGATGGTAGCATACTTTCCCATGGCCGTCACAGTCACTAAATATAGTGTAATGCGATACCAAAAGTGAACTTACAAATTAATTTTCAGTGCGAAACGCCATAAAATCTTTTCACCCATTATGTTAAAATTATAAGTAGTTTTTTTTGTAAATTATCTTTAAGTACTTACACAAATTGACACACTAAAAAAAAAAATTTAATGTAACTAAGTTATGTTCCGTATCTTAAACGTTTTAAAATGAAAAGAGTTACGGCGAGTGATGTTAATACGTCCGGCAGAACTTAGGCAAAAGCTCTGCAACACAACAGAACTTTCATGGAGACATGTTTTGAAAGGCTGCAATAATAAGGTAAAATTGAATTAAGTTTTTTAGTATATTTTTGGTATCTGGTGAAAATGTGCAAACTAAGCTGTTTCGTCAAAAATATTTTCTTCGTGACATTTTTGTTTTAAACTCTGATCATGATCACACCTACAGTAACTGAATATGACAATGCGTTTTAATTATTATTAATTAAACGTACTTTTTACAAGTTCTAATTCGCAAGTGAAAAAGAAGCCCGTTCCTAGTATAGTTAATAGTGATATGACAGAACTAACTGTAGTTAAAGACAATGGGTTCCCATGCTGTTGCGATGGGAACCGACAGACAGATATTTCCGCTCCGCAGACCAGCTCGGGGCACAGACACTGTATCAGGGCTGCTTAGTCCGGTCAAACGAAATCCTACTCATATTAAAAATGTGAAAGTTTGTGACTAATCATTGTTTTTTTTTGGTGTACAATAAAGAATTAAGATGAATGTTTCTTACCCTTTCACGCAAAAACTACTGAACGTATTTAGATGAAATTTTAATTCTAATTTTTTAGATGAAATTTATAACCTTGCTAACTCATAGAACTTTATTCAGATATGTTATAGGTTTCTTTGATATCATATTTTACTTTAGTGCGGTCGAAATCGCTCACAAAAGCTAGTTACTTATAACTCGAAGAAAATTATCGCTATACCTCACTTCTCAAATATTAATTCATCATATTCGTCATACATACTATGCAAACTTCGGTGTCAAATCTACGGTACTGTGCTCCTACACTGGTGAATTTAACTTGTTTGTAATCCATAGAGCATATTGGTAAGAATTCATTGTCAGTCGAATCACTCGTATGAAACATTTAAAGAACAGATTCTAAGGACCAAATTGTTATCGAATAATTTTATTTTGTTATTTCTCCTACATTGCTTAGCAGACGTAGCAGCCCTGGGCATGTGGACGAGTCTCGTCTGACCATTGTCTCACAACCAGATTAGTATCTCCTCACCGAGCTCGCCAACAATCGCTACACTAACTGTACCGCTACTTTTTGTACCCACTCATTAAACTATATTGTTGATTACATTTCATTTAATAACAATCGAGAATGGGATTTTTTGCAATCAATCTCTGATGTCTAGTTTTTTGAAGCAGTTACAGCAGATTGATTAGCGTAAGCGTAAAGAGCTTATCATAATCTTGTTATGGACATCTTATACGAGATGCATTATTGCTATAAAGCTGAAAACTTTTGAGATAGTAGATTCATTTATTTATTCCTAAGCCCATCACATTGGGTTTTCCCATACATTACAAACAGATCTTAAAACTTCGATTCAAAAATACCGTTACCTATTTAATCATCAAATTAAGCATTTGCTTTACAAATCTGTGGTTAGAGCATCGTTTAATCAAACCATAAGATCTATGATTAAGATATTATCTAAAATAACAATAGGTTCTACTCTATCAGATGTTCGCAGGGTGGCAGTGGAGTTGCCGGGTATCGAGATGAAAGGCACGCCATTAGGGAGGTCCATGTCCAGCAAGCAGTGCAGTGCTGTGGGCTCATAATGATAGGTACACAAACCACATCAAATCAAAATCAATAGAAATCTTCTTAATTCAATTTACTCATTTTGGGACTTATTTATCTGATCAGTTATATTCGCTATAAAGTAAACTTTTAGAGTGTACACTTTATCTTTCCATGGCACCAGTATTTCCATGGCTTTTATAATGAACACTTCCTCAGGTTGACAGTGAACTTGGCACTGGCAGCGAAGTAAGTAAACTGAGCGTAGAACAAACGGCACTCGCCTCGCATCGCATTACGTATTCCGGTTGGCCTGCGCCTGCGCCTGCGGCCGCATCGAACAACGTTTGTATTGGCGCTCATTCATTGCATATGTAACACGTGTTGGTAAGGTACAGAAGGACCACTTTTAGATTTATTCAGGTTTTATACTAAGCTAGCACACAGCTGAAAAAGTGTCACAAAACCCACAACATAAGGCTTAACACGCACTGCGGTTTTTATTCGCGAAAAATTTTCTGCCCATTCTGCGACCGTATTGCGTTAAAAAATCGCGCGGAAATAATACCGAATAAAGCTGCGTTTTGCTACAGAATCCACCGCTCCGCGGTGCGGATTAAATTCGCGTGAATATTTTGAGCTCTATGAAAAGGTAGAAAGAGACAAAAATGGCGCGAAATTTTATCCGCAGCGCGTGTTAGTTACGATTAAGAATGCGGATAAAAATTAGCGCGACTAAAATCTGCGCGGCTAAAAATCGCAATGCGTATTATGCTTAACTTTCAGGCGATCCATGACAACGCCAATTCCGCCAGGAGTATCCGACTAAGAACAACCTGAAACCTACAGCTCAGAAATAGCACCCTTGATATTGCTGTTTTTCAAAATACAATCACTAAACGCGTTTTTCAAAACGCTTCTCAAAAGTTAATAAATTATGTAATTAGTACAAGTCGCAATTTGCACAATAGCGAGAACAATTTACAGCTTATTTTTTTCATATCTTTCCGTAGTACTCTACAGTCTTACATCGTATAGGAACTGCTGTATCTATTTTCTTTGTGGGTAACTGGTATACTACCGATAACCTGTCACCTAACAAGTCAATAAATCGCGTATTGTGCTTATTGTGTCTTCATAAGGGTCAGTTTCCAGTGGCACAAGTGTTTACCGAGAACCACATAATCTGGTCGTTGGACTAGCGGGCCCTCACATTAACATAGATTAAGTCGCGGTTGAACTTCAAAAATCGTCTCTAAGTAATTTATGAATGGCACGGCTTGAGTCAGATTCCACGAATGTATAATACTTTAATTGACAACCTATTTGCAGTGCGTTGGCGCTACTTGGTACATACATCGTGCGAAAGCTTGTAGGATTCTTCCTCTATAAATATCTCATGAAGCACAAGCTGGTCTTTAGAGACTTAAATGTTTACAAGATAATGTAAAAATATTTACATTCATATCTGAAGTGATTGAATGACTCAAATATTTCAATGTTACAGCCCGAAGGAAGCATTGTTTTGCTTGTATACGATCTAGGTTTGGAAAATGTTTTAAAGAGCATTAGCTTGAGATTCGAAGGACCAATAAATATAACGACTAAAGTCAATGCATTTTTTTTGAGATGGTGTTTTTTCTAAATCTGATTTTAAGTAAGTTTTTTTTTTTTTTTGCGTCGTGAATAATTTAAGATTTGTTAAAATTTTCCGGTTACCAATACAAACAAAAAAAAAAATGATAAGAACTTAACAATGAATCTCAAAATAAAAAAAGAATATATTATATAATCTATAAAATTGTTATCACTTTAGGTCCCACGTGTGGCCTCGAATGCCGACTCTTTCCGAAATGTTTTTAGACAAAACTTCTCTGAATGACAAAGCTATTGCCTTGCCTACCAAACTGGTCTGCTAGTTGACCCGCTCAAGGACAAGACGGAATACTTTTATATTAACGATAGTGGTTGTTCTTTTAGTTTGAAAATCACATACAATAATAGGAAACACTTAATTGAATAGAAATAATTCATCATAATCGTGTCTTATGTGCCCTAAAACCTGCATTCCGAAACGACCTTTGCGCTGTTCTATAGATGCCGTGGAAGAGGCGAAGTATTGGGCAAATTAAATTTAGTTCTACCTTCGACACGAAGTAGAAGGAGCATCACCATCCTAACCTCATTGCATCACCGTCTCATCGAAAGATACTCCTCCTTACTATTTGCATTCCTAATAGTGAATATTAGGTATCTGATAAAATTAAAGTTCTAGATACCTAATATTATCAATTAAACATCTTTTTACCGAAAACTACAACAGATACACATGAGCTGTCCAAAGTATAGGCGGCTCCATGTGACTCTATTGTGTCTTTAATATGCTAATGAGTGGTCCTGGCTCCCATTGTGCCTGCTCCAGTGACACAGTGCCGCAGGAAAGTGACGTGCCGGTATCTGAAGCACTTCATTGTGACTAACAGTAGTTTTATTCATTACTTACTACAGTTACCACGAAACATATTGAAAGTACAAGCAAGATAAATGCTGAAATATTCTACAGTGGCGAAATAGTTGGTAACTACGAAATTATTGCGATTTTGATATTAATACTCATGAAACATGAGGATTAGGTAATAGATATATGAGTATATACCATAGACATATGCTTAAAACTCAGGCAACGATTTTAAAGTAAATAATAAACAAATATTATTGAATTTAGTTGAAAATAATTATTGGGGTTTTTAGGTAAACGAATGACGAATATAATACAAATAAATTACCGGAATTTCTTGACAAATGTCGTAAAAAGTATTTAAATAACGAAATGTCAATAACTAATACAGTTCAGAACCAAAACCACACGAGTTTAATACTCAAAGTTGAGTTAAGTTCAAAGCACACTCTCAATCGCGCGTTGAACTCTTCGTTAGGAAAGACGATCACCGCTTTTATTTCGCGGATGTCAAAAATTAGCAGACGAGATAAAATCGTCTCAAATTATACAGGGAAGGTACTCAAAACAGGTTTATGTTAAATTATGCTAATTTAACAAGATAGGACGCGAAATTATTTCGATGAATCGGTTCAAAATATACGTTATGGTTTTGTTTACAATTGCATCGCATATAAAAGACTACAGACATTTGATGTTCAATATACATATGGTATATAACAAACTCAATTTTGGCTTCACATCAAAAACCGCCGAGCAAACACATAAACTTCGTCTATCCAAAACACGTTAATCGAAACGTAAACGACTCCAACGTTCGGGACCATTCATGAATTTGCTGAATCAACTGTGACCATATCAGAACGAAATTAATAAAACGTAAACTAGGCGGTAAATCGTTCGCATATATCACTGGGGTCGTCGACCGGTGGATTTGCATGGCGGTAAAGCGGACCTGCGCGCGCGCAGACGAGCAGCGCGGCGGCGGCGGCGGCGAGCGCGACGAGCGGGGACATGCTCGCGGGCGACGGCGGCGACGCTCAGCACTGCACTGTCGGACAGCGCGACACCGCACCTCGACCAGCAGCCACACGCATACCACGCAATTATCTTACGAATGTGTAGAGGTGACACCTCGCGGGAAGAATGAAGGCAATGTGAGGACTGAGGGTCTCTTAGAACTTTTTAGATACGGAACCATTATCTGCTGTTTAACCTCATGTTGCCATGTTGTTTCTAATATGAAAGTGTATTGTGGAAGCTATAAGCGAAGGAGAAGAGCAACAAAACTATGGATTTGCTCATGTTCTGTGTCAAAGATAGTTACGAGTAGAAACGGGGGAACTGCTGAGATGACGACTAACAGAGGAGTATGGAGAAAGAAGACTTGTTGCGCTGACACTAACTCATGGAGATAAGGGAAAGAGAATGAGGACCCTGTTGAATCTTTTGTCAACAACTGTGGTTGACTAAGTGCGATACCTCACCTAAAAATAATTGTTAGGAGTAGGTCTGCGGCAGCTCTACCTGCCAGGAAGATAGAAGACCTAGAAGGTAACGAAACCACTAGTGACCGCCAATACGGCTTACACCAAAATCTGTCTACTGGGGATCTTCTAGCGAATGCCATTCACATCTGGAGTGAGGCCATCGAACGGACGAACGGGGCAGCGCTTGCCGTCTCCCTCGACATCTCGAAGGCTTTGATAGGTTCTGGCACAAAAGTTTTATAGGTAAACTTCCTTCATTCGTTATAAGTTTTTAAACTGTCATGGTCACTAACACTAACATGTATATTAAAAGAATAATTTCATTGTGCGTACAAACCTAGACCCGTCACAAGGGGACCAAGGGTGCCATACACGGGATCGTCTGCAACCCATGTGCTGCTTTGGACCCTGGGGTGGTCACGGCGCTCAGTGTGCTCTGGTGCGCCGGTGATCGGGGGTACTCTCCAGAGGAGAGTACCCCCGATCACCGGAAGGACACCGTGGAGTTTTAGTGTGCTAGAGTCCCACATAACTGCGCTATCTACCCGTGGTAGCGCAGTATGCATGAGATTTGACCAATACTAAAAAAAAATGGTTGCCTGTAAAGTCGGTTTTACGGGCGAAGATTTTACGTGACAACGTCTTTTTCTCGGTAGAATATTTATTGATATGAATATAATTAAATTGCAAATACAAATACATAATGAATTGCAAAATTATGTAAAATTATATTCATTTAATCGTCCGTTCACTCTCTCTCGTTCGGTGACTCATCGTAACGTTACCGAGCGTTACACTTTTTCATAAGTGCCTCCCAGCCACAACCTAATTTAAGACGTTGTCACGTCAAAAGGGCTCTTTAAATCAAAAGGTAATTACTTGAACACATCAGGTGAGATAGTGGCCAAGCGCGAGCATATCAATAAAAAAAGATATGGCGATAAAAAATACTGGAAGGTAGATTTGCTGTTGAGGACCAGCAATTTTGAAAGCCAGATCAATTTAGTTAAATAGATTCATACTCACGTTTTATTATCCCATGGCCTGTCTAGATGTTTATAAGTCTTGCGGGCGCCCAAATCACCGCCCGCCGCAGGGTGCGCGTGATTAACGACGCGTCCTAGTGATTTTGCGCGCAACTTATTGTCCTTAACTATACCGATATACATTTGGAGTCCAGATTTTGGAGCTTGAATCATCGTGGATGAAATTAGATGCAGGGTTAAGCTTAATATCTTAGATTTGCAGAGTATGTAGTTTCACTTGTATTTCATCAATTGACGCATCAATCACTTCCTAAACCATTTCAGCGCTAACTCCTAATCCGGTTGCACGAAGAGTTAAGTTTAAGTTTAGCTCGCGAAACAGTAGTAGTTTTCTCATACCTTTGTGCAGACTGCGAACTATGTAAACTAAATTGAGTAAGTATGAAAAATTACCTTACCTATGCCAACTAACCTTTAACTAACGCTAAAGTTCTTGGTCCGATGGTCCTAATTAAAAACTGGTTAAAATCGTCTCTCGCAAAAAGTCTCTAGAAATAAACTGAAACAAAATGTGTTACCTAAGAGCCTAAGGTAAAAGAAACGATGACCATAAGTTTAGCGTGACCAGGATAATATTAACGATCCTGCCACCGGAAACAGTTCACATTTAGGGATTCCTGTGGCCAAAACATGGAGATGAGCAACTGCGGCACAAGTCCCTCGTCAGGAGATGTCAACGACCCAGTCGGGTGTCCTCGCGACCGGTGCGCAGCTGGTCGCAGCTCTGACAGACAACCGCCGTACTTTCCGCCTTTTTGCCACACTTGGCCATGTTAGCTTACGCGTATTTGTACAGATCACTCACAGTGGGGACTTGTGTCAATAGTAACCGTACAATCACGTTAAACATTACAGTTACTGTTGCTTTGCAAGAAAGTACACTTAATTTTTTAACTAATGTGTTTTAAAGAAATAACGTCAAGCACTTGCAGTTTTTCACTTTTTATTAACTGTGACTGCTATTTTTTTGCAAGACGCTACTGGGCAGTCTTTTAATTTCCAAGTTGGTTGTTCATAGTTTAAAGCTGCTTCGAAGAACAAGCGTTGAAATAATAATTGTTATGACAGAGATCTGCCTTCTACTGTAACCAGCAGAAGGTAGAAATTCATATCAACTATGTAGGAACAATCGTTAGATTCTAAGACCAGCCAAATTAGGGATGAATGATTTACACCTTGGTAGATTGGAAGGTTGCCAATTTCCATCATAACCAGCAGCTTAGTATATAAATGACACTGTTTAATTTCAAATACTCGTTAATTTGTGGTTAGCGCTGTTGGCAAACAATGTTGACACCCACAGTTTTTATTTTACATGATTATCATAAATATTGTGTACATAGAATAACTGTTCTATGTACACAATATTAAAACTATACTTTTCTCGATTCTAATTAGAACTTTAGAATATTAACGTTAGGAGATGATACAGCACTTTCTAGTTTCCTGTTATAAACACTGTTATTTAAAACATGGGCCCTTGTGACTTACTTCAGCCATATGTCGAATAGTTCATTCAGACACTAGTCTTAGTAAAGCTGTTACGATGGAGTTTATGACATCAAATCAGTCTGAAATCATTTTTAAGTTTTAAAAAGGTCAAATTGAACAATATTTTAGTAACCCATTACAAGATACATAGGTAGATAGTTCAACTCATCTTTGCGCGCATCGCCATGTGTATGTGCGCTGTGCGTGCGCTTGTAATGATACATTATGCATTTGTGTGGCAGTGACGCGGCAGTCGTCGCGGCGTCGTCCGAGCAAACAACCACCCACACAGCGCCGCGCGGAAAGTTGTGTTGAACTATCTTATACCATCATCATAATCATCTCAGCCCAAAGGCGTCCACTGCTGGACATAGGCATATAAATAATATATAATAATAATCTCGGCTATCTTATACCACATCTACTTTCAATCATGTTTATTATATCTTCAGTATGGCTGTACTGAAGATATAACAAACATGATTGAAACTTCTAGAGAATAAATAGTTTCACCTAAAGGATACCGAAAGTTTGTAACTTTTTTTAAAAGGTTTTAGAAAAGGTGAAGTGTTCTAAATTACCTCATTCTTCGCACTATATTTTTATTATCCGACTTCAAAAAAAGGAGAAGGTTCTCAATTCGTCGGCTTCTTTTTTTCTTTTTTTTTATGTTTGTTCTTTCTTTAATTCTTTATTGTACACCAAAAACAATATTCAATACAATGTGATAATAAAGTACATGTACAAAGGCGAGCTTAACTCAGTGTTCCCCGATTACTCAAAGAATCCTGGGCCGATTTGGAAAATTCTTTTTTTGAATGAAAGATATACTTTCCAGGTGGTTCCATGTTCATCAAGTCAGGATCTGATGATGGGATCCTGGAGAAATCGAGGGAACTCCTCAAATATTATAGGCATACATATAGCAATTCTGATATTTTCATCAACAATGCAATCATTTACACTCAGACAGTAGCGTTTGGTGAAGTGGAACTGATGAAGCAGACCACAGATGGCCACTGAAACTCCTTAATGCTAATTATGTCACGGGTATAAGATATATCGAATAGTTAATCGACTATGACGAAGCAAATATTTATAAGTAAAGGGTACTGATGAAAATGGTACAATCGCACTGATCTGATGATGAAGCCGGAAGGTAGGCACTGGCATTCCGAAATAAAACAATGGATCCTAGTCGTGTTTGAGCTTATTGGAATCGTCATGAGATTTACTTTGGCTATAAATGATTTTCTTGGTATTTGGAGGTACCTAACACAACTAAAAAAAGATAAATAAAAATCTTTTTAACAAAAAATCTAACCGACTTCCAAAACAAAACTCTACAAAGCGTCAAATAACTCCCTTTTTTGCCGAAGTCGGTGTCGAAAAACGAAAATCAATAGGTACCTATTGTTTTCCGTTTTTATCCGTTCCGTAATTTCATCATTGCGCTAGTGCAGGTGACCCAACGCTACTTGGTTTTGTTTAATCTCATTTTACCTTTGAATCATCAGATCAAGACTGAAAACACATCACAGTGTACATCGTTTTTATCGTACCAAGACGAGCCAAGCAAAGCGCAAGGGCCCTACCTTCCTTTTCTCGAAGCGCTTCGTCGTTTTTTTGAACCCTCATAAGTTGGGATTGGATTATACCAGATAAGCAAAATTCTCGGGATATGATGCCAATAGTAGACCTATTGAACATATACAGTTTCAATTGCATAGCGATTTATACGTTAGATTTTATTGAAATCTAAAAAACCCGATTTCGTCTCTGCCTGACTCACTCACACACTGATGATCACCAAAATTCTTAGGGTATTTCCTAAGAATTTTACACAAACAACAAAAAAATCTAAAACGGTAGCAAGACAGCCACATATTTTAACTAAGGTGTAGATTTTGTGAAATTAGGGCTTGTAGAGTTAGGGCGCGTACAGATAGAAGCTTGGCTTTATATGAGATCTAATAACTTGTTGACAGTGTGAGCCATGTGGTCTCATCTTGGCAACATTTTATATGAAAATATTTTTGGTAGGATTACTAGTTTTTTACGATCACAACAGAAGCAGGTATCAAAATAGTTACATTCTCCTCATTTGATCAAGTCCACAGCTTCTCGGGGCGGCTGGGAGCGGCACGTTGAGTATAACTAAGTATGTGTCGGTAATTAGCTTATTTCCAGGGAGGCTGGGCTAGAGTACGTGAGCGCACGCGGCTCGCCACTGGCCGGGGGCCACAAAAACCCAGCGCTCCCAGGCACCGGCCCTGCAGCCTGTCCAAGAGACACGGGACACAGCCGGACCTTACGTCCTTACATTGTAACTTTAATTTGAAAGCTCCTTGTACGTCATATTATAAAGTCTTTGTTAAACCGACGGCAGAATGCTGATCTAATGTTAGGTTTGAGATCAAAGTGGCTGAAAATACTTCAGTGAAACAGAGTTCAGAAAGAAGTTTAGAGAAATTGTACCCGATCTACAAAACATGACACTGAAAACATTAGGGAACTATTTTTGTTTTTATTGTACCTTGCTAGGTAGACACATGTTTAGAAACAAAATCTAAATATCTACGGTAAGTCCCCCTATGCTCTAGACCCGCTATACTCGACTCGTAAAATACTTACTTTTAAGTTCGCTACGCACGAAGTCATATTCGCGGGCAATGATGAAGAAAACTGTTACAGTATAATATTTTATTTATCCATTTAAAAAAGTATATTATGAAAACCTAGCAAGTAAATTCCGTTACTTTTGCGAAAAAAGTTAATAAACGTTCTGTTTCATCATACTAACGCACACTCGCTTCGCTGCCACTCAACACGTCGCGTCATTCATTTTAAAAACAAAGTGTCCATCCATTCCATAGAACGGTGAAAATCGAAACGTCTTGCTGTATAAGAGAAACTTAACCAAAAAAGATTTCGGTATTTTTAGTGTAATTCCAATATATTTCAGCTTCCTGCTCCAATCCAACTTTTCTTTCCAACTGTACAATCCATTATTAACGTATAATTGAAGAATTGCGTGCATAGCGAAACATTTTAGTAGTTTATTTTTTTCGAGTCGAGCATAGAGGACTAGAGCATAGGGGGACTAACCGAATATGTATTTCAACCAACATTGGATTGTCTTTCATGAAACTGTAGAGAAACGCCGTCAAAAAATATGGAAGAGTTAAACGAAATAAAAATGTTCAAAGAGTCCAAATATATAAATAATATATATTTATTTATTTGTGTACAGTTTATTGTACACCAAAAAATACAGAAACCAAGGAAGAAACTTAAAACTAAAAATATACAACGGGCGGCCTTATCGCATTCCGCGATCTCTTCCAGGCAACCTGGAAATATACCCTATACTTAAGTATATTTTGACTCTTTGAATCAGCTTTATCATGTCCTAGATACTGTATCCATACTGTAACAAGGAGAAAGTAGTGATAACGCATAGTTAAGCGGTAACCAACGTTATTACCGACTGTAGTAGGCATTGTGTATGATGCGGGCTGCAATCATTCAGAAACATCTACAGTACAACTGATGGTCACACCCACAATAATGGGTAAATGGGCTCGGAGTGAGCTCGGACCCTAAATATTGATCTCTGCTCATCTTTTATGGAAGAGTCGGATCTTCTAAGAACATAATCTAAACGGCGGGATATATTGAGTACTAGCTGTGCCCGCGGCTTCGCTCCCGTTATTGCCTATCCTATCCTACTTACCTATACCTAACTACCTTACTTACCTTTCTACCTACCTAGATCAAGCGTTCACTGCACAGAATACTATTTACTCTAGGGAGAAGAATATCAACTTCGCACAGCAGATTACCGCACAATGAAAGTATTCGCAAAACGCTTTGTACGTATGGGTAGGATGTCTACCATGTACCGGTGGGAAATTGCCATACGTTTTGTTCTTGTTGTCCGATGATGAAAAGGGCTAGGTGAAATAAAATTGTGCAGTTCCATCGCACACTCCCTGAAATTTAACCGATAAAAAACCGCCGTAGCCGATAAGCCTTGGCCTTGGCTCTTGGCCCGTTTGTCAATCGACTCAAGTGCATAATTTTATTTATTTATTTATAATTAATTAAAACGATGAAAAGACGAATTACAATAATTATCATAGAAATAGAGTAAAACAATATAGACAATTTTGTCACATAAAATCAATAAGTAACCAAACAATACAATGAAAAGTGTTATGCCAATATAATCAATCCAAATGAATATTCAAAAATTACAATACAAATATATAACATGGCACAGTGGAATAGCAATATTAAGTAATTTAAATATATCAATAATTATAATCAACATGGCATAGTGGAATTACAATATACATATAATCATATATTTCAAATTAATTAATTACAATAATTCAAATATAAAAATACAATTATCATGGAACAGTGGACACCCTTAAAACTTTCTCTCACAGAACACCAGACATGCTCGCATTAATTTATTCCATTCGTCCGCAAACACATCACATTCAGCATTGGCAGTCAAGAGGGAATTGAGCATCCTCAAAGCACGACACACTGGGGATTCAGCCCTGGTGACAGTCCTGGATGGTGGTGGTGCGAACAGGTCGTGACGGCGACTCTGACGATGCCTAACGTATTTGCTGGGTACAAACAGTCGGCAGAAAAGGCCATGGAGTTCAGAGCAGTCAATCCGTCCACTTAGGACCTTCATGCTACTGCGAGCTGATCATCGCCTCTCCTTACCTCCAACGATTCAAAACCCAAGATTCCTAAAAGATAATTCGTGGGGTATATGGGAATATAAGGGAAGAAATGGTATACCCTTTGGTATAGGAATCTTAGGCAGGTTTTTTGACTTTTTCAAGCATCAACGTCTGCGTTGCGGTATATGGATGCCAGACCCAAGCATTGGATTCGAGTTTACTTCGAACCAGAGTGGTGAACAAAAGCCTAATAACACTTGGATTGCGAAGGTCACGAGCGTTTCTCAAAACAAATCCCAGGTGCCTGAAAGATTTATGGTGGTGACACGAGTGATAACTGCACTACCCAATCTGTAGTCGTAGTTGATAGGTCGCAACCCCCGACCGTACGTCATGACTTAGCCCTTGCCAGTATTAAAAAATAATCTGTTCGTAATGCTTCACTTGCAGATGGCGTTAACATCCCTTTCTAGGAGTTCGCAATCCTTCTCAGTTCTGATTTGCTCAACCAGTTTAAGGTTGTCGGTATATAGCAAACATTTACCAAACAATTATCTTAGATAGAAGAAAATTGATCATAATTAGGAACAGTGGCGGCCCCAACATGGATCACTGACTGACGACCGAGCGAGTATAATAGGGCTTGGACTCAAAGCAACCATGTCGGACAAACAGCTTGCGATCCCTTAGGTAGTTAGCAAAGAAGTTAAGAAAGCCGGACGAGACACCCAGCTTTGTCAGGAGCACATCATTGTCAACTTAGTCGAAAGCTGTCCGGAAATACAAAAACAGATCGTCAACCTGCCCACCGGTATCCAAGCTACCGGATATGAAGTGGACATGAGTAAGCATATTCGAGTTTACGAGGTGACCTGGCCGAAAACTGAGCTGGGCATCAGATAGCGTCATATTTAGGCGTTTGTAAATAGCAGCGTGGAGAATTTGCTCAAAGACATTTGCAACGGTTGGTAGGATGGCGATGGGTCTGTGTTCCTCTAGGGACGTTTGGCGCTGGTTTTAGGGATGGGTGTGACACGTGAAATTTTCCAGGGCTCAGGATACACACCGGACTGGAGAGTTAAATTAAAGACATGACATAGAGGAGCCGCCAAGGTATCGCAACATCCTTTAAGTAGGTACAAATGCTGGAATGTTTTCAGGGTTAACCTAACCACACGGCTTGAGTTTAACAATCCCCTTCACCACATCCGAAAGGGTTAAAGAGGGTAGACGAATTTTGTCTCTCTCACTATTTACTTCTACAATTTTGGGGTCCAATTTAGGTGTGTCGGGCAGAAATACGCTGGCAAAGTACTGTGCAAACGCCTCGGCTGGATTGACACCCGAACTTGTCGCACCATCAAGTACCACGTTTGGCTCGAAACTTTGATTGCAGGCTTGTGCAATGTGTTGCCAGAACTGCTTAGGATTTTTCCTATGTTATTTTCTACAGCGGCACCATATAATCTGTAGTCATTCTGGGTTCTTACTTTCAGATCCGATCGCAAGGCGCTGAACTCAGCATGTAAAAGATCACACCGCGAATGTTGCCATTTACGATGGACTCCGGTTTTACGCTGGGCATCGCTCTCGATATCTCGGATAAACCAGACTGGATACCACCTATTACCGGAGGTCTTTCTTTCTTTGTATCGAGGAATCAAATAAGTCATAGATCATTTCGTAAAACTTACCTACAGCGATGGTTGCGTAATTGTAACGCAGAACATCTTGCCATGGAGCAGAGCGGGTTACCGGATTTGAGGATTATCGAGTCCTCCCCCACTCTTCGGACTTCAGATAACCCTATAATACTCCATCTTCACCTGCTCAATTCTTCCTCGAGTTCGGATCTTCTCGTCGGTCCGGAGTGTTCGCGTGTTATATGTTCCCAGGTCCAGTCATAGGTGTTTATTGGGTTAGCCGGCTTCACTCCGGGGATTCTTCGCACCCCTTTCCTCGCTGTCGCCTCAATCGCTACGGTAGCCGAGCTGGTAGACGGGCTGCTGGGCACTCGGGGCCGTTTTTTCTGTGTGATATTCATTTTGATTTGGGGGGGTTTGCCATAATCGCCACGCTTGGCAGGTGGGTAGGCGATCGCAGTTTGTTGTTAAAGTGTACAGAGAACGTTGCTGTGCATTCTCTGATGTGAACCTTAGTTCCCCGGGGAATTTCCGTCGGGCACTCTCGTCTGGTCGCCAACCGGCACGATGACGCATCCCGGGATTTTTTGACAGTTGGCGGGGCAGCCTTTCGTGTGTGGAAGCACACTACTTGGGCTCCCAACTACCTGCGTTCGGCCAGCGGCGCACCATGCCTCGGAGCCCGCTACTCTCCGCGACCAGTCTTCCGATAAGCCCATAACAACGCGAGTCAGGTTAGTCTGCCTGCAGTGGTACAACTATCTCGACCGAACTCCTCTTGTGGCTACACCGAGCATCGTACC
Organism: Orthosia gracilis; assembly: GCA_947562075.1. Classification (NCBI taxonomy): domain Eukaryota; kingdom Metazoa; phylum Arthropoda; class Insecta; order Lepidoptera; family Noctuidae; genus Orthosia; species Orthosia gracilis. The sequence continues at coordinate 24,378,625 of OX387274.1, read as the reverse complement.
GGAACACGGCTAGGTCGCTTGGCGATGATATCGTCAACGCCTTTAACTTCCTGCCCTGGGATGCGATTACGGCGGCACTATTGCATCACGTAGTTGGGCGCCCCAGGTAAAGACCTGCAATGCATCGTCGCAGCTTACCTACGCGACCGGAAACATTCGCTATGTGGGCTGGGATGGTAGCGTAAATCGGATGGAGACTATATGTGGGGTTCCGCAGGGGTCGGTTTTAGGGTCTCTCCTGTGGGATCTCGCATATAAAAGAAAGAAAGAGTCGTGGCGTCGATTTGCGACCTGGGTTTGGAGAAAGCGCCTCATAAAACGGAGGCGCTATGGTTCCATTACTTGCCGAGGAGCAGAGAGCCGTGACATTTGGAGATATGCAAGTCCAGGTGGGTCGATACATTAAGTATCTAAGCCTAAACTTGGACAGTCGGTGGGGCTTCGAAGAGCACTTCGAGCGCCTGGTCTCCGCGTTGTAAAGGCAGTGGGTGCTTTGCATAGACTGCTGCCCAACCTCGGATGACCTCGGGAAGAAATTCGCCACATCTACGCGGGTGTTGTGCGATCAATGGTCCTTTATGGGGTGCCTGTCTGGTCAAGCAGACTATCAGGCGTCCGACGCTGCAGGACTAAAGTTAATAGCCTATAGCGGAAAATGGCCATTCGAACGAAATGAACGAGAATACCGAACGGTGTCTTTTGAGGCGGCAACTCTCCTGGCACGCTTTCCTCCGCTAGACATTCTGGCGGATATGGACGCGAGGGTCTATGAACGGTTTCGTGCAATCCGTCAAAGTGCCAATAGCTTACCAGGAATCGCTTCGGTAAGGCTGAGGTGGCAGGAGCGGCGACACCGCGCACAGCGGCCGCAATTTTCGCGCAAGCGCGTTTTCGAAGCCGTCCTGCTGCACTTCGAAGCCTAGCTGAAAAGAGGGGAGCGCATCCTACAGGCTCACCCAGGTACTTACCGGGCACGGTTGCTTCGGTGAGTACCAGAATAGGATTGGGCGAGAGGCCACGGCAAATTGCGGTGGCGACCTGGATTCTGCACAGCACACGCTCGAGGAGTGCCCTCCGTGGGCCTCTGAGCGGCAGGTCTTAGTTGCCAAAATCGGGCGAGACCTGTCTTTGCCAGCAGTTGTGAGGGCCATGCGTTATTAAGATAGCATTACGTTATTTTATTTATATCGTACAAGACGACCGTCAGAAGAGAAAATCTCGAATGAATGACGTTAACTTGTCACTGTAAAGATAAGTATAAAATAATGAAAACATGTCTATAAATCACACTAAAGAGTCTGTAACACCCAGGACCATATTATAAGATTTACCGCCCTATAATTAGACATAGTTTCTGAAAAAAATGCCAACCCACAATCAGATCAAAATAGAGTTGCATGATTTAATTCCGCCCAGCCCGTTCCATCATCGGACAACCAGACGCACGGCGATGCGTCATCGGTACATGGTGGACATCCCACCCATACGCACAAAACGTTTTGGGGACACTTTTATTATGCGTACAGCTAAGGAGTGGAATTCCCTGCCGGAGTCTGCGTTTCCCGATAGCTACAATCTAGGGGTCTTTAAGTCAAGAGTGAATAGGTTACTTCTAGGCAAGCGTGCTTCACCGTCGACCACATCATCGCTTACCATCAGGTGAGATAGTGGTCAAGCGCGAGCCTAATTACAAAAAAAAAAAAAAAACAATAGTTATTATTATCAACTAGGTCCCGTGATTGCTATTTACCAACTGTCAAAATTTGGTGGCTCTACTGTCATTTCAATAATGGAATCATGATCTAGTAGCCCAACCCACATGAATGGAGAATACAAATCTAATACCTTTAAACGAGCAATTCTTGTATATGTATAAATATAATCTGAATCTCGAAAACGGCTCTAACGATTTTCATGAAATTTAGAATGCAGGGGTTTCGGAGACGATAAATCGATCTAGATAGGTTTCATTTTTAGAAAACGTCGTTTTCTATATTTCCACCCGAGCAGAGCTCGGTCACCCAGGTACTAAGTATTAAACTAAAAGAACCCAAGCCGTGTGGGACAATCCAAATATAAGACAGAGTCATAATCTATTTTCTAAAATGTGATTTTTTTAAATCTGATTGACCTTATTAAAACATTTGTTTCACTACAACGTTCCAAACCACCTGAAACGTTTTTGTTTAAAAATAATATGTTCATTAAAATGGTCCAAACCATTTGAAAGATTTTGATTAAAATAAATGTTACCCATCTCAGCAAAATATAATATTCATTAAAAAGTTCCAAGTCATCTGATTTTTTTTTTGTTTTATAAAAATATACTTGACGTCAGCCAAATAAGTAATTCGTTAAAAAGTTCCAAGTATCTGTAATGTTTTTGATTTAAGAATATTACCAACACTATTATCCTACTTTCTACTCCTACTATAATATTACTATTATTACTATATACTATACTACTATATACCATACTATATACTATATCTATACTAATATCATAAATCCGAAAGTTTGTGAGGATGGATGTATGTTTGTTACTCTTTCACGCAAAAACTACTAAACGGATTTGGATGAAACTTCACAGTAATATAGATTATACATCAGAATAACACTTAGGCTACAATTCGTAACGATTTTTTTGTAATTTGGTCGTAATATAACGATAAATATCAAGAAAACCGGAAAAAAAATTGCCCTCTGAGAGCTATCTTCGCGTGCGCTGCAAAAAATTTGAGATTCTTATGAAAATTGCAATAATGTTACCCAAAGTAGCAAAATACTGCATATAAAATTCATTATTTGGCGTGCGCTGAGAAAACTATTGATGATACATAAAAAATATGTACTACATGATTAGGTCGGGTAGGGTAGGTAGTGTTGGGTAGGTAGGGTAGGGTCGGTAGGTAGGGTGGGTAGGGTAGGGTAGGGTAGGTAGGGTAGGTAGGGTAGATAGGGTAGGTAGGGTAAGTAGGTTAGGTAGGGTAGGTAGGATAGGTAGGGTAGAGTAGGTAGGGTAGGTTGGTACGTAGGTAGCCAATCGACGAGAGTGAAGCCCCGGGGGTCAGCTAGTTAACAATAAAAGAATTAACAATAAAAGAACAAAAACAAGGCGCTAGGAAGGCGTGAGGCAAAAACAAATGCGCGAGCGAGAGAAACAAGCGTTATTTACATAGGCAGCAGAAAGTATACGTTGTTATGCTAGTATTATATTATCTTTGACGTTGTCTACTTACTTGATCCTTGATTGAACTTGTTTTACTGTTTATGCCTGTTACATTGTGATAGTTGGTGTTGTGTTTTGTCTGTGTCGAATGTGTTTTACAGAAAAGAAGCGACCTTGAAATTTTATAGTGCCCCGACAAGTAAGATTTTCCTTTGACAGACAAGAAATTAAAGGGCGGACTAAACGAGAATAGTCTTAGTTACTTATAAATAAAATCTTAACAACAAAGGATACAAAAGCGAGCAGGCGAGCGAGCTAGCAGGAAGTTTGCTATCCAATCACATAGACCACCGGGCAGACCGAATGCTTACCAATGAGGCTTTCGTGCCAGACCCTATCAAAAGTCTCAAGATGTCGAGGAAGGCGGCAAGCGCTTCTCCGTGCCTCTAGATGGCCTCACTCCATATGTGAATGGCATACGCTAGAAGATCCCCAGTAGAACGATTTCGGCGGAAGCCGTATTGGCGATCGCTAAGGATATGGTTAGCAAATATCGGAGATAGTTCAGGCGCACAGGTTCTAAGAACTATAGCTGGTATTCTGTCAGGGCCGCTAGCCGCTAGTTCACATCAAGGTTGTGCAGCACCCTACTGGTTATGCCAGTTTTATCAAAATAATTATTTGCTTTTATTTTGAAATTGTAATAAATACTCATAGTTGTTTATGTCAAAATTACTCTGGTTTGGATGCTTGTATGTTACGCGGATTAATGTGACCCTTGCTCGCCATTGGCCCGTTTGGATTGCGAACCCCGAACTGTCATACATCATCAACCAATAAAAAAAGTGCTAGAGTCTGGCAAACGAAAGTAGAGACTGAAAAAGCCCGGCAAATTTAAAAAATATCAGTATAGCAACCCAATAATTAGTATGACATACCAGGAGTAACCTAATTTGATACTTTATAATATTTTTTTTTTGCTGAAAAATAGTATTATTTGTACATTACCGCTTGATTGCATGTGGATAGGTCCAAAAATGGAAATATTCTCTACGAAATAAATCAATATGGTAGTAGCATCTACTAACCTACCTCTCTTAGTCATTCACTCTTGACAGAGTGGTCGTGGTTGATGACTCTACATTTTCTTTGGCCAAAGCAGCCCTCGCGATGTTCCTTCACTTATTCCGGTCTTCAGCGTCTCGTAAATTCTGAACTATGGAGGTTTGTGTTGACTAACCTACCTAGGCGACCTCATAACAACAGAAACCTCCCACTAAGTTTGTGATATTTATATTGCTATAAATACAAGTTCCTAGAAGGATTCAGGGGAGGCCTTTGCCCAGCCGTGGTTAAGTATAAGCTATGTAAAAATGATAATATTGAAATGGCTAGCGCTAACCGCGTAAAATCTAATTTTTAATCAGCCAAAATAAAATGAAGTTTCGAGATGTAAAATCATACTACATATAATGATCCAAAATCATTATATGTAGTATGATTTGACATCTCGGAACTTCAAAGAAACATTCGTGACATTTCGAAAAAATACGACATTATGTATTATGTAGCGATCTGATTGAAAAAAAAAAACAGTATTCTATAATAATTTTGTTTTATTCACTTTCATAATCAAAATCTGAATCTAAAACTTCCATTTGAAAAGATTCATTAGAGTCACTGGAATCACTGTTTCCTACATTAATAATAAAACTTTCTAAGTTATTTTCTGTAATTCTGTCCCTTTCTTTATATTTATTTTCAACATGTATGACATGATCAGTCATTTTCTTCCACTCCTCTGGAATTATGGTTTCAAACGAATCTTTTATAACCCTCTCTAACTCCACTGCGGCCAGGCCAATATTTTTACTTGCCACTTTACGTTTAGCCAAACTCCATACCAGCTCAATGGCATTTAGGTCACAGTGGTAGGGGGGAAGTCGTAATACCTCATGCCCATTCTGCTTCAGAAGTTCATCAGCTTCATATACTGGTTCTGGTGTGTTTCGTTTTACAAAACATAGGAGCTCTGCTTTTGTGTGATATTCTTCAAACGGAATATTATTCAAAGTAAGCCATTCTCTTATGTCATTTTTGCGATTTTGTGATGTAGGAGCTTTATTTACAATGACCGAATGGTAACTGGCGTTATCCATAACTATTACACTTGGCTCATTTAAATTGGGTATAAGCTTTTCTCGTAGCCATTTATTAAAGTTTAATGCATTCATGTCGTGGTGGTAGTCCGCCATTTTCGATTTAGTGCTAAATACTAACAATGAGTTTGGCACAGGGCCTTTCTCCGATCCAGCATGTACAATTATGTACCTTTTTCCTGTCGAAACATTTTCAATCGCCCCACTTGTAGATGGACCTTGCCAAGACTTCTTGGGCTTGTAGTTTTTATTTGAAGCTATTTCATCCAAGTACTGGTTCTGGGTTCTTATCCTGTCTTTTTGTTCCAAATTTGTCAATTTTTCAATGGTTTTCCCTATCTCATCAATCCCCGCTACATCTTCTAGATTTTCTGTAAAAGAAAATTAGTGTTAAAATTACAATGTAACATTTATATTAAGGTATGTTAAATAACTATACTGCATTATTGTAAAGCTATTTAACGTAATATAAACTGAATGTGGATTAAAATAGAGAAATAGTTGTGTAAAAAGATAAATATTAATTGCGATTTCAAACAAAGTATCAACTTCTGAGCGTCGTACTAACCTAAGAAATTCAACACCACACGTAAACAATCTTGTTTCACTTTGAATTCGGCGTCTTTCTTCTGTTGTTTTTCTTCAAATTTAGAAATCATGCGAAACAACACCTCCCTCACTCCACTTTTAATAGTTTTATTCATTCTTGAGTTAGAAAAATGCTCAACAAGATCACAACGAGTCATAAACAACACGCCATCTTGTTTTGACAAATTGAATTTGACATTTTGTCTAACATTGCCATATAAAAAGTCTGCAAATAATTCGAGTGTCTACTTTCATTGGCCAGACTCTAATGTCGGCGCGCGCGAGCTAACGCATCTTCCGGGAGCTCCCGTTTTTCGGTTGATTTTTCTGAAGATTCTACGTTAAAAAGACTGTGTGTGATATCAAATCTGTGCGCCTGTGGTTCCTGAAAGGTGGCAGGAGCATTCGCCTTCGGGATATGCAGGTACGTCCAAGCCTAGGTACAATTGAATGTACAACTACGAGTCAGTCAATCAGCACCTATCTTAAAATACAGTCCACAATCTAGGTATTTCCATCATCCTCTTGTTATTTACGCACCACCCTACGGAAGTCGTTTTGATGGATGCGAATGTCATCTCGCATCCATCAGGAGAAGAAGGGGACCACGAGTCACCAGAATTCAAACGTGAAGATTCCGCATAAATAGGCAAATAGAAAACAATGACGAAATCTTAGCTATTTTAAATTTAAGCGTGCGAAAGTGAGTTATATATGGCAGAAATTCCATTAATTGTCTACGTTTTTCCAAAATATTACATTAACTGGTTCACCACGGATAAAAAAAAAACATTGTAAATGAAAGTTATTTGATTTCGTCGCTAAGTTTCATTTGCTTAGTGTTGCCATTTGATACATATTCTGCCAAGTGTCAAGTAGTAACTACAGTCCGTCAAATCTAAGAAGTCCGATGACGTTTCTCATTTAACTTGCCGTGATAACTTTGTATGAAAGTTTACGAATAATCAAATTCATAATCCTAATTAATTACTATGCTGCCTATACACTATAACAACGAGTATCATTCGTAAGCATCAACTTAAGTTTATACAACGTATTTTTATAGCTGTCAAACGGTACTTCTTAGATTTGACGGACTGTACATTACAGCATTATTGTATTTGTTATTATAACTAATCTGAGTAAATAGATTAACAATACAATGTATGTCTAAGTGTACTTAAGTGTTCCTTGCAGGTAGTTTAGAATACTGTAGTGTAGTAGAAATAAATGAAATACTTACAATTAATGATAGGCAAAAAGACTGGTATCTAAGTCTAAAAAACATAGCTTGGTTTTTGACGACGATCTTTTGATACACATCAAATTAGTTTTGTGACGTGCTTACGGGTAGGGAGATAAACGCGAGATGTTTGGCTGGAATCGTGTGCTACCCTCATTATCCTTTCCGGCACAATGCCTTGGTATCGAGTGTGAGCGAGACTGTCACACCCCACCTGTTGAAGTGACAGCCGGATCAGTGGGTCGTCTTAGGGGCAGAGTTTTAGGAGTTGGAGTATACCCTTGGGGGCACTATGAGCAACAAAAAAAATATGGTTAAAAAAAATTTTTGATCATCAATTTTCATGAAAAGTTTTTTTTCGGGATTTGCCTAAATTTATTGCAGTACCGGGTTGACTTTGACCAAAACAATCATTAAGGTTCTGGAGAAGTGTAGCCCTTCGACGCACCGTTTCAGAATTATGGGCCTCCGAATTTTATTTTATTTTGCATAAAACGCTTTACATTTCCGAACTGGTAGCTCGGATGAAAATCTTTTCAGGAAAGAAATCCGTGACAAGCAAGAAAGAAAGCCGTGACAGGCTGACAGACGTCAATCAGCAGCATTTATATTGGCCTTCTCCTGTTCGGGCCTCTTTTCCTTCACACCACTCATGGACAGGGACAGCGGAGCTAATCTCGGTGGTCCCAGATATTTGTGCTTTCCCTTACCCTATTGTAGGCGAGTCACCAACCATCTGATCCAAAATCGCTTATCATCTTCCTATGTATTGAAACCAGCCTATCGCGTATCTGCGTTGCGTTTAACCAGCGCAACCATACTCTTTGCAAAGAGTATACTTTACCTCTCATGCTGAAATAACTAGGTAAGGGAAATACTAATGCAAAAAATTGCCCCTTTACTTCCACGAAATTGATTAATTACCTATTAAACACATTATATAAAGTTGCCCAGACATAAATTACAAAAGTTGCTGACTATTTATAATTCTCGGAATTCTCGAACAAAAATTCTTACACAAACTAATTCCGAAGATGACCCTGAGTTAAACCAGATTTTTTCCATTTAAATATGTAGGAATTTAATCTCAGAATTAAATTTAATTTAAAACAACGAATAGGATAAGGCCATTGTCCTTCTCTTCAGCAGAGTGGGCAAATGACCTGTCGGGTTTCACGGGACTTGGCAGCCCTGTTGAAGGCCTTCTTCTTCTGACCCACGTTACTTGCTTTGCGCGATCGAGCGTCGACCCATGCCAGGTACGCCTCATTTTTAAGCGCGTTAGCGCGATTACATTCGGTGCCAAACAATGGCCGATTTTCACTAGACATTGTTACGTCAGAGAAGGGAATGTGGTATTATAGTCCCCCAGTAACAGAATCTGTGTTTCCCGACAGCTACAATCTGGGGGTCTTTAAGTCAAGGGTAAATAGGTTATTACTAGGCAAGCGCGGTTCACCATCGACCACATCATCGATCTTCGACATCAGCTTATCATCAAGTGAGACAGTGGTCAAGCGCAAGCCTACAGAACATAAAAAATATGTGGTAGTGGACTGCAAAGAGATTTGAGTGCAGACCTCTAATGTTGATGAAGTGCACTATGTGGGGAAGGGGGTGCAGCCGCTTTTTTACACTAGTTTTCTTTTCCTTGTCATTATAGAATAGTGATAGGAGGAGAGAAGGAAATGAGACGAGGCACCACGCTCTTTATCTACAGACACGCACTAAAAGGACTGCGGGGATGCCCACGTGTTCCCCGGAATGTCCGTCGGGTCCTCCCCATATGATCACTAACCAGCACGATAGTGCATGCCGGGATTTTTCGACAGTTGGCGGGGCAGACTTTCGGGTGTGGCTGGCACACTACTTGAGTCCCTAATTGCCTGTGGCGGCAGTTGGCCAGCGGCACATCTTGCGTCAGATCGCGCTATCCTCCGCATCAGTCTCCCGATGCATCCATAACAGCACGCATAAGGCTGGTCTGCCTGTAGTGGAACAGCTATCTCGACCCAACTCATCTAATAGCTACAACGAGCATCGTAACCGGCACACGGCTAGGCCGCTTGGCGGTAGGTCTCAAGCCTTCGGCCGAAACCTACCACCAGTTAGTGTCACCTGATTTGCACCACCCGGGGACCACGTGTAGGGAATCAAAGGGTACACTGCTACGGACCTGAGTGACTCGTCCCGCTAAACCCATAGTAGTAAGCACTGTCTCAAGTAAAAACGGCAGGCTAATAGGGGTCCCCTACCCTACATCCACTACTCTCAGTCTACGGCCCCGGGCCATGGCTCCTCTTAGCCTAAGAGAAAATACGCTACTGGCAATAGCCCACCTCGGGCGACTGTACCGCAAGTCTACAAGAATCCCTGCGATCTTCACACCCGGTGAGTGCAATGGGAACAATTAAAAAGATTTTTTTTTGTGTTCACATTGCGTTAAAGGCTGGAACACACACGGCGCCGCCCCGGCCGGCCCGCCGTCGACCGTTAGTTCCCGCGACTCGGCAGGTCGGCACACATTCTAACCACCAATTAAAGATCACCTAAACGGCAAAAAGCGCGTTGAAAAATTTAAGTAACTTAGTAATTTTATACTTAGTAGCTATTAAATTAAGTGTCGCGTGTCTTTGTGAATGATTTCAAGAACTCTACAAGTTATTCGTACCGCATCATTACTTGCTCGCTGCCTCATGTGGATCAAATTGGTTTTTGCTAAATTCTTTAATAATCTAATGGAATCTGTCGGTTCTATACAGTTTCTAGTTTGTACTAGTTCTTTTCTCATGGTTTGCCGGCCTTTGAAGTCCGTACTTGGTTGGTGATTCCGCGGAAAAGGAGAAAACCTTTGGTCATCGATTAAACGGCATTACCATTCATACTCGTAATGATCTTTGTATTTTCTCTTTGTATTTACCATCACTGAGTTTCAAACGGGAAAAACCAATTCTTAATTTCGAAAAATTATAGTAGGTAGTTCTTTCCCAGCTGGCAGCTTATTTTTCAGCAAACATTTTGATTGTTTTTCCCTCAGGATATAGTTTCTATTAGCTAGATTAGTCTAGAACACCCCCATCTGCAGATCGTTATAAACGTTCAGGCACTAGCCAAAGTAAACATGGAAAGGTACCTAACTTTAAGCCCAGTAGGATAACCCATCAGCAGACGAATTAAATACAATCTTTGATCCCTCTCCTCCTTCCATCCATATTTAACAACTTCAGGGTATGAATTTTTCAAAAATCCTTTGGCCGCTTGTAAGCGTTAAGAAAAGCTTACAATCACTCTGCCATGTTGATCAAGAAAAATGCCTAGCGCGGACAAGATTCGTACCTAGGTCCAACAAAATTCTTGTCGTGCACATCAATCAATATCAGCAATACTTATAATAAATCTGTAGAAAAGTCGTTTTTATCACATCTATTCAAAAAGAGCTATTTTATTCCTCGTAAACTGGGACCAAAACAGCTCATTAATCCCTTAGGGACCAAAATTGATTTTAATTTGGAATGTGGATACTGTTAGTAAATGTTCCAATCAGCAAAGAGATGAATCACAAACCATTCGGCAACAATGTATTGAATGAGCGACTGGCTGAAAACTGAAAGCGCGATAAATTAAAAAAAAGTTGATAAAAAATAAACATCGCGCGAAATTAAATGCATTCTGCCTTCGTTCGTAGTTGTTTAAAATTCAGATTTTAGAATTATAAAAAATGAGTGCATCTTACTCAAGTGAAAGTATTATAATCAAGTTTTTCAAAAACTACAACTGAACACTAAAAACAGACACTGTTTTCTGAGACTATTTCTAATTCCCAAGCTGTAAATAAATCTACAACTGTAACGAATGGTACTAATAAAATTGTTACGATGCACTTCCATAATTTGTTCAAATACAAAACATTAGCCTCTAATTATTTTGTTTTATTTTTTATGGTTCTTAATTTTATGTAAATAAATAAACAAAGTTCTTGTTCATAAGTTCCACTTACTTATTTTCTCATAGATGGTGATAAAAAGTAGAGTGTCCACCTCGGGAGCAACACTGTTTTAAGCTCGAGTGACGTACTTTGAATCCCTCGCTGCACTCAGGATTCTACTTTGGAACCCCTCGCTACGCTCGAAATTCTACTCTAGAATCTTTCGCTCCGCTCTGGATTCAAAGAAATACTCTCGCCTTTAAAATAGTTGTAAAAAATATTTCCCAAAAAATAACCAGGGTGTTAAAGGATAACCAACAGAACCCATTTCCAGCATTTTTTGTGTGTTTAGTTATGCACGCATCACGTAAAATGTACGAAACCAAGGTAGATAACTTTTATACATAAAAAAGTGCATAATTTGAAGTATTACTTAGTTTTTGTTACATGGCAATGGGTTAACTCTATATAAAAAATAAATGAATTAGTATTCAAGAAGTAAAATATCACAACACACTCAATTCAGATACTCGGACAGTTGAACTCCATATTCGATAGATGGCGTTGTGCATGTGACGTCATTTTCTAAATGGTGGTGTTAAGATTCTCCCTACCTACTCCTAACCTACCCTAGGTAGCAAGGTAAGTAGGGTAGGCAGACAGGTAGGTAACTAGGGTAGGGTAGGCAGTTTAGTAGAGTAGGGTAGGCAATTGACGGGAGCGAAGCCGCGGGCACAGCTAGTGATGAATATAATTGGTGGTGGACACGAATTGTTTCGTAAGCCCGTCAAGTTTTCAAAGTGTGTTCCTACAAGCAGCTTTAGTGGTCACATAGAAAAACTCTTGTGTAAAATTCGTGCATCTAGCTAGAGTTCGTGTCAGCGGTTTAGTCCGTGCGTTGTTTGTCAGTGAATTTAAGATTTTATAATGTAGATACAAACCATTGTTCTTCAACACATTCCACATTGACTTGGGTTCATATGTGGTGTAATATCAGTATCATAACGTATAATGTGCGTAACGGATCAGGCAGAGCGTCACAAATGTCGCTCGCTGACAATTAACGCGGCAATTAACAGGGCAACAGCCACTCACCGTGTAAGCACACTAATAAATGCTAACGCCTAGCACTGTGGCACGAGACCGCGCTGTATCTTATTAATTAAAGTTCACCAATTACATTGTTATTTTAATACAAAAATTATATCGAGTGAGCCTTTTCGGCAAGCTTCGCTGTGGTAGTCAACACTAATAATATTCTCTGCTCCACTTTACGAAGATCGCATCTCAGCAATTCCACATATAATGCAGTTGCGTAGACACAGGAGACAAAAAACTGCACCAACTTTATATCACAAGAGCTCACTAGGAATCAATTGGCGAATAATTAAAATAGCCGCTTAATTTCAATCGAAAATATCCCGCTGAAAACCCCAATCAAGCATGCCAAGAAAATTAAAAAAAACATGATCGGCATGTATATTTTTTTTAGTTTTCGAATTTTTCAAATAACTCGCAGTGATTTCTTTACAGCCAGTATTTTTCCCCCACGAAAAGAAAACCTCTTTTAATTGTCTTCAACTAGCGCCATCTGTGTTTTGAAACAAACAACGGTTGACTGCAGCCTCCACCTTCTTCATAGCAGTACAGACCAACATAGATAGGTGGAGCCGCAAACATGCATCTTAAAAGAATATTGTCACCCAGATCAATGAGATTAACAGTAAAATGGAGTCCCTTAAAAATGTTAGTCCTAGTTAAATAACAATTCCTCTTATAACAAGAATGCATTTCACGACCCACGACATTCGTTTAAAAACAAAAATCTCATAATCAAACAGCCAGACACGGTTATACTTTCGGAGCTTTTCTGTGCAGGGATTAAACCTACTATTCGCAGTGCAGTAGGCAGTCGCTCAGCCATTGGTCCTATCGCTCCCATTTATACTAATTCTTATCTTCAATTATTTCAGGTAACTTATTTTCTTAGCGTGTCGATGACAAACATACTATTCTTAGTTAAATACCTTGCCTGGCCCAATATTCAGTTACGGCACCGCCTTCCTCTGATGCTGTCATAAAGTCCTGACTGAACAGACAACAGGATATGCGGCACAAGATTTCAGGTAACTCACTTAAATGTTTCTGATGTAAATAAGCTCGTCGAGCATCAGACAGATGTTCCAGAACATTCTCTCGCAGTCTTCGGCACATGCTAATCACATGAAATGCCATACTTTCTAGTCGTGACGCGCTATGAATGATTGATATTCGTCAGGCACCTCCTGCGTGGCGTAATATCATGATATCGTAATACTTGGCCCGGAACGACGCACGTACGGAACCTTACTGTTTGGGGATAAGCTAATCAATATTTTTCTCTCTAAAATCTCAGCACTCACCATCATCTGCCTATAATAACAGCCCACTGCAGGACATAGGTCCATCCAATCGCAAGCCATTCATATCCCTGGCTACTCTCATCCAGCTACTACGAGCTACCCTGCGAAAACTTGTTGCATTCCTATTCCCGTGGCACTATTTCTTAGTTATTTTTTATCACGGCTACAGGAACAGAGGTGACTCTTCTGAAATTCCAATAAGTATAGGCTCCTACGTTGAGGATGCTGACATTTTACAACGCTGTGAAAATCTTTTGTAAGGAGGACCTTAAATTTTATATACTTTTGTGAGTTGATTTTGAAATAACATAATAAGGAGAACAGAGGCATTAGTCCGAGTTTTTACTCACGCTCTATCGCGCAAAGTTATTGTTAATTTGTATTGAAATTGGATAAGCACCGTCTGGGGACGGTAAGGAGAAACCTCTTTTTTGTATAAATTTTTACATAAGAGCTCGTTTACGTTATCACGAGTGAGTACGTTGAAAAACACGGAATAAGCAATATATCCCAACCACAGTAATCAAGGCAACTAGGAACACTATTATCCCGCTCCATGTTCACATATTTAACTTGTGCCTATCTTCGGGCAATTTTCCGACCGCTTTCAAAACTGCTATAGTCTATCCTATATACAAGGGGGGTGACAGAGAAATACCTTCTAATTACAGGCCTATCTCCGTCCTCACAACTCTTTCAAAAATCTCTGACAAAAATATTAACGTGAGACTTGCGAAATTCCTCGAGAAATTCAAAATCCTAGCCCACAATCAGTTCAGCTTTAGAGCTGGAAAATCCACAGAAGACGCTACCTTGGAACTGTCAAAAACAATAGTCGAACACTTTAATAACAAGCAGAAATCTATGGGTGTTTTCCTGGACTTATCGAAGGCGTTCGACACAGTTTCTGTCCCCAAATTGATAGTTAAAATGGAACATATTGGCATACGTGGTAATGCCCTTCATCTCTTCCGCAGCTATATGACGGGTCGGAAACAAGTTCTTAAATTAGAAACCTACACAAGTGGAGCGGAAAACGTGACATTTGATGTACCCCAGGGTAGTGTCCTTGGACCGACCCTCTTCCTCGTCTTCTTGCAGTTACTGCATAACTACTTAGGGGAAACCCACAAGACAGAGACAGAGGAGATGTTGAGGTTAGAGAGGGTCCAGAGAGCAGTACTAGCTAAGAAAGCAATCAGATTCCCAGCCTCTGAACTATATTTACTCTGTAGGGTTCCACAGTGAGACAACTGTTCATACTTCAGACTGTTCTTAAGAAACACAAGCTCCTATACTGCGATCCACAGTACCTTGCTAAGAAGCGACGCTCTGACATAATCTGCAAGACTAAGTCCAGCAGATTAGCGGTGGCAAGTCACTTCGATTACATCAGCCAGAAACTTTATAATAAAATAAATAGCATTTTAAAAATTTACCCTGTAACTGAATTTTTTTTTAAGAAGAATTTGATAGTGGTTAAAATCCATATCCTACGATGCAACTGAAAAACTTGTGGTAACGAAACAAAACATAACAACTCACACATGTAAACACTCCCACACACATTATTATATACACATACATAAAGTCTCAACACACCCCTAGCCCTCAACATACACTTCACTTGATTTTGATTTTTTACATAAGTTCGTTAAATATTATTTTTCTATCTATTTACAAAATTTTCATAGTAGACTGGAACAATAGTTATTTGTTATACAAGAGTGCAAAATGGCTATTTAATCGCGTGCTCAACTTTGATGACGAGCAAGCGAAGGATTCTTAAATTGAATCAAGAGCGCAGCGAGTGATTCAAAAATTAGAATCCTTTGCGTTAGCGGGGGAATCAAGAGAGCATGAAGTGAAAAATGTTTGCACTCGAGTGCAACACGTTACTTTTCATCCCACCTCAGCGAGGAAATGACTAAATGCAAAAATAACATTTTCAATCACAAGATACTTTTATATCAGTTTAGGTATTAACTATTACATTATGATAGGTAAGTATTACAGAATAATCTATAAATTATAACAAATAATACTTAGATATAATTAAGAAAAAAATAAAGTTAATTGCTTTCCATCAGGTGAGAGTCAGGTCAAGCGCGAGCCTATTGATATTAAAAAAAAGTAACGTCGCCACAGTTACTTAAGTTGTGTGTAATATTTTTGTTAGGTACTGTAATGTTCGTGTCAGTGACTTGTGTACTGTTTTTCGGTAAACTATCTGTCATACTTAATAGTTGTACCGATTCATCGGATTTCCTTCGCGAAAATGTTGGCGAGAGAGGGCGATGGTTAGGTGTCTCGTAACGGCTCATTTTTGATGTAGAAGCGCCAGTCTAGGGATCTGACTGAGGCTCTTTCAGTGTAATGGCTCCTACGATGCCTTTACATATTAAATTGTACTTTACTTTTTTAATATTGGCTTACGCTGCATTTAATAGTAAGTCATCTGAATGTTTCTCAATGTGTTTGACATTAAGTTGTGTTAGTTCATTAGTTCGACATGCTCCGTTTATACCTAAAATAAGAACAACCTGTAACGTAAAGAGTATTGTAGTAGATAAATTAATAAAATTCATATGCATGCATGATGATGCCTATCAACATCTACTAAGTACGTATTAGATTATGTTAAGTAGTTGATTAATATACTTATGTAGATACTGAATGTGCTACTGACTCACTTTTTCCGCCAAATATGCGGAATCACGTGCTTCGTTAAGAAACTTTTCAATTTCATAGCTCTGAAAACCTTCGATTTTTTTGGTTGATGACCAGATGAGACTCTTTTTGAAAATACCACAAATTTAGGATAGTATACACATAGTTATAGATAGTGTCGATATTTATATCTTTTTCTTAGTCTCGGATAATAAAGCAAATTAAAAAAAGTACACCAAGAAGGTTTCGAGTCTGAGTTTATAACAAATTAAAAAATGTTGTATGATAAATTCGGCACCATGGAGGTGGATAAATAGGTTTAATGTTGTTATGAATTCACAAACTTGGAGCACACGATGTTCTAAATTCAATTTATTTTATCATCTAGCGGATAAAAACGGCTTTTGCACTCAGATATCGAAGAGCAAAAATACTCTTTCCGAGATGGGGGGATGAAAATTGTATTTACCATTTCCCCTCTAAAAAGCTTATTTTTTTCACTGAAAACAGTGAATAAAAAGCACTTTTAATCCCTGTTTTGGTGCTATATGCTATGCTATGCACCGAACTCCATCTCAATGCTATAAAACCTCCTTGCGCAAAAAATACTCGATACAAACTTTTTGTGCTAAGAATACTCGACATACAAACTCCTTGTGCAAATGACTCCTAGAGATTTGATTGGTCGACATTTGTCGACAAGTAGTTTAGCATTAGAATAAAAACTGATTTTTAGGAGTTTTTGCAGGAACGTGATCGCGAATATGTTGCTTCTCTGTTTTATTTTCCTAAAATTGTGTTAAATTTAATATTAATAGCGTAAAAATAGTGTTTTTTATTCTAATTATATTAATGTACGTGCACGAGTGTGGGCAAGTAAAACAGCGGTAGAATATGAATTTGTTCATGTTGTCGAAAAAACGCCGTAGAAGCTTCCAATAAAGTTATCGCCATTTTACTGGGGCCTAACTAGGGCAATGATCTAAAAACTAAAGGAACTAGAATTTCTAAACGTGACACTGGCTAAATGCACAAACCGTGCGAAGACAAAAAAAAAAAGAAACTATTTTGCTTTTCTGTCATTTTAATTAATTTAACCTTCCTTTTTTTCATTAAATGTCTATTTTCGCTTAAATCTTTCTTTTTCAGTCATGGTATAAAGTACAGTATTCAACTCTTGAATAAAACGGATTTATATCGAGGGTCATGAATCACTCGCGTTGCTCAGGATTCCAACACTTGAATCACTCGCTATGCTCGTGATTCAATTATCATGAATTATTCACTACGGTCGTGATTCAGTCGTTAGAATCCTTCACTTACTCGTGATTCATCAATGGCCCTCGCTTTAAATCTGTCCTTTATTCACTAGTTGCATAAAATATGTTGTATGTTGTGTTACTAACATAGTTGTAAGTTTTGCTAACCATCTTTTGAGTCATGGATATTCGATTTAAGTGAGAATTCTATTCTATTCTATAATATACTATTAACTCTGTCTTTTTGTCGGCCGCTGATAGCTGCGCCACAGTTTATACTTCTGTAGCTATCATTGTCCCATTTTATTTTGTGTAATTCCTAAATGATTCCAAATAAACGTTTATTTATTTAGCACAACATAACATCACACCAGTGTTTTCCGAAGGGTTAGGCAGAAGTGCACCTATCAATAACAATCCCAACCCACAATAATTTTAGTCATTCTGACATTTTGATATTTTATTTTGCAGTCATGGAAAAGAAATATAAAAGCACAATGAAATGCTTTGACCACGTATAACACGTAGTTATATGTGTCACGTGTATATATTTAACTCTATTAATTTATTTATTTATTAGTTTATCCTCGCACTGGAACGCCTTCCAGCAATTACACCAATGGAGCACAATCTTATAATAAACTCACTATAAGTCCAGGTTTCCTCACGATGTTTTCCTTCACCGTTGTCAACGATGTCCAAGTTTGACTTAGAAAGTACATATGAATTGAAAAATACACATTGGTACTTGCCCGGATTCGAACCTACAACCTCTAGCACGAGAGGCGAGGTCTTAGCCAATGGGCCACCACGACATACATATAGAAAAGAAATCTCTAATTCCATACAATAAATTATGAACTATACAGACGTAGACAGGATCTATTTTAAAAATATTTTTGCCTAATCACCTCACGTTTCCACGACAGGATTGATAACCTGTATCTAAATCTATAAAATAAAAATGTTTAAGAAGCCAAAGTAATAAAACTTGGGTCAAAAACCTCATTGGTGTTTGTTATTCCCATAATTTATGGAAACCAGAATGACCAGTGACGACGACGATGGCGACAAATAAATTAATTTAACGCAAGAATCTTGCAAGACTGCCTACTGTGCTTTACATCATCATTAATGACGGGAAAAACAATCATAAAAAGTGTATAATTATAAGTATTATGGAATGCCTACGTGATTGGACTATAAGAAGAGATAATTAGCACCAGTGGCACTGGGCCCGCGTGGTGGATTATTATTATAGCCCACTCCCTCACCCAGAGCAGGGGTCTATGTCCCAGCATTGGGAATATTATAAGCCGTTATCCCACTAATATTATAAGTGTTAAAGTTTGCATTTTTGTGTTTCAATAACGCAAAAACTGCTGAACGGATTTGTATGACATTTCGTAGGTACACGGATAGTTTATAACCTGGATTAACACATAAGGCACCGTGTAAAATCCCTTGGGATTATAAAACACTAGACGCGCGGGGGAGGCCGCAGGTAAATAAATACATAGTACCTAAATACAGTCGTGCAGTCAAGACAAAAAGTCCTTTTTAGGCATGGTGATCTTATCAAATAATGCTGTGATAAAACTGAACGAAACCTTGCAGGATCATTCAAACAGAAGTCAAATCAAACGTTAGGTGTATGTTTTCCATTTTCTCGCGATGGATGCTGGAAAAGGAAGTAATAAAATATAGAAAGTTGAATTGTGAGGTTTCGTGTTATGAACTTTAAATGCTTAGCAGACGGTGTAGCGGCTAGCGGACGTGTAAACGACGGTAAATGTTCTACTTATATCAATTGTATAGTACCTACATACATAATCAGTTAAAAATATTTCCACTGCTGGGACATAGGCGTCTTCTCTGTAAAAAGGAATGGGTCGTAATCCATCAAGCGAGCCCAGTGGACCTCACATCTCTTCGAATTTTTGGTTCTTGATAGGTAGTTTCACACGATATTTTCCTTCAGCATTTTGGGAACAGTTATATAAAACAATTCATATAAACTTAAGCGCTTTTCAGAGTTCTTATAATACATAGCACCTAAAAACTAGAAATGTCTTATAAGTACCTAGCTACCTAACTACCTAGGTACTTGCAGATCAAGTGTTGAAACAAGCCTTTATTTTTTTACGACAAATATTTGTGCAAACTTACAAGACAAACATTAAAATTCAATTCGCTGCTAATTCGCCGGAGCTGAACAACTTTCAAAGCTTTATATATATTTCAATCACTGGTTTTTTGGGCCTATTAGCTTTTATACGCATACGATTAAAATAATAAATAAAGCAAGGCATTTTATAACACACAACCATGGCTGATATTTATTTTAAAAGAGCTTACCTACTTTTTGTATGGATTTTTTGTTTGGTTTTCAGTAATCTAAGAGAAAAACCTAAACGGCCTATAGCATACGTTTTAGGACATACACAAGTCCGTAAAATCGAGTAAGATGCATAACTGAACAATAATCCCTTCTTTACTTTGCTGGACAACAAGTTATCCATCTACTGAGTGTGACGTCACGATCCAAGATAGCTGCGCTGCAACATTAGTGTTCGTATTATTATGAAATGTGATGAACTTTGCCGCGCTTTCAGTTCCGCGAAAGGCCGTGTTAGCTAATGGCGGGAAGGTAACAGCTATAATTTATAATGCGTTCATTTGAATGAGACAGCCGATGGTCTGTAACATTTTAATTGCTAGTACCACTTATAGTTATGCCTTGAGTTTAAAACTGTTTAGGAGGTTACATACCGGTCAGATAAAATTTGACAATAGTTGAGACAATTTGAGTGCACGGATACGCAAACGAAGAAGATATGCCTTTTTTTCTGCTCTTGCCCCGTCAACATAATTGACGCCTATTCAAATCTATTCTCATTCATACCAGTTCTCGCTTTTATGCCTCTCGTACTTCGATTCCTCACTCTATATCTTTCTATCATTCTTCTCCTGTTATGTTGAGTTATGCCTTTTGGCTAGGATCTACATTCATCAGATACACAATACTATTGTCAACTCAAATGGGTTAGGTTCTTGAACTACTTGGTTCTGATTACTTGTAATTCCCGATTGTCTTAACAGAAACGACCAGAAATTTACTAATGTTCTGAAAGTCCTTATATGTGACTGAAAGTCCTTCCACCCGTAAAAATTTGATGCAGTTGAAAAAAATATGCAAATATGTTCTTACCCTTCGAACTTAAAAGTGCCGGTCAAACCCTTATAGTGAGAACATTTTTTTCTACCTTAAGAAGCGACTCGTTCAGTCAAAAACCCAGCACTTCGAGGAATATTTCCATTTACCTATCGGAAAGGCAATTGGTATGTTGTCGATAAGGTTCCAGTAACCGAAGAAGGCACACGGTGAGCCAATCGAATGGGCTCACTTAAATGTCACGTTATTTGAATATCTTGAATTGGATACCACTTACTGGAATATTCACAATTCGATAGGTACAGGTACTTACCAAAATTACCATATTTTAACGGTAACTTTCCAACGAACATATTATTATTATCCATGCAAAAACGTAAAAGTGTTAAAATAATTTAAATTGCATCTGGCAGTGCCTTCACCAGGGAGAAAAATATTCCAAGCTAATTACTCTGGGGATAAAAACTAACAAAGTATCCACTACTAATTTACTACGACTGCACTACTCACACTATTCTACTACTTTACTATCAATGCGTAGCCATAGCCATGTGCCAAGTAGCATCCAAATCTATCTGGCCGATAACATGGCCGCGGCTTCACTCCCGTCAATTGGCTACCCAACTTACCCAACTACCCACCTACATACCTACCCGCCTTCCACCTTCCTAACTTTATTTTTTTGTTTTTAGCGTCTAGAAATGCTCATGCATACTGCGCCACCACGGAGAGATAGCGCAGTTATGTGGGACTCCAACCCACAAAAACTCCAAGGTTTTCTCCTGCAGGTGCATTAGCACTCACCGCAAACCCGCCGCGGCTGTCCTTCACCGGACCCTTGTCTGGGGGATACCCGCCATCACCAGCGCACGTGACCACCCCAGGGACCAAAAGTTATCTACATTGTTTTCGTACATTTTAGGTGATGCGTGCACAACTAAACAAAAAAAAAACAAAAATGCTGGAAATGGGTTCTATTCTTTATATATAAAAATAGCCAGGGTGTTAAAGTTATCCTTTAACACCATGGCTATTTTGTTGGCAATATTTTCAATGGACAAAAACGACTTTTCTACAGATTTATTGTATGTATTGTATTGATTACTATGGATCCGAAAGTAGTTGGGAAGATGCTAGGACGATGATGACCGTAATATGAAAATGTTCAGTAATATCTGTGATTCGTAGATACGAACAAGTAGACAATAACACGTTTATGTACAGAACATTACTTGGCCATTTTATGAAATTGATTCAGATTAAGATTACCTGAGAACTGGTTTTATGTCTTTGATGTAAGATAATGTGCTATTGTATTATGATGGCATAATGTTTACCTCATAATATCAGAGAGTCTCAAGGAGACCAATTATTTTAATTTAGTATTATTATGAAAGTTCAGGAAGGATCCCATTGTTAGCATTAAAACTTATATAAATAAATACCTGCCTATATACGATATCTGAACAAACTTATAAATGACACGCCATTAGGTTTTCAGCTCAAATATTTAGAAAGTTGGTCAGAGAATTATATATTTAAAATATTATGCTTGTGTCTAGAAAGCTACAATGAATGAATACTGTAAGCTGATTTATGTCGATTCTAAAATAAATTTTATTTCCACCTATTGATACTTATTTGAGTACTTATCTACCAAAAATTTTATAATATCAGCAATATGGTTGCAGGCTGTTTTAACATATAAGGTGTGCAATTTTTTTACTCAACCACCTGCCTAGGAGTCTTTAAGTCAACAGTAAATAGGTAGGAGGCAAGCGTGCTTCACCGTCTATCACCTCATCGCTTACCATCAAGTGATATAGTTGTAAAGCGCGAGCCAACCAAAAATTAAAAAAAAACTGTAGGTACAGCCATAATATAAAAGGCATAATAAAATCACTTGAGCCTGTAATTACGACATTGTCACTTAATTACAAGTGTTCTCATTGAAAGCAGCAGGTACTTACCATTACTTTGTAAATGCATGATCTTGTAACATTAGCCCGGTTCTCAATGCGAAACACGAGTAAAAGGATTTTCCCATATAAGGCAGAATCAATGTTACAAATGATTTGTTTTTCTTTTAATTACCTTTAGTTCAGCTTTTTCTTTGATGTTTCGATCAATACAACCATAGAAAAGAACACTTATTGATGTTAATGAAGATGCAGATAAAATTATAGTCGAGCCACAGAGCACTAGACACCATATGATTAAATTAGAATTTGTTGTCACCAATTTAGTAACTACTAGCTTTCCCACGCGGCTTCGCTCCCGTCAACTGGCTACCTACCTACCCTTCTAAACCGTTTACGCAGCGCATGCAACGGAAACTCTCAAAAAGGAATATCTTTTCCCGTTTTTGCTACATTTTTAATTTATGCTCCGCTCCTATTAGTCGTAGCGTGATGTTATATAGCCTATAACCTTCCTCAATAAATGGGCTATCCAACACAAAAAGAATTTTTCAATTCCAACCAGTAGTGCCTGAGATTAGCGCGTTCAAACAAACAAACAAACAAACAAACTCTTCAGCTTTATAATATTATATAGTATAGATTCAAACAGAAAAATATATAGGTACTATATTAACTCTGATCTCTGCTATGTACATATGCTGGTAAATATGATATTGTGGTTTATGAATCAATGGTGTTTTACGAACTGTGATAGATTGTGCGTTTATGTTGTCTGAATCATTCACAAACATATTCCAAAAACCCCAAATCATAACATTCTGAATTCGACGCAAGTGTTTGTTTATAATTTATTTCTCTTCTAGCAGTAGCAATAATATTTATGATAATTAAGACATAAATTCTACTAATGACACATCATCATCATATACTTGTGATATTTTATTATATTGTGGTCTTTCTGCGAATTTTTGGCCGTTAGGAGTATATTGACCTTAGAAGTGTCGTTGAATTCTTACTTTGACGAGAAATCTATGGAAATATTATTATTTACTCAGACTCCTATAAACATAATGTCATCGGCCGATACGTTTGCCTGAGATCCGATCTAAACGTTATTTGTCTCACCTAGATGAGTCTATGAATATTCAGTACATAATCATACATTATGTCATTCACCACGATAACGCTCGGGGCGTGATATCACACGATCTTCCACCTTATGTAACCGAGATACGGATCACATCCGCGTCACGGCATTGTCCCTACGGGTTACGTAAAACAAAACGAGCCGGTTGGACATCCACGACCAATTTATTTTTTAACATTATTTATGTACAAACGTATAAAACGGTGATGTTGCACAATATCACATTCACTGTCTCGTACTCGACTTGCGTCACCAATAAATTAAAATATAACTCGACGGTGTCTTCACTGGGGGCCAGTAGCGGTTGCAACAGCAAGGGTGGGCTGCGCAAGCGCTGGTGTGGCGACAGAGCCGCGCTGAGCTGAGCCGACATACATTATCATCCATAATCGTCATTTTTTAAGCGACCTTATAAAATCTAATCTGTAATACTGTCGACTTATTCTCCTACATATTCTCGTTTCAACCGCTACTGGCGTCTGCATGAAGCACTGCTTCTAAGGTGTTAGTGGTGTCCGATCTGATCGATCTGTCCCTGGAGGTTGTTGATCACCTCCGAGGGCACCTGGTCGCCCAGGATCTCGTACAGGTTGATCCTTTGGTTCACGGGGATCGACTCGTACGCCGCCAGCTCGATACCTTCTTGTACCTGGAGACGAAGGAAAATTATGAATGAGTATGTTAGAATATAAGGCAAAGCAAAGAACTTAGAATTTTTGCATGAACTGTTTGCTACTGAAACTGCCAAAGAAAGTGAGGAAGCTGAACTGAAATGTCAAAAGCTTCAGTTTCCGGATTCAGAACTAATGAATAATGATGATAAGGAAGTTATCCAACAATGTAGCGAATGTCTCAGTGTTGTTAATGAGATGTTTAACTGACTGTTTGTATGCGCTCGCGCATGTATTAGTGGCGCCGTACTTTACTATGCTTCATTTAAAGCATCCAGCATGAATAACTCATCTCATCATAAACGGTTTTAAAATATCTGATTTAAGTTTGAAAGAACCTTTACTTGACCTATTTATAAGATGAGTACCTATAACATAATTAACATATGAAGTTATATTAACATTTATACCTCAAATTTCATTTTAAAATATTAATCTATAAAATAATACTTGAGCAAAATTACATTACAAAAATAGTTTTACGCTAATCTAAATTATTGAAAGTATAAAAAAATCAAATTGCATAAATTTTGGACTCTTTTCCTTCTTTTATACATTTTTCTATCAACAATTCAAAGAGTTCAATGATCCATAACAGAATTCAAATTGAGATTGATTGATTCCAAGGAAAATCCTCAACATAGTAGGGAAACGCGCCGCCGCCCGTACTTTGTGGAAAAAGCTAGGTCAATGATGATGACAAATGACAATCAATGTATTTTGAAAATAAGTGTGCGGTTTCTTATCTTTTCTTCTTTATAACAAACAAACTTTGCGAAAAGAATGACTACAATCAAATATTTTTAATAGTCTAACCTTAAATTTTGAAATTCAAAAGTGTCGTAATTGTAATAAATATTTTTACTTTGCCTACACTTCTATGAGCAGTTAGAAGCCTACCTTCTGGATCTCCGCGTCCTTGGGGATGAGGTGTGTGTTCTGGGCCTGCTTGATGGCCTCCTTGGTGTAGGCAGCTCCCTCCCGCTGGGGCGCCGCAGCCACGGCAGCCACCACCACCAGCACGCACAGCACCACGGATTTCATTGTGAAGGGGAAGAGAACTTCGCTTTCGACACGGCAAAAAACTGAGGAACATAAGATACATATTTTTTAATAAAAGCAAATAAATGCTTTAGATTTTGTCAATAACTAATAAAACTCAGTGAGAAACCACTTAATTAATAATATCAAATAAAAAAAGACCTTATAATAGACGACAAACCCTTGCAGAAAAGCTTGTTAAGCTTGACGAAGTTTCAGATTACGGAAGACGTTATTTTGAAACACAATCTAATATTATTACCACACTATAATATGAATTAAATAGTAGTTAAAATAATTCTAGAACACACAGATCTCTTGCTAAATCTTAGTTACATAAACGCGGACGAGATGCGTATCAACGCGTGCGCCGTAAAACCCGCTAATCAGTACAACACACACTTTTACCACTTTTTCAACACATTTCACTGGTGAAGGGTTTGTCGTCCTATTTAGCACTAAATTATAAGGTACAGAAGGCTAAAAATGTTACGGATCTCACTGATAATGGCTGTTTACGAAACAACGGTCTAGAAGCACTGTGGTTGCTTTTGCGCGCGTTATTGTTTCGATCTGGTGCGTGAGCTTGATATCGCGACTTGCATGGCCTTCTGTACCCTGTAACTTATGGTACAAGTGTCCATATCTCACCTGTGAAGTTGCGGAGTGGTGCGCGCGAGCATACGCAGCCTGATATAGGAGCCCCCTCCCCGCGCACAACTTTCACCGCGAGGAGCGCCTGCGCAACCATCCTGACGATCTACGCGTGGCCACGAAATAGACTCATCATTTTGTTATTATGTTCTAGTAGAGCGATTTTTTTGAGACTAAGCTTTCATATAGTTACTAATAACTATGATGCCACCAATCGCACTTTAAAAGGACTGAAAAGCTCATTTAACGGAAATGGACCTAAAATAGAACCCTGTGAATCGCATTTAGTAACTTCAGATTTTTAAATAGGAATACGGGTTAAAACGATTAAACATTAATTATGAGTAATTAATGTTTGATCCTATATTTTTTAGACTTGGGAATCCTTCTCCAGCTGGGGTTGTAATCAAAATTAAATTGCAACCATTTTACTTAAAGCATTTAAAAGCCTTAGACAAAATTTAAACTGAAAACAGATTTGACATTACCTATCATATCACCTAACAAAATATACAGCCACTTCCATATTTAGTTCACGAAATCGCTAATGCTTACTCTTCCGCTATATCCATAGCCCGAATATCTGAGAGGATTAAGCCAACATTCGGAATTAAAGCACTGACGCAGAAAAAACTCAAAACTTGAAGTTACATCCGGATCACGATCTATTCCAATCACTTTAGTTATTTAACGTCCATCAAATATAGAAAGCTTTTAGCTTTGGATCAATCAGCTTCTTGAGTCTGTGATGGTTGAGAAGATTCAAATCAAATCATTTATTTGCTAGAATGAAGGTATACAAAAGAGATTACAAAGATCTTCCAAAATAATAGGATCGTGGGGCTTAAAATATTATGAAAAGTTACATAAGTTAACTCTTCCCTGATCGCAAGGGTCATATAAGCCCCCAACACAGTCATCTATAATTGTAGCTCAGGTGTAAATTGTTAAAAATAACAAAGAAAAATAGATTCAGACGAATTGAAAACATCCTCTTTTTTTTAAGACGTTTAGAAATAGCTATCAACAAGTCGATGGATTTAGGAATCCATCAGAGATCACGAACATACACCTAAGATACTTGTAACGATGCCCAAATAGGCTGTTGTATATTTGATAAGCTCTCGGAATCGCATGTTTTATGTACATATAGATTGCGTCCTAAGCGAAACAGATGTTTATACATTTAGAAAGGTTTACTGGGCAATAGTTACATCGTTAACGCTGCTTCGTAAATAACAGTAAATATTTATGGTTTCCAATAAATAGCAATTGGGGTCGATATATACAAATGTTGGTTAGACCGAGTTAGAGGTTCCACCGATATTCGTGATATCTGGGTTGTAATAGTTGGTCAAGCATTAATTTATTGATTTGTTTATCCTCGCACTGGAACATCAATTACACCAGTGGAGAACAAACTTAAACTAACTATAAGTCCCTGTTTCATCAAGATATTTTCCTTTACCGTTGTCAGCGATGTTCAGGATAAACTTTGTACATATGGATTGAAAATGATTAATGATTGATGAGTGAGCAAACCATTGACTGTCGTTAAGTTACATAATGATAACAAGTAACTTCCTAATCAATATATAAGCTTACTACCGCCTGACCTGTACAACCTATCGGAAAACTGTGCGAACTATGATGTTATCAGTACGGATGTACTAACAACCTTACATAACTGATTTGCCTTAGGGCAACCCCACTGGGCGTCCTGTTGGTACCATAATGGACCTGTTTTTAATATCCCCTTACAACTTGTGATAGTTATTTTGGATATATTTTCGTCGAATGATATCCCTGCCTTCATTTTTCATCATCATCAAATTCAATGCACGTTTGAATTGAATCGCGAGACTCACAGTGTATGTAGGTAAGTGTATTCAATAGTTATTTTATTTCTATTGATGTTTATGTTCAAAGTTATGTAATAAACTCGTATGTACATTTATGTAACAAATGTGCCTCATACTAACCACATAAATCAGGGTTGCCAGATCTCCAGACTTTATAAAAAACCTTTACTTGACCTTAAACATTTTTCTTTATAATTTTTGGTCAGGTTAGGCTTTATTTTTTTGAATAGAATGTGACCAAGAAGCTTTACAAGGTAATGTTATGTAGCTATAAAAGAAAGTTCTTTTTAGATTATTTTAATAAAATATTTGGGTTCGTATATTCCAGTGACAGTAGAAGCAGCCCTAATAAATACTAGTTGAACCAGTTCTTCTAGCGGCGAGCTTCCTGTCTCGGAAGCTATCGAGTGTCGCGATTGTATCATAAATACAGATACCAACCGTTGTTTTATTGGCTTTGCCTTGCAGTTCGCATGATGTGAGTATCTGATGCTAATATTTAGCTAGAAATTCTGTATCCTAATGCTTTATTAAAATATGGTCAAGATTTCGAAACGTCTAGACCACACAGCCTTTATTCAAAGATGAAGTCTAATTTGCAAACTCGTTTTTGCTTTCTATATTTCTGTTATCTAGCTGTACAGGTCATTTCAGTCTAAAATAGAGGACATCTATTTATTTATTTATATAAACACAAAACACTTAACAGAGAAAAGAATGAATACAGTTAGAAGAGCACAAAGGTACTGCTTATTTCAATAGAAATTAATGTATGTACACAAAGCAAATCTGATAGGTTTGCAGGGCACACCAACATAGATGTTTCGTGTGCGTAAAATCAACGAGTGTATTACTTCGCCTATTTATTAGTGTTTGCTTCACAATATATATAAAGCAAAGTAAATATGTAACTAACTGGTTCCTTGACTTGAGTGTATAAGCAATCGTCAGGTAAATCACCAACGCGGTTAACTTTTTGCATTATTAAAACCATTAATTTCATTTTCTAAAAAAAAAATATTTTTGTAATTTACCTGATAAAAGAACATTATTGGAGAAAAATATATTGAAGTTATAATGAAACAATTTTTGTTAGGAAATGAACAATATTTATTGACTAGATTTTTTTAAAATTATAAATACAAATTATAAATTTTTGTGCATGACAAATATTCGAAGTCGGTCAAGAATTAACGTTATTTTTGATACTCAAGTGGTTAATTTATTTATGAGTGATATAAATAACCATGTTAGTAAGTTAGATTTTAATATACAGGTATCCTTAATTATTGTCATTTCACTAACAATAACATCACTTACATAAAACAAATTTAATCAACCCCTGATATTTTTATAAATAACCGATTGGTGCACAACTTTTTGATAGCCATTCAATCATAGTAAAATTTTCTTGGACGTTAAACCAACTTTGCACACCTCACCATCTTGTTGCCACAGTATTTTGCGACCGTCCTTGTCTGAATTAAAATATTTTTCATCGCTACATATAAATATATTATTGCACTTATCGAAATCCTAATATTCGTACCCGGTTTTGTCTGTGAATATCTGTTAAATTTTCTTGTTTTCTTGGCTGGCCTAAAACATTTCACACCTTTTGCACGCAAGTGGTTCCGTATAGTTTGTAATGTCACGTCATGTTTAGTCGCCCTGGAACGAGTAGTGAACGAGTGAGGAAGGGCTCAGCCATATTCCAAGCCCGGTGCCGCGCTTTGGCATCTGTGTATGCAAATCCAGCCTTTGGTCCCGGTCGGCCAGGATCAATGCTTCCCGAATCTGCATAACGATGGAATCACAATTGCACAGTTCTTCTCTGTGAACAATAATAAAATATTATTACAAAAAACAACAATCAATAACATGTGAATTACTTAAACATATTAAACTTCTACACATAATAAAAACATTTTGTTACTCACCGATGGCGCTATCATTAAACGCTTCGCAATTTCAATAATTGAAACGTTTGCTCATGCAAAATAATTATTTCAGCTCTTAAGTGTAGTAAAGTGATTCATAAATAAAAGCACTTCTCAAAACTTGCAGGGCATAATGTCTAAAAAAGTAACGAAAGCCCGACAGTCAATAGCATTATGACGATGAACAACTATTAACATAAATAGAAGAGGTAGGAGATAGGGTAGAAAATTTATATATTCCAACTCAAATATAAAGAAGACTCGCTAATAGTTTAGCAATGAATTGAAGAAACAAATGTAAAATATTTTTTTAAACATTCAGTAAACATTAGCCGTCGGCTGTCGAATTCGAACTTACGGCGCCAGGGCGTTACATATTATATACCGCAAGCTCAACTAATGCGCCACGGAGACGATTTGCTAAATTTATGCTTCATTTTCCCCGCAACTTTAAAGGGACAAGAAATTGCAAGTGTGTGCATGGACAACGGATTATTGTGAAACAAACACTAATATCTATGTTGGTGTGCCTTGCAAACCAATCTAATTTGCTTTGTGTCTTTAATGTATCGCCAATTTAATTTTTAATTAACAGAATGGAGAGCATGCATGGATTGAAAACCAATTTTCGGCAGTCTTACATTGCAGACGAAAAGTATTTTATCATTTAAAACGTTTTAAAGATAGAAATAGCTTCGAAGCCTTTTCTATCATTGTCTCTACCAAATGTAACCAAACAAAACAAACCGTTAATAGACGTAAGAACACTCAGTAATCAGATAAGATTACAAAAGTCTCCATCTCGTTGGAAGTTCCCTTCGCCTCGCAGTGCCATTCCGCATTCAACTTTGTTTGTAACAAAGGCATAATTTAGGCAAATGTCGGAGCTCAGGCAGAGTCGGCGCCGTAAGACAAAACTTGTTAATTTTCTTGAGATTCTGAGACTAACAATTACTTCCCTACACGTACCTGACGTACTGAAGGAATTGTTCACTTTCGTAACTAAATGTTCAGGAAGGGATTTTCTGTATGATCATTTCTAAAGAAGAGATAACGTACAGAATCATCACGAATATATATTTTTTCTCGTGCCTCTCCTGGGCCTCCATATAGCTATCCTGCTACTAGCTCGTTTAATGTTTATTCGATGAATATTTTAATTGAATTATGCTAGCTCGGTCACTAACCTCAGAACTAATTAATCGCTATTCAGATTTAATTTGAAATCTAAAATAAGTTGGGCTATTTGATGGAGCTATAAAAATAGACTATCCTATCGATACAAAATAACGATCATTGAGACCGGTCGTGCGTTTGTTTATTATTCTGACCCCTCGGATACCTTACATAATCCGAATAACATAAGGTCTATTCGGAGTTATTGGACCGATCCGTAACATTCGGCTCAACACGCACGCATCGCACGCGTGCGCGTGCGTCGCTATTGTGCACAACTTTGTGCAACTTCGCACGTTACCAAGTAGAGTAGTTCGCCGTGACTTTGCTCACGTCCAGTTTATTACCATACTTACTTACGTAACTTATTTAATTTAATGTAAACGTTGGCTGTGTTAGCTCATCTAAGTCTTGATCGCGATTTCGTTATTGGATCACGAAAAGTAAATAATACAATAAAATAGGCCGAAATAACTTTAAGTTTGAGCTCTAGTGCACCACACACCACATACCCTAATGCTTTTGGAAAAACATATGCAAATAGAAGATAATAAATTATAAATACCTACCTAAATTTGAATCAAGTAAGTAAATAGGTAGTTAAGCGAAATTCTTCCATTATCATGTAATTATTATTAATTTATGTTTACTTAATTCAGTTGCAAATATTTTCCGGGTCAAAGTCTTTAATATTTCACAATTTATTGTTACTTTGCTTAATATTTTTATCACTTCATACAAGTCCATTGCTTATCTCATCGCTGGTTCTGTGTAATCTTGCCATTGTAATAAAATCCGAGCATTTACCTACTTGTTTATGGAAATGTGAAAGTGTTACTTTATTTATGAACAGTTGCACCACCTGCTATGGCTGAAGATATGCTTACAGCATCGCACGTCGATATGAACATAATATCGCTGAAGTATTGTCATTTCAATGTAGCTATGGTATGCATTAAAAGAAGAGGCATTTCAAAACAAATTGTTGTTATGAGCACGAGGTCCTGACTCCGAAGCCCGATTCTGCTTTACGGAATTTTACCAGGTATCTGGATTTTATCAGTAGCAGCCAGTACTTGTTGTTCCGCGTTATTGGTTCGTCGCATTCGTCCCCTGAACCATGGTCTATGGGTGGCCCAATGCCTAATCTTTTGGCTGAGTACAGGCATAGTGTAATGGTATGTAGGTATACCTCAGACCGAGCTGGGTCTTCTTCTAACCCTAGCAAACGTAAGTACATCAACTGACGCATCTTATACCTATGTAAGTGAGAGAGACTTTGATAAATAAATTTGAAATCGCAGACTGCAACCCACTGGAACAATGCCAATGAATTTCCCCTTAACGTTACCAAATGCGAACGTGTTTACTTTAAAAAATTATATTCAATATGCACCTGACCCCGTTTCACTAAAACCGATACAAAGATGAACGAGGTTTTAAAATTATCATTCTTTTAAGGTTGGACTTTTATAGT
The DNA here is from genome assembly GCA_947562075.1 of Orthosia gracilis. Taxonomy (NCBI): domain Eukaryota; kingdom Metazoa; phylum Arthropoda; class Insecta; order Lepidoptera; family Noctuidae; genus Orthosia; species Orthosia gracilis. The sequence goes on along the minus strand of OX387274.1, from coordinate 24,346,145 downwards.
TACCTTAAAGGATTACCTTTTTTTTATTCTGGCGAAATGCTCATGCATACTGCTCTACCACGGGAAGATAGCGCAGTTATGTGGGACTTTAGCCTACTAAAACTCCACGGTGTCCTCCTGTGCCGCTTATGGCGGGAACACGGGCACTACACGGGAACACGGGCGTTAGCACTCACCACGAACCCGCCGCGGCTGTCCGTTACCGGACCCTCCTCCTTAAAGGATCACCTAGAATCGCATTTACAATATAATTACCTATATTCATCGCTGTGAGTGAAGCATGCACTGAACATGCAATGAATTAACAGGTCTGTATAATTACCTCAACACACAGAGATCCTCTAATCTCCGCTACAGTGGATGCTGGGTGGCGCAAGCACAATGCAAGTGATGCATTCGCAACTCATCTGTCGCAAGAGCACTTCTAATAACCGAATAGTGTATAACACGCAGTTACACAAAGCAGCTGAATTTGAGGCTTCCGTAATCATGTTATTATTATATTGGCAATCATTCTACGAATTTTGTTTATTTTGTTAACTTAAAAAATCTAAGTGAATCATTATGAACTAAGCGTGATGTGACACAGATATTACCTACCCACTATTGACAGTTCAGCTAATATTAGTACAAACTAGATTTGTCCTTGCGTAGAGCCGTTAAACTGCCAAGATTAGGCACTAGTTTGCCAATTCATCTAGATTATCACTATACCCACCAACTGACCATCGACTGAACTATCGGCCACAGCTTCGGCTAAATCTTTGGCTTCAGCCAATATGCGCCGAAGTTTTGGCCGAAGCACAAGGTTTCTAGCAAATGCCGAAATTGAACGAACTGCTACGAATGCGTGATGGATAGAAGAGGCATCGGGCGAGAGGCAGGGGTCAACTCAAACTCCGTTGTGCTGGCCAGTCACCATCGCTAGAAAATAGCCATATCAAAAACAATTTTTGTTTTTTTACAAATCTTGAACTCAATTTCTTAAATCGAACACTTGCGATCTTCAACACCACTAAGCGATCTTCTTGCTAAGGACGATGACCATAGTGATAGGCCTGCGAAAAGTTAGAATGTTAGAATCTATCTATATATCAACGTGACATTGTGACTACGAAATCTTTTTTTAATGTTTAGTTTATTTTGCAAGATTTCCATTCAAGTTATAAAATGTTACGTCAGAAATTTTCGCATTTAAAACAGTTTGTGATTTTGCAAAACTCGATACACAATCAAAACTGGCACAACATTAATAAAAAAATTAAATAATGGCACTGGGCTACACCCAGCATCGATAATATAATTTGTAAAGAACCAAGAATATTCCTCAGTTTTTAACTTTTAAAACATTTCAGACTGAGTTACTAATTAAGCCCCGATACTAGTGAATTTAGCAAGCTTTTGTATTTGTAATGCGAAACATGAATTTTGGCCTAAATTTTCGAAAAGTAAAACAAGCAACTGTGCTTGAACTGACACAAAAAGGTAGATATTTCAAAAGAAAAATAAACACGAAACAATCAAGAAATACTTTTGAGGTCAAAAGTGAAGTATAATGCAGCATCTACAAAGTAAGGTAGTGATCACAAAGAGAGTGAACCGGCGGAGGCGTGGAGGGCAGAGGTCGCGTTCGTCTGCGCAACGCGCTTGAGTAACCATGTCCTCTTCACAAGTCACAACAGAGGCAAATTATAGGCGTGCGCGGGTGCGGAGACAGGCGTAAGGCGTAGACTTTTATAAAAAAGCATTTGGATGCTTTCCTACTGTCTCAACTCGACATCATCAAATTAATAACTAAACTATGTATCTAGTCAATGTGTACATATTGTTATTAATCTACAGCTTTCACTTGTCAAAAAAATCCGGCCAATTGCGAGTTGGACTCGCTCACCGAGGGTTCCGTTCAAACGGCTACATTCAACAAGGAAACATTACTGAAGTTCATGAACCATCAAAGCACCGAACATTGTTTTAATAATTAAAAGATAATCTGTAATCTCTATATATCGACTTTGGTCGCAGTCAGTATGTCAAATGCTATATATTTTTTGGTGTTGCTACAAATTTACGGTTTTCAGAATTTGTCCTTTACTTGTTCTATAAGACATTGCATCTTGCCAAATTTCATGATTTCCTTGCGAGTGTCAAATATGCAGCATGAACGGCCTTATCTTTTGAATGCGTTGATTTAGAAGTTGTTTTTTTTACAGCTCCAAGGGATTGCAAACTTGGGATATCATATCAATTTGATACCGCCACGCGTTCCTGACAAACAGGCCTTGATATACGGAATATTGTAAAATATGCGACATAAACGGTTATATATTTTGATCGTTTTGATTTAGAATTTTGATTTCACAGCTACAAGGGATTGCACACCTGAGAATATGATATTAATTTTAACTTGTTACATCCAGGCGTTCCAGAGAAAAAGGTCAAGACACGCGGACAGACAACAAAGTGCAATAAAACTTTTTTTTCCTTTTGAGGAACGGAACCCTAAAAATTACTAAAATAAACAAAGCAAATTTCCTACCTGTGTATACAAATATTTGAACTATTGATCCGAACTTTTATACATCTTACTAATATTATAAATGCCTAAGTTTGGATGGATGGGTGGATGACTGTTACTCAATCACTCCAGAACGACTGAATGAATATAGATGAAATTTGGCACAGAGTTAGAATATAGTCTGGAATTATGTTACTTTTCATGTATAATGTTCCCTTGGGATAAGCAAAAGCTTTGCATGCGGGCGCAGCCACTGGTAGAAGCCAGTAATTTAAATATTTTAATATCAGTTCATAAACCTAACTTTTGTTGATTTGCCTGAGCCCGTTCCCGTTTCCGCCCGTGTCTTGAGGAAACTTTACCAACATTGACGTGTTCAAAAGCATTTTGTGTTCAACATGGTCAATTGCTCCACAGCATTTGACTAAATTGTTACTGTACCCGTAAGTTTTGACTTAGTTACCGACCTGAAATTTATCTGGGAATTTTGTGAAGACGGATGAACAAATATTAACTAAATATAGCGGCGATGTGAATGTTGAGATGACGCGTGTGGAGAGTAGCATCAGTGGCAGAAAAAAATATAGGAAATCGATTTTCTTGTAAGAGGCAAGTGAGGACGGATGAAACGCATATGAGGCTAAAATAATATGAATATTGATGGATGGAGAGGGAGGCCAATATGAAAGAAAACGGATTCAGTGATAACGTGACAGTTGTCAGAATGGAATGAAAGAAGGAAACGTGTTGAGCCAATCCCAAGTAACAAGGAACAAGGGCAGGAAGATGATGTACGTACGCAGAGTGGGATCCTCGACCCTTGGCTTTGCTAATTGATCTAGTGTAGACCACCTAATTATTTAGGTGATCTGCCAAGCGATAGGGTCGAGGGTCCCGCTCTGCGAACGTACATAGAAAGATGATATTGAAGATAGGTATAATAATTGCTTGCTTCACTTTGCTTACGCATGTTTTAAAATCTAAAATCTGTTTGCAAGGCTGCATAATAAAAATTGATTATGATTATGAAGGCTGTTGAGAGTCCCCAATCTTGGATTAGGAAAAGAGAAGAGCTTTTCCGGTTTAAACCGTGCTAACGGTTGGGTTTACGAAATGTGTGTATTTAGTGTTTGCACAGCTACCCAGTCACTTTCAGACCTTTTTGTAATAACTGCGCATTTACCAACTTCACTATTAATGTCCTGAAGCCATCTTCAAAGCATGTGACATTGAAGAGTGTGTCTTGCGCTATCATCATCAATGCCAATATCAAACTGTGTCGCAAGGCATTGCGTCGGTGTCGCTCGCTGTGACTTAGATGTCCTTTCTCTTTGAATCCCTGCATTCACACGTCTACTGCAAACTTTCAAACTTACTATAATAATACTAATATTATAAGTGTGAATGTAAGTTTGTTTGTTACGCTTTCACGCAAAAACTACTGAACCGATCATCATGAAACTTTGTACATATATTCTTGGAGGTATTAGAATTAATATAGGATACTTTTAATAAAATAAAATGTTTTTTTAATGGCTTCACTGCGAGCGAAGCCGCGGGTAAAAGCTAGTAATAAATAAATCAGTTTTGGCTTTTATTACGCTCATTTAATAAAGGATATAAAATTTTGGTGATCCCACTATATTATACAAGTAAAAACTTTTGGAAGACTGCCTCAACAGCTTACCTAACATAAAACATGGTCGTTTACTAACATAGATGCAAAGTTAATAGCGGTTCAGAACACATGGCGCGGCAAGAGTATCTATGGCATCAGCATTGAGATAAATTGTTTGTGTGACTATGATTTGGAGTGTTTTTACAAATTATCGAACTTAATCGGCAATTAAGTACGCATTAAGTTTTTAGCCGTTTCTTATCATTCCCACTGTTCCCCTCTTTAACCGATTTCCCAAAAAGCAGGAGGTTCTATGTTCGTCTGTATGTATGTTTTTAGGGTTCCGTATCCGAAGGATCCAAACGGAACCCTATTGCTGTCATTCACGTTTCCGTCTGTCCGTCTGTCCGTTGACTGTCACGCGGGTTTTATGGCCAAACGGTTGTAGCTGGAGACTTCAAATTTTCACAGTATAACTATCTTATTAGCCCAAAGCCATGCAAATTGTCAAAACAAAAATGTTTTATATTTTTAAGGGAGCTCCCATATACCTAAAGAAGGGCGTGAAAAAAATAATTGGCCCACCCCATCGAGGGTATAGTTGTTTAGAAATCGTAAAGTAAATAAATACTATATTTTTTGTTTAAAAAAATATTAGAAAACAAAGGAATGAGAAGCCACCAAAGTCAGCTTTTTTTACAAAATTTTGCACCGAAGAATTTTTACCTTGAAATTTGGTGATAATGTTTATTATAACGTATATTTTATCAACAAATACCAAAAAACAACTTAATTTTGCGATTTGGTACGGAAACCTAAATATGCGATGTTCGACACGCACTTTGCCGGTTTTTTTATCTTTGTTCAACGATTTCTCCGTTAATTTTAACTTAGACAAAGCCATTATAAATTGTCTGCCTTCGGATCATAGTGGGCTACTGGTAACCTTTGAGTCCAACATATCAATACAACAAGTGCAGATTCAATCCAGACCAATAACATCTGGTAAATTAAATAAATTTAACAGAACTTTAATCAGTAATTTAAGTGATCAAGACCTCACAGTGAATGATGGTAATATTTTATATAAAAAAGTTTTCTCAGTAGTTCAAACAGAGTTCAATAATACTTTTAAGAAGAAAACTAAAACTATATGCCCTAAGTTTTTATTCAGTGACTGGGCGACTAAAGAACTCAGGAAAAGTAGGGAAAGACTTTACGAGCTGTATGGCCTTATATTAACACTGAAACTTTTAATAATTATGTTGCTACATATTCAAGAATTTTTAGAAATATGTGTAAAGTAGCTAAGGCTTTATACATTGGCAATAAGGTCAAAACCGCAGAAAATAAAATCAAGACAGTTTGAAAAATTATAAGCAATGAAACGAAAAGGAACAAAAGAAATAATACTGATTACACGCTTGAAACTACACATGGACTTATTATAGATAACAAAAAAATTGCTCAAGAATTTGTAAATTTCCTTACCAGTATCCCAATTAAAACTACTGAAACCTTAAATTCTTCGCCCTCGCTAGCTTTTGGTTTATTAAAAGCTAACGTTTCAGCCTGCCCGACTGAATTTAACTTATCACATATTAACCCAATATCAGTAATAAAAGCTTTTAAGCAAATCAAGATCAAACTGACCGAAGATCTATGGGGAATGTCCATCAAAGTTTGTACCTCTATTATTCAGACTATAGCGCCGTACTTAGCTTTAATTTTTAATTTGTGTGTTGATCCAGGAGTCTTCCTGGATCTAATGAAACATAGTAAGGTTATACCACTTTTTAAATCCGGGGACAGTAAAGACACAAATAACCGGCAGCACCGATACTGGTCTACAGTATCGGTGCTGCCGGTTTTCGGCAAGACATTTGAAAAGATAATGCTAAATCAAATGCTCATTAATTTTAATACGAATAACATCCTATACGATAAACAGTATGGTTTTACCAAAGGACGTTGTACGACCGACGCTGGTGTCACCTTATTAAAACACATCTTTGATGCGTGCGAAGAGGCACAAGATGCTATAGGTGTCTTCTGCGACCTGTCGAAAGCGTTTGATTGCGTTAATCATGAAACATTACTTTTGAAACTTGAGCATTATGGGCTCGGCCAATCAGCGTTGAGTTTAGTAAATATCTTATTTAAATGATAGACAGCAATTAGTTCAAATAAACGGTGTCAATTCGTCCGGGTTAACCGTGAAAATGGGGGTACCCCAGGATTCAGTTTTGGGTCCTTTCTTATTTCTAGTCTAGATTAACGATTTACCCCATCTATTGAATAACAATTTAAACATGGTATTATTTGCTGATGACACTTCTTTGATTTTTAATTTAAATAGACGTACGAGTAACGTTGACGACGTAAATAACGTCTTGCGACTGGTTCAAAATTTGTTCACGACTAATAATTTAGTCTTAAATGCTAAAAAGACTAAGTGCGTAAAATTTGCCTTGCCGAATGTCAAATGAACTGATTGTGACATTATATTAAATAGGGAGAAGCTAGAATTCGTAGATAAAACGGTTTTTCTGGGGATCACGCTAGACTCAAGGTTACAATGGGGTCCTCATTTAATATCACTTGCAGGGCAGCTAAGCTCGGTAGCTTATGCTGTTAAAAAAATTCGTCAGTTTACTGATGTAGATACCGCTAGGCTAGTCTATTTTAGTTACTTTCATAGTATAATGTCTTACGGTATCTTACTATGGGGAAGGGCTGCAGACATAGAGTCAATTTTTATTCTGCAAAAACGAGCCATCAGAGCGATATACAATCTTCGCCGGCGCGATGCTCTAAGGGAACTGTTTAAGGACATTAACATCATGACGGTACCTTGTCAATATATTTATGAAAACGTACGTTAGAAAGAATTTACATCTTTTTAGTAAAAACGTCGACAGACATAATTATGTTACTAGAAATAGGGACCAATTAATTGAACCAGGTTTCAGGCTGGCTAAAATAGCATCATCTTTTACGGGGTACTGTATAAAATGTTACAATAAAATACCTCCCCACATTCTAGAACTGAATGAGACGAAATTTAAAACTCGTATAAATCGCACTCTATGCAGGCAAGCATATCATGAGTTGGAGGATTACATCGCTGATAAAAATGCTTGGCTAAATGCTGGTCCTGCTCCGCAGCCACTAGGGCGCAAGAACAATTAGTGATGGGCAGAAAAGTTTTTAAGTATTGTTGGATCTTCATCCTATCATCAAACAATTAAATTCAAAATTCAACGTCTGGTGTCTAGATGATGGCACACTAAGAGGTGCCGTAGATACAGATTTGATAGATTTTCAATTCCTGAAGCAGCAATTCCAGTCCATTGGCCTAGAACTCAACCACTCCAAATGCGAAATGTTCTTCTTTGACAATACGGACAGACAATCGACCCTTCAAAAATTAAATACAATAGCACCAGAGATCAAAATTGCAGAAAGAAGTTCACTGCACCTCCTAGGTTCCCCAATTTGGGAAGATAGTTTTTCTCCATTCATTGACGCCAAAATAACACATTTCAACGATATTTCGGTCAGACTCTCTAAAATTAATATATATTCGGTTATCACCCTCATTCGTTATTGTTGTTTTGGTCCAAAATTTCATTCATGAGTCGCTCTGCAGGTTGGTACGGAATAAACTTATAAATAAGGTCACCAATAGTGCTAAACATGCCTGCTGGCTGTGGGAGAATGGGAGTCGGGCCACTGGCTACAGGCACTACCGCCACCCAACTTAGGAACTATGTTGAGTGACAACACCTTCTGGATCGCTACATGTGTGCGTTTTGGTGCTCCCAGCGGAGCTCCACATCGTTGTCAATGTGGTGAAGCAGTCGATCGCCTCAAACACCATGGCCTATCCTGCAGTAGGAGCGCTGGCCGGTTAGCACGGCACGCCAGCATTAATGACATCATACGTCGGGCTCTTGTCACCGTCGGGGTGCCAGCTATTTTAGAACCCAATGGCTTGGCGCGCGACGATGGGAAGAGACCAAACGAGATGACCATAATGCCTTGGAAGGTGGGTAGGCCTTTGGTGTGGGATACAACATGTGTCGACATCCTTGCGCCATCACATCTTCTTAGCACGGCGAGCTGTGCTGGGGCAGCTGTTGCTAGTTCAGAAAACCTCAAACGGTGCAAATACAACAGCCTTATTGAAAGTTATATATTTGAGCCTTTTGTTGTAACTAAAGGGCTGGGCTTTTCCTTGGCCAGAGAATCAGCATTGCCATCCAACGTGGCAATGCTGCCAGCGTTCTGGGCACTTTTCACTGACAACGATGTGGACGAATTTTTTGACGCCCTATGACCCCTGCCCTTTTATACGCATTCGTAGTTTTATTTTATTTTTATTTAATTGTATTTATAGGTAGTTATTGTTAATTAAGTATTTCATACTATGTACATTTTAATTGAGATAATTGTGTCAATACTGTATTTTACTAGTCCATTAAAGCGGCACTTTTGAACGTCAACAATGAAAATTTACAAGTAATAAAAATTGATTCTACCGATCATTATTGGTAGCAAATACATGTTCAATCTGTTGGATTTCCAGTCTCTCCCGCCAATATTGTATAATTCAATGCCCATATATTATTCTAAAAGTGCGAAAAACTTGGGCGATATAGACACTAACCTCTCTTGGGAGGTTCATATCGCTGATGTGAGTAAGGAGGGTCTACTCTTTCAGTCTCTTTAATGTCTCCAAAAATTCTTACCATTTCACACTGAGGTCACTCTTGCTCAATCTCTTCTTCTACCGCTCATAGACTATGCGGATGTCTATTTTCTAGATGCAACAGAGGTACTCCTAAACAAACTCGAACACTGCAGAATTTGTGCATCCGCTTTATTTTTGGCTTCCGAAAGTACGAACATGTGTCGGAGTTTCGGACCAGATTGAAGTGGCTGCCAATTCAGTGTCGGCAAGATACCCATATCCTATCCCTTCTCTATACTATCCTTCACAACCCTACTTCTCCTCAATACCTTGGCGAACGGTTTGAGTACCTCGTCCCGATGGGTAAACCTTGTCACACGGCCACTTTGCTTCTCCTTCGTACTCCACGTCACAATTCTAGCCGCTACGATGGATCCTTCTCTGTTGCCGCAGTGCATCACTGGAAGAAAATTCCATTTGGAGTTAAGCTCGCCTTTGTACATGAATTTTGTTATCAATTTGTTTAAATGTAATGTCTTGGTGTACAATAAAGAATAAAGGATACATTCAACTAGATTAAAGTTAAAAAAAAAATTGAGCTCGCTTCGCTCTCTCTTACATAAGAGCGAGCGAAGAGTGCTCAAAAATGTTAGCACCTCTCGTCGTGTAGGTTATTTTTTTTTAACTTGTGTAAATTATTGTGTGTGCTAAGTTTCGTTAAATGTTGTAATGTTCTTTGTTCTTGCTCTTTTAAGCCAAAGTCGACTCCATGACGGTATGAATGGTTAAATCCTTTAGTGTTAATAAAAAACCTATCCGAGGCAAAGTTCTTAAAATTTCAAGCTAACTTCGTGCGCTTTTGCATTTCACATTGTCTTGATTCTTTACATTGACTTCATTGAAGCTCTCTGCATAAGTTGACAACGTAATCAATGTGAGATGAAAAAAAAATCGATTTCAATCAAATTTTATTTGTAAGTTCTCATACCAATGAGTTTCATTTTTCTCGGCTATGGGCCTGTATAGATCCATAAACCTGGGCACCGAATCTTTGTATTCCTCCTCTGTTCGCACGGTGAGCATCGCGGAAAGAGCGAGAGTTTAAGAATTGCGCCTACCTTCCTTAGTCTTTTCGGACAGCCTCTAACGTGCTTAGTAAGACTGTGTCACTGACGATTTATTTACACACACCATCGGGATCGGAACGTAAACACTCGCGAAAACGTGAAAAATAAAAAACATAAATTTTAGTGAGCAGCTCACTAGGCTCACAAGGCAGTGAAAAATAAAAAATATAAATTTTAGTGAGCTGGACAAGCACAGGTGGGGGAACGATTATTGAAAGTTAGCATGGGGCGGTCAGGACTGGACACTGGACTCTAAATCAGGCTCTGCCTATCCGAGGCACTAAAACTTTTGAATCTTACTTCCGTGGCTCTCTCTTTTATGCGACGACTCGGCTTCATAGACCATCGCATCTGGGGCCAGGCACAGAGTACATTGAATAGGACCAGGCCTCCCCTGGAGAATAACCGCCGATACGCCAATGAGATGTCACGGGTAAGTATAAGATATTTTGCATATTCGCTTATATTTGTATGTTTGACTTTTCACCCCAGTTCACCAATAGTTCAACTTATTGTTGACTGTGCGTCATTTTGCCAACACAGCGGTATTTGCACATGTTCGGTTGTTTGATGAGCAAGCTAACGTGTTTGATAAATAACATGGTTTTAAACCAACACTTTTAAAATAGTCTTAAGCAAATAGCTAATTTGGGTATGCGCCTGCAAATATTAGAATATACATATGTATTTGAATATATATTTCAATAGAACGAATAATGTTATTGTATATACGTATAATTTTTTATGGTTCCTAAATAAATATGGTTCTAAATTTCCTGAGTACGATATTACCTTATACACCAGAGGAGCTGACCGTAAGCAATTTTATAGTGCTCAGATTTAAATATCCTACGTAGCAAATCGGCTCTGTTAGAGTTGCGGAAGATGGACGGCAGGCGTCTACATAGAACCATACAGAAGTATTATCTGAACAGTGGAACTGGAACGTATTCCAGTGCCCTATGTCTTAACATAATGTTAGTTGGTAGCATATGGAACGTCGAGGCTCTATAAAAGTGACATTGTAGCAACAGAGCGCTATTTAATGTGTTTGGCAATCTCTTAATCTCATTTTACCAATCGCTATTGCGACGCTTTCGTTGATAGAATTTCACTTGTCTGGAGCCTAATGATGATGTAGCCATGTTCAAAATACTCACTTAGAGCATTGGTAAAACTGAATCAATTATGAACTATCTACTCGTAAAATCAATACAGCTGTCGCTTCGCAAATCATTATACATGCATATTAGTACACTAGATGCTCATTACTGTCACAGCGCTGCTTCGCAAGTGGGTCAGGAGTGCTCCTAACAAGGGTCGCGGCCTTCCACGGCACTGATGAGGCAACGCCGGCCATATTGGGAGGCTGAGAGCATCGCACCCGTCACTAAGTGGAGTGATTACATTAGAACGGTTCGTGAATCTATGCGTGGTGTGTAATTATGTAGTTATAACTTTGTGTGTTAGCGTCGCGATCTATTGGTAATATTAGGAAGTCGAAATACTTATTATAAAATGTAATCTGCCTAGCCTTTTCCTAACTACGTTGGGGTCGGCATCAGGTCTAACCGGATACAGATAAGTATTTTTTCTTGGAGCGACAAGATATCTGATCTCCACAATCCTGTGACTGGGTGACACCGTAGGTACTTCTTGCTAAGACTGGTGTTAGATTTTCTCGCTCCAGACGATCAGTAAGATCTTTCAAAGATCTTCATGTGAGAGGCCAACGGCGCAGCGTAATTTCCGAGGCACGGAGGAATCTCGGTATGTCACCAATTCATGGACCGGTCTCGCCAACTCTGCTTAACCTCGAAGATCGACCCGTGCAACTGTTATTATTTAGCTTACGGACTCCTCGAAGTACTTGGTATATTGGTCTCGAATGCTAAGTTAAGTTACATTTTGGTTTTATTTATATATACTTTATTGTACATCAAGATAATCAAAATAATACATACGAAAACCTTACAATAAAAACAAACATACAACAGGCGGCATTATTGCATTTTGCGATCTCTTCCAGGCAACCCAGAATGGAGAGGGATAGCCTGGGCACGACATGGGGTCGCACTTTGTGCATTTTTATAACAAATATTTAAACTCCCATGATTTTCTTAACATTTTTGCATTGGGAGAGTGCGATTGTGCTTTTGTTATGTTTATAGTCAAGATGCTTTTTCCAGAGCAGTTTGCTATCAAGAATCACCTCCAAGTACTTGACTTCATCTTTAAGAGTTAGTTCTGTGTTGAAGAGTTTTAGAAGCCTATGGAGTCCAAGGATTGTTTTGTTGGTATACATTAGTAGTTCTGTTTTCGAGGGGTTAGCTAATAGTTCATGCTTTGTTTACCAACTCTCAATTATTTTGAAGGCTCTTCTCATGAGATCGCATAAGATGCCTTCAAATTTTGCCGAGATCAGAATTGCTATATCATCAGTGTGTCAATCTGCGACGAGCTCAATTACTACTAAATGCCACAGTAGTGGTGACAGCACCCCACCCTGTGGCCCTACGTACGATACCTCATGTGGTGGTGTTCACAGTAAATTGAATAGTGCGGTGGTTTAACATGTTATTAATCCATTCGATAAGTGTTCGCGCAACATTGTGCGTGGTATGTGCCTGTTCGACGCTGGCGAAGTTAGTTTTTTCGAAGGCACCTTCTATAGCAATGAAAGCGTCTAGTGTTGGGTTTTTATCTTTAAGAGCATTTCCTTTGTGTGAGACTACGCTATGTAGTGCTAATTCAGTTGATTTGCCTGCACAGTCAGCAAGGGTTTTTGTACCAACCGAAGGAAACTATTTGTCTTAAATCCAAAGGAAAGGGGCTGTTTTAGGATGATAGAAATAAAACGATTCATCAGTCTAGGTTTCTTTTATTTGTAAAAAAACAATAATTATTAATTAAATAATACAGTGAGCACGTGCGCTTATTGCCCGGGAAAAGTGACAGTCTTCCGGAGCAAGAAGCCGCACTACAGGGCCCGCGCAAACGACCCTCCACGCGGCTGCTCACTGCGCAGGCGGACGTCTGCGCCGACCCTTACACGAGTCACAACTAATGAACCGACCGTAGCAGACAATGGGAACCCAATGAACCTAAGACAAGTAAACGTCACATGCTTCATCGTTACAACGTACCTACGTAGATTACAATAAATAGCTTACTTTACGCTTGAGCCTTTCGGTACTATCTCTCGCGATACTCCGCGCTGCGCCCTAAGTGCAATAAATAAAGTGTACGTGCGATCACATATAACTCTAGTTCGTCTACACCTAAACTTTATCTTTTCATAAGGTTGACAATATTCTAAATATCAAATTCGTTTTGTACCAAATTTAGTTTATGATCGTCGCTCGTCAGTAGCGGGACGCTGCAGTTTGTTCTTACACAAGTAAAAGGAATTAAATCTATTCGCGGATCTTACGTTAATGTCTGCGTTTGTCATGTTCTCGTTAAATACAGCTAGCAGTAATGGCAACGTGGCGTCGAGGTGCGGGAGCCGGGCGGCGTCGCGCTCTGTCACATGTTGACTAGCTTGGTTGCTTACTTATGATCACTCTACCACATCTCACTAACAATAAATAACTTATCGCTAACGCGAGGAGCCTCCGCCTCGCCTCGCCGTAGTTTGACACAACGCGCTGCGACGCTCGCTCCCTAACGCTAAACTATTTAAATAATTTGTCCAGCTAATACACATAATTTGGCCGGCCGGCCGCGCAGCCCCGCGGCCCCGGTCGACTACTTACATTACAAATACGATTGGCGGGCGACGGCTCCACCGCCGCGGCCATCAATTGACGAGGAATATTATCGATTCCGAAAGGGTCGCATACGCCTATAAACCTAATAGTCTCTACATTAACTTACAGTTTCAAGAACGAAACTTACTCTATAAAATGCTAATTAGCTGAGGTTCCATGCGAGGGGGAGCCGCGCGGCTGCTCACTGCGCCGAGCTCGGGGGAGCGAAGGTGGTGGTGGTGACGGGCGCCTCGCTGGCGGGCGCAGACGTGCTGGTCGCGTCTGCTGCGCCCGGTGGTGCGCCCGTGCTGGTGGTATCCTGGGCACTCTTGGTGGGGGCGGCAGTGCTGCTGGAGGGCACGGTAGTGGTAACTATGGGGGCGTCACTGCTCACGGGCGTCTGCGTTGTGACGCTCGCCAGTTTCACCGTCTCCTCAATTTCACTTGACGTGCTGAAGGAAGACTCATCGGAGGAGGCGCTGGAGCCAGTGGAAGTCTCAGCGGAGGCGGACACTCCGAGTGACTCGTCGGACGCTGGAGGCTTCTCGTTGTTCTTCTTCATCACCACCTTAGTGGGTCGCCGGCGGTTGATGGTGGGCACGTACGACTGCGTGATGATCTCGATGTCCTTCTTGTCGGTCTTGTTCTCGCTGATGTTAACGTCGTCCGACACGGTGTCGATGATGGCGCGGCGCGTTGTGGGCTCTACCTTGTCGAAGGGTGGCGGCGAGTCCGTCACGCTCTCCTCATCATCTTCGATCTCGATGACTTTTTGCTTGTTCACTGGATTTGGGATTTTACTCTTGTGAGGTATTTCGGTGATGGAGTTTTGATTAAAGTTTTTGTTCTTGCTCTTGTATCCCGCGTTGACTGGAATAAGCTCTTCAGAGTCAGAAATGCTTGCAACAGTTGTTGCTTGGGGCACGGTTTCGGGTTCCTCTGCGTTGTCGCTGATGGAGGCTACGTCACGTACGAGATTAATGAGGTCTGCAAATGTATATTTATGTTTGCCACCAGCCGGTTCAATAATTGCTGCACTCTTCTCAGGTTCTGCTGATATTTTGATTAACTCAACAGCGTCTGTAGCTGTTTCCGAAGAGCTAAAATCTACAATAAACTCAGTGGTTTCTACGTTCTCAAAACCAGGATTTTCATTAGAGGCTGATCGTGACACAGTAATAACTTCCGAACTTGTAACTGGAATTTTCGTGTGAGAAGTGTTATCTAAAGGATCTAAGGTAGAAGGAATTTCTTTGTCATTAGTGGTATTCTCGGGCACTTCTGGTGGGTTTTGATCACTGGTTTCGATAGGGAGAGAGCTAAGTTCAGTCTGCGAGGTGACTTCGGTGGCAACATTAGACTTTGCTATAGAGCTTGTCGTCTGTTCCTTAGTACTCGGTTCTAACTCAGCTTCCGTTGCTTTATGTAGGGTAGTGGTCTCTAATTCAGGTGCCGACGTTACAGATTCACTTGATGTTTTCGTATCAACCGTAGATATTTCTACTTTTTCGGTAACAATTTCTTGCAAATTTTTGGGCGCTTCAGTTGTAGTGATCGCTGCCTGTGTGATAACATCCGTAAATGTTGTTGTCTCTTCAGATTCTCCAGTTATCCCAATTGGTTCTTCACCAATCTCCATTGATGGTGCGTTAAGTACTTCTGTAGGTATTGCTGACCTTAAATTAAGCATTGGACTTTCTTTAAAGTTGGGGGCTTCAGTGCTGGCAGGGATTTCTGCTTGCGCAGTCGTTACTTCACCCGACGTTTTAGGGTTCTCTGTAGTCGTTGTTGTAGCGGATGTATCCGGCAGATCTTTTGTTGTTGTTGTCAGCGATTCTTTAATTTCAGGCTGAACTGTTGTAGATGGACTTGCCACTGTAATATCGTGACTAGATACATGCTCGTTATCAGCAGCTTGCTCTGGCACTATTTCATCCTCATGATTTCTGAGGACAGCTAAGTCGTCTGGAAGTGGAGGAAAAGCGGGATTGTGTTCGAAGTCTTCTTCTTCAATTATCGGTGCTTTGGTTGTTGCTATCGGCAGTGGTTCAGGGGTCGCAGGCGGAATTCCCATAGTCGCTACTATTGGGATATTCGATGGATAAATGGCGCTGTGTGTGGAGTCTTGTGTAGAGAAACTTATTTTGGATGGCGGTGCGTCTTCACTTTGGTTCGAGGTATCAGTGAACTGTGTAGCGTCTGGCGATGAAGCTATGACTGGTAAGGATGAGTGGACTTCAATAACACTGGGTGATTCTGTTCTAGACTCAGTCTCTTTTACGTTCTTCTCAGAAGTAGCCTCTCGTGGGATGAGAGGGGACTTGGATGAAGAATATTCAGCTACTTCAATGCTGGGTGAAGGCAGGATCTCTTTGATCTTGACATCAGTAATGACAGGGATCTCGGACACTGGCGTTATTTCCTTGATAGTGATTTCTGGTTTGATGATCTCTTTCAAAGTCGCTGGTTTGGACTCAATTTTTTCAGATGTTACACTTGTGATTGATGAAGACACGCCCGGCAAACTGGTGACACCTGAAATCATGGCAAACAGATGTTTTTAACGTACTGTCCAACTCAAATGGTCTAGCGGTTATCAATATTTATATCTCAGAGTTTATCAGCTTGAATTGGGGCTCACCTCTGAGGGGGCAGTTGTCGTACTCGGGGCAGCAGCGGCCGGGCACGAGGCGTGGCGTGCAGTCGTCGCGCACGAAGCACGCGATGCGCCGGCAGACCACCTCACCACCCTGGCAGTAGCACACGCGGCACGGGTCTGCGGGGTCCACTAGCTTCTCTCCGTTGTCGTACACCCGACCTTCTTGCTCGCATTCTAAAAAAGATAAAGAAATATGTTATAACAAAAATCAAGTAAGCTTTGGTAGTGTTATGAAATTTTGAGTAAAATATGAATCTTAACAGACAGGTATTTGAACTACACTCTAAATGCGAAGTTACTGGCCGGATGCAGTTTTCGTGCAGCGCTAAGCAGCACTCCCAAAAGGGCAGTGTCGTTGCAGTGATTTAACAGAAGCCCGTGCGTTTAGAACCCGTTTGTCTCCCAACCGTTCAAAATGGGAGAGGCTCTCAGTGGTGCCAATAAGGTGAAACCTATTGCCAAGGTCTCTTCTCATTCAATATCCTTCAGAACTCACCGCACTGGTAGGTGGGGCAGCAGTGGTCGGGGCGGTGCAGCGCCTTGCAGCCAGGCCGCGGCTCGCAGCGCTGTCGCGCGCACTGCACGTCGCCGTGCGCGCAAGTACAGCGCTCGCAGGGCTCGGAGCCGGGGAACTCGTCACCTGGCATGTACACCACATCGCCTAGTGCACAGCTTCCTGGAAAATCGTTGAAAACTCTTGTAAACAATCATAATTCAAACAACCAAACGTAGTATATCGCCCTTATTTATAAAAATATCAGAGGTGTTTAGTAACTGATTTGCAGATTCTAAGTTCAAGTCTATGGACAATTTGAATAAATTATCTCCTTGTTATGGTTAAATGTTTTGTTTTATAAATAAGGCTCCAACTCTGTAAAGATATGTTTTGCAATCAAATAAATAAAGGTGATATACAAGGTAGTCTTGGTAGGACTTGGTATACTTTGAAATATTACGAGCGAATACTATTATGTCAAGTACAAGGACTCTGATTGTGTCTGGTTGTGGAAGTGAATTCGGCAAGGCAAGGCGTTTTGACGCCATCAATCGACAAATCACATGCGAGATGAAAGACGCGATGAGGATTTCTATCTATATGATTGATCGATTGATGGCGGTCAAACCCTTTTCCTTGCCGTATTCACTTACGCAATTAGGCTTTACTTAGGAATTGTCATCATTATGTAGGAGGTCTCATCAAGTTATCGGGTGCAGTTTTTTTGCTTTATTTCACTAAATGATTTTGAAATCAACAACAATCTATCTTGCTAAATTTACATAATAATATAATTCCCCAAACCCATGCAAATCCAGTCGATCAACACAGCACGCACTCTACAGTAATACAAGTCGACTCACCTTCTTTGAGGCCGACGTCAGCGCTGGTCATGTTCGGCAGCGGGCCCAGGGGACCTGCAACAAAAGAATACGCCTTAATACAATTGTACCAGCGAACAGGGTTGGCGCAATGGGAAAATCAGTGACGAGATTTTATTAACGTTGTCAGCAGAAAAAAGAAATCCACAAAATGAATTGTCGTTTCCTACGACAACTACGAAGTTCAGCCGAAATCTTAATTTGGATTAAGTCTTCAATACGTATAAGCCCAGTCTGATTTAGTGTATAAACGTGAAAACACTCAAGTCTAAAACGCCATCTAAGTAAATTTTTGTAATACTTTACCTACCTCTCTGAAAACTTAGAACCCATCATATATTCAGCACAAAAAGTAAAGCTTTTTATAAACAAGGATTTAATCGTTGTGATAACTTAGAATCAATCAAATATTCAGACTTAAACAAACAGACTTCTAAGACCCAAATTCCGTTACCAATTAGTGACAAGAGCTATAAGTTACCAAGACAAGAGACTTTCTACGGGAAAGTCGTCCGACACACCATCGGTACGCCAACGACACGCCGACGACTCACAAATCCAATTCCGACACCAATTGTGTTTGATTGAGGTCTCTGAGGCCCAGACATTTTGTGAAATCCCGGATCCCGCGTCCCGTAGCGGGCTGCGCAGGCAAATGAATTAGAAACAAAATTCCGCCTCGGATAACTTCATTACTATCGATTCCTCCTCTGAGGCGTTGATTGTGAAATGTTAATGAGATGAGCGGCAGATGATGTTATACTTCGGTCGGGTATGTCTTGAAGATGTTTCTTTATTCGGTTATGGTTTCACAAGAGGTACTTGTTGACGAAAGTGGCTTTCAGGAGTTTTCTTAAGATATTTGCCTCAAAATTGCTTCATTTAACACTTTTTTTACAGTACCTTACTCCGTAGTATTCGCTTCAGACTGCCTTGTGGAAACGGTTTGGTTATTGTTTTTCCAAAGAAATACCGAAAAATTTATCTTTTTTATAATTTTAATGAATTTCAGGTGTTTTACCTACCACGTAGATAATTGCCGTGCCTAAAGCAGTTAAACTTTTTAAGTACTTGTTCAATTCTATGTATTTCAGTCACCCTCCTCCATTGAAAAATGGTTGTAAAAGAAAGAAGTTCAAGTAGTACTTGCTATTAAGTAACATCAGAACTTCCCCTCGCGCCTGTTGGAGCACCACTCGAGCTCGTCTCTGTGACAAGCTAACGTCAAATCAATGCGACTAATTACTCTTTACGAAACTTTTGTTTTTCGCAAGTACGGGGGTAGCTCCCCCATCCACTGGACGTATAATATATGAATAAAACGTACCATTCACCTCACGGCAATTTCTGACGAACATAACTTGACTACGACATCAGAATTTAAGCAGTAAAAGTTATTACTGTTGTAAAGTTAATGCAATATTGCTTCCTATCTAAAGTACTTGCGGGCAGAGATTTTACGGAATACCTTACGAAGATCATCTACGAATATGATGATGCACTTATTTCATAAAGCAACCGTGCAGTGTTACGATATTGCAGCATTGCAACTGGCTTCAATTCTGCTTGTTTAGTAATTTTACGGCTGTCTACTGCAATATCAGATATCACAGTTTGGTAATATCTCTGCACTATAAGCAAATAGTTGGTAGGTGAAGTCGGTCATAATGTACCAGAAAATAGGAAATAGCAGACTTCATTTATTTTACTAGTCGCAAGCAGATTCTTTTTTGTAGAAATTAACACATCAAAACCAAAACCTGGAAAAATATTTTACAGCTTGAGAATATTTTACTCAAATCTTTAAATAGATTCGGATACATTCTTACTGGTACCCCATACTAGCACTAAGTTGCATTCGGCTCGACAGAAACAGAAAGACAACTCCGAAAAAGGAAAAGGACTGGCAGATGGATTCCAGTACCTACATTCTTCATTATCATAGCACAATTTATGACACCGTCCTACCATTTCAGACTACAGAAATATAAGTAAAACGCAACACGAAGGTTTCACGACAATCTCATAAGAGCATCATCTTCCTATTCACGTAATTGAGCAGCTTGCAAGTGGCGACAACCCTTTCAGTCGGACCGTGAATGGGAGCCTGCGACAGCCGCCATTACGGGGCTCTTTGATTTACGTCCCTAATGTCGCAGTATTCAGCTCGCTATTCTATGTCACCTTGCTCTTGAGAAAAAATCTTTACTTCGGTTTTGTATGTGTCATGAACTCAGGGCCGAAGAAGAATTTCTTTTACAAAATTTAACTTGACATGTCTTTTGTGTTGCATAACATTTCATGAATCAACCGTATCAGCATCATACTTGAGCTTTTTTTTCATTAAGTTTGCAAGTTCCCATAAAAACTTATCGGCATGGCACGGCAAGAAATTACTGAAACTAATTTGGGGACGATGTTAGTCCTATATATCTATTTTGAATTATGGTTTTATCTGATGAATCACGAACGATTTCAAAGTGGTCGGCCGATGAATCAATCTCAGAACAATCAAATTGCTCTTATACTGAAACTTGTGAAACAAAGCAGATAGGTATTTAGGTTCGATAGTTATCCTCCCAAATGGCACGTGAAGCAATGTGTTTCCCAATCACCCGCCACCTTTCGCGAATTATTTAATTTTATCAACAGATATTATATCACCGATACGTAATAAACTGCACTTTCTCAATCAATTCCGACATTTTATTCTAAATCTCAATAAATTATTGCAACATCAACAAATATTCGACATGACTAATGCTGTGTTTTCGCGACAGTTTGGCGCTGTTATGCCGATGATGTCTTCGATACCAACGAAAACACTGACATGGAAATGGTGACCTCTGCTAACCCTTCGAGGAATCAAATAATCCTAAAGTTATCTAAAGATACCAATGGTTAAATATGCTAACCAATGGTTGCATATTTCGGTAAAACACCATTTTTTCAGTTGTTTGTCTCTGAATATTTGACAATTTCTTAGACTAACAATTGACGAACAAACGCGTTTTATTGAAATTTTAAACCATTGGTTAGCATATTTAACCATTGGTTGAGTTACCTACGGATAAAAAAACTGGGCCTTAGAACCCTATACTAAATTAACCTGTAGGTATTTGGTGTAACAATACCTACAACAGAAATCCCTCAAAGCTACTTTAAAGATAAGTTTAGGTATATTTTGTGTATGTGATAAGTTCACATACACAAAATAGAAATATTGGCATGTTTGTCTATAGTAAGCCGATACGTCTATCTCGCGGTACTAGTGCATGTGACGTCACAGTCTAGTGCAAACGTAACTCCTAATGATGTAAACGCCATTTTTTAGTGGCGACCGACCGACCGTAACCTTCATTAATACATTCAAGTCGTAAATATTCTCAAAAACCACTACAGATGTTTTGGGTTTTTTTGAGCATTTTTGCGAATTATCTGCATTACTCTTGAACTATTCAGTGAACTATGAGAGCTTATTTCATCACGTTACGAAACTTGTTGGTATAAAATCTCAGTAGGTGCTCTAAAAGTTTCTTCAAGATTCAGAAGTTTCGTTCAGGATGAGCCAGAACTGCCGTTAACAACTTTAAACTGGGCCAAGTGAGGGTTGGAACACAAAAAACATTCTAGTTTATTACAGTTATCTAACAGACAAACGTTTCTCTCGAAAGTAGGAGTAAGAAGAGACTCTATTACCCATTGTCGTACATATTATTTATTAATATAATTTCCACCAATGAACCTTTCAAATCGGAAATTATATTAGTCCTTGTCTTCCTGAGAAACCGTTCCATGTGAAAAGATTATACTTCAACAAATCGAAACAATACCTCAATGGTTTTCTGAAATACAAAGGAAATGAAAAATAAACAGCATACGTAGGTTCCGTAAGAACATTAAAGTCAAAAGTAATTTATTGACATCTGTGTGTTCCTATTAGCTAAATTGATCTGCAAAAGGCGTTTATATTTGTACACATTGTAACGTTTTATGTAAATATCACAACTTATGTAATATATTATATGTATATAATTAATGCATTCATTCATTATATGTCCCATTTACATTCATAAGTAACATAATGGCGTTACGGTGTTCGTATATAATGGCACATTCATTAATAACGCCGCTTAATAGAGCTCGCAGCGAGTTAGGAGACATGAGACATATTATCTATGTGTATTTTTGTATCTGTCTGTGGTATCATAGCTCCTATACGGATAAACCGATTTTGATGTTTGTTTTACCGTTTGGATCGGGATGATTTCGCAATATCATTGTCATAATTACGTGTTCAATAGATTGTCGATCGAAGCGTGTCTAAATATTATAGCATGAAACAAAAATTTGTCAGGGGATTTTTAAATTTTACTTGTAATTTATTTCATTAAGGATATTTTGAAAAAGAATATTAACTTATAAATATTAATGTTATGTAAATTATATGTCATGTTGAACTTGTATTGTGCAAACACTCGTAGCATTTGTGTTTGTATGCAAATATTGTGGGCAACAAATATACTCATAGGTAAATTAATACATCTTATTGGCTAATGAACATGTAATTAGGTCAGATAGTACTAGTAGTAATAATTTATTTAAGAGTTTGATAAATGTTTGTAGAAAGAGATTATCAACCTTAAAGTACCTACGACAATTTGAAAAAATTCATAGTAATCTAAACATATTAGTTCTCTCCTCGACTCGACACAATCAAAACAAATACGCCTTCTTATTATTAATGACATTTCCGTTTTTTCCCGTTGTCATGGCGACTTGAGTAGATTAGAGTGGAATAAGTTTCCTTCTAAAGGACTTAAGCCTTCTATACATAGACCTCTTCAATCGCACGCCATTTTTCTCTATATTTATTTTGCTTATGGTATCTTAACCCTGAGATGTTTATCGCTCTAACTAGCCTGAGAGGCACTAAGACAAAGACATATTAAAAACCCCAGTGAGAGCTTCTACAGTTATCAATTAAAAACCAGCCAGAAGATGGTTAGCATAGTGACTTTTCTTCTGTCATACATTCTGTCTACATACATATTGTATGTATTATTATTTTCGACTGAAGCGTCGAATGCAGCCATCGCCAATCGATTATGAATATCGATATAGTGTTTATGTACCGTAAACATTCGACAGACTAGCTGCTAATAACAATATGCTTATGTAAACCGATTGAAAGTAATGCATTCTTTAGAAATTATGTACAAGTAGGAGATTATCAAAATACTTGGTGACCAGTGTCAGAAACACAAAAAAAATATCACTAGGAATTTATCCTGTATCGTGGGTGCATTTACAAACATATAAAATCACATATACAAATAACTAGATCGGAACTACAAACTGTTACAGGCCATACAAATATTTGTTCCGTGCGGGAATCAAACCGGCGACACGCAGGGCAACAGCCGATCACTCGACCACTACGCCAACCGTGTCGTCAAGGTTATTTAAGGAATCGCCAAAAAATACATGTTTAAGGGTATTGCAGTATGTACTAACTTAACGAAAAGGAGCATTGATTAGATAATACTAACTATAGATACTAATACCATGCTGGAAATTTAAGATATTTTTTTATCTTATGTTATTCTGCGTTTGTCTACTCACAGTAGATTTTAAGTAAATTATTGATTATAATATTGGTTTAAAATTAAATATTTATTATTTATTCTCATTTGTTTCAAGCTTAGAACCCGTGACCCATTACTTGAAACATTGTTGAACCATCACACCAAATATAAACAAAGATAAAATTTTAGATGAACATGAAATGGGAGCAGCACAATTAACGCCGTGAAAACCTCCGCGTAAGGTTAACTGTGGCCGACCTTACGAAGGCTGCGATTAGCCGGAGTCAGTGACTCGCTTGTGAAGGGCGGCGTCAGGGCGGCTGAACTGAAAGTAGGGCGGTGGTATCCGTTACAAAGACAGGATGCTCGATTTCCTTGTTATGATGGAAGCTGGGCAATTTTTTAATTAGACTAATTGACCGAGTCGCGCGAAGCGCGAGCTAAGCGTCTCCGTATATCAGCTTGAACAAAAATGCTTTCGTATGTCCGGATGTCTCTACAAGTCGCATTTCTCTACCGATTCTCGTAAAATTATGTGAGCAGGTTCGATAATTATATGAAAAATTCAAAAAGCTGATTCGACAAAAAAATGTAAAAGACAAACTCGCGAAGTCTACAGCTCACAGGGCCACTAGTAATATAAACGTGTTTATTTAAAATAAAGAGGCAACGCATAAGTATATGCACTGCCCTTACAAAGATAACTGAATCGGCTTGAACATTGGCCCGGTTTAGACACTTGGCAAACGATTTTTAGATTGCCAATGTTTCAGCAAGAAAGGATACTGCTATACATTTGATAAAGTCTACTCACGAGTGCGAAGGCTAGCATTGTACAGACATCATTATCTTGTCCAAGAGTCCGATAGCTAGACATAGGTACCTACATCAATCAACACGAGAGTGCTTTCAATCTTCTTAATATACTATTTTTCTTTGTTAAAATTACTGTCATATGAGTGCGTGCGACATGCCACAAATATAGGAAGTACAGTGTATCTATGAACCGATGAACCGCGGCCTCATGAAGGGCGGGCGGCTGAACTGTAAGTAGGGCAGCGATCAGGAGCAGAGTATTAACCTCGCAGCCGCCCCTGTTCAGAGGAGTCGGGTCATCTGGCGCAGGATGTGCCTAATGGGTGCCAGGGGTCAATGTATCTCATGTACTTGTCGATGGACTAATGCTAGTTGGTACTTCAACAAAGTTAAGCGAACTACAAAATAATATCATTTAATATGATATTGGATGCAAAAAAAATAACGGGTAGTTCGTCAAACAAAAGACTTCAAGGAAAAATGTACGTTTTTATTTTTCATTATTGATGAAAAATTAATTATTTATTCCAGAAATCCCCACTGACAAATCCCCACCAGTGCGGATTGTTATTTTTTTTTCAGATATCACGACTGATGATGAGATGTAGCATCGTATAACCAAGCAGATTTACTTATTAGTAGGTACATAAAAAATCATTGCTTTTCTCTTCACTCAATGGCAAAACTCATCCTATATGAGAAGAAAAATATGTTTTGTTATCGCATTTTATGTCACATGATCCACGCGCGCCTGATTACCTAAGCATTCGTTCCTACTTCATAGGTACCCTCTTTGACTTGACTCATATGTGGGATATCAGTTATTACGTTAGTGAATTGCAATCATCTAATGAGCGTAATATGCAAAAAGTAACCAAAATGGGAGAAAGTTCTTCTAGTTCTATGTTTGATTACATACATAAACAAAACAGTAAAATACTTGTGCGTGCAGGAATATACCTAATATTGTCTTTAAAAT